>CM062293.1:310089524-310689524 GCA_031216915.1 Pictodentalium vernedei | reverse complement strand
GCAACATTTTTTGACAGAAACCGAAGAATAGCTCCCATCTAGAGGCCTCCCCAAACAAGCATGCCAGGTTTCAAAGCAAAGCAATCCGATCATAAATGTGCCCTGCAGGGTGTACAAAAGGGAAATATTGTGGTCTGACTAGACTAAATTTTAAGAACGTTGGCCGTGGCAACATTTTTTGACAGAAATGGAAGAAAATCGATAGCTCCCATCTAGAGGTCACCGTAAATAAGCATAACAGGTTTAAAAGCAATCTAATCATAAAGGTGCCCTGTAGGGTGAGCCAAAGGGAAATATTGTGGTCGGACTAAACTAAGTTCTAAGAATGTTGGCTGCGGGCAACATTTTTTGATGGAAATTGAAGAATATCGATAGCTCCCATCTAGAGGTCACCCCAAACAAGCATGCCAGGTTTCAAAGCGATCTGATCATAAATGCGACCCGTGAGGTGTGCCAAAGGAAATTGTGGACGTACGTACGTATGTATGTACGTAAGTACGCCGACGGACGAGAAGTGATGGCAATAGCTCAGCTTGACTTTGTCAAGTTGAGCTAAAAATCGATAGCTCCCATCTAGAGGTCACCCCAAACAAGCATGCCAGGTTTCAAAGCAATCTGATCATAAATGTACCCTGTAGGGTGTGCCCAAGGGAAATACTGAGTCTTCTGACTAAACTAAGTTCTAAGAACATTGGCCGCGGGCAACATTTTTTGACAGAAACTGAAGGAAATCGATAGCTCCCATCTAGAGGTCTCCCAAAACAAGCATACCAAGTTTCAAAGCAATCTGATCATAAATGGGCCCTGTAGGGTGTGCCAAAGAGAAATATTGAGGTCTGACTAAACTAAGTTCTATGAACGTTGGCTGTGGCAACATTTTTTGCCGGAAATTGAAGAAAATCAATAGCTCCCATCTAGAGGTCACCCTAAATAAGCATACCAGGTATCAAAGCAATCAAATCATAAATGTGCCCTGTAGGGTGTGCCAAAGGGAAATATTGTGGTTTGACTAAACTAAGTTCTAAGAACGTTGGCCGCGGCAACATTTTTTGACGGAAATTGAAGAAAATCAATAGCTCCCATCTAGAGGTCACCCCAAACAAGCATGCCAGGTTTCAAAGCAATCCGATCATAAATGTACCCTGTAGGGTGTGCCAAAGGGAAATATTGAGTCTTCTGACTAAACTAAGTTCTAAGAACGTTGGCCGCGGCAACATTTTTTGACAGAAATTGAAAAAAATCGATAGCTCCAATCTAGAGGTCTCCCCAAACAAGCATACCAGGTTTCAAAGCAATCTGATCATAAATGTGCCCTGTAAGGTGTGCCAAAGGGAAATATTGAGGTCTGACTAAACTAAGTTCTACGAACGTTGGCCGTGGCAACATTTTTTGCCGGAAATTGAAGAAAATCGATAGCTCCCATCTAGAGGTCACCCTAAATAAGCATGCCAGGTTTCAAAGCAATCAAATCATAAATGTACCCTGTAGGATGTGCCAAAGGGAAATATTGTGGTTTGACTAAACTAAGTTCTAAGAACGTTGGCCGCGGCAACATTTTTTGACGGAAATTGAAGAAAATCGATAGCTCCCATCTAGAGGTCACCCCAAATAAGCATACCAAGTTTCAAAGTAATCTGATCATAAATGCGACCTGTGAGGTGTGCCAAAGGAAATTGTGGACGTACGTACTAACCTACGTTACG
This sequence comes from Pictodentalium vernedei, assembly GCA_031216915.1. Taxonomy (NCBI): domain Eukaryota; kingdom Metazoa; phylum Mollusca; class Scaphopoda; order Dentaliida; family Dentaliidae; genus Pictodentalium; species Pictodentalium vernedei. The sequence continues at coordinate 310,687,821 of CM062293.1, read as the reverse complement.
TACTAACGTACGTACGTACGTACGTACGCCGACGGACGAGAAGTGATGGCAATAGCTCAGCTTGACTTTGTCAAGTTGAGCTAGAAACTAATTTCCGGATTTTGGTCCAAAATTTTCTAAGTCCCACCCGGACCACTAATTTGCATAATTTATTCACGAGAAAAACTCTGTATTATATGTAATGTATCCCATGGTACTAAACATTCATACAAAAATTTATTCAAATCAGATCTTTCATTTGGAAGTTCTCCGCAAAAATCTGATTGCACTTAATTTTGAACAAAATGGCTGCTAGCGGCCATTTTGAATTTCAGACTGGACCCAAAAACACTCCTTCTCGTCCCACAGTGATAACAAAGGTACCCAAGAAGTTTCGTGAAGATCGGTTCATAAATACGGCCTCTAGACCGAGCCGTATTGGGATTTGCACTCACAGTGCTGAAAGTAACACTAAATAAATCAAAGTTACCCTAATTTGCATTATTTACGCACAAGAAAAAAACCTGTAATATATGTAATGTATCCCATGGTACTAAACATTCATACAAAAAATTATTCAAATCAGAGCTTTCATATTGAAGTTCTGTACAAAAAACAGATTTCGGCATCGTCGGTACAAAATGGCTGCTGGCAGCCATCTGGAATTTGGGACTGCACCCAAAAACACTCGTTCTCGTCCCACGGTCATAACAAAGGTACCCAAGAAGTTTCGTAAAGATTGGTTCATAAATACGGCCTCTAGCCCGAGCCATAGCAGCTTGGCACTTACAGCTCTGAAAGTAACACTAAATAAATCAAAGTTAGTCTAATTTGCATTTACGCACGAGAAAAAAACCCGTATTATATGTGATGTATCCCATTGTACTATACATTTATACAAAACTTTATTCAAATCAGAACTTTCATACAGAAGTTTTGTACAAAAAACTGATTTTTGCATCATCGGTACAAAATGGCCACTGGCAGCCATCTTGAATTTCGGACCACACCCAAAAACACTCGTTCCCGTCCCAGGGTCATAACAAAGGTACCCAAGAAGTTTCGTAAAGATTGGTTCATAAATACGGCCTCTAGCCCGAGCCATAGCAGCTTGGCACTTACAGCTCTGAAAATAACACTAAATAAATCAAAGTCAGTCTAATTTGCATAATTTACACACGAAAAAAAACCCCGTATTATATGTGATGTATCCCATGGTACTAAACATTTATACAAAACTTTATTCAAATCAGAACTTTCATACAGAAGTTCTGTACAAAAAACTGATTTTTGCATCATCGGTACAAAATGGCCGCTGGCAGCCATCTTGAATTTCGGACCACACCTAAAAACACTCGTTCCCGTCCCAGGGTCATAACAAAGGTACACAAGAAGTTTCGTAAAGATCGGTTCATAAATACGACCTCTAGCCCGAGCCATAGCCAATTGTTGACGGACAGACGGACGGACGGACGGATGGATGGACAGACGGACAGACGGACGACGGGCCATGACAATAGCTCAAATTTGACTTCGTCAAAGTTGAGCTAAATATATCCGCCGGGTACTAAAATATAACCGACGGGTACAAACATATACCCATCGGGTACAAAACATACCCGCCAGGTATAAAAACATACCCGCCGGATATAATAATATACCCGCCGGGTATAAAATATACCCGCCAGGTACACTATTATGACGTCACGCACAAAAAAGTATATAAAGGGAGAGAGTCTGTGGCTCTAACGCCTCTGATGAGTCTAAAAATAGATGAAACCGGTCAGGCTACTATTTATTCATTCACTCCCTAGCAATAGAGGAACGTGTGTGCCACCTCTTGGTTCATATAAAGTTTATTTGAATTAAACAACTAATTTGTGTGTGACAGTAACTCATATTACATGTATTTCATTGTATCTGAAACAGATATGTTGGAAAAATTGTGAAATCATGGAGTAGGAAGCTTACCCTCGTTTGTTGACAAATCCCACAAATCACAAACAGACAAAATGATAAAGAATAAATTAATTATTGATATTTAAGGTCACTTTCAGCATCTACAGCTATATCATGACCATAATATAGGTATTTATTCAAGTCCAGGTATTCATTGTATAGGCATACAGGGCTATTTTTCAGGGGTGGGGGATGAACCCTTTTAGCCCGAAAAAGTTGAATCTCAGGAGGAAATGCCAAATGTGGGTATGGGAAGGAGGGGGTGTCTCCCTCCCATTGAGTACCTGGAGAGAACCACCGAGCAATGGCAAGCGACTCAGACTCCCCAACATACTAACTCCACAAAAGCAGGGTTAGCATTGGTTGAAGACAAATGCACCCTCAAGTACCCTTACTACACATCGCCATCATGCCCCCCCCCCCCCCCCCCCCCCCCCCCCCCCCCCCCCCGCACACGTGGAAATTAAATTGGGATGAAGTGTCTTGCTCAAGGACACAATGTGGTTGCCACAGGCGGGAGTCGAACCGAGGACTTCTTGGATTGCAACAATCATCTCTACCTTCTGAGCCACTGTGCTCCCGTAATATGCAGTAATAGAGCTCTTTATGTGTACTTGTGTGATTATAAATGAATAATATTAACGTGGATACAGTTCCACTGAATCAACTTGTACAGTATAATGGTCAGTTTACTTGCAACTTCTGTGTGATGAGATAGGAAAACAACATTTTGTGTGGAAAACCAAAATGTTTTGTGGTCATTTCTGGCAGCTAAATTGTCCAAAATTTTCTGGCATATTGGCCGAAAAATCGGCTCCTTCCTGACTCAGGTGTGGGTTGGGGCACTGTCCTTCATGAAACCCCGGCCCGTACGCCCATAATTCATACGTACTAATTTTTTCCAAAGCACAAAGGACATCGCTTGTTTTGCTTTCTATGAAAATATTCTGTAATTATTGAAGAGCAAATTTTGTGTTAAATGTTTTGGTGTCCTGCCGTATCTCAAATATCTTTTTATTTTTGTTTTTCCTCCCTGAATTTTGTCTGTTCAACTGCTCAAAAACAAGCTGTATGATTTTGACCAAATTTGGCACATTTATGTAATGTCATAAAATCTAGTGAAATGCGGTATCGTTATATCTGTGAAAACGCGTATTTTCAAAATATTCTGCCAAAACTTTCAAAATTTCACCATTTTTCGAATGTCTCAAAATTGTTTACAGCTATTTAGCTCAAATTTTCCACAAATTTAGAGCATAATATGATACACCACAATCACCATTCAAACCTTTCAACATTAACCCCCACTGGCCAAAAATGACATGAATATTGAATTTTTCTTAAAAATTGACCAACTTCAAGGGCAAATTTCTCTAATAACAAGGCTGTTGTAACAATTATTTTTGGTTTGGATAGATGCAACAATGATTGTGGAAGAAAGTTACTATTTACATTTTAATCTCAGATTTAACCCTCAAGCACAATGAGGGCGAGGATAAGAGTACCGTTTGAAAATTCCAAAATTAGCCAACTTTGGTTGCTTTTTCTATCATTTTGGAAAGGGTTAATTTCAAAAACTTTTCATGTTCATATTCACAATTGACTACCGAGCATATTTGCTGTGGTAAGTTTGGTTGTAAAGTTTAACCCTATCCCATTCTGGTTGCATAAAAGTAGGTACCGTCCAAAAAACCCTCAAATTTTTCAGAATTTGGTAAGTTTAGGTGGCGATTTACTCCATTTTTAATTGCTTGAGCTCTGAATGTTTTCTATAGCTGCTTGCAGCAGTCAAAGTATGACAAATTTTGTTCTATATGTTACTATTAAAAGTTTAACCCTTGACAGATTTGAGACTTCCCATAAAGGTACTGTCAGAATAATTGTTATTTTCGCAAACATTTATATGCACTTTCTCAGCACTGGAGCCATGTTGTCTGAAAACCTTTTCCATGAGAGGATTGGGCCTTCATCCAAGAACAATTTTGCTGTTATATATTTTATTCAAAGTTTTAACCTTCACTCAGTTTTCAGGCCTTGAATTTGAGTGCCCTAAAATTCTTCATAAAATTGGCTAATTTGGAGCTCACTTTTCTTCCATTTTTGAAAGGAATATCAAAATATGATTTACATGTTCGAATTTACAATTGCCTACTGAGCATATTTGCTGTTGTAAGTTTCATTGTATAGTTTAACACTATGCTCGTTCTGTTTGCATAAAGATAGGTGCAGTCCAAAAACACTATCGTTTTTCAGAATTTGGTAAGTTTAAGTGACGATTTACTCCATTCCTAATTGATTGAGCGCTGAACGTTTTCTATGGCTGTATGCAGCAGTCATAGTATGACAAGTTTTGTTTTATATGTCATTATTAAAAGTTTAACCGTTGGCAGATTCGAGACTGCCCATATGGGTACGGTCGGAATAATTGATATTTTCATAAAATCACTGAATATTGATAAGCGTGCAGTGGTAGTTTGGAATAGAATATCCGAAAATACTTTTGAAATTCGGATTCACAGTTCAATTCCAAGAATATTTTCTGTTATAAGGTTGCTGTAAAGTTTAACGTCATCCCTGTCGCAGGTGCATAAAGATTGGTGCCGTAGAAAAAAACTCTCATTTTTTCAGAATTCCGTAGGTTTAAGTGACAATTTACACCATTCGTAATTCATTGAGCGCTGAATGTTTTCTATGCCTGCATGCAGCAAGCATAGCATGACAACCTTCTGTTTTATGTGCTATGATCAAAAGTTTAACCCTTGGCATATTTAGGAGTTCCCATGTGGGTATAGACGGAATAATTGTTATTTTCGTAAAATCAATCCCTGAATATATTGGTAACCATGCAGTGGCCTTTCGGTGGTGCTACATGAAGCCGCAAATAGTTAAGGTTGAAAGGTTCATCAAATAGACAGATATAATGCCCAACCCAGTCGGTGACAGATAAATAATGAATGGAAAAGTCGTTGAATTGAGAATAAAGTAGGGACGAATCGTGCCCTCGGTTTCCACCTGAGCCATGGTATTTCCACGCGGTCTCGGCACTTGACAAAGATACTAAACTGTCGGGCAGGGTCAGTAGAAAACATTCTGAGAATTTCAAGTTGCTGCCTTGTATGGTCGGGACATAATTGGCATATATCCGACATTGTATCTGTTCAATTTGAATGTCAAATTAGCCAGATGATGGCTTTTTCTCCACCGGATCGAGTTGTCAGTTTCTGCCGGAACGGTCTAAAATAAGCAGTTTAACTCAAAACTTTCTGTCCCATATGAATGTGCGAATATTTAAAGCTGAACAGTTCATCACATAGACAGAAATAATGCCAAACTTGACCGGTGATAGGTAAATAGTGAATGGAAGCGGCATTGCATTGGGAATAAGAGTAGGGACGAATTGTCCCCGCGGTTTCCATGCGATCAACGTTGTTCCCATGCGGTCACACCACTCGTCAAAGATAATGTCCTTTCGAGCAGGGATAGTAGAACAACTTCGGAAGATTTCGTTATCTGCCTTCACTGGTCTGGTCGCAGTGGGCATATGAGTGACATTGCTGTCTGTTCAATTTTTATGTCGAATTAGCCAAATTACCGCCTTTTCGCCATTAACCGATGCGCGATTTCTGTCCACTTTTCATTTTTGGCAATTATCTAACTGTTATCCAAGAACAATTTTGCTGTTATATGTTTTATTCCAAGTTTTAACCCTCACCCAGTTGTCAGGCCTTGAATTGGAGTACCCTCAACTTGAACATGTTCATTCAAATAAAAAGATTCAAGATTAGTCAATGTCTCTTTTCAGACACTCAGTCTGTGATTGATGTTCACACATTAAGAGCATAATATTAAACACTAAAATCACCACCCAAATATTTCAAAATTAACCCCTATTGGCCACAAATGATATGAATATATCATTTTATTTTGAAGATTTACTAACTTCAAGGGCAAATTTTTCATAATTGCGAGGTTGTTATTATTTTATTTTTTATTTTTGTATGCATAGATGCAACAATGCTTGCAGAGGAATGTTACTGTTTAGTTTTTACTCTCATCCTTAACCCTCAAGCAAATGAGGGTAAGAGTACCATCCGAAAATGCCAAAATTAGCTAACTGTGGTTGCATCTTCCGGTCATTTTGGAAAGGGTTAATTCTAAACACTTTGTTTTGCTATAGGTAAAGATTCCTAATAAACAAATCCTCTGCTGTAAATTATGCTTTGGGGCTTAACACAACATAAGCTTTGGCCATGTAAAGAATAGTACTGTCAGAAAAAAAAATGATTTTCAGTGAATTTTGTGAACATCTGTACTCATTTCCTCAAACTGCAAGGTTGTTGTAGCAATTATTTTGGTATGGATAGATGCAACAATGATTATAGAAGAAAGTTACTGTTTACTTTTTAATCTCAAGATTTAACCCCCAATCAAAATGAGAGCGCGAATAAGAGAACCGTGACAGAATGCCAAAATTAGCCAACTTTGGATGCTTTTTGTCTATCATTTTGGAAATGGTTAATTTCAAACACTTTGCTTTGCTTTTTGCAGTCTGCATTTTCACATTGGAAAGTTGTGAAAGCCCGTAATTTGTCCAACAAATTACAATTCTCTAGTTTTTGTCTTAAAATTGACGGAAACGCATAAAAAAACACAAAATTTTTTTTTCGGATTTTGGTCCAAAATTTTCTAAGTCCCACCCGGACCCCAAATTTTCAGGGGAAAAACATTTTTTTTTTTTGTCTTAAAATTGACGGAAACGCATAAAAAAACAAAAAAAAATTTTTCCTGGATTTGGGTCCAAAGTTTTCTAAGTCCTACCCAGACCCCAAATCTTCAGGGGAAAAAAAAAAAAAATTTTTTTTGTCTTGAAATTTACGGAAACGCATAAAAAAACAAAAAAATTCCCACCCGGACCCCAAATTTTCAGGGGAAAAAATTTTTTTTTTTTTTTTTTTGTCTTAAAATTGACCGAAACGCATAAAAAAACAAAAAAATTTTTTTCGGATTTTGTTCCATAATTTTCAAAGTCCCACCCGGACCCCAAATTTTGAGGGGAAAACCATTTTTTTTTTTTTTGTCTTAAAATTGACGGAAACGCATAAAAAAACGAAAAAATTTTTTTCGGATTTTGGTCCGTAATTTTCAAAGTCCCACCCGGACCCCAAATTTTCAGGGGGAAAAAAATTTTTTTGTCTTGAAATTGATGGAAACGCATAAAAAAACAAAAAAATTTTTTTTCGGATTTTGGTCCGTAATTTTCAAAGTCCCACCCGGACCCCAAATTTTCAGGGGAAAAACATTTTTTTTTTTGTCTTAAAATTGACGGAAACGCATAAAAAAACAAAAAAAATTTTTTCCTGGATTTGGGTCCAAAGTTTTCTAAGTCCTACCCAGACCCCAAATTTTCAGAGGAAAAAAAAAAAAATTTTGTCTTGAAATTGACGGAAACGCTTAAAAAAAACAAAAAAATTTTTTTCGTATTTTGGTCCAAAATTTTCTAAGTCCTACCCAGACTCCAAATTTTCAGGGAAAAAAAAAAAATGTTTTTTTGTCTTGAAATTTACGTAAACGCATAAAAAAACAAAAAAAATTTTTTGGGGATTTTGGTCCAAAATTTTCTAATTCCCACACGCACCCCAAATTTTCAGGGGAAAAATTTTTTTTTTTTTTTTTTTTTGTCTTAAAATTGACCGAAACGCAGAAAAAACAAAAAAAAAAAAATTTCGGATTTGGGTCCAAAATTTTCTAAGTCCCACCCACACCCCAAATTTTCAGGGGAAATTTTTTTTTTTTTTTTGTCTTAAAATTGACCGAAACGCAGAAAAAGCAAAAAAAAAAATTTCAGATTTTGGTCCAAAATTTTCTAAGTCCCACCCGCACCCCAAATTTTCAGGGGAAAAACATTTTTTTTTTTTTGTCTTAAAATTGACCGAAACGCAGAAAAAACAAACAAACAAAAATTCGGATTTTGGTCCAAAATTTTTTAAGTCCCAACCGCACCCCAAATTTTCAGGGGAAAAAAAAAAAAATTTCTTTTGTCTTAAAATTGACCGAAACGCAGAAAAAACAAAAACAATTTTTTTCGCATCTTGGTCCAAAATTTCCGCAACGGGGCCCCAAATTTTCAGCCTAAATGTGAACCCAGGGATTTGGCTTCAACAAACTTGAATCTCACCTCCCTAAGGATGCTGCATACCAAATATCAAAAGATTCTTATTGCTAGATCTGAAGAAGAAGATTTTTCAAAAATACTCCTCATACTGCACTAATTTAAACATTTGGGCTCCCATAGAGAGCCCAAATATCGACCCAGGCAATTGATTTCAATAAACATGTGAAACAATCTTCCAAAGATGTTATATGTGAAATTTGAAAGCTTTTGGACCAGTGGTTTCGGAGAAAAGTAGTCTTAGGTTTTTCCCATTACCCACAGTGTTAAAAAATGCTGACTCAGCACTTTTTCAAAGTCCCCAAAAAGTACCCCATGATAAAACCGGTGGCAATTTTTTTTTATCATTCCATTCGGTTGGTCATAAGGAAGCTTCACAACAAATAAGAATTCTCAGTGCAGTGTAGTTTTGGAGATATGGGCGTTTTAATTTTTTCTATTTTTAGCTCCTGTGGTTCCCACGGGGCTACGGGGAAAAAAAAATCTGCATAAATTAGGTACTTATGACAAATAAGCACTCATGTAAAATTTGGTTCAAATCGGCCTCGCGGTTTGGAAAATAGAAATTTGGGGCGGGGCCAAAATTTTTGCCCCTCCTTTAACATCGTCAAATGTAGCCCCTCCAACTTCTCTTGAACAAACTTCAGTCTACACCTCAAAAGGAAGCTGCATACCAAATATCAAGTCTCTGCTATTGCTGGTTCTTGAGAAGAAGATTTTTTAAGAATTGGAGCATTTTTGCCCATCCCTCTGCTCAATGTGAGCCGAAACCTAATTTGACAAAAAATCAAAATGCCCTTATATAACTCACATGAAATTTCATTAATATGTGGTCAGTGGTTTGGGAGAAAAAGCCCAAACACCACCTTCACGATGGACGCCGGACGACGGACGAAAAGTGATCAGAATAGCTCACCCTATTTCAGTCAGGTGAGCTAATAAAGTATCATGACAATCGAATCAACAGTTTTCAAGTTATCAAATGCCAAAGAAATGGATATGGATGTCAGCCGGACAGACGGACAGACAGACAGACAGACAAAGGATGGACAAACGACTGAGGACCACCCCGCATGCCAGCATTATGAGTACCATACATGGTATGGGTACACATAAACTAGAGGCTCAACAGAGCCTGAAACGCTCACCTGGACCAAGTTGTCCTAAATGCATGAAAACAAAAAAACTCATTTCTGGATTTTGGTCCAAAGTCCCTCCTGAACCCCAAATTTTCAGTGTACAAAAAAAAAAAAAAATTTTTTGTTTTAAAATTGACCAAAACGCATAAAAAACCAAAAAACTAATTTCAGGATTTTTGGTCCAAAATTTTCAAAGTTCCACACAGACCCCAAATTTTTCAGTGTAAAAAAAATAATTTTTTTTGTCTTAAAATTGACTGAAACACAAAAAAACCCCCAACTCATTTCCGGATTTTGGTCCAAAATTTCTAGGTCCTAAATATGAACCTGGGGACTTGGCTTGAACAAACTTGAATCTCACCCCCCCTAAGGATGCTGCATACCAAATATCAAAAGATTCTCATTGGTAGATCTGAAGAAGAAGATTTTTAAAGAATATTCCTCATACTGCACTAATTTAAACATTTGGGCTCCCATAGTGAGCCTAAATATGGACCCAGAGAATTGATTTCATTATACATGTGAAACAATTTTCCAAAGATGTTATATGTGAAATTCGAAAGCTTTTGGAGCAGTGGTTTGGGAGAAAAGTAGCCTTAAATGTTTTTCCCATTACCCACAATGTTAAAAAATGCTGACTCTGCACTTTTCAAAGTCCCCAAAAAGTACTCCATGCTAAAACTGATAGCAATTTTTTTTTACCATTCTATTCTGTTGGTCCTAAGGAAGCTTCATACCAAACAAGAATTCTCCGCGCCATGTAGTTTTGGAGATGAGGGCATTTTAATATTTTCTATTTTTAGCTCCTGAGGTTCCCACGGGGCAGCGGGAAAATTTTTTTGGCATGAATCAAGTACTTAGGACCCAATAATACCTCATAACAAATTTGGTTCAAATTGTCAGCCTTTCGGTTCGAAAATTAAAATTTTCTAGTAAATTTTGTTTCTTAACATGCCTACCACAATTGTTTACAATTGGCTGTAACGTAAGTGCAAGCCCTACTTCGGAACTAACTCAAGCTTTTAGAAACTTTTCCAAACAAGCTGGAAAAGTAATAGAGTGCAAAAGCACGAAAAAGATCGAAAAAGGGTCGAGCGAGACCAGCGCTCGAAATTACAGGTACTCTCTCAGCACACCTCTTGCGTTTACCGAGCGCATGCGCAACAACCACAACCGTGACGTCAAGTCCGTATTTCCGCCAACGAGAAGTTTGTGATTTAGCGGGAAGGCAGCGATATCAAAGATATCCCCTAAGAGGGTGGGCCCCCGGTAAACAATTGTGGTAGGTATGTTAAGAAACAAAATTTGCTAAAAAATTTTAATTTCTTTTCAACCTACTCACAAGCTGAATAAACAATAGGAGGAAGTGAATCACATAACCATTACCAACAAGAGCAGCAAAGAAAAGCAAGGAGGGCAGAGAACAATAGCGAAACCTGTAATGAAGATAGAGAGAATGCACCTGAAAAGAACAAGGCTGAGCGAAGCACAACCTCGAGAAAAACAATTTAACGAGGGTGCACAACAGCCTGAGCAGCAACGAGAGGGCCTAAAGAATGAAGGTCCTCAGATTGCTGCTGTAGGTGTCGGAGATAAAAGGAGGAGAAGGTAGAAGCATTCCTCCAGTAAGCCGCATTCATAACATCCTGGAGCGAAACAGAATTGGCGAATGCCCAGGATGTAGAAATGGCACGAACCTCATGAACATTAAACCGGTTCGAAACAAGATCCGAAGCAGACAAGCGGGAATAAGCCAGCTTGATTGCAAGACAGATCCACCTGGAAATAGAATGGGAAGAGATAGACTGCCTCTTAGGAATGAGAGACAGAAAGAATCTCTTCCGACCCCTCCTAATGAACTGAGTGTGATTAATGTAGGTCTTGAACGCACGAACAGGACAAAGAAGAGGTCTCCGACCATCGACAGCGGGGAGAGCCCGAATGCAGATGGGAGGAGGTACCGAATCAGGTAGTTGATTCTTAGCCAGAAAAGAGCAATCAGTAGTGAAGGTGACACTGTTAGCCTCATTTCTGAAGAAAGCAGAATCAACAGATAGCACATGAAGCTCACTGACTCGTCAAGCAGAAGCAAACGCTAGAAGGAAAGCCGTCTTATAGGTGAGAAAACGCATGTCGGTCTCAGATAAAGGCTCGAATGGTGCCCCCTCCAAACAGTGCAACACCCATGCCAAGTTCCACTTGGGTGTAAGATGCAAAACTCGAGGCCTTTTCAAAGAAAAGTGCGAATGAGTTTGGAGAGAAAAAGATTACAACCGATGCACCGCTTTCCCACATAAGAGAAAGTATCAGGCAGCATAGACCGATAGCCCTTAATCGGAATAGGTTGGAGGCCCTTGGAGTCAAAAAGATATACCAGAAAATCCGCAATTTCAGCGATTGACGGATCATGGTAATCCACATTGTGATCTGTGCACCAGCGGCAGAAAACCTTCCACTTCGCAGCATAAGTCATGCCAGTGGAATGTCGCCGCGATGCAGAAATGCACTCCACTGTTCATCTTGAAAAACCTCTATGTCGGAGACAGGACCTGATAAAAGACAGAGGTGAAGGGACGGGCTCGCCAGGTTGTTGTGATACTTCCTGGGATTACCCTGGGAAAGAAGATCACGACGTAGAGGTAGACGAATTGGCCGATCTGCCATCAGAGGCCACAGCAGATTGATCCAGACTCTCTGTGAAGACAGAGGTGCGATCAGTATGATCCTGCAACTGCAAGCACGACTCTTCGCTAATACTTGAGGAAGAATCGGTGCAGGAGGGAAGGCATAGCCGATCCAACCTGTCCAGTCCAGGGACAGAGCGTCTACCGCAAATGCCAGAGGATCTGGACAAGGGGAGACAAAGGTCTCTACCTGATGATTCCAGCGAGTAGCGAAAAGGTCAACCTGAGGACGGCTCCACTGCACACAAATCTCCTGAAACACCGACCGATGTAGCATCCATTCGGTTGGAAGGACACTGTCGCATCGGGACAGGGAATCTGCTAGGACGTTGAGATGCCTGGGAATGTGTCGAATGGACACCCGAGCGTTTACATCCCGCGCCAACAGAAGATCCCAAGACAGCCGATACATGGGAATCGAATGTGTGTCTCCTTGATTCTGTATGTAGGCCACTACTGTCGAATTGTCCAAAAGAAGTAGGACAATATGGTCCGACAGGTGAGGGATTCAAAGCCGAAAACTCAACAGAAGAGCAAGGAGCTCCTTCTGGTTGATATGAAGGCCCACCTGCTCGCTGTCCCACTCACCGTGAGTGGACAGACGAAGAGGATCCAACATTGCACCCCAGCCCCAATCGCTGGCAACCGCAGTAAGGATGCGATCGGCCAAAGGAAGATCCAATGGAACACCCTGTGTAAGCCAAGAAACATCGGCACAAGGGTGGAGGTGACAAAGCAGTGACAGAGGAATAGGAAGTTCCAGGTCCAGCGGATCTACATTCGGACGCCAATGATCCCACAGGAAGTGCTGCTGGAGAGGTCGGACAAACAAGTGACCGAGCGGAATGAGATCTGTCACCGAACCTCAAATGTCCAGCATCCGAAGGAAAGCCCTGGCCGAGACCGAGGAAGATTGAAGCAGGTTCCAAGTCAAGGCGGAAAGAATCGTCACCCAAGCATGGGGGACCGACACTACATTGTGAAGAGAGTCAAAATCCATCCCCAAATGACAAAATCGCTGAGAAGGAAGGAGATCCGACTTCTCACGATTGACTCTGAAACCCAGCGACGCTAGGAGGCAAAGAAACTGCCTGACATCTAACTCCAGAACAGCAGCATCGTGGTGCCGTTGGAGGATGTCGTCTAGGTAGGCAGACGAAGTCACAGCCGACTGAGTATGGTGGAAAGCAAGCACATGTGACATCAGTCCGGTGAAGGCCCAAGGAGCCAGGTTCAAACCGAATGGGAGAGCTCTGAATTGATAGACTCGATTCCAAAACGAGAACCGAAGGTATTTCCGTGATGCCAGATGAATGGGTACAAGGAAATAGGCATCCTTCAGGTCGATACTGGCAGCAAAGTCGCCTGATGAACTGAACGTCGAACTGACCGGAAAGTCTCCATACTGAAACGAGGAGCTATTATGTACTCGTTCAGGAGATTCAGATCGATGACAGGACGAAATTGTCCGTTTTTCTTTGGCACCAAGAAAAGTCTCAAGTAAAACCCCGGTGAAAGGGTGTTCCTGACCACCTCGAGCGCCCCTTTGGAGAGGAGATTGTCAATCTCCTGCACCAGAAGGTCCTGACGTAGAGAATTGGAAGCAGGGCTTGCAAATAGTGAGAAAAAGTGGTTGCCTGTCGGGCAGGCTTCTTTTGAGATCTGGTTGCCCATCCGAGAAAATGGTAGCCCGACGTTGTGAAATCATTGTCAGTTCATTATCTTTTAACAATTTTTGTGTAACTAAACATTCCCAATTTTTGCTTTCAAAACTTAGGTTATGACCCCTCATTTGAATGAGCATGTCACGCCCGTTCAAATGAGGAGTTATATAACCTGTTGTGTTTTGGAGGCAAAAAATTAAAATCTGGCAGAAAGACTGCATACTCAGTAGCAATTTTAAGAGTATAGCGCTGCCCTTTTTGCCATTACATTGGTTATCAGATCAAAATTGGACAGAAGAAATCTAGTTGCATGTCAGGCAGAGGGAATAAAAGTTTTGGTTGCCCGAGAGGAATTTCTGGTTGTGACAGGACGTCGCGCGACCCTATTTGCGAGCCCTGGGAAGGGACCCGAGTCGGGAGGGGCACCCGAGATAAACTGGGGTGCTGATGGAAGGACAGTCACAGACCGGATTGTATGACGTCGTGGACCCGAGTGTCCGACATTATCTCTGTCCAACGGTCATAAAACTGCGACAGCCTTCCCCCGACTGGAGGCGAAATGAGGTGAGAACCTTCACTTGCGGCCTCGACGAGGCCCCCGAGAGGAGAAACCACCACCTCGCGAAGTGACAGAGTCCTGAGACTTTCCTGCCTGAGGCTGCCAGCGAGCCTGGCCGCGTCGGCACTTCTTCTGAACAGAAGGAGCAGACAGAGCCGAAGGTGTAGCTGACGTCGCCGACGAGGCAGAAGCAGCAGGACACTTGGCGGGCCTGGAACGACCACCACCCGCAGAAGCGGGTTGGTCCGGCTGTCGCAGCAAAAGCTGGTCCTTCGAATGACGAAGAACCTCGCCACGGACAGCTTCCACGGAACCATGGACCAACTGAGGTCCAACGAAACAGGCAGACCTCAGAACAGCAAGCTGCTCAGAAGGAAGGGATAGAGAAGAATCCAACACAGCATCCCGGCGTGCCAGCTCCAAATTAGCCATGTTACAGGCATGAGCGTGTGTCAAGTTCATGCGAGCCTGTGACAAAACGCGAAAAGGTGCCTGAGCATCATCAAACTCCCCTGGTGGAAAATATTCAGCCAGGGCAGCAACGACATGGTCCGCGAGAGATAACATACCCAGCATCTCTCGGGACAGGTCCACCATAGATTCAACTACCGACATCGGGAGAACTGCCGACTTAGGCTTAGTTAACCCGAGGGAAGAAGAATCCTCATCCACAGTAGTCATGCCTTGAAAGACTGGTGGACAGACGGAAACGTAAACACGAAACTGCGATGGAGGCAGAAAAGCAGTAGCTCTAGAAAAGAAAGAACCCTTGAGGGCCTTAGAACGCATTTTGGCGTCTAAGCCCTGGAAGGACTCAACAACCTGAACCGATTGCAGAGGCCACAAAGCCCCGGAGCTAGAAGGCTCAACAGGGTTACGGCGCCCCACAGAGGACCGTGGCCGGACGGTCACAGATGCTGGTCGTAAGGTTGAATGTCCGGCAATAAGCCAAAGACGAAATCCAAAGTCTGCCCCAAGTCTGATGAGGAGGGCTCATCACCTTCAAGAAAATCATCATCCTCCGTTGCAGAGGAGACGTAGCCAACTCGGGCTGACCAGCAGAAACCTCCTGTGAATACTGTGCAGTATCCAAGGGGCCAGGCGAGACTTCTCTGTGACCAACCAAAGGAGGTTGTGCCTCAGGAGGAACAGGGAGGCCAATTTGAGGGTTGCCAAAAAGCAATCGGGTGAGCGCCAAAACAGCCTGACGCAGGTCACCCTGAGAATCCATCGCAGCAGCATCGCCAATGCCGAATGGACCCTTCTGGTAGAAGAACCCAAATCCTCAGAAGAGACCGACGTCGAACGTCGATCGGCAGACAGAATAGGGAGATGGTGAGAAGACACTGGAGGATAGTCCCAATTGTGATGCCCAGGGGCAATCACTGACCTCTGTGGAACAGAAGATCCTGCCTACAAATCCTCTAAAGAGACTGACGGCGTACGTTGATCGGTAGCTGGACCTGGGACACGGTGAGAAGACACTGGAGGATAGTCCCAAGAATGACAGGAACCTGTTATTGGCCTCTGTGTGGCAGAAGGCCCCAACTGCCCATCCTCTGAGACCGACGGCAAGCATCGACCGACATCCAGACTTGAACACCGTGAGGAATCACCGGAGGAAGGTTCTGAGATTGACAGCTAACCGGGGCTGTCACTGACCTCTGCCAAACAGCAGGCCCTGGATGCCAATGTCCAAACCCCATCCTGCCAGTCGCCACACTAGCAGGGGAAGGGGAACAATAAACGATTCGCTCGAGGGGCGAGGAATCGCTGCCGAATCGACCGAACGGTTCAACCGACTAGGAGCAAACTTAGCCAGATGAGACGGAGCAGACAGCAAACCCGCACAGCTTCGCCGCGAAGCCAGGCGAGGCTGAAAGCTCACAGACACACCAGCAGATACAGCCTCGGTCCCCCGATACTATAAAACATCCCCAGAGGAGATGGAAGAGCCACCATCATACAGAATAGGATATGTAGTAACAACTTCCTCAGCAACTGTCGATGGCATAGGAGGCAAATTGGAGAGGGTCACCGAGCTGACCTCGGAGAAGCTCTCTACAAAAACAGACGCCTCAAGAGTGACATCAGAAGACAGAGACCATGGCCTCCACGTCAGGTATCACTGAACTAGCACCGTCAACAGTTGCAGAGGAACTCGCCACAGAAAAAGACAGATCAGAATCCTGTGTGACAGAGTCACCACATGCTCTAACAGAAATGTCTGAAATGGCATGGCTACCCTTATCCCGAGAACGAGGGGTTCTAGCTCTGGACAGAACCACCTTGTTAACAGAAGCTCAGAATTTTGAGGACCAACTCCCACAAATACCACATGATTGGGCCTGAGTACAATTGTTGCAAGAGACACATGTGGAATGAGAGTCGTCCACATGTTTCACTTGCAAGCAAGGAATAGCCTTTGGCATAATATGAATGTGAATGATGAAATCAAGCTTCCCGCCAATGGAAAACAGAACAAAGGTCGTGTTCACATGTGGGGGAAAAACAAGACTATGTGTGAAGAAACAAGCAAAAATGATCAAAAATAGCATTAATTAATAACAATTTTGAAAGCTTGAAAAAGGATACAATCCACTTGCACACAATCAAATGAAGATAGCACATACAATAAGTTGTTCACGAAGAAAACAGCTAAGAATAGCACGAGTCACAAACATTTCCAACCATGCACAAATGGCGGAAATAAAAGGAATTGACGTCACGGTTGTTGCGCATGCGCTCGGTAAATGCAAGAGGTGCGCAGAGAGAGTACCTGTAATTTCGAGCGCTGGTCTCACTCGACTTTTTTTCGATCTTTTTCGTGATTTTGCACTCTATTACTTTTCCAGCTTGTTTGGAAAAATTTCTAAAAGCTTGAGTTAGTTCCGAAGTAGGGCTTGCACTTACTTACAGCCAATTGTAAACAATTGTGAGTAGGTTGAAAAGAAAATAGAAATTTTGGGTAGGGGACAAAATGGGGATCCTCTTGTAGCGAGCCCAAATATCGACAGAGAAAATTTCTTTGAACAAACTTGAATCTTGAGTACCAAAGGAGCTTACATACCAAATATCACAGCATTCTGACTAGTCATAAGAAGAAGATTTCAGGAGTAAATTGATGCTTTTGGAGCATCACTCCCACCCTAGTGGGGGCCTCGAGTTCATTTTAGCAAACTGTAAAGAGGATACCTCCATTATACTGTATGTCAAATTTGTTTGGGTTTGGGCTAGTGGTTTTGAAAGAGAAGACCGAGTTGCAAAAGTTAATGGACAACGGACACCAAGTGATGGCAAAAGCTCATACTGACTTTCAGTCAGGTGAGCTAAAAAGGGGAGGAGAGTGGTGGTGGGGGGGGGGGGGGGGGAGGTATCGTGAAAGGAGATTTGTTGGCTATGTTGTACATTTAATGAAAGTGTCAATGACACTGTAGCTCAACTTATTTGAGACATGTACATGTATAGTGTGTGGCACAGCAATGACAAATAACTAGGTAATGACCTGATAACAAAGGTACATGTAAAGTCTTGTAACGGTCTTTACATAAATGCTGACCATAGCCTGTAACAAATATATAGGTAAAGTTCTGTAAAGGCTGGATGACAGTTAGATACTAAAATAGAAAAGAAATCTATGAGTCCCAGAGTGGGTCTGACTGAACCCCAAAATATTTGTTCTCATAGCACAGTGATAACAAAGGCACCCAAAACAATCGTTCCTGTCCCAAGATGATAACAAAGGCACCCAAGAAGTTTCGTGAATATCGGTTCCTAAATACAGACTCTAGCCCAAGCCATATTGACATGTGCACTTTCTGTGTATAAGTAGCACCGAACAAATCAAAGTTCATCTAATTTGCGTAATGTCTGCACGAGAACAAAACCTGTATTACATGTGATGTATTCCATGTTACTGAACATTCCTACAAAAATTTATGCAAATCAGAACTTTCATACAGAAGTTCTGTACAAAAAACTGATTGCACTAATTTTGGTACAAAATGCTGCTAGCAGCCACCTTGAATTTTGGACCACACCCAAAAACACTCGTTCTCGTGCCATGGTGATAACAAAGGTACCCAAGAAGTTTCGGAAAGATCGGTTCATAAATACGGCCTCTAGCCTGAGCCGTATAGAAGTTGTGTACAAAAAACTGATTGGACCTAATTTCGGTACAAAATGGCCACTGGCAGCCATCTTGAATTTTGGGCCGCACCCAGAAGCACGTGTTCTCGTCCCAAGGTGATAACAAGGGTACCCAAGAAGTTTTGTGAAGATCCGTTCATAAATACAGCCTCTAGCCCGAGCCATATTGACACTTGCATTTACTGTGTATAAGTACCTATGAATAAATCAAAGTTCATCTAATTTGCATAATTTCTGCTCGAGAAAAAAACCTGTATTATATGTGATGTATTCCATGTTACTAAACATTTATACTAAAATTATTCAAATCAGAACTTTCATGCAGAAGTTCTGTACAAAAAACTGATTGCACTAATTTTGGTACAAATATGGCCACCTGCAGCCATTTTGAATTTTGGATCGCACCCCAAAACACTCATTCTCGTCCCAAGGTGATAACAAAGATACCCACGAAGTTTCGTGAATATCGGTTCATAAATACAGCCTCCAGCCCCAGCCGTATTGACAAGTGCACTTAGAGTATATAAGTAGCACTGAATAAATCAAAGTTCATCTAATTTGCATAATTTCTGCATGAGAAAAAAATCTGTATTATATGTGATGTATTCCATGTTACTACACATTCATACAAAAATTTATGCAAATCAGAACTTTCATACAGAAGTTCTGTACAAAAAAAACTGATTGCACTAATTTTGGTACAAAATGGCTGCTGGTGGACATCTTGAATTTTGGACTGCACCCAAAACCACTCGTTCTCGTCCCATGGTGATAACAAGGGTGCCCAAGAAGTTTTGTAAAGATCAGTTCATAAATACAGCCTCTAGCCTGAGCCATATAGAAGTTGTGTACAAAACAAGAGGCCCCAGGGGGCCTGAGGGCACTCACCTGACATGGTAGTCTAAATATCAAATCAGAGACTTGACTTGAATAAGCTGCATACGGCCCCTCCCAAGAAAAGCATATACCAACTAGATGAAGCGATTGTGCCCACACAATACACAGGATTTTCCTTCTATTTTAAGTTCCTGCACTTTTACGTCTCAAAATTGAGATAAACGCATAAAAAAGATTTTTTTCCCAAACAAAATACTTTCAACCTAAATTTTTTTCTTCTTCTTAAAACGCATAAAAAACAATAAAACTAAATTTCTGGATTTTGGTCCAAAATTTTGTAAGTCCCACCCTGACCCCAAATTTTCGGAATAAAAAAAAAAATTTTTTTTTGTCTTAAAATTGACAGAAACGCATAAAAAACGAAACAAAAAAAAATTACGAATTTTGGTCCAAAATTTTCTAAGTCCTACCCGGATCCCAAATTTTCAGGGGAAAAAAAAAATATTTTTTTTGTCTTGCAATTGACGGAAAAGCATGAAAAAACAAAAAAAATTTTTTTTCGGATTTTGGTCAAAAATTTTCTAAGTCCCACCCGCACCCCAAATTTTCAGGGAAAAAATTTTTTTTGTTTTTTTGTCTTAAAATTGACCGAAACGCACAAAAAACAAAAACAAAAAAATAAATTTCGGATTTGGGTCCAAAATTTTCTTAGTCCTACCCGGACCCCAAATTTTCAGTTGGAAAAAAAAAAAAAATTTTTTTGTCTTAAAATTGACCAAAACACAGAAAAAACCACAAAATTTTTTTTCGGATTTTGGTCCATAATTTTCAAAGTCCTACCCGGACCCCAACTTTTCAGAGGAAAAAAAAAAATTTTTTTTTGTCTTGAAATTGACGGAAACGCATAAAAAAACAAAAAAAAAAATTTTCAGATTTTGGTCCAAAATGTTCTAAGTCCCACCCGCACCCCAAATTTTTGCAGGGGAAAAATTTTTTTTTTTTTTTTTGTCTTAAAATTGACCGAAACGCAGAAAACCCCCCCCCAAAAAATTTTCGGATCTTGGTCCAAAATTTCGAAGTCCGCAACGGGACCCCAAATTTTCAGCCTAAATATGAACCCAGGGATTTGGCTTCAACAAACTTGAATCTCACCCCCCTAAGGATGCTGCATACCAAATATCAAAAGATTCTTATTGCTAGATCTGAAGAAGAAGATTTTTCAAAAATACTCCTCATACTGCACTAATTTAAACATTTGGGCTCCCATAGAGAGCCCAAATATCGACCCAGGCAATTGATTTCAATAAACATGTGAAACAATCTTCCAAAGATGTTATATGTGAAATCTGAAAGCTTTTGGACCAGTGGTTTCGGAGAAAAGTAGTCTTATGTTTTTCCCATTACCCACAGTGTTAAAAAATGCTGACTCAGCACTTTTTCAAAGTCCCCAAATAGTACCCCATGATAAAACCGATGGCAATTTTTTTTTACCATTCCATTCTGTTGGTCTTAAGGAAGCTTCACAACAAATAAGAATTCTCAGTGCAGTGTAGTTTTGGAGATATGGGCGTTTTAATTTTTTTCTATTTTTAGCTCCTGTGGTTCCCTCGGGGCTATGGGGAAAAAAGAAAAAAATTTCTGCATAAATTAGGTACTTATGACCCAATAAGCACTCACGTAAAATTTGGTTCAAACCGGCCTCGCGGTTTGGAAAATAGAAATTTGGGGCGGGGCCAAAATTTTTGCCCCTCCTTTAACATCGTCAAATATAGCCCCTCCAACTTCTCTTGAACAAACTTCAGTCTACACCTCAAAAGGAAGCTGCATACCAAATATCAAGTCTCTGCTATTGCTGGTTCTTGAGAAGATGATTTTTTAAGAATTGGAGCATTTTTGCCCCATCCCTCTGTTCAATGTGAGCCGAAACCTAATTTGCCAAAAAATCAAAATGCCCTTATATAACCCCTACTCACGTGAAATTTCATTAATATGCAGCCAGTGGTTTGGGAGAAAAAGGCCCAAACACCACCTTCACGACGGACGCCGGATGAAAAGTGATCAGAATAGCTCACCCTGACTTTCAGTCAGGTGAGCTAAAAACTGATTGGACCTAATTTCGGTACAAAATGGCCACTGGCAGCCATCTCAAATTTTGGACCGCACCCAGAAACACTCGTTCTCGTCCCAAGGTAATAACAAAGGTACCCAAGGAGTTTCGTTAAGATTGGTTCATAAATACAGAATCTATCCCGAGCCGTATTTACATGTGCACTTACTGTGTATAAAGAGACCTGAATAAATCAAAGTTCATGTAATTTGCATAATTTCTGCACAAGAAAAAAACCTGTATTATATGTGATGTATTCCATGTTACTAAACATTCATACAAAAATTTATTCAAATCCGAACTTTCATTCAGAAGTTCTGTGCAAAAAAACGATTGCACTAACTAAAGTACAAAAAGGCTGCTGCTGGTGGCTATCTTGAATTTCTGACAGCACCCAAAACCACTTGTTCTTGTCCCACAGTGATAATAAAGGTACTCAAGAAGTTTTGTAAAGATCGGTTCATAAATACGGCCTCTAGCCTGAGCCATATTGGCATTTGCAGTTGCAGTGCTGAAAGTAACACTAAATAGATCAAAGTTAGTCTGATTGGCATAATTTATGCACGAGAAAAAAACCCGTAATATATGTGATGTATCTCATGGTACTAAACATTCACATAAAAAATTATTCAACTCAGTGCTTTTTTATGGAAGTTCTGCGCAAAAATCTGATTGCACCTAATTTTGTACAAAATGGCTGACAGCAGCCATCTCAAATTTCAGACTGGACCCCAAAATACTCTTTCTTGTCCCACGGTGATAACAAAGGTACCCAAGAAGTTTCGTAGATTGGTTCATAAATACGGCCTCTAGCCCGAGCCTTATTGGTATTTGGCCTTACAGTGCTGAAAATAACACTAAATAAATCAAAGTTAGTCTAATTTGCATAATTTACGCACAGGAAAAAAACCTGTATTATGTGTGATGTATCCCATGGTACTAAATATTCATACAAAAAATTATTCAAATCAGAGCTTTCATCTGAAGTTCTGCGGAAAAATTTGCTTGCACCTAATTTTGTACAAAATGGTGGCCGTCTTGAATTTCAGACCAGAGCTTAAAACACTCGTTCTCGTCCCACGGTGATAACAAAGGTACCCAAGAAGTTTCATAAAGATCGGTTCATAAATACAGCCTCTAGCCCGAGCCGTATTGAATTGTTGATGGACAGATGGACGACTGGCCATGGGCCCATGGCATAAGCTCAAATTTGAATTACGTCAAAGTCGAGCTAAAAATGTTACGGTAACTGTTATCTTGTGCTATTTGATACCGAGTAAATATCATTAAAGTTATTTTCTATCTGTTTTGATATTTTCAAACCCTTGGATGGTGATTTATAGTTAAATTGCTGTGGGAAACATTAATTTAATCTCAAAGAGTCACGACATATTAATTCAATAAACTGGGAATTTATGTGACCGTCATTGTCGGGAGGGGGCACTCCGTGGCAAAGCATGTGTGTAATACACTCTGATTTCCTGAGTGCTATGTATTTGTTTAAATTATCTCAAGAGTTTCAAGGTTAAGAAAATGATTTCTTGCCTTGGGTCTGTTGTAAAATTATATGTGTGTCATAGTAAAACATTGCCTCTAACAGTGTTGATGACTTTATTCAACTCAAGTAAAAACCTGATGCGTGAGAAGTCAATTTTGTCACCTATTTTCACGGTATTCTGGTGAATGCAGCCCTCGAAGTTCGAATGTGATAACAATTACTTGTGTAGATGTTCTGAAAAAGGGGTATCACAACTCTCAAGTTTCAAAATAAAGGTAACTTTATGTTGTTTCTCTCATTATTCTGAAAAGTGAAGACCTGATAAGAGATTTTCAACATTTAATTTGGAAACAAAGACAACCAGTTTTCTGTAATTGTATCGGTCTCAGTTTCGGTTTTGATAACAAAACAAAAGCCGAACCGAATTTTCGGTTAACCACACATCTCTACCTTAAACATCTTGCTGCTTTATCATTAAAACCAAACAGATATGGGTGTCATTGGAACCAGCTCATTGAACTGGTTCCAATGTCATCCATATTTACATACTCTAGTTTACAAATACATTAAAACTGAAACAACACAATTATATGATCAAAAAGAAAAAAATTCAAGAGGGAGATTTTGTCTACTTTAGTGGAAAGTCGGGAGGGATTTTGTGAGGTGGGATTTTGTTGAGGGGGATTTTGTCAGTAACCCCCTTACAGAAACATACAGTCGCCATGGATTGGTTGTAATTCACACGTGGGCAGTGATGTTGACGCATGCATTTATCAGGTAATAATGAAAGTGTCAATGACACTGTAGCTCAACTTGTCAAGACAAAGACATGTACATGTATAGTATGTGACACAGCAATGACAAACATCTAGGTAATGATCTGATAACAAAGGTACATATAAAGTATTGTAACGTTCTGTACATAAATACTGACCCTTGCCTGCAACAAATGTATAGGTAAAGTATTGTAAAGGTGGGTGACAGTCAGATGCTAAACTAGAAAAGAAATCTTGGAGTCCCAGAGTGGGTCTGACTGAACCCCAAAATATTTGTTCTCATAGCACAATGATAACACAGGCACCCCAAAACACACTTGTTCCTGTCCCAAGGTGAAAACAAAGGTACCCAAGACGTTTTGTGAAGATCAGTTCATAAATACGAGCTGTATAGAACTTGTGACAAAAAACTGATTGGACCTAATTTTGGTACAAAATAGCCACTGGCAGCCATGTTGAATTTTGGACCGTACCCAGAAACACTCATTCTTGTCCCAAGGTGATAACAAAGGTACCCAAGAAGTTTTGTGAAGATCGGCTCATAAATACAGCCTCTACCCTGAGCCATATTGACATGTGTGCTTACATTGTGTAAGTAGCACTGAATAAATCAAAGTTCATCTAATTTGCATAATTTCTGCACGAAAAAAAAACCCTTACAATATGTGATGTATTCCATGTTACTAAACATTCATACAAAAATTTATTCAAATCAGAACTTTCATACAGAAGTTCTGTACAAAAGACTGATTGCACTAATTTTGGTACAAAATGGCTGCTGGTGGCCATCTTGAATTTCGGACCACACCCAAAAACACTCGCTCTCATCCCACGGTGATAACAAAGGTACCCAAGAAGTTTCGTAAAGATTGGTTCATAAATATGGCCTCTAGTCTGAGCTGTATAGAAGTTGTGTACAAAAAACTGATTAGACCTAATTTCGGTACAAAATGGCCACTGGCAGCCATCTTGAACTTTTGACCGCACACAGAAACACTCGTTCTCGTCCCAAGGTGATAACAAAGGTACCCAAGACATTTCGTGAAGATCAGTTCATAAATACAGACTCTAGTCTGAGCCGTATTGACATGTGTACTTACTGTGTGTAAGTCGCACTGAAAAAATCAAAGTTCATCTAATTTGCATAATTTCTGCACGAGAAAAAAACCCGTATTATATGTGATGTATCTGATGGTACTAAACATTCACACAAAAAATTCTTAAAATCAGCGCTTTCATATGGAAGTTCTGCGCAAAAATCTGATTGCACCTAATTTTGTACAAAATGGCTGCCATCGGCCATCTTGAATTTTGGACCGGACCCCAAAACACTCGTTCTCGTCCCACGGTGACACCAAAGGTACCCAAGAAGTTTTGTAAAGATCGGTTCATAAATACGGCCTCTAGCCCCAGCCGCATTGGCATTTGCACTTGGGGGCTGCGAATATTCGAAATTCGATTCGAAATTCGATTCGAACTTCATTATTCGATTCGATTCGAACATAGTAATTCGAATGTGTTCGAATCGACGATTGTTTGAAATGATCCTACTTTTATCATAAACTCGCTCAGAAACCCACAGATTTCCCATATTTATCACCCGTTGAAATTGATGAATGAAAGCGCGTATATTAATAACAACGCGATCTGGATCCATCATATGTTATACGTTATTTTGTTGCAAATGTCCCGTTGGCACACTCAAGTAATCACAAGATCAATGCATAACTTCGATCAACACTATGTTCCGTTTTTTTTTCATGAGTAGACAGGCGGTTACAATACATCAAAGGTTTTTTGCCGACACTGGTCTGCGAATAAATTGTGGCAATGTAGATTATGCAGAGAAGAGCGCAAGTCAGTCAAATGGTAATTTCAAAGCGATGCCGACAACTCACTGAACTATGTTGTTCACCAATAAGCACGTGAATGCTTTGGTAAGGATTCGATCATTTGCTAGCCTGAATCGAGCGTCATTCTGTTCTGTGGAATTATACTCTTTAGAACGTTGTGTGACTTCATTCTTCAATATGGCATCAAACCAGCCTCAATCTGCGGTCCACAAATATTTTATGCACCATAAACTCGCAGAGACTTACACGTGTATTGAGTGCAATGTTGTGTATAAAGCACACTCAACTGGCACGACGACACCCCTATGGAACCACCTTCTCAAGAAACACCCGGCGTTGCTATTTCAGCGAAGGCTAGAGAG
Organism: Pictodentalium vernedei; assembly: GCA_031216915.1. NCBI lineage: Eukaryota > Metazoa > Mollusca > Scaphopoda > Dentaliida > Dentaliidae > Pictodentalium > Pictodentalium vernedei. Next base: position 310,662,086 of record CM062293.1, on the reverse strand, counting down.
GCTAAGAAGCGTCCACATGCTACAGCATCTACCAGTGAGGCTGTGCAGTGCAGTAAACGCCAGACAAGTTTGGCAGCATTCACAAGGAGAACATTACACCCCGACCTTAAGCGGAAATACAATGCTGCAGTGTTGAGTTTTGTGGTTGCGGATGGGAGACCATTTGAAGCAGCAGCTGGTCGCGGACTGAAGCATTTGTGTGCAGTCTTGACTGACAACTCCTACATCCCACCTCACCCGACCACCCTTTTGCGAAATCTGGGCGATATGAGAGAGAAAAGCGAAGCCAAGCTGTGTCAGTTAATCAAAAGATCAGGCAGGAAATGGCCGGATTTCAATAACTTTTGATCATTGGAAGGCAGACGGTTCAAATTTTCTCGTCCTTACAATACATTTCATCGATCATGAATGGCTTTTATCCTCTCGATGTTTGTCAGTGACGAGTCTCGAGGACATTGACGCTGACCATACTGCACTCGTCACAAGAGGCCATAGTGCACGATCAACTGGAAAAGTATAGAATAGCACTTCACCAAATATTTTTCGCCACTACGGACACAACCAATACTATACCCTGTACCACTCGTGGATTGGGTATATACTGGCATGGGTGTGCGGCACACAAGTTGCAATTATGCATTAATTCCTCGCTCACTGTCCAACCGATGGTCAAAAACCTTATAAATGACGTTCACAGAATTGCCGCCTTTTTCCACTCATCAACTACAGGACTACATGCCTTACACAAACATCAAGTGGACATGGGACTTCCAGAATCGGACCCCCCAATGCCAATGGACGTTACGACCCGATTCAATAGCACATGCACGCTCCTAAACTGGACAGAGGTCAACAATGGCCCCATTGCCCGTGCACTTGTCGAGTGCCAAGAGAAAAAGCGATGCACTAATCCACCGCCAGCACCCCTCTTGATGCAACTCTGTTCTACCAGAGAATCTGTTTTGCCTCTTCTCAAGCCATTGTCTGAAGGAACCACTGTCCTGAGTGCCGATAGTGTAATAAGTGTATCAATGGTCAGGCAGTGCATCATGACTCTGTTGAAAAAGCTCAGGGAAAATACAGCTTGTGGTGCAAAGTCATTCCGCGACAGCCTGATCACTCAGTTGGAAGACAGATTTGACTTAAACCAGGATTACCTCCTCACGGCAACTTATCTGGACCCACGCTTCAAGACAACCATTAAAGATGACGATGGGCTAAAAACCGTGGAGTCTTATATTCAGATGCTTCAGCAGTATCACGTTGAGCATGTACAGCCCACCAAAACACAAGATGTCCACACTGAAACAGATGTTCCATGTCAACAAACGGTTCCAAATAAATCAAGCCAGCCAAAGTCTAAAAGTCTATTAGATGATATGTTCGATGAGATTTCCAGTGAAGAAGTGCAACCGCAAAATCTGAGTGTAAATGACAAGGTTAAAGCAGAAATGAGTCGGTATTCTGCTCTTCCTATTAGCGATAGAAGTACAGATCCACTTAGATTCTGGCAAGAACAGGAAGCCTGTTTGCCATGTCTACGTTATGCAGTGAAGGATATTCTTTCAATACAGGCTACCAACTGCGCATCAAAAAGGGTCAATTCTGTAGGTTCGTCTGTAGTGACTGATCAACGTCATGGCTTGAGCAACCACAATGTCACCACGCTGATATGGGCAAGGAAAAACAGTGACCTGCTTGGCTTGAAATTCGCGTGATGGTGATCGGACACTGATGGCCGAATAACTCAATAAAAATACGAATACCGACCACTGAGTTGATACGATATTATATTACGATACTCACTCGCTGCACGGCTGCTGCGGCTGCATGTCATGTGATTAAACATCCGTATTGTTGAGATAGAAATAATACTGAACATGACAGTCATGTTCAGTATTATTTCTATCTCAACAATACGAATGTTTAATCATATCCATTAAACAATTCGACAATTAAGTTACATAACTTACCTTGACAGTTCGTCAGTTGGATGCAATTTCAGTTTCTGTGCATCTGAACCATGAAAATGGCATAATTCGATTTCAATATAAATCATTTGTCTTCTTATTATTTGCCACCTGTTAGTGTGTTAGTAGAATTTGGGGTTATAACGGCACCTTAACGCCAGGATTTTGAAATTCTCATCAGCCCGATACATATGCCATATCAAGGTTGGGGTCCAGACTCCAGACGTGTCAAATGACAAACGAATAGACATTTTTTTCCTGGTGTAGCGTACGATGGTTATTTCTGAGTAACATGCGGAGGATTATTCCCACGAGGCATTAACGAATGAGAATAAGCTTCTCGTATTGCACGAAAAATAAACACCCTAGGCTACTACAGGAATGTGAATTATGGTGTTTATTATATTCTTCGACCTTTTTCTATGATCAGTTCGAACATGTACAGCGAGCATATAAAAAGGAAGTTATCCGAGGAGAAAAATTCCGCCCGACATCGTATTTCTTAACGACGAAATTCGATTCGCGTTTTGATTCGCGTTTCGATTCGAAATTCGATTTGCGTTTTGATTCGCGTTTCGATTCAAAATTCGATTCGATTATGCAAATTCGATTCGAAATTCGATTCGACGAAACTTTGTGATTCGCAGGGCCCTAATTTGCACTTACAGTGCTGAAAGTATCCCCAAAAAACATCAAAATTAGTCTAATTTGCACAATTTACGCACGAGAAAAAAACCCGTATTATATGTGATGTATCCCATGGTACTAAACATTCATACAAAAAATTATTCAAATCAGAGCTTTCATATGGAAGTTCTGTACAAAAAACAGATTTCTGCATCGTCGGTACAAAATGGCGGCTGGCAGCCATCTTGAATTTTGGACCGCACCCAAAAACACTCGTTCTCGTCCCACGGTCATAACAAAGGTACCCAAGAAGTTTCGTAAAGATCGGTTCATAAATACGGCCTCTAGCCCGAGCCGTATCCAATTGTTGACGTACGGACAGAAGGAGAGACGGACAGACGGACGATGGGCCATGACAAAAGCTCAAATTTGGCTTCGCCAAAGTTGAGCTAAAAATGATATTCAGCAAAATTTTATCAAATGAAGCACCGGGTTTTATCTGGTGATTCATTGATTGAATTTTTGATGATTATTCCTGTAATTAGTGTTTGGAATCTAATATTATTGTGTCCATGGAAATATTGCCCACCCGTGGTAAGCGACCAGTCCAAGGCGGCTGTACTGTAGAACTCATGTTGCAACATACAAGCTTTTGGTGGTCTTGTTGATGGAAGTTACAGTACTACTGCAGCGGTCTCTGGTGCAAGTCAGAAAATAAGCAGACTGTCATCTGCATAATGAGGTCCCCTGAGGTGAATTTATTGATGCTACCCTGCACAGTAGGGTAGCATCACTACATTTACCCTCTATGAACCTCAATCTGAGTCAGAGTCTCAAAAGTAAACAGAAAGAGATACCCAGAGGATAAAATGGTCCACTGGATGGGATAGCAACATCTGCAGACCTCATTCTGCAAATGTCAGGCTGCTTATTTTCAGGCCTGCTCTGGTGAAGTCTTGGCTAATGATAAGTCAAAAGTGTTACCTTGTTATAAGGGAGCCCAAAAAATTAAGTGGTATTGTCCAGGCTTTTAAATGCACTTTCAGAATCTGTAACGTGAATCAAATGAACAATTTGTGAGAATCAAAGTTGAAACATATTGGTTTCCTTGCAAGAATCATTTGCGAGAGTTGATTCTGACTCTTGCATGAATATTAAACCCTGCTTCTTATCAACTTGCAACAGAAGATAATACTGGAGTTGTACTGCAAATGATGTGGGATCTGGATCTGTGGTGGGGGAAGAACAGGGTGAAGTGTCTTTGCAGCCTTGAAAACAAAGGTCATATTTTGCTAATCAGACAGAATATTCTATGAGTAAAACTAGAGGTGACATGGTTAAAGGGTTTTCTTGATCGATTAATCAAATGGATGAACCTTGGTTAATTGATTAACCACTTACCCTAATAGGTAGCTGAATAAATGCCATACCATTGATCGATTTACAGCATTAACCTATTTACACAGTGTAACTGACAAAAACCAGTCAGCGCTATACACAATGAAAGTGTCAATGACACTGTAGCTCAACTTGTCAAGACAAAGACATGTACATGTATAGTATGTGACACAGCAATGACAAACATCTAGGTAATGACCTGATAACAAAGGTACATATAAAGTATTGTAACGGTCTGTACATAAATACTGACCGTTGCCTGTAACAAATGTATAGGTAAAGTATTGTAAAGGTGGGTGACAGTCAGATGCTGAACTAGAAAAAATCTTTGAGTCCCAGAGTGGGTCTGACTGAACCCCAAAATATTTGTTCTCATAGCACAGTGATAACAAAGGCACCCCAAAACACACTCGTTCCTGTCCCAAGGTGAAAACAAAAGTACTCAAGAAGTTTTGTGAAGATCAGTTCATAAATACGAGCTGTATAGAACTTGTGACAAAAAACTGATTGGACCTAATTTCGGTACAAAATGGCCACTGGCAGCCATCTTGAATTTTGGACCGTACCCAGAAACACTCATTCTCATCCCAAGGAGATAACAAAGGTACCCAAGAAGTTTTGTGAAGATCGGTTCATAAATACAGCCTCTACCCTGAGCCGTATTGACATGTGTGCTTACATTGTGTAAGTTGCACTGAATAAATCAAAGTTCATCTAATTTGCATAATTTCTGCACGAAAAAAAACCCCTTACAATATGTAATGTATTCCATGTTACTAAACATTCATACAAAAATTTATTAAAATCAGAACTTTCATACAGAAGTTCTATACAAAAGACTGATTGCACTAATTTTGGTACAAAATGGCTGCTGGTGGCCATCTTGAATTTTGGACCACACCCAAAAACACTCGCTCTCATCCCACGGTGATAACAAAGGTACCCAAGAAGTTTCGTAAAGATTGGTTCATAAATATGGCCTCTAGTCTGAGCTGTATAGAAGTTGTGTACAAAAAACTGATAAGACCTAATTTCGGTACAAAATGGCCACTGGCAGCCATCTTGAATTTTAGACCGCACCCAGAAACACTCGTTCTCGTCCCAAGGTGATAACAAAGGTACCCAAGACATTTCGTGAAGATCAGTTCATAAATACAGACTCTAGTCTGAGCCGTATTGACATGTGTACTTACTGTGTGTACCGGTAAGTCGCACTGATAAAATCAAAGTTCATCTAATTTGCATAATTTCTGCACGAGAAAAAAACCCGTATTATATGTGATGCATCCCATGGTACTAAACATTCACACAAAAAAATTATTCAAAGCAGGGCTTTCATATGGAAGTTCTGTGCAAAAATCTGATTGCACCTAATTTTGTACAAAATGGCTGCCATCGGCCATCTTGAATTTCGGACCGGACCCAAAAACACTCGTTCTCGTCCCACGGTGATACCAAAGGTACCCAAGAAGTTTCGTAAAGATCGGTTCATAAATACGGCCTCTAGCCCGAGCCGTATTGGCATTTGCACTTACAGTGCTGAAAGTAACCCCAAAAAACATCAAAATTAGTCTAATTTGCACAATTTACATACGAGAAAAAAACCCGTATTATATGTGATGTATCCCATGGTACTAAACATTCATACAAAAAATTATTCAAATCAGAGCTTTCATATGGAAGTTCTGTACAAAAAGTTAAAAAATTTATAGTAATTTCTATATTTTTTATACTTACCAATGACCCAGACATAGCTGGTGCTAACTCTTAAAATATAGGGCCAAACACAAATTTTTCCCCCCAATCCCCAAAATTTGCATCTAAAACCAAAGAAAACATGTCCTGAAAGGCCCTCCACACTTCGCCTCTCCTGCGCATGCGCAGTGTCAAGGACGTTCCGAAATTGGCGCCATTAATCATTCTAAAAACCAGTGCCTGGTAAGCGCTATGTACTCAGCGGGGAGGCAAGAGTTCCCAACTCCTGGGAGGGCCATCCCCGTCTGGGTCATTGGTAAGTATAAAAAATATAGAAATTACTATAAATTTTTTAACATTTTTATACTGTACCAATGACCCAGACATAGCTGAATAGTAAAAAGGCTGGAGGGCCTAGGACATAGAGCAAGTTGGAATACGCTCAATTATATAAAATAGAGTCATCCCCTCTAGGGAAAAAGAAGTATTAGGCCTTACATGTATCTTTCTTATTTATGTTAAATTAGAAAGATACAACACCTTGCAAAATTGAGCATCATACATCCATGAACTCTATTAATATCTAGTATAATCCTTATACTAATAATTTTTAAAGTAAGCCAATAAATAAAGTAAGTCTAGAGAATAGAGACTCTTATACTCCTAAAAGTGTCTGAGGATTGCATAATCATGTCCGTTGACATATGCAATAATCAAAAGCTATACTTTAAAAACTAAGACTTGAATGAATTTAAAAACCTAAACTTCTCACTAAACAACCATCCCAATAACAGCTCAGAATTACTAACTCCGGAGGAGTTATCCCCTTGTTTTCATAGTAAAACAGGTGACCCAAGGGAACACCCTCCCCCCCCTCTTGCCCTGGGTCAAATAGCCCAGAGCGAAGAGGGCAGCAGAACGGAGACACTGCCGAAACAGACAGCCTACCTAGCTATAGTAGCAACTGTTAAGTGAATGACATTCTGAGCAGTAGATAATAGACCTAAAAATAGAGGCCTCCAGAAATGGACTCGATATTTCTGAGATAAAAATTCATGAATGTGGATGGCTGAGCGCAATGTGCAGCCTTCAAAAATATATAATAGCGACACTATTAATGTAAGCCCAAGATGTAGAAGAACTCTTACTTCATGAGCCGAAATCTTAAGCACAACTGCTAAGTCAATGATATACCATAAGCAGTACCGATAGTTAATAGAATCCATTAACAATAGAATGGAGCGTAACGTCCTTCTACTAGACATCAAAGACAGAAGAAGCTTACGCCCATAGTAATAAACAGATATCTGTTTATAAATACATAAACTCTACCCGGAAAGAGTAAAGACCTATGCCCGTACGAAGACGGAAGGACCTTAATAACAATAGGTTCCGGATATTAGGAGCCTAACTCTTATGCAAAAATCCAACCTAAATAGTAACGGAATAGTGATTCCGAAACTACGAAAGTGAAAATCATCCATCGATAGTGCATGAAACTCACTGACTCTACAGTAAAAGAGAAACCAACAGAATTACTGTCTAGAAGGTCAGAATTTGAAAACTACTGTTTCCAGAGGCTCAAATGATTACTTAGCTAAATAAGAACCGAAGTTAAAATCCATATAGGAATTTAATCTAATAATTCTAAGTCTATATATCAAAAAGTTACTAACTGACTTAGATAAAGAGACATAAGACTCAATTGTAAACTATCGTAGAGTGCATAGGTATGAGGTAATATAAACCTATAACCTAACTAATAACAGGCTGCAGTAGATCTTGTGAAACAAGAATACTAAAAAATTGCAATGAGTAGTATGGAGGGATCAACAATATGAACATAATGATCCCTACACCAACGACGGAAGAGCCTCCACTTTAGCCGCATAGAATAGCGAAGAAGAGGACCTCCTATAGTAAGAAATCGCGTCCAAAGCTCGTCCAGTACAATGCTTACAATGCAATACGGACCACACAACGGAATACGTGAAGGTTGAGACCTTGCGGGTTGTGATAAAAATGACACGATTTACCCAGTGAAAAAAGATCCTCACATTGAGGAAGATTTCACGTTAAGACCCACAGTAGACAAGAGAGTAAATTACCCATGATCTCTGTGAAGAAAGAGATGCTATCAACAGAAATGTATTGTGGTTGTTTATCTTAGCAATACCTGCTGAAACAACAGCGCCGGAGGATACGCGTATCCTATCATTCCGTCCTATAGATCAATAGAGCGTTAACAACATTAGCTCAGAGATCTGGACAAGCCAACACATACGTCTGCAATTGATTAGCAAGCTGTGTCGTATATAAATCATCACTGGGCGCTCCCATAGATAGCAAAACTGATTGAATACTTGTTTGTTGAGACTCCATTCTGACAGCAACAAGCGACCCGTAAGTGAACGGGAGTCCGGTAAAACAATCAGACGACCCGGAATATGACGGACCAAAACAGAACTTGGTGTGTTATAACCACAGACGGATTCTTTCCATTAAATTGAATAACGGAAAAGAAAGAGTGCCTCCCTGGTTCCGGAGATACGCCACTACTGTCGAATTAACGGACAGGATTTGAGCATGCGTTTCTGAATAATGTTCATGCAATGACATAAAGCAAGCCTAAAAAACATTATTCCGCGGAAGAAAATTGGTTGCTAAGAGACTGCGGAACCCAAAGACCCTGGCACTTCGAATCCGTTGGGATCAGTATTATATCCCAATCTGATTGACTGACAACCGTCATAACAGCCACACTCGGGTCCGGCAACTGCGGTGGCACTCTTGAGTCAACCACTGAATGTTTGCCCCAGACTGAATTTCTTGTAACACTAGATAGACAAGAGAACGTGTAATCGAGCAATTCATGGATTGCCGAAAAGTTGCCGTCGAAGAGAAGCTCCTCCGAGAACGAAGCGACTCTATGAGAGTTCTTCCCCTTACTATCCACGCGTATGGATGTAGCTAGGGCTGCGTCACGTCAACCAACTCCAATCAGCCACTGAAGGGCGGAGTTATACATGAACAAACTACTGCCCTCAAAAGAAATTACATTGAGAATAAAATCTCGTAAATCTTTTCTTGAAAACGTAATGATAACGCCTCAGTAAGGCGGATTACGTATGATAAAGCGTCTAAGTTAAGTCTACTATACATCATGTCGTTTCCAACATTGAAGTTGGAAAAGACATAAACGGCGAAAAAGAATATATCCAGTCTTTAACCACACCGTCTAGACGCATATGAACTCTCGGTATGCCCTGCTCTGCCAAAATAAACTATTCGTATAAATGATAAAATGGCAGAAATGAGCAACGCGGACAAGAAACTAAACTATCATGCTTGGTAGCAGGCTTGTATATATATATATATATAGCGTCGAAAATAAAACACATGTTGTAATGACAATATTGGACTGCGTCGGTAAGTCAGGGACAATGTCCCTGAACCGATCGAAAAATCCGAGTCCAATGACGCTATAAGTCTCTTATCCAAGATCACAGCAATAAAGTCCGAAATAACAATCACTGGAAGATAATGCCAGAAGATATGAAAGGCAGCTTCCGATACTACTAAAGGGAAAACTCGAAATCTTTCGAATCCCTTTCGCCATCCTGTCGGACCCTATAAAGCGTTCGGTCGTCCGTACCTGATGCAACCGCGGACCGCACCGACCCAGCGCCGTCGGATAATTCCTGATTCGACCGAGAAGTTGTCAATTGCTGGGATGCTGCGAAACAACTGTGCTAACTCGGATAGCACGTCCATCACTGAGGCCTGAGGAGAAGCGGTCTTACGATGCATTGCCGCTGGAAGCTCCGTGATCGTTACCCCGTGCATACTACCAATATGCGAGCGAACGGAGTGTATAGGCCTTGTGTCCCTTGGCTACCGGATGGCGCGACCTATTCGCCGTGGAATCACTGAATGACGAAACTGATCGGATACTCGAGGTCACGTAGCCAATGTGCGGTCGTGTGCCCTGCTGTGAGGATGAGGAAGCATTAAGGACAGTCTCTCGGACTGTCAATATAACGGAGCGTCCCGACCAACGGACATATGCTCCGAATGTAAAATATCTGAACCACAACATGCGGTCCCCTATGTTGTTGGACGAGAGAGGGACCTCTCTCGCTCACAGCCCGGACGGACCTGGACAAGCCAGGAACCGGACTAACAGGGTTCCTCCAATCTCTCCTCAATCTACCGTCACTGGGTGAGTACTAAAGTAATTAAAGTGCTCGCATCACCCAAATCTCCTTCCTAGACCGCAACGGACGAACCCGGCAGCCGAACCATTCGATGAATGTACGCTACACCGGGTGAGCTAGCGAATGTCACTCCGTAGGCGATAGACATATTCCATGAGCACTTATTGCCACTAGCTCTTCATTAACTATGACGACAGAGGCACACTTTTGAAAGACATCTCCATAACTTTGCGAACAAGAAACCAGAAATGCTTGGTTATAGCAAGCATAAAATAATAATATATATAGCGTCGTTCAATAATTCGAAAGATTGTGTGACATTATTGGACTATGTCGGAACTGAGGGACGATGTCCCTGAACCGAACCAAAAATTTCTAAATCCACCGACTCTATCAGTTTCTTATCCGGCATCGCAGCATTCTGGTCCGACGAAAGAAGCTGTAGAAGACCAAGTCAGATGACATACACAACAGCATATGTTGTTCCGGAAGGGAAGGCTCGAAATCCTCCAAATCCCTTTCGGAATCCCGTCGGACCGGATGAAACTTTCGGACGTCCGTACCCGCTTCCGCGGAGCGTCCCGACCCAGCATCGTCGGATAAAAAATATGCGACAGATTCAGTTGATGCTGGGATGCTGCGATAAACTGTGCTATTTAGGAAAGCACGTCCGTTCCCGAGGCCTGTGCAGTAGCGGTCTTACGATGCATTGCCGCCGGAAGCTCCGTGTACGTTGACTCCCGCACACTTCCTATGCGAACGTCCGGAGTCTGCAGGCCTCGTGTCCCTGGCTACCGGATGGTGTGACCTGGTCGCCGAAGAATCCTTGATCGGCGAAGCTGGTAATATATCGGCGGTCACGCAGCCAAGGTGCGGTCGTGTGCGCTGACGAGAAGAGGAAGCCTTAGCAGTCTCCGCGGACTGCCTATACAACGGAGCGTCCCGAGCGACGGACGTATGCTCCGCTTGCGACACATTTTGTACCACAACATCTGGGGCCAGATGTTGTTGAACGAGAGAGGGGCCTCTCTCGCTTGCCGTCCGGATGGACCGGAACGAGCTATGAACCGGACTAAAAGGCTTCCTCCGATCTCCCTCCGATCCGCCGTCACTGGGTGTGCAGTAGGTTGATTTATAGTGCTCGCATCACCCCAAAATTCCTTCTAGACCGCAACGGACGAACCCGGCTGCCGAACCATTCGGTGAATGAACGCTACACCGGGCGAGCTAGCGGACGTCAAAGGCCGTCGAACCTACTAGGGTCCTCTTAGGCAATTGGCGTATTTACATGAGCACTTTTCCGCTAGCCCTTCATTAATTGTGACGACGGAGGCACACTGTTGGAAGACATCACAGATACATCACCCTAATCTTGATCGTCTGAAATAGAAATTGATAAAGTAGAGTGACCCTGCGGGGAAAGGACCGGAGTGTCCAATTCCCCAATAACATACCATGACATACGCTTCCCATATTGTCATCGAAATCATACGATACAGAGCAGGAGTTAATGCGAGTACACTGACCACATATAGAATGATATAAAGTCAGAGGAAGACTTCCTCTTAATACAATTGATCAATATCCTTTCAATGTGAAAAGAAAACAAGTCCTGGTACTCGCACTAACCCCTGGCAATCAAAATACATAATAATAATATGATCCATTAATATAGAAAAAATAATTGAAATCAAAATATTTTGAAAAAATATTTTTTCAGAACAGCCCAAGTTTCTGAAAAGTAACGTTGAGCCCCCCTGGATCCCAAGCCTAAGTGTGGACAAAAATTTTAAAAATATTTTAAACAATTTATTCAACACTTACGACCAATAATAATAATTCTAGTTATGATTAAAATAACACCCAGATATTATTTTCCAGAAATCCCCCCCTCACACAGAGGGCTGTTGTAGATGTAAACAATGAGTGTAAAAACACTAAAATGAGACTCCAGGCACCCAGGCCCGAAATCAGTTACCAAAAATACACTATCTGATGCAAAACAGAGACTTCCAGGGAAGAAACTGCAGAACATCAGATGGTAGATGCAGAACACAACGCCTAACCACCCGTAGGTGAAGACGTAAACATGGGGAAAAGAACAGAATTCATTCTGTTATTCAGCTAAAACTCCCAAGAAAATTTAGTAATAATAATTACAAAAACTATGCCAAAAGCATGGGAGAATAGCAAGGGGGGGGGACTTAAAGGACAGGGAGAGAGGAAAACACTTAAAAAACAGTGTAACTAAACAATCAGAATGACAACAAAATGGCTGCTGCCTCGAAAATAGGTAACTTAACATAATTTCATTAAAAAATTTTAAGTTACAGCCCTGATAATATTCTGTCACACATTTTTTTCCTCTCCTCCTTCTCTATCCTCCTTAGAATCACTATTTCACTAATATTTATGTGTCTGGCATCATTTAAACTGAGATTTACAAGCACAAAGATCAGTCAGATGTTAACTGATGAAGGGCCAAACTTAGAATGATTAATGGCGCCAATTTCGGAACGTCCTTGACACTGCGCATGCGCAGGAGAGGCGAAGTGTGGAGGGCCTTTCAGGACATGTTTTCTTTGGTTTTAGATGCAAATTTTGGGGATTGGGGGGCAAAATTTGTGTTTGGCCCTATATTTTAAGAGTTAGCACCAGCTATGTCTGGGTCATTGGTACAGTATAAAAATACAGATTTCTGCATCGTCGGTACAAAATGGCAGCTGGCAGCCATCTTGAATTTCGGACCGCACCCAAAAACACTCGTTCTCGTCCCACGGTCATAACAAAGGTACCCAAGAAGTTTCGTAAAGATCGGTTCATAAATACGGCCTCTAGCCCGAGCCATAGCAGCTTGGCACTTACAGCTCTGAAAGTAACACTAAATAAATCAAAGTCAGTCTAATTTGCATAATTTACGCACGAGAAAAAACCCCGTATTATATGTGATGTATCCCATGGTACTAAACATTTATACAAAACTTTATTCAAATCAGAACTTTCATACAGAATTTCTGTACAAAAAACTGATTTTTGCATCATCGGTACAAAATGGCCACTGGCAGCCATCTTGAATTTCGGACCACACCTAAAAACACTCGTTCCCGTCCCAGGGTCATAACAAAGGTACACAAGAAGTTTCGTAAAGATCGGTTCATAAATACGACCTCTAGCCCGAGCCATAGCCAATTGTTGACGTACGGACAGACAGACAGACGGCCAGACGGACAGACGGACGACGGGCCATGACAATAGCTCAAATTTGACTTCGTCAAAGTTGAGCTAAAAATCTCTGTGCAAATTTTATTATGTTTTCATTTTTTGACTAAAAAACAGCTTACAACGCCTCATTGAGCTCATTCCAATGAGGGGTCATAAACTATGTTTTTAAGACAAAAATTGAAAATGTTAAGTAATTCAAGAATTTATTTTTCAAGTATCATCTGCTACCCGTATTGGGTGAAGGGTTAAGGATGACCATAATAGAGTAGTTAAAAGTAATGGATAACCGATCAATTACTTTTTTGAATGATCAAGATGTTGATCTTTGGTTAATTAATAGGTTAACCATTTCAGCTCTATGTGAAATTTCCTTCAAAATCATTTGCGCACTAACCTGTTTCTTCACATCATATTCATCTTTTCCTTCAGTTTCCATTCTTTTTATCACTTCCACCTGAGAATCCACTTCCTTTTCATACATAGTTTTTTCTTTGGCCAATCTAAAAGTACATGTAGATATAATTAACCCTTTACCTAATGTAACAGCCAAAACCGGCCAACGCTATTCTCAAAAATCACCAATTAAATTTCATTATTTTTTTCATTTTTTGTCTCAAAAACATAGGTTATGACCCCTAGTTGGAACGAGCTCGTCAAGCCCGTTCCAACGAGAGGTCATAACCTATGTTTTTGAGACAAAAAATGAAAAAAATTAGTTATTCAAGAATTATTTTTGCAAGTGTCGTCTGCTTTTCAGGTTAGGTAAAGGGTTAATATTGAAAGGAAATTCACAAAAACATTATACATGTACATGTAATTCCTTGTGGCAAAAAGATAGAACAGAGTAAGAAAACTGAAAAAAAAAAAAAAAAACAAACAAGAGGCCCCAAGGGGTCTCAATCGCTGACCAGAGAAAGTTGTTTTTAGACCCATTTACATGTAAGGTCACATTCAGCATTTATGGCTAGTTAACATGGCAGAGGAATAAAGTTATGTATTTTTTTATAACTCTGTCAACCATGTCAGACAAGCCCAGCCTTCAATACTCATTCTAAAACAAACAAAAAATCAAGAATATGCTATTGCACCCCAGCACCATCCTCCCACCCCAAAGATTCAACAGGACAAAAATCATTTTTCAAAATAAATCACTCAATATCCTTCAAAACACATCTTAAAGCAAAAAATTAAGGCCTCAAGCAGTGTGATAGGCCCAAACATTAATCTTATTCACCAACATATACACCTGACTAAATATGACCACAAGCAGCCACACCATTCAAAAGCAGAATCCATTTAAACAAATGAAACAGTAAATTCTCCATTGGGTTCTATGTCAAATTTTAAAATCCACTGGTGTCCTCTCCCCCTAAATCAGTCGCAGGCCTGGTATTTTCAAATAATGTCAGGGTCCACGAAAAGACTTTGTAGAGTTGAGTTCAGGGTCTGCTAGAGTAATCAGAGCCTGTTTTCATTAAACTTCGTGATAAAGTATTATTTTCTCTGAGGCTATTATATGCCTTGGAAAAACTAGTATTATTTTCTCTGGGGCTATTACAGGCCCTGAAAAACTATCACAGGTCTGATCTCAGGGCCTTAATTCAGCCTCAGCCCTGACAAAATGCTAGGCCTGCAGTCATGTTTAACACCTCGAACAAATTTCAATATAGGCGAAACAGTGTCTGTCATATTTAAATGCTATATACCAAATATCAAATATCTGATGCTATATACAGTACAGCTGCCATGAACTTGTCATTTCCACGGGTGGGCAATATTTCCACAGACGCAATAATATTAGAATCCAAACACTAATTATAGGAATGATCATCAAAAGTTTAATTAATGAAGCACCAGGTACAACCTGGTGCTTCATTGATTAAAATTTTGCCGATGATAAATTTTATTACCTGGTAAACGCATGCATGGACATCACTGCCCACTCCACGATGACTGTACCAACATTATGCTGGATGTGCCATGTGTGTTACAGGAAGGGATATCTGCCAAGTACTCCACAATGCTTGACCTGCAGTCATACATAATGCCTCAAACAAACTTCAGTCTGGGAGTCACAGTAATGCTTAAATGCTATATACTACATATCAAAAGATTCTGTCGGATGAATCTGAAGAGCTGCGCTCATAGCGAGTCTGTCCTCCAACCATCTCACCTCACCCCATCCCCAACTAAGAATGGTGTACAGGCCTGTCATTCTGAGGAGGGCGACTGCTCCAGATCTGCCTGAAATTTTGCTGAGGAGAGCAGGCAACTGCCCCCTTATAGCCTGATTCTGATGATTTTGGTATGCACCAACCCGTCTGGGATGGTGCCTGCCTGAATATATATCAAGGAGAACCAGCTCGGTGGTTCTCTCTGGTTTCCTCCACCCATAAAACTGTTGTGGTCATGATTAGTCATTGTGCAGAAATATGTAACTTTAAACACCAATAAATAAATAAATAAATAAATAAATAAATAAATAAATAAATAAATAAATAAATAAACTGTTTTAGCACACTAAAACATATGTCTCCCCTTCCTTTCTATTGAATGCGCTACAAATTATATATATCTGAATAATATTGACAAGCATGCCAAATATCTAAGGTCTAGGTCAAAAGACAAAAAAGTTCTGGTCTGGACGAAGTTTCCCTTAAAAAAGCAAATAAATCTGACCTTCAGGTCAAAGGTCAAGGTCACATGAAGGTCACTATGGTATGCGACACACCAACTCATGGTGATACATCCACATGCCAAACATCTAAGGTCTAGGTCAAAAGACAAAAATGTTATGCCCCGAACAAAGTTTCCCTTAAAAAGCACATAAACCTTACCTTCAGGTCAAAGGTCAAGGTCACATGAAGGTAACTATGGTACGCGACACACCGGCTCATGGTGATACATCCACATGCCAAATATCTAAGGTCTAGGTCAAAAGACAAAAAAGTTATGCCCAGGACAAAGTTTGTATGAGAAGAAGAAGAATATGCACTAAAACAATATGTCTCCCTTCTGGGAAGGGGAGACATAATAAATAAATGTAAGGCCACACAAAGTAGATCTTCTGTTTCTCAGGCCATTATTTATAAAATTGCATGCGGGCGAGCTGTTTTTTATTTTATTTTTTATTTCTGTAATCATTTCTTTGCCATCAAAAGTTCATTTTCTTGGTTTATATTTTAGACTTCATAATGTACAGAATGGCATGGATGGTGGTGTATTTCGTCCCTTGAGAGCAAGAAGGCAATGCAATGCTGAAGCATTGCAAAGCCTTCTTGCGCTCAAGGGACAAATATATCAATTTTTTTAACTTGTGTAAAACATCAAACATAAACCATTTAATTTGGTGATAAAAAGGAAGCATGCGGTAGCCAAATGGACCATGCGGGAGGGCCTGAGAAACAGATTTTTAATTTTTTTAGGCCTAACATGTATTTATTCAGGTTTTGTACCTCATAACCTTCATTTGTATATTGTATAATGGTCAATTCCACATGTGACTGATAGGACAAACTAGAAATTTATTTTTATCTGGCATGTACCATGTCAGCCCTGCATAAGTTAGAGTTAAATAAATACTACAGTAAATAAGATGAAGCAAAAACCTTGATGATTGAAAGATTTGTTCTCACAAGGGCTAAGCCTGTGTTCAGAGAGGTCAATTTTTCGACATGTAACATGATGGAACATGGTTTGAGGGTACATCTATGTAAGTGGATGTATTTAATCCAACAGGAGACTATCAGAAAAGTTGATTTGTTTATTACACCATGATATTCTGCTACCCCATGATACTATTAGTTACATGGTGTTTCAGCGGGGTGTATGGGACTGTACTACCCTTCTGATTATTATATTTATTATTATTTATTGGTGTTTTAGGTCACATATTTTTGCACAATGGCTCATCATGACCACAACATGAGTATCAACTCAAGACCAAGGGTGAGCGTTAATAAGCCATGTTGGCCATTCTAGAGAGGGTTTGCACCTCCCAAGCATTGGTGACTGGGTCTTATTTTACAAGTAAATCAGAGCCTATTTATGGCAGTGAACTTCCTGGAGTTTCCACGGGGAACTACCCTTCTGAGATGGCTGTACTACCCTTCTGAGATCTGTACCTCCTGAGGCTGAAAGCCTCAGGAAATACGGATCTCAGAAGGGTAGTACAGACCCTTACACCCTGCTGAAACACTATGAATTTATTCCCTGCCCCTTCAATGTGTCGAGTTTTGTTTTATTACATGTATATAATCCCCTAATGGTATTCCAGAGACAAAAATCTTGGTAAAAGTAATTAGAGAAAACTGAAAGAATCATATCTTTCTTTATTATTGAACGAGAATGATTTGGAGTTATTTCTCTTCGACTGAACTCAAACATTTGGGAGACTTCAATTCAAGGTCATTGGTAAATGTCACGCCATTATTACTGTTGGATACAAGTTGACTTTATAAGTGTTTTATTCGATACATTGATGTGCTGTGTGTCTTTGAGAATTGGGAACACTATACTCAAACTTGTTCAAGAACTTTAATAATTTTTACCGAAGAAACAATTCATAAAGTGAGATAATAAGATAGGTTGCATGTTTCTCAACACCACAATGGATCCGTAATGTAAAAACATTACAACAATTACAAAATCCTCTTCTCGACAGAAAAATTGCACATTAGGGGTATGTACATGTACTCATGTCTTATGTCAAGTTTTCGGAATATTCTCACGAAACAATATTATTCTCATTTTCTTTGTGAGACTGAATGTTTGTTATTACCAACGAAAATGTTTGAGGCAATGGGTGAAAGGGAAATTGGTGAAGTGTACCATAGAATGTCTGTACATTCCTTTTAGCTGCCTCTTGATATTCTCATACACTCCGATGGAGTTAAATGTAACATATAGGATGTATTGGTTACTGACCAATCAGGAAGTTTGTATAATTTTAAAAAGGGTAATAAAATCCTTCAAGCAATTTTCATTCAGAAATTCTGATGCTCATAAAGAGTCAGTGTTACTGATGGGACATCACTTTTTGTCTGATGGGACACCAACCAAAATCTTAACTCTTTTTCATTTTTGTTTGGGAAGGCATTTTCTCAATCCTCTCACTGGACCAAACCTAAAAATGTTTTCAGCACCCTATTTCTGCACCAGATGAACATTTCCACAATGGCTGATAATAGCCATTGTCATTGTGCTGTTAATGCTGACACTCCATATCTAATAACTTCATAATAGAATGCCATTTTAAAAATAAAACATTTTGACCAACACAGCATTGAATCGTGGTCCTTTTTCAAGCCAAAATAAGGCCCCTTTCCCGATGGGGTGCATGTATAAAATTCCCAATTTCTGGCATAAAACACTATTATCCCCAATGTATACAGCATAATCAGGTTTCATCGATCATTGTGTTCTTCTGATAGTTAATAATAATAAAGTGATGCCTATTTTAACCTGAATTTTCTAGAAAAAAAGCTTCCAGATAGATTTTAGGTTTAGATGACCAATTGAATAATTTTCCCATGACCAAGAAAAAGGCCCCTTTCCCAATCTACTTGTACTTGGGTCAAATCCTTCCAACAGCAGTGTTCCATAAGACCAATAGCACAACTCTTTCCAACTTGGACAACATACGTGCAAGGCCATTATAGCTTGCTGGGCAATTGCGCCTAGTATAGTCCTTTCCTACCAAGAGCCACAAAGCTCCTAGGCCACTGCAGAAATCTTAGGTCTTTCCAACTGCTGGGAGAGACATGCATGCAGGACCAACACAAGCAGGTAGACTCTTTCCTACTGAGAAACAATACCTGCCAGTCAACCAGAGACAGCATGGCTATCTCCTTCTGGTACAACATGTTTGCTCGGCCACCACTTCCCGACATTTTCAGACAAAGGCAGGGATATGGCAAAACAGGATGGTTGGGTGCCTTCCACAGACTCTCTCTCTCATGTCTCTACCAATTTTTCTGGCTATACAACCATTATGTGTGATGGGGCAAAATTGACAGAACATGGTATAACCAAAACAAGAGGCCCCAGGGGGCCTGAGGGCACTCACCTGACATGGTAGCTTAAATATCAACCCAGAGAATTGATTTCAACAAGTTGCATCTGTTCCTCCTAAGAAAAGCTTATACCAAATATCCAAAGATTCTGATCAGTGGATCTGAAAAAAACAGATTTTTAAATATTCCTCATATTGAACTAAGTTATAATTCCGGCCCCCACAGGGAGCCCATATATGAACCCAGGGACTTGGCTTTAACAAACTTGAATCTCACCCCCTTAAGGATACTGCACACCAAATATCAAAACATTCTGACTGCTGGATCTGAAGAAGAAGATTTTTAAAGAAAATTCCTCATTTTGAACTAAGTTATGATTTGGGCTCCGACAGTGAGCCCAAATATGAACCCAGGGACTTGGCTTGAACAAACTTGAATCTCACCCCTCTAAGCATGGTGCATACCCAATATCAAAAGATTCTACCTGCTGGATCTTGAGAAGAAGATTTTTAAAGAGAATTTGCCTGAAATGCACTCAGTTCAAATTCGGGCTCCTATACTGAGCCCAAATATGAACCCACGGTGCCGATTTGAACAAACTTGAATCAGATCCACCCCACAGCGTTGCATACCAAATACTAAAATATTCTGTCTGCTGGATCTGGAGAAGAAGGTTTTCAAGAAATTTGCCTTAAATACACTAAGTTCAAATTCGGGCTTCTGTAGTGAGCCCAAATATGAATCCAGAGGGCCGATTTGAACAAACCTGAATCAAATTCACCCCATAATGCTGTATACCAAATATCAAATGATTCTGCCTATTTGTGCTGGAGAAGAAGATTTTTTAGTAATTTCTCTAATATACATAGGGTGCTATCGGAGTTATGCCCCCTATGGAGCCCCAAGTGGGCATGTCCATTTCATTTGAACAAACTTGAATTGACATATGGTAATGAACATCCATACCAAGTTTCGAGCAAACTGACCTAACAGTTTCAGAGGAGAAGTCATTTGAAAATTTCACGACGCCTGACGGACAACGACGGACGGCAAGTGATAAGTTTAGCTCCCTTCAGTGAGCTAATAAGACAGGAAGCCTAGCATTCTGCACCCATTTTGCCCTATACACAGGATTTTCCTTCTATTTTCAGTTCCTGCACTTTTACTTCCCAAAATTGAGATAAACGCATAAAAAACAGATTTTTTTCCCAAACAAAATATTTTCAGCCAAAATTTTGTTTTTCTTCTTAAAACGCATAAAAAACCAAAAAACTAATTTCCGGATTTTGGTCAAAAATTTTCCAAGTCGCACCCGGACCCAAAATTTTCAGTGTGAAAAATTTTTTTTTTTTTTTTGTCTTAAAATTGACCGAAACGCATAAAAACCAAAAAAACTAATTTCCAGATTTTGGTCCACCCGGACCCCAAGTTTTCAGTGTAAAAAAAAAAATTAAAAAATTTTTTTTTTAAAAAACTATACAGCACAGCACATCAGTAACCTGAATACATATATAAAGTAACCTGATAATCCGATTAATATTTATTGAGTTATTGCATGCTGAAGAAATGGATTGGAGGAGTTCTCAATTTGAAGGATAAAGGGTTAATATCACAGGATCAAATTATCAGATTTACACCAAAAACTATACAGCTCAGCACATCAGTAACCAGAATACAAAAATGAAGTAACAAGACAAACGGACTGATATCTTTTGAGTTATCTCATGCCAAAGGGATTGGAGGAATTTTCAATTTGAAGGACAAAGAGTTAATATCTCAAGATCAAATTATCAGATTTATACCAAAATCTATACAGCTCAGCACATCAGTAACCTGAACACAAATATAAAGTAATTTGACAATCCAAGCAATATTTTTCAAGTTATCGAATGCCAAAGAGATTGGAGGAATTTTCAATTTGAAGGATAAAGGGTTAATATCTCAGGAATAAATTATCAGATTTACACCAAACACTATACAGCTCGGCATATCAGTAACCTGAACACAAATATAAAGTAACTTGACAATCAAAGCAATATTTTTCAAGTTATCGAATGCCAAAGGGATTGGAGGAATTTTCAATTTGAAGGATAAAGGGTTAATATCTCAGGATCAAATTATCAGATTTACATAAAAAAATATACATCTTGGCACATCAGTAACCTGAACACAAATATAAAGTAACTTGACAATCCAAGCAATATTTTTCAAGTTATCAAATGCCAAAGAAATGGATACGGATGCCGGACGGACAGACAAAGGATGGACTAATGACGGATGGCCACCCCGGATGTCGGCATTATGTGTACCATACATAGTATGGGTACACATAAAAAACAAAACAAAAATTTCCACATTTTGGTCCAAATTTTTTCAAAGTCCCATCCCGACCCCAAATTTTCAGTGTAAAAAAAAAAAATTTTTTTTAACGCATAAAAAACAAAAAAAAATTTCCGCATTTTGGGCCCACCTGGACCCCAAATTTTCAGTGTGAAAAAAAATAAAATGTTTATCTTGAAATTGACCGAAACGCATAAAAAACAAAAAAAAATTTCCGGATTTTGGTCCAAAATTTTCTAAGTCCGGAATGGGGCCCCAGATTTTCAGCCTAAATATGAACCCAGGGACTTGGCTTGAACAAACTTGAATCTCACCCCCCTAAGGATGCTGAATACCAAATATCAAAAGATTCTTATTAGTAGATCTGAAGAAGAAGATTTTTAAAGAATATTCCTCATACTGCACTAATTTAAACATTTGGGCTCCCATAGAGAGTCCAAATATGGACCCAAGGAATTGATTTCAATAATCATGTGAAACAATCTTCCAAAGATGTTATTTTGTGAAACTTGAAAGCTTTTGGAGTAGTGGTTTGGGAGAAAAGTAGTCTTACATGCTTTTCCCATTACCCACAGTGTTAAAAAATGCTGACTCCAGCACTTTTTCAAAAGTCCCCAAAAATTACCCCATAATAAAACCAATAGCAATTTTTTTTTACCATTCCATTCTGTTGGTCCTAAGGAAGCTTCACACCAAATAAGAATTCTCAGTGCCGTGTAATTTTGGAGATATGGGAGTTTTAATTTTTTTCTATTTTCAGCTCCTGCGGTTCCCATGGGGCGACGGGAAAAAAATTGGGCATAAATTAAGTACTTATGCCCCAATAAGCCCTCATATCAAATTTGGTTCAAATCTGCCTCTTGGTTTGGAAAATAGAAATTTTGGGACTGGCAAAAATTCTTGCCCCTCCAATAACGAAGGCAAATAATGCCGGACAAACCTCTCTTGAACAAACTTGATTCTAAACCTCAAAAGGACTCTGTATACCCCATATCAAGTCTCTGCTACTGGTGGTTCATTAGAAGAAGATTTTCAAAAAATCTAGCCATTTTTTTCCCCACACCTCTGCTCAATATGAGCCAAAACCTAATTTGGATAAAAATCAAAATGCCCCTATATGACCACTACTTACATGAAAGTTAATTAAAATGTGGCCAGTGGTTTAGGAGAAAGAGGCTCAAACACCACCTTCACGCAGGACGGACGAAGAGTAATAAGAAAAGCTCACCCTGACTTTCAGTCAGGTGAGCTAAAAAGTGGAAAAAGGCCCATAACTGTAGAAAAAAAAATGGACAACACCTGTTACTTGTGAATATCCTTTCCCCCATTTGGTCTATCAGCATACCAAAGATCCACTGACTGAGATATGAAGGTCCAAAGTTGTTACTGACAAAAGGACAGAACTCATTTCTACATCCCCTGCAAACTTTGTTTTGGCAGGGGATAAATTAAGGTTAGATCAGTAGGTCCTGACCTTGAAACAAATCCTGGTAAATGCCAATGCATACAGAACAATTCAAATACATGGGGACAGTGTATGTAGCCCCCATTAATTCTTCTATGGTTTTAGGACTGGATTTTATGAGGGAACACAAAGCCTGATTAGATCTAGTAGAAGGTATACTGGATTTGAAAGATGAAAAATTCAAAAAAATTTGGCACATGCAGGTTTGATAACTGGAAAAACATTTGTGTCCCTTGTAAATAATGTGACAATTCCAGCAAATAGCATTAAACAAGTGAAATGCAGATTAAATTCCTTAAGAGTGAATAAATGATTGAAACAAAACTTCAATATGGATTTTCAGATTCCAAGATCAGCTCATGAATTCTGAAAATTCAGAAACTGTTATGGCAAATATAAATATGAAAGCGATGTGGTGGCCGAGTGGATAAGAGCACTGGTCTCTCATGCCAGAGGTCCCAGGATCGATCCCCAGTCGAGGAAAGTTCTCAAGGTGTCCGAACACTCTCTGTCACCCTCAGTTGTGGGGTTGATGCTGTCAGTGTACCATCCTATCGGGTGGGGACGTAAAATGGCTGTCCTCTGTGCGGAGAGAGACACACTCCATGCAGGCTAAAGATCCCTTCGTAGAAGAGCTAGGCCACGAAGTTGCTGCATCCCACACACCTATGCCATTGGGCCAAGGAGAGGCATTAATATAAGTTGCATAACTTGTTTGCTAATGCTTGTAAAACAAATAAGATTAATTAAAAAAAATATGAAAGAACTTAGGCTGTCATGATTAATCAATTGTCGACCGGCCACGTCAAAATTTATTAGTATTTTTTCGTTGTCGGAGAATCGGTAAATTTTACCCCGTTTTAGACGTTTAATAATTAAAATAAAAAAAATTTGATGAAAAACCTATTGTTTTTAAAGGTAGAAGGTCAAGAATATCGACGTTAAACCGTTAAACCTCAAGAAGTCATTAGCAGCATTTGTCTTTTAGGTACATTCAAAGCTTTGATGTTCTGAACTTTTGAACCGTCAGTGTAATAATCAAGACATTCAAAAGTTCAGAACATCAAAGCTCTGAATGTACCTAAAAGAGGATCGTCTTCGTTGTTTAGGCCTACTTGAGGTGGGTCAACTGACTTGAACTTCATTTTTAAAGAGAGGGGGTGGGGAGGGGGGGGGGGGTCATCTAGGCGCGATTATAAATATCAATTGTTCCTAAATTAAAAAATCGTGACAGTCCTAGAAAGAACATGACATAATAATTATAACAGGGTCAAATGGTAGGACAGGCAGTACAATGTACTCCCATACCAATTAAAATATAGCCACAAATGTGTTTTGCTTCACCTGTTGATATAGAAAATAGAAGTGCTCAGATATCCTTACTTGATCATTTAAAAGAATCTCTCTGAAAGTTCAAAAGGCCTGTTCAGGCCTGGCAGTCTAAAAAAACCCAAGGAGTGCAAAACAATTGCCCTCCTTAGAATGCTTGGGAGTGCAATTGCACCTGGAATTTTCAATGCAAAAACTTGAATGCTATTTTTGTTATATTCAC
This sequence comes from Pictodentalium vernedei, assembly GCA_031216915.1. Classification (NCBI taxonomy): domain Eukaryota; kingdom Metazoa; phylum Mollusca; class Scaphopoda; order Dentaliida; family Dentaliidae; genus Pictodentalium; species Pictodentalium vernedei. The sequence continues at coordinate 310,637,586 of CM062293.1, read as the reverse complement.
TTCAAGTTATTAAAATTGCAACTGAAAAAATGTACTACATTTAGCTACATAGAGGAAAAATTGGCACACACATATTCTCATTATTCAAAATGTTGCATTCAATTCTTATGTAACTGTCTTCTACACTCAAAATGTTATCGAAATGTGACACAGAATGGTTCATGAATTGTTGTGGATCAATGCAATATTGACAAATCGTACCCTGAGTTCCTATGTGTTTTACGTGCCAGTAGGCTCATAGAACACACTGGAACTCAGGGGATGAAATGATAATCGATTTCTTAGGCAGTCCCAAACTGTCTGGCATTCCAGAAAATCAACAGGTGCAAAATATTGCCCTCCTCAATTTTTTCTAGGAGTACAGCAGGTGAGCAGCACTCCTGCAATCCTAAAGAATGCCAGACCTGCCTGTAAACTGATAATGAATCAGATCAATTATATAAGTTATGAAGTGATCATCCTGATGTTTTAGACAATGATCTGGGTATTTTTACGACACACAAAACCTTGTGACTGACATCCGGTGATGGCTAATCATCTATTGTCCATTTCCCTCCACTAATGTACAAAATCAGTTTTCAAGCTTTTAATTAATTATATGCATGTATACTTGTGAGGCCAAAAAAAAATAATGATTTGGTTCCGGTTACCCAACCAACCCTAATTTTGAGCCCCGACCCTAACAATTTTTTTATTGAAATTGAAAAAGAAACAAAAAAAACACACAAATGCCAACTTTTACAACATTGACACAAAAAGTGCTGAGCAGTTTTTTGGTATATTGATTTAAATAAAAATAATCAGTACCATGTTCAAAACTGTCATCGGCAAATTAAATCACAATTGTTAATTCTATACCAAAGTTGTTTAAACTCCAGTATGCAAATTTCAACTTGTTTATCACAGTTTACAAGAAGCGAATTAACTTCACTGGTGTGGATTACTGTTGGTTTAAATTTGAATCTTTCACTTTTTACCACCCTGTCCAACCTCGCAGTCGCAGACTTTGGGACATTTCTTCATTACTTTTCATTCCAAACTGTTCAAGTGGTTTGTTTCGACAATTACCATTATTACGAAAACAATAGAACATTGTTTACCTCTAATTTGTCAGAAACAATTTGAGGAAAAAAGCTACAACCATGTTTACTGCATTACACAAAGGCTGTGTAGTCAGTCACATTGAACATTCAACCAATCGCATTCAAGCAATTTAAAACCAGGACATTTGGGGGGGGGGGGGGGGGGGGGGGGGGGGACTCCAAGGTATTCCCTGTAGTTTTAAACTTGTACTTCAAAGTAATTGGCTGTTTGCACACGGTGACGTCATGATAGCTTCTTGCCTTCAAAATAGTGTATACGCAAGTGTTTGATACAAGACCGATGCATAGCACATTTTTTACAAATAAACAAAAGTCATTTGTGCTTCCTCTGCCAAGATAAACATGATGATACTTAACCAGTCCATTACCACAATCACTTAAAATGTCAATTTATTTTATATGTTGAGGTGCGCTAACTTTAACACTTCCTGTGATAAAGTGAGACATGCAAACACACACTACACTTCAGAATCTGAGAACAGCTGATGATAATATTATCAAGACACATCCGAGTCAGTTTCAGTTTGAAGTTGCGGAATTACACTGGGAATGTCCATTGCAATCGAGAATAAAGCATCTGCTGATAAACTGCCATTTTGGGTATAATTTTGCAATTCAGATTCCACAGAATATCAAAGCAGAATATTTCAGTCACAACTGGTAGAAGAATTTATTCCAAAAAATTAACTCAAACCCACATTCAAGGGGATAAAAAAAAACAAGAGGCCCCAGGGGACCTGAAGGCGCTCACCTGACATGGTAGTCTAAATATCAAACCAGGGATTTGACTTGAATAAGCTGCATACGCCCCTCCTAAGAAAAGCATATACCAACTAGATGAAGCGATTGTGCTCACACAATACACATGATTTTCCTTTTATTTTCAGTCTCCTGCACTTTTCTGTCCCAAAATTGAGATAGACGCATAAAATACAGATTTATTTTTATTTTTGTTCAGAAATTTTCGAAGTCCCAAACAAAATATAAAAAAAGTTGATCAGTGTAAAAAAAAAAAAAAAAAAAAAAATTGTCTTAAAATTTACCAAAAACGCATAAAAAACCAAAAAACTAATTTCCGGTGTGCCACGATATCTTCCCTCCTGGATATCTTCCCCCCGGGGGGAAGATAACCTAGGTTATCTCCCCCCCCCCCCCCCCCCCACCCTGGTTATCTTCCCCCACCACAAAAAAATATAAAAAGAACTGAACAAAAAGATAAAGATAAGAACATTTATTTATGGAATTTTCATTGAAATTACCACAAAAAAGTGGTTCAACTCTTTAATATATACATGACCAGTGAATAGAAAATAGGCAATCTCAGAAGCAACTATTTCAAAAATATCAAAAACAGTTTCAACTTGGCTTATACTGTTGAATAATGACCAGTGAATTGAAAATAGGCAATCTTAGAACCTTTCCAGCAATTTCGGGGACTTTTCTGAACATGTGGATGGGGTTGGGGTGGGGGAGATGTCCAACCTGCGTATCTTCCCCCCTCACCCGTCCAAAAAACATAGTTTTTTTTACACCGTGGGGCCAACCATAATAAAGTCCAAACAATGGCTGCAAAAGGTTCTATGAAAGTCTATTGGGAGTTTGACATGGGTGGGGGGGGGGGGGGGGGGGGGAAGATATCCATGCCTGGTTATCTCCCCCCCCCCACCCAAGTCAAAAATATAGAACAAATTAAAAACAGTTTCAACTTGGCTTATACTGTTGAATAATGACCAGTGAATTGAAAATAGGCAATCTTAGAACCTTTCCAGCAATTTGAGGGACTTTTCTGAACATGTGGATGGGGTTGGGGTATAGTTTTTTTTACACCGTGGGGCCAACCATAACAAAGTCCAAACAATGGCTGCAAAAGGTTCTATGAAAGTCTATTGGGAGTTTGACATGGGTGGGGGGAGGGGGGGGGAAGATATCCATGTTGGAATTGAAAAAAAAATTTGGCCCAAAATGTTTTTCTCGACATTTCATCATCAAATAATGTCATATCACTCAAAAAAATTTTTTGTTATGGGTGAAGGGGAAGATATCCAGAGTGGGGGGAAGATAACCTAGGTTATCTCCCCCCCCCCCCAGGGGGGGGGGGGAGATATCCAGAGGGGGAAGATATCATGCTACACAGGATTTTGGTCTAAAATTTTGTAAGTCCCACCAGGATCCCAATTCAGTGTAAAAATAAAATTTTTCTTTGTCTTAAAATTGACCAAAATGCATAAAAACAAAAAAAACTAATTTCCGGATTTTGGTCAAAAATTTTCTAAGTCCCAACAGGACCCTAAATTTTCAGTGTAAAAAAAATAAAAATAAATTTTGTCTTAAAATTTACCAAAACTCATAAAAAACGAAAAAACTAATTTCCGGATTTTGGTCCAAAATTTCTGAGTCCGGACCGGGACCCCAAATTTTCAGCCTAAATATGAACCCAGGGACTTGGCTTGAACAAACTTGAATTTCACCCCCCTAAGGATGCTGCATACCAAATATCAAAAGATTCTTATTGGTAGATCTGAAGAAGAAGATTTTTAAAGAATATTCCAGGGAGCATATTGTTTTGAAAATTTTGCATCGCAATTTTTTCTTGATGGTCACAGCAGATGATGCGAAGTCGGAACCGCGAAGCGGTTTGCTGGGGCGAGCACGAGAGGGGGTGTCCCCCCCCCCCCCCCCCCTCATTGGTGGGGAGTCCGGGGTGCCTCCCCTGGGAAAATTTGAAATTTCAGAGGGCAGGAGACGCATTCTGGTTGATTCAGAGAGCATAAAATGTTATGTGATTAGAGAGGAATGAATCAACTTTCTTAGGGAATTCAGGCCTATGTGGGAAAGGCACGCCATTGTGCTCGTGCCCTTAAACATGCCTGCATTTAAAATTGGGCAAGCAATTTTATGCACACCTCGATAATCATTTGCAATGAGCACAACTCAGATTGTGAACACATCAGAGATGCCACAAATTAGGAACTTCCAAAGTTGATACTATTCTCTAAAATTTTAACATTCAAATTACCTTGATTTTCGGAAAAATAATCCTGTGAATCAAAAGAGTAGTTGCTCCATCGATTTAGCTGTACACATGCACCGTTGTGTCTGTTACCAAATATTGACAGAGATTTCCCAAAACGTGCGTGCGTTTTGGAAAATCCTGGTCAATATCTGGTAACAGATGCAACTGCACATGTGTACAGCACAACTGTCTCTTAGAGGGGGGTATGAATAAATGAATGACATGGAGACTCTTCTGGGTTCCCCGCTGATGAATGCAACGGCGTACAAAGTTAAAAAGATTTTTCGAAATAAATTAATCCAGCCTCGTAATTTGCATTGGCGCTTTGCGATTCATAGACCTAAAGTTGTATCGCTATGTGTGGATATTGCATCGCATTTTGCGTTTTTGCGATGCGATCCCAGTCATTTTGCTCCCTGTATTCCTCATACTGCACTAATTTAAACATTTGGGCTCCCATAGAGAGCCCAAATATGGACCCAGGAATTGATTTCAATAAACTTATGAAATGATCTTCCAAAGATGTTATATGTGAAATTTGAAAGCTTTTGGACCAGTGGTTTGGGAGAAAAGTAGTCTTAAATGTTTTTCCCATTACCCACAGTCTTAAAAAATGCTGACTCAGCACTTTTTCAAGAGTTCCCCAAAATTACCCCATAATAAAACCGATAGCAATTTTTTTTACCATTCCATTCTGTTGGTCCTAAGGAAGCCTCGCACCACATCAGAATTCTCAGTGCCGTGTAGTTTTGGAGATATGGGCGTTTTAATTTTTTTCTATTTTTAGCTCCTGCGGTTCCCATGGGGGCGACAAGAACATTTTTTTGGCATAAATTAACTACTTATGTCGCAATAAAAGCTCATGTCAAATTTGGTTCAAATCAGCCTCTCGGTTTAGAAAATAGAAATTTTGGGCGGGGCAAAAATTCTTGCCCCCTCCCATAATGATAGCAAATATAGCCCCTAGAACTTCTCTTGAACAAAGCTGAGTATACACCTCAAAAGGAAGCTGCACACCTAATATCAAGTCTCTGATCTCATGAGGAGATTTTTTAAGATTTAGGCTCACTTTTTGGGCATCTCCTTAATAAGGGGCGGGTCAACTTCATTTGAACAAACTTGAATTGACATATGATAGGGAACATGCACACCCAGATTTGGTTCAATTTGGTTGAGTAGTTTGTGAGAAGAAGTCGATAATGTAAAGTTAACGCCAGATGGACAGAAGACGATGGCGGACGAAAAGTGATTAGTAAAGCTCCCCTTGAGCTTTGCTCAGGGGAGCTAAAAAATATCCCGACCTACCGACCCTACTTTTTTTTTCTGCTATGTAACCGGAACCAAACCATTATTTTTTTTTTGCCTAAGCAGGGAGGTAAGCATATTCTAATAACTTAGATTATATTGCCTGTAGGGCAATCTTTTTGTGTTACTTTGGTAAGTATAATAAAAATTTTTTTTAAAAAATTTGGTATAGAAATTCAATTTTTTCGAATCTTACTAAGTAACACAAAGGGGAGGGAGGCAGTCTCAATAAGCGGCTTCAGCGTTGTGTCCTTGGGCAAGGCACTTAACCCTGATTGCCTACATGGGGGCATGATGGCGCTGTATACTAAGATGTACTGCACATCAATGGTGTGCATGTCTTCAACCAATCTAACCCTACCTGTGCCACAGTTCAGAGTTCAGAGTTGGAGAGCTGACAGCTGCTCATCATTGCTCGGTTGTTCTCTCCGGGTACTCCGCCTTCCTCCACCCGTAAAACTGTCACCGACATGATATGACCCTGGCTGTTAATGTGTCATTAAACCTTAATAAATAAATAACACAAAGTGGCAAATGAACAATAGGTGGAGGGAATATACTGAAGAATGAATACAAGAGCATGTCAATAAAGGCACACTGAGGTAAATGAATGCTCAAATGACAAGGAGAATAATAATCACCATGTCCTGAGGAAGAGAATATAACAGGACATGATGAAAAACAAAAATCAATAGACAATACAACAGAACACAACATATAATACAGTTTTTACATGTATTATTCAAAACCCTAAAAAAAGGGGGAAGATTTACTCTAAAGGCAATAAAGCATGTCATAAAAAGTACCATAATCGGAAACCTATGAAGGGAAATGTACTGGAGAATAGCCCTAAGAAATTGAACATGTAACACTACACCTAGAATATAGCATGATTCTGAATTCAAATATTTGATTCCCAACCCTGATACATAACGGTGAATCAAATGGAGACTGTAGCGAACACATCCCACATAAACAAACCATACCGGAGTTATAATATCCACAAGCAAATTATTGCCGGAGCTGCCATCCCTTGGTGTTAGTGCCACAGAAACCACCTGAAAATATCAGGAGTACATGTAATCTTAATCTTCACAAACATAAAATATGTACAGCTGCAGAAGATGAGATATGGGAATGAATAATGCAAAATAAATGTGATCAGGAAAGCAGTTTGTTTACATTTGTGACCAGGCGCAATAACAGACTGTGCATTGATCATAGGGCCTAAGGAAAAGAAAGAGGAAGCCAGAATGCTGCTGTAAATCCCTGAGATAAATCAGAAGGCTGTACGATTCCTCCAATAGGCTGCAGTCATGAGGTTACTAACAGAACTGAGTTAGCATATGCCCACAAAGTGGTCAGAGTTCTAACTTGGTGAGTAGATTTTTTTTTTTTTATAATACGGTCGGCTGGAGTTTAATGCTCATATGCTAAACAGATAGCAGACTCAATCCAACATGAAATGGAGTGTGGAAAGATATCCTTTCTACCTTTCCTGCCTTTCCAAATGACACAAGTTTGAATAGCTGAAACTGGGCATAACAAAGGCCTATTAATAGACTGACCCGAGGAAGAGCTCTGATATTAATAGGCAGTGGAGCTACATCTGGAACCTGATTCTTAGCTAAAAAGGTAGCATTAATCGTGAAAGTAATAAATAGTGTTTCCTAAGCAATGATTATAATGAGGATCGATAGAAAGTGCATGAAGCTCACTAACTCTTCTTGCAGAAGCAAAAGCTAAGAGGAAAGCTGTCCTATATGTCAGGAATTACATATCGGTTACCACTAGAGGCTCAAAATGTATAAAGGCCTCTGCCAGGCATAAAAGAACAAGACAAATTTCACTTTTGTTTTATTCTGCGAGTATTAGGTTTCTAAAGAGCGAAATGTTTCATAGAATGGTAGCCCTTGATAGTGATAGGTTGAAGACCCTTAGTATCAAACAAATAAACAAAGAAATCGGCCAGTTGACCTACAAAAGGATGTTTAAAACTAACATCATTACTGAGACACCAATGATCGAAGACATCCCATTTAGCATTGTAAGCTAGACTAGTGCCACAGAAACCACCTGAAAATATCAGGAGTAATCTTAATCTTCACAAACATAAATTATGTACAGCTGCAGAAGATGAGATATGGGAATGAATAACGCAAAAAAAGCCTTCAGGGTGCAGAAATGCACTCCACTTCTCTTCTAGAAAAAACCTGACTTTTGAGACAGGACCTGATAAAAGAAAAGCGTGAAGGTGCAGCTATTTTATGCTGAGTGAGAGTTTCTGAGGATGACCTTGATATAGAAGATCCCTGCAAAGAGGTAACTGAATAGGAACATTTAGAAGAATTGGTCGAATTTGATTAATCCATATTTTTTGTGGGGTGAGAGGAGCTATTAGAATGAACCTGCAGTGTGACTGTTGAATTTCATTCAGAACACACTGAATGATTGATGTTGGTGGAAAGGCACAGCCGTCTATCCCATTCCAGACTAATGAGAAAGAGTCGACTGCGAAGGTAAGAGGATCTGAACAAGGGAACACAAACGTGGGAGTTGATTGATCCACCTTGTTGCAAACAGGTCTATGTGAGGGGAACCCCACCTGTCGCTAAGAGACCTGAAAATTTGTTTGTTCAACATCCATTTGGATGGAAAGATCCTGCCTTTTCTGGATAGAGAGTCGGCTAACACATTTAGATGACCACGATTGTGTCTGACTAGCACCATACTTTTGATGTGATGTGCTAGGAGGGGAACTCTGGGTAGCTGATACATAGGGAATGAGAAAGTGCCTCCCTGATTCCTTATGCATGCAACTACTGTAAAATTGTCTGAGAGAATAAGAATGTGTTGATTCGACAGATAAGAGATCCACTGTCAGAAAACCAGAAGAATCGCTAACATCATCTTCTGGTTGATGTGCAGCAAAGGCTGATCCTCCGTCCTCAGACCATTTACCTGCAGATTCAGAGGACTGAGCATTGCTCCCCAACCCCAATCGCTGGCAGCTGCAGTGAGAATTTCATTGGGATTTGGTACATACAGAGAAATTCCCTGATTGATCCAGGTAACATACCTCCACTGAAGAGTCTGATTACGTATGACCTTGTTCAGTGGAATAATCATGTCCCAACGGATCCACGTTCAACTTCCAATTCTGGAGTGAATAAAAGAAGAATGGCCAAAGGTGAAGTCTGTCCGGTGGGATAAGATCTGTGACTGAGGTGCGTGCATAGCCCGATCAGATGAAGGAACTCCCTGGCAGTCAGATGAGTTAACACTGAGAAAAGTGAAGTGAAAGCATTGAAAATTTTGGCTTTCGCTAACAGAACTCGAACCAGATTGTTGTGAGAAATTCCATCCCCAAATGAGTGAATGTCTGGATGGAATGTGCTCCTATTTTTCCCAAATGGGATGGAAACCCAGCGACTGAACTAACTGCAGTAGTTGGCGTACATCTTTCTCCAGAAGGGAATTGTCTATGTGTGTCTCTGGAGAACGTTGTCGAGATATACCTAAGAAGTTACTGATGAATGCACCCAGTGATACATGATCACTTGATTCATCAGCCGGGTGAAGACCCACAGAGCCAAATTTAGGCCGAACAACATTGCTTTGAATTGGTAAGCAATGTCGCGGAACGAGACTCTGAGATACTTACGAGAGTGAGAATGAATTGGGAAGTAATGTGTCCCTTAGATCGATGCTTGCTGCAAAATGATTTTCGTGGATGGAGCTCTGAACTGACACGAATGTCGACATGCTGAATTTGGGAGCTATAATGAAGAGGTTCATTAGCTCAAATGCACTATAGGTCTGAGTTAGCCATTCTTCTTCAGAACTAGAAAGAGTTGACCATAAAACTCTGGAGACTCTAGGTTGTGGATGACCTTGATCGCTTCCTTTTTAAGAGAGTCGCTGTCTCTAAAGTAGTGACAACCTCATGGAAACAGAGAGAACTGTAGTAGGGATCGGATTGTGAGTAGGTGGATGGACTTCTGAAAAGGAGATTTTCAGACCTAACTGAACTGAAGGGTCCAAGGGTCTGATGTAATGATGGACCACTGGCTGAAAAAGTGAGCAATCTGACCACCTACCAAAACCGCATCGAGGAAGGAAACTTCACTTGCTGGCCTGATGATGCCTGTTCGAAGAGAAACCTCCAACTCTTCTAGCTTTGCCTCCATCTCTGTGAGTGTGTGTTGCTGGCTGAGAGGCAGCTGGAGACCTGTTGAAGTTTGAGGTTCTCTGATAGAAAGAGCCACGTCTAGAACCTCTACCCTGACCTGAACAGCTATGATTGTCAGCTGTTATGAGAAGATGACTTTAGGAATATTTAGAACTCCCTCTTGAACTTGAGCAATAGAACCGACGAACATGAATTGGTTCAACACTGGAATAGAGCATAAAAGACTATGCTAGGCATCAGGAAGAGAGAAACTAGAAGGGAGAGTAGCATCTCTCCTGAGCAAATCAAGATTAGCAACATTAGTCACTGAAACATTGATAGCATTCATCATGTTAACGAGACAGTGAACAAAAAGGTGCTAAAGCAGCTCCTAGGTGATCAGCAAGAGAAAAAGTTTGTAAAAACTCTCCAGAAAGGCCAGTTAACATATCACAGATTGAGAAAGGAATGCTAAATAACTTAGGAATTAAAGGCTTCAGAGAAGAAGCATCTTCATCTAGTGGTAAAGAAGAAGTTAGATGATCATCCACACTTTCGAACTGATTGTACCATCTGGGAGGGACATCAGAATCGTCACGAGTGAAAAAAGAAGGCCTGGACATTTTAGCCGCAACCGGAGACTTCACAGCAGCCAAGATGTCTTTAATTAATTCCAACCTTAATGGTCCAGTGAAAGAGGACTTCTGAATATGAGGAGTTGCAGAACACCTATCTACCGTAGAAATGAGGCGAGAAGGTAATTGAGCAGAGTCCGGTTTGACTTCAGGTACATGAGAGAAAATGAAATCTGATGATCTTGAATAATCTGAAGAAGAATAGTTGTCAAAAGCACCTTCAACAAACTCGTCACCATCAATTTCATCATCAGTAACATAGTCTGTATCAGAATACTGAAACTGGGTGTCAGAAGCATCTTGAATAGTGTCAGAGTGATAAAGAGACTTTTGTCAAGTGCTGTATTAAATGCACCAGACAGAAAAAACTGTCATGTCATGCTAAACATCAGATGATCAGATGGTTCAATACCATGCAGGTGGTCCTATGGAGATGGTCTATTTAGATTTGTTTGGGCCCTGGCCAAAACTCCAAGAGGTAATGAATATATCCTGATTCGAGTTCACCAGTTCACCAAGTGGGTGGAGTGCATCCCTCTGGCTTCTCAGTCAGCAAAGGATACAGCCACTGTCATGGTGAATGAAGTATTTTCATGATTTGGCTGCCCTCTAGAAATTTATACAGATAAAGCATTGAACATTGAGGGCCAACTATTTAAGTCAGTGTGTGAGTTATTACCGATTCACAAGGCTCACACAACAGCTTATTGTCCTTCCTCAAATAGTCAGGTGGGAAGAGTTAATCATCCCCTTATGGATGCTCTTAGGTGTTTTGAAGGAAAAAATAAATCTACATGGGATCATTATGTTCCACAGTTGACAGGTGCTATACATTCAGCCAATAAGTGTCACACAGGATTTACTCCCAATAAGCTCATGCTAGTGTTACGGTATGGAAATATTAATGATATTGGTAACAGAAAGAAATCTGAGAATTAGCAACAATAACTATGAATTTAACTGTTCTGAAATTTAATTCAAAAAAATTAATATAAAAAAAAATGATACAAAGATCTTTTACACTAATTGGTTTACAGAAAATAAAACAGTGGTACTTATCAATTATCGAATTAGTCCAAAACACAGTTTGACAGAATCCAGTAATCCAGTGGTGAAGAATCTTGTGAAGAGTTACCAGCTGGTAGTATTAAATCCAAGAATGTCTCTTCAGAAACAGTATTTCGTAGATTTGTAATAAAATTTTCACTTAGAAATTTAGCAACCTCCAATAAAATATAATAAAATGCTCCACAAAATTCAAATGGAGTAAAAATCCAAGAAGTATTGGCGCCACAGGTAATTTCCAAATAATCCAGCAGAATCCTGGCTTTTCACAAAATAATATTCTGTTTCACAGAAAGTATAAATTCTCTTTTCCAAGACAAACAAATTCTCTTCAAAATTCTCTTTTGGAATCAATCTTCCAAATTCACAAAGAAGCACTGCTTCTATAATAAAAGCACTGTCCTAGAACAATAATAATCTCCAATGGAAACAACTGCTGTGTTTTAACTGAAGTGTGTCTTTCTGAAATGCTTTCTAAAAATGACTTTCTGAATTCTGTTGACAAACCTTTATATAGTAACCAGATAGAATGTCCCAGAAGATGAAATTTCCCAGCCATGAAATTTCAAAAATTTACGGAACCCATTTTTCGTTTGCGTGTTTTGGGCTTGCGTAACCCATTGTTTCGTTCACATTAATTATTTTTGCGCAACCAATTGGTTACGCAAAAGGTTACGTGATAAAAATAAGATATGAGATGAAATATTCAGTGGTTGACATAAGTTGTACAGGTTTATGCTTATACCAATATGGTAAAACCATTAAGAAACAAAGTATTTAAAGGGTTTAGTATTCATTGTAATAAATTAGAACAATAATGAATAGTGACGTAGAAGCCATTCCGCAATCAATGAATATTACATGTGACTCGAGCCTTCCTTTGCTGACACAGACAATACCAGTGGCTGGTGTTGTCAATGTCAGCAAAGGAAGACTCGAATCAGTATAAGATTCTTTCGCTGATAAACATCAATGGATACAAGACCTCAGGACTGGGGCTGAGAAAATATTGACAGATAACCGCGTCATTCATAAAAAAAATAAAACAAACACCAGTGCATGCGTGTTTACCCCAAAATTGAAGTCTATTAGTGAAACAACCATAGGTGTTCCAGGCCCATGCCATTTCGGCCCACATAAATGTTTAACGTTAGATCAGGTTTTTCCTTGAAAATACTGCATTTCTATATCAACGCCACTGCAAATACTATTTAAGCCCAAATTCTAAAATTAGTGTCTTCAATTTGAACCTCTACATCCTTTGTTTGATCCATAAGATATGAAGAAAAAAAAAACTGGGGCGAATTCGCACGCAACAATAATGAGGGGGAAAGCACGCTGAATCTACACCAATATCAAATAGAACACAACCACGGAAAACCCCACAATGGTTGATATGTTTCGTGCTTTCGTGCTGTCAGTTACTATACTTACATAATGTCCGTGGAAATAAATGTTGTGTTTAGAATCGCATGTGTAAAATACAGTACTATATAAGTTCAAGCAACAGGACAAACTACCACTTCTACTTCATACTCATTCGTTGTATTTCTCATCTGGCGATCAGGGTACCACGGCACACTGCCACATCAATGAACAACAAAAAATTTGAACTATAAAATTTCGTTCACGTCATGTTTTTTGCGTGAACGAAACATCGTTCGCGGGTTTTTGGATTTGCGTAACCATCCCGCGAACGAAACGATCGTTCGCGTGAAATTTCGTGGCCTCAATTTCTACAATGTTCTATCAGTTTCCAGGTGATTCTGTCACAATCCAAGTAAACAAGGTCCCTGCTCTACTTAAACAATCAACAGCTGCCATATGTACAATATATTAGTGTAACAAAGATGTAAACAAAGGTCACTCAGTGCAAATGAGTCAGACCAGTGCGAAAATGCAGAAACAAAAAATATCTATCTCATATAATTATCAACTAAGGATATATCAATCTCAATATAATATGGGGGCTATAACACTAGGAAGAGAGGTTTTTCAACCACCAGCAGAACTGATCTATGGGCCCTCTACCCAAAGAGCCTATTCAATCTGAGGCAGAATTTGTAACAGAATTAGAAAATTCCATAAGATTAGCCTATGAATCAGCATGAAATAAATTGAAGGTAATGCTGGAAATTAATAAAATTGATGGGTGCAGTTTAAGCTCCTGCGAAATCAAATATAAGTAATAGAATTTTGTGTATTTTGAAATTCCCACCTGTTATATTCCTTAAATTCAAATTAACTACTCACAATTTATTCATTAAAATGAAGGTTGAGATATATAGAACACGAAACATGAATATAATCAACTCATATAGTTGACAGCAGGCACCACTGGTTCCTGGAAGTCTGCTACTTTATTCATACCAGAACTGATAATAAAATAATATTTCATGTGAATAACTTGTGGCCAAATGTGCTTCAGATATCCAAGAACAAAGCTAAGGCATCAAAATTCTTCAAAACACAGTGACAGAGTGGCATAGGGTAAATTCCCAAACTGTCAACTTTGTTGACATTGTAACAGGGTTTCCGCTAGGGGAAAATTTGTGGGTCCGACAGTTTAAAGAAAGTGAAACTCAGGCGCCGAAAGCATCTGCCACACGTGCCAAAGACACGTGTGTATAGAGGGGGTCTGGGGGAATTTTGAATTTTAGGTGCTCTCGGGTGGCCTCAGGGGGCATTCTGGTCACTAAAATGCTGAATAATTGAAGTGAAAAATATGTATTTTTTCTTCCTACAATTCTCTAAATTCCCACGGGACACACAATACTACATCTGGTCGGAAAAATACAAACCCAAATCAACACAAAATCCTTGAATCCTGACAGTGACTGCGACGCTTGACCTCAATTTTTTTTATACAACCCGATACGTGCCAACGTAAATAATTGAAAAAGCAGAGAGAACGAAATATTCGAAAAGAACCATGATGCGGACATGTGACATCATGCACATGCAATTATATCATTTATCGCTCGAAATAAAAGCCAGTGATTTTGGACCAAACACGACAATTTGAGTTGGAAATTTAATGGGCGACGTTTAGGATTTGAACTTTGTTTCCCCCTCTCGTCTGGGGGTTATAAAGTATCAGTTTGTCGCCAGTAATAGTAGGCATAGTATACAACATAATTATGCCTATATTACGTGGAAACAAAGGATCCTGAGTGTCGTTACGATACAGCATTTGAAATTTTAACCACCAGCTTTTCTGACTGATCATAGTATGATCGGCGGGGTAATGGGTCCGGTCGACGGACCCGCAGCCGGTCTAGCAGAAACCCTGATTGTAAATTACTTTCGATTTCCGGTCAACATCATCGGTATACATCGTCTAAAATCAAATAATGAGAAAGAACGCCTTAATACAGCATACTATTATTGTATAGAGACTGCACAGTTCTCATAATCTATGCAAGGTACCATGACACCTGTTGAAATTTCTTAGAATTACGAGGCCTTTTTTCGATGGACATTTATGATATCGAGTGATTTACTAAATGTCTGTCGAACATGGAATCCATCTTCAATAAAAAATGCAGACAGTGTTGTCCTTTTTCCAAATGCAGTCCTATCGTTGCAATCTAAAGTGTTTGGAATGCATAGCCTTGCTCTTGGATATGTGATTGAAGCACATTTGACCATAAGTTATTCTAGTAAAATATTATTGTATTATCAGTTTTGGTACGAATATGGTAGCAGACTTCCAAGAAAACAGTCATTCCAGCTGTTAACTCTATGTGTTAATTTCATATATTTTTTCGTGTTCTATACTTCATTTTGATGTATAATTTGTGTATATTTTATTTGAATTTAAGGAATTATCAGAGGTGGGAATTTCAAAATAAACAAAATTCTATTACTTATATAGCACCTTGAAATTTCAACCACTGATATTCATTAAATTAGATTCTTAGAATGACGATTTTGTTTTAGATGGAAATTTGTGATATCGACTGATTTGCACATGTCTGTCGAACATGGAAACCATCTTCAATGAAAAATGCAGTATTGCAGACAGTGTTGTTCTGTTCCAAACTGCAGTCCTATCACTGCATTTGAAAGTGTTTTGAATGCTAACTTTGTTAATGGATATCTGAAGCACAATTGGCCACAAGTTGTTCTCGTGAAATATTATTTTATTATCAGTTCTGGTACGAATACAGTAGCAGACTTCCTGGAACCAGTGGTGCCTGCAGTCAAATCTATGAGTTGATTACATATGTGTTTCGTGTTCTGTACATCTCAACCTTCATTTTGATGTATAATTTGTGTATATTTGATTTGAATATAAGCTGCTATATAAGTAATGGAATTTTGTTTATTTGAAATTCCAACCTCTGACATTCCTTAAATTCAAATTAAATATACACAAATATTATACATAAAAATACATCAAAATGCCATACCATCGTAAATTTAAATATCTCCCTCCTCGCACAACCGCATTGTGTATAAGACAGATCAACATCGATTTTGATTGCTGATAATGCTAAAGGGTTGCGAAAATCTGTGTGTTGACACTCTGTGAACAAAAAAAGAAAAAAATCTGCTAGGGAAACAAAAATCACATGAATTACCAAAATGAGACCACAACGTGTCATAAGTGTTTAGATAAATGAATTAAATAACCAACACAATTCCGATATTTACGATTATTGTTCAGGCTGGTAACCCTCCACTATAAAATTAATATTGGTAAGCAAATCAGTTACTAATGTTCTTAAATCTCATGAGAAAACAACAGTCAAGCCTCCCCAAACAGCAACTACAGAAGGCCGATAGTACCAAAACAAATGAAGCATACCAAATTATGTACATAAACGAATTTGAAGCCAGGATTTCTAACTGAGCATAGCCGATTGGTGAAAGTATTCTGCATACAGGACAGGTGATTTTTGGTTATGTTGACCATATTTGAACATTCAAATGACACTCTTGGCAGCTGTCATTGCTCATGCAACCCCAGAAATGGACACTTATAATACTAGATGAGGAAGTTCGGCAGTTTACCCTTTTTTGGTGTATCAATCTCATCGTCTTTTACCAATTTGATACAGATCTTGTGCAAAATGACACAGGATTGGGGGGGAGGGGGGGGGAGGTATGGTCACAGCAGACTCACAAAAGCCACAATGGACATTCTTCATCTCATCCGCCAGTATGGATAATAGGGGATATTAGGAGGTGTTAATTGATCAGTATTTTTCAATTTAACAACCTAATTACCTTTATTATCTTACCTGCCGAATGAGATAATTTCCATCACTATTGACTGTTAATATGGATTAGAGAATTAACTGATTGACAGCACACAGTTCGAATAGAATAGAAAGACTTCTTCATTACCGTACTGCCTCTAAGTATAGAATGCCCAAAACACCAGTCTAAAAGAATAAGATTCACTGGGAGTATAATGGGGAAGTGAGATGGGGGAATGAAGGACATGTGGTTAGTGGGAGACTCAAAAGAGAGGGTTAATATGCTAATCGCAGAGAATGGGAAGAATGGGGCGAGGGATGTCATCAAGCAGTTCGTCTCCAAGTGTTGGGAGGAGAGAAGAAGCGTGGGAATAGGGAGGCAGTTGGGAGTACAGGGGTAACCAAGGCCTTCTCATCCGAGAACCGCGACAAATCAGTGACTGGCCAAAGTGCAGCTCTCGCAATTCAAATTTTTTGGCTTCGGCAGTCGTTTGCCGTAGCAAATTTTATGTGCTTTGGTAGTTACTATGGCATTTCTGGGAAGGCAATACATGCAGATGCCGAAGGCATCTGCAGCGAGTGACAAATGGACAATTTTTTTTAGCAGGGTCTGGGGGGGGGGGGGGTTCTCGCCTTAGGAAAATTTTGAAATCTGCAATCAAAAGGAGTGTTCTCGTGGCTTTTGGGATGGAAATCCACTTGATATTTTGGATGACAAAATTAGTTTTTTTTACTTGAATCCACCCCCACCCCTGCAATGTCATATGCATGGTCCATTTGTCAGTTTGCGATCGAAATTTGCGGGACTGCAAAACGAATGAATTTCATCTGAGTTGAATATTGCGTAAAATACATTTCAAACTTATTTCTCAGAAAAAACATGCCGTTTGTTTACCTGTATTTATGTATATTCCCTGGAATCAAAAAATTAATGTTGACCCATTTTCTGTAAATGTAGAACTTAGTCCGGGAAACCCCCACACTTATTTATATATGGAGAAGATGCGCATGTGTACGGCGCAGATTCAATTGTTTTCGAGAGGGGTATCACAATAAACAAAACCAATAACAGAAAGTTTAAGTAAGTGTAACATTGGCTGCGAATTTCCGTTTTCAGCTACCGGTATGTGTCTCTCATTGTACACAGTGAACTACTGCATGTCACACATTCGTCCAAACCTGGACCCAAAGTCCGTAATATAATTTTTTGGTTTGATACATCCTGTGGAACAGGATGTACAAAACCAAAAAAATATATCACGGACTTTGGGTCCAAGTTTGGACAAGTCAAACACCACTGCGGATTATTTCTACTACGGCAACTGTGTGCCGTAGTCAGCGCCGTTTGCTTCAGCAAATCGCTTCGGCAATGCCGATTGCCGAAGCCAATTGCGAGGGCTGCAAAGTGTTATTATTATTATTAAGTATAATTAATACAACTTAAGCAGCAAATAAAAAAAATTGAAATATTTACATCTCACACCGAAAATGTCATAATTTACAACAAATGGAAATATTTACATCTCGCACACAAAATGACATTATTTACAACAAATAGAAATATTTACATCTTGCAACCAAAAGAACAAATATACAACAAATGGAAATATTTACATTTCGCACCAAAATGACCGCAGTTCCATTATAACTGTATGCAAAGATAAGTTATATAAAAACTAGCTATGGCTTTAGATGCTAGGGATATCCAAGTACAAGGCTAGGATATCAGACAATTAAGGATGTCCAAAGCATATTTCGAATTAGCTAGGTTTTATAGAACTTATGTTTGTATACAGTTATAATGGAATGAAAATGCAGTTCACCTTCATTTTATTGTTAAGAAATACATTATTCACAAACATTTTATACATATTCTATCGGTAGCTTGTATAAACAAACTAAAAAAGTTCATCAGTAACTTTTAATCAGAAGTGTCAAACAAAGTACTGACTTTTGTTTTGTCAAAACAACACTTGCTGGGAAAATCTTGTATTTCATTTATTTCGATGCATCTTCAACATCAGTGAACATACTTTATTTGTGCTTACAAATAATATAAAATATAATTAAGTCCTGCTTTATTTCATGGATTTTAACGGATAAATTAATCTTCGACAAAGGTAAGTTTGTTTTTTTATTCAAAGACAACTTATTGTGACCATCAACATGAAGGAAATTAAGTTCCAAAATATGTAAAAACAAAAAATTAAAAATCACTAAAACCCGTGATGTTTCGGTCCGATAGGCAGGACGTTTTGGCCCGATTTGACCAAATTTACGTTGGACTTTCCCTTAGGTCAAGTTAGGAATATCAGGGGTGGGGATTTCAAAATAAACAAAATTCTATTACTTATATAGCACCTTAAAGGACCGAATTAACTTGGCCGAAATCACCAAATTGGCCGACTTCACCTGGGTTGAACTTGCATCAGGTTGAATTCCCCCGATAGTGTACACGATGATCGAAACCAACTGCAAACTCATGTGGTTGCATCGACAATTGGCAATAACATAAAATTTAATGTTAATACCTCTTTACAACACCAGTTTTTATTTTAATTTGTCGTATTCTTGGGTCTGCCATGTTCTAACACAAAATGGTTTCTTCTTTTTATATTGATGTATGAGTCACGAGATGATAACCCCAAATAAGTTTATTTGTTTGAATTCGTCGTCAGTGGAAGAAAATGTTGACGGTGCTCCAAAAAACACCCCGCTGAAATGTTATTGTACACCTGTTCGGTTGCCACTGAAAAGTGTACAGTCAAGGTGCCAATAGCGGATCACTTTTTTCCTTTTTCGTGTTATTTTGCTTCTGTAATTTTTTTTTTAAATTTCAAGCGTGTTCTGTGGTAAGAACAATTCTTCCTCTACATGACTGGCACCAACCTTTTTTAAAACTATAATGGATGGAAGACTTATTGTCCTTTCCATAACCCCCAATGGTAAATAAACTCTGGAATAATACAAAATCAAGAAAATATCTTTTAGTTTTCAGCTCCCGGTTACGTGTAATATATTTAACTTCGCCGTTGTTACGTTTCTGTGATTTTAGCTCGCTCGAAAATTATATGAACGAATTTTTTAATTCTCTATGGGAAATTGCGTGTATTTTCGGAGAGCGTCCATTTTGCAACAATGCACAAGTGACGTAATTGGGACCGTCCATTTGAATTTTCACGGCTTGCCTTTGCAGAAGGCGTGTTTTGACGAAGTTGGAATATCAGTTCGTCGTGATGATGGTTCAAAATAAAACTCAAGTCTTGTTCAAAACGCGTTAGTGAATTAGTGAATAAATAAAATATACATGTATTGTAGTCGTGACGTAAATTATTTTATTAATACGTGCCACACCAGTTTTCCAAATTTGTCATGTCTTGCCGACAACTGCCCTCAGTATGTTGCTACAAACCTCCATTTAGGCTTTGATTGTTTGTGTGACAGTGACAAGGGTACAGGCGAAAACAACACCGTGTGAAATCCGGGGCCCGTTACTTTCGGTTTGGCACAGGAGTCCGGATTTCTTGGGTTTGGACTGCCCCCATCCAAATATGGCCTAAAAGACCTTGTTTTAATTTTTTTTACCTTGGCACGTCCTTTGAATTCGCCCCCCCCCCCCCCCCACACACACACACACATACACAAGATTCTGATTTCTGCGTCAAATAATAAAGAAGGAGGTGTATCGTGAATCCAGGTTGGATAGATTCCAGGGCCGAGGAAAGGGTGGGGTTGGGGGGGGGGGGTGTTATTGCTTTTAATGTTTAGAAGTCACTGCTAAACAACAAGAAAACCATGAGATAGTTGGGAGGGGAGATGTATCCTCTCATTTTTAACTGCTCAGTTTTCCACAAATTTATTAGAGAACCATAGGCTAAATACTCGGTTTCAAAACGAAACACAGAAAAAAGCAGAATTTAAATGAATTAATTTCGCCATCGGAACTGGTGCCGTTCTCGCCACAATCAATTGGTGCCGTTTTCGCTCACTCGGTGCCGTTTACTCCAGGTGCCGTTTTCACACGGAGCCGCTTTCGCTATAACCCGACACAAGTCCAAGTAGGCCTAACCAATTTTCTTTTAAGAAAGTATATAACTAATAGCATGAGAGACTTGGCATATTCGGATACAACCCTTACGAATACGTATAATCACTAGAAAGCTTATTGGAAAATTGTAGGGGAGAGGGGGGGGGGGCGTCACGTACGCCACTTCGTGATCACGCTGCCCCCCCCCCCCCCCCCCCCCGCCATTTCTCAGCAAGCACCTGATAAATCTTCTGAGGGAGAAATCACTAGGCAAAGTTGATCAGAGAATTTATATAATATTAATCATATTTCGACTCCACTGATTATACCCAGCACAGGCGTATATAGACCAACGGGCCAACTTTTTTTCCATGGCTGCGGGGGGTGAGGGGGGGGGGGGGGGGCTGGAAGATTTTGCCCGAAAAGTAACTACGTGCGTAGCCGTGGTGTGGATGTTCGTGAGCGTGTCTTCTCCTACTGGTGGGATCAAGGGAACCCTCCCCGGGAACATTTTTAAAAATCTGATCCGCTTGAGGGTTTCTAGAGAACCCAGACTACCTTTCGAACCTTGTAATTGGAAGAAAAGACGATCGCTTTTGTAGAGGTGCCTGACTGAATGTGTTCGAGCGGTCTCGTCTGGTATCAGCCAACCGCAATAAAACATTATATGCTTCTCGAGATTCAGCTGGAGTAAATACGTGTAATGTAAGGCCTGTGTGCCCATAGCATTAGAAGATCGAACCCTACAGATGGATGAGGCTTTAACACTATTCACGTGGGTCGATATATAACAGTTTGGCTGACCGCTGATTTGCCGTGGTTCTCAGTTAAGAAGGTTTTGGTTACTCATGTGCTCCCAACTGCCTCCCGATTCCCACGCATCTTTCCTCCCAATACTGAGACGAACTGCTTGAAGACACTCTGTACCCCCATTCTTCACAATCCCTTCAATGAGCATACTAACCATCGCATTTGTGTCAACCACTAACCACGTCCTTTATTCTCCCATCCCACGTCCTCATTATACTACTCCCAGTAAATTTTGATCTAGAAGATTGAGATTTTGGACTTCCTAATAAAACGTATTCCAAGGTCACCACTACGCCCAAGTTACACATTTGGCTCTCCTTTTCCACCGTCTTTCCCAATTCCCCCTAATCTCCAGTGATCGCGACCTCAGCTTGAACAACAGTGACCACTCCTCCCCTAACAATGGTGCCATTGTCAAGGTACTCTTCAAAACATGTCTTCTCTTTGTCACGCAGGCCACACAAAGACCTCTTTCTTTTGACCTACTCTCGCCAATTTTGGTTACAATCCCCATGACTCTTTCTGTAACGATTTTTTTTTACCTTTGGTTGTCTCTATTTCTGAGTTTGATACGTCGTTTGGATAAATCCCTACAAACTTCTACCATTACTGCAGTTAATTATAACGAAATTTTTAAAAACCCTTAGCTATGAATTATTACCTCGACTGTCTAATATTTCTACACACCTGTGTTACTTCCACTGGGTCCAGTGGCGGCTCAAAGGTGCCTCCCCTCTGGATATACTTTAGCAAGGGGCGTCATATATGCCCAAGACCTAAGGTGGGATGCCAATAGAATTATAGATGGCGGCGGGGAGTATCCCCGGGAAAATTGGAAAGAAGATTTCAATCCCCAAGGGCTTTTTGGCCACTAAATAAACTATGTTCCCATTCAGCCTGCAACATTTTTCAGTGGGTAGGTAGAAAGTGTGACATTTTATATAATAAAATCAATCAGTAACTGGAGCTTTCGGCCACTTGGCCTTATTTGCCACATTGTGGGGACTTAGTGAGGGGACCTAAGAAGTGATGGCACAGTAATGTGACCCAATTTAACTCATGTTAGCCAGCGGAAGCGGCCGTCTTGTGACGTCATCTCCATAGTGACACGTGGTCTAGTGCGCATGCGCAGCGCGTGTTGTTAGGGTGATAGTACTTCTGCCGGACATTTTTGTCTGATGGAGGCCGCCATCTTGGTTTCTAAGGTAGCACGTGGTTGCTATGAGCCTGAATGGCCTACACCAAGACCGGGGTATGTGCGGAGGGTTTGTTCGTTTGAATAGGAGTAAATCTGATTACCCAGAAAGACCCATCAATCCATCCAAACCACCCAAAACGACTATTTGATATGGATTCCTCACGAATCCTTCTTTTTTCAATAACAGGTACGTTCCTTTGTATAAGAGTAGTTGTACTTTGTAGAATTACCGCAAACAAGCCGACAATCCCTCCAAATCACCAAAATGCGCCCAAAACAACCGTAACGGACTTGTATTCCCCATCTAGGGTTTTTAGTAGTAGCACGTACTGCTATAGGATCGAGAGTATGTTCTATTACACTAAAGTACTGGTCCAGATTTTCCAAGAACCCTATTTTTGTACCTATTACAGATACTACTCTAACACTAGCAGTATGTCTAGCCCAAACTAGCTCTAGTTCGTTCCCTCGTCCAAGTCTTATAATCACCAGTGCTTGGTTTCCCATAACATGTATGCAGAGTTATCTTCAGTGTGTATAACGAAAGCCTATATGATTCTTATAGCCACGAATCCATCGAAGAGTTACTGAAAAGTCATTGCTCAAGCGACTCGAATCCCATCGAAATGAGCTATAGAACAATTGTTCGTTCGAGTGACTCGAATATACTTTCTTCGACTCATTTAGGTATTTGAGGAAAGCCAGTATACAAAATGCCCGACGGAACAGCGCATCACCCTAACAACACGAGTTGCACATGCGCACTAAGACCACGTATCACTATGAAATGACGCCACAAGATGACCGCTCACGCGGGCTAGCACATCAACCAAACTTGACGTAACTGGGTCACGTGACTAACTTGGCGTAACTGGGTCACGTGAATATGACGTCCTTCCTAGGTTTCCCATTAAGCCCCCCCCCCCCCCCCCCCCCCCCCCCCCCCCCATGTGGCACGATCACTACAAGTACTGATGATGTTACATAAAGGTAGACTTTCAGAAATACAGTTAACATTAGCTTCCTGCGTGATGAAGTTTATATTTTTTATAATTGTTGATAAAGACGAAGTGACCGAACACCCAAGATATCAATCACTTCTATTACACGTGGAACGACAGTCCCCCCACCTTCCCAACACTTAATTATAAATTTGATAATTTTTTTCCCACGGGGCGCCTGAAGCTTAAGCGCGCACACTGATAATATGGTAAATTTTCTGGATACGATCCCATCAGACATGCATTCGCTGTCATAGCATGAAACATCAGTGATGCAACAAATCCCGAAACCCAAACTAAATGCCAAATGACACTTCACTATTAATTCTATTATCATATGATACTTGTTAAACACATATTGGCCTATACAACAGAAACAATTGTCGCAACTTTGAGTAGAGTTTTACGTTGTAATACCATCACGCTGATTGTATCATCAAAATTATTGTGATGTGTATCGTAAAAATTACGACCGATTTGATGGCCGACGAAAAGACTGGACATGATCAGTCATTGATGATTGACTTTTTGTGTGATATCTTCCTTGCCTTTAGCGCTGCAAAATCTTCAGTCTACAGTGTCCACGTCAAGTCATTTAATTCCCGATGACTCAATAGCTGTCATCGCGCGGCCGCCTAATCTGTCGCGGCACACAGTGGATCTGGCATCGGTTTTTATAAGAATGAGGAACCTCTATTATTAAATATAGATACTCTCAACAGGTATCAGGGAACTAAAAATTTGAATTAGAGTTACCCACCTTGAATTAGAGTTACCCGCCTTGAAAGGTTACACTCGGAAATGATGCAATTGTTACGGAATTTAGTAAAAAAGTCTATCGATCTGCGATCGTAAATTCTGACTCCAAGCGTTGTGATTACTGAGAGAACTACGGAGCCCCACCAACCGCGAAGTCCCATCAGCCTGTGGCGTTTTGTGATTCCTTACCAGACGATACCAGACACAGGCTCCAGATTCTGGTTCAGGCTGGTTACCTCACGGGCTAGTCGTGTTCAGCACAACGAAGACCAGTTTACCAGTTATCTACGATTTTTATTAACAAATAAAACTCAACTGCCAATCGTTTTCTCTGGCATAAAGTAAAATTCACAATGTTCAGTCAAAGTTCATACCTTATAGCAACAGTGGCGGCATCCATCTTACTTCTTGTAGGTAGGTACTTGCTCGTCGGGAGCCCAGAGACAACTTCCCAAACATCCAGGAATCAGTGCTTATATCCACTAGATTTTTGATGCCAACCTGATCACTCGACTACCAGTCAGCGGAATAGTTAGGGAAAGTTCCCGTGACGTGGCAGTCACCATTGTTAGACGCTTGTACTGCCATGCAGACTGTCGGCAATCTGCATGCAATCTATCGAGTGGTTGTTCCACAAACACATTCCGTCGGGGTTCTGTTGACCGGGGAATTGTGTGATAGAATTTACAGTTCTGCAACTTTAGCATTATGTGATGCCCGTTTGTTCTGGGAGTATGATTTATGGGTTGATGACAGCTATGACAGTTCAAATAGTACCAATTCGGAGATTTCCGCCCGTGATATTTATCAACTAAAACTCGACTACCGGCGTTATCTCTGATCAGCTCTTCCACTGAGTGTAGGTCAGTCGTTCGAGTGTTAGTCGGAGTATTTCTTATTAGTTTATCCAATTCTACGAATATCGGCTCTGAGGAAAATTAACAGCAATAATATGAGTCCCATTCAAACTAGTAGAAAACTGTCCTGTTATTTGTATAATTTCCATGGAAGAACTATAGCTCTTCTTTCGAGCTTGCTTAACTTCTGTGGGCCAACTTCGCAACACAATCGCTAAAAATAAACAGCCTTTGGAAAATATATTTTTTCAATAAAGGTTTGAAACATTCTATTGACATCTTGCACTATTGTTGAATATGCCTGATAAAAAGAGGGTGATTTGATGACTCTCAGACCTAAAAAATACAATTTACTTTTTGTGTGTTTTTGTAGGGAATTGCCTGAAAAATGCACGTGACTTGTACTTCCTTTCGTGTCAGTTTTTCTCTCTTATTTGTTGCATGACCCCTGTTCTCGGGTGAGAAAAAATTGTCTGAAGGTCTATACTTGACAAAGATATTTGAATGGCAAAATTGAAGTGGTGCGATCACATTTCTTCGCCTGAACGTTACTATTGTCGCATGTGGGAAAATATTTTGTTCCGTGATACCTGTAACTTTGTTTCACTCTCGAATTCAAATTCAAAACCTGGGCATATTGGTCTGCGTCACGCAGCCGGTTCCGTGTGGCTTGTAAGTGAAGCTAAGCGCACATGTTTGCAGTTGCGGCAATAGATCTGGGGTCCGATGTGTTATTTTTACCGGAAGCGTTTGTCAGAGAGAAAACTGATTTCGGAACTCAATTGACATCGGCACATGTGTGCGGTTGATTACAAAACTGAATTTGCTGCCGCGAATCCAATCGGCATCGGACAGAAAATGTCGGTGTTCGGCGTCCGAACGATGAGGCTCATAGGCCCATATAAAAACAGTCCGCCTTCTGTTTTGGCATACTTCCTTTTCTTCTCTCAATTGTTTTACCGTTTCGCGTATTTTTTTTTTGGGGGGGTGGGTGGGTGGGGCGCCTCTGGCCGCCCCCTGAACCCACTCAAACAGACCACTCCCATTTGGGTGGAGCAAAATATTCTCCGCCTCGCGAGTTCCAACTTTCGGTTTCTGTAATTTCCACTTATGACGACTTATCCACTGTGAGTTGATGGTACACTAGTAAAATAGATTAGAATATTTGCCTCCTCATCTGCTCGTTTCAGGCATAGTGGATGAAATTTGGCGCAGATTCAGGCAGATTGAACAAATTTGAGAAGACTGGTGCTCAATTTGAAATAACTTTTAAAACTCAACTTAGACTAGAGAAGGAGGCGGGGTTGAAAATAAAAAATATAGATACTAGGCTGAAAAAAACCCAGTTGTTTTAGACAACCCCTACCTCCGATCCAAACTTTGCCCCTCTTGAATTTACTTCCCACCTCCTGCACAGGATGTAATTTTGTCTGTTTGCGTTGCATTCCAAGAGGTATTTCACGATTTCTACCATAGTATGTGAAGGTTCCAGCTGTTAGTCAAATAGTGATTCGAAATTCGAAATTTCTAGACGTTGATTTTATTTTTTTTTTGGGGGGGGGGGGAGCCCCACTCCCGCGACAACGAAGGCGCACGTCATCGAGAAACGTGACGTTTTTACGACATACATGTAACAATGATTATAGCTGAATTCCCTGTGACCAAGAGGGGTGGCAACCGCACCCCCCCCCCCCCCATCGTCTCATGCGCGCAAGGTTCTTGGAACAAATTCAAATGACCTCCCGTTAATTAATGATATGTGTCAGTTCTGGTGTAGCCGTTTAACTTTCTCCCTACATTTCACCCCCACCCGATAGGATAAAATCTCGTGTGTTTCCCCTCTCTAAATATAAAAAAAAAACATTTGCTTTTAAAAAGCTTATTTCTGGCTCCCAAGACTGGTGGAAGATGAAAAGATACACGCAGGCCATGACGGAATATCTCACCCCCTGCATGCCTCCGCCCTGTGACTTTGCATTCGATTTATATATTCTTTATTTCTTCATATTTGAAGATTTTGTTTGTAAAGTTAAAACTTTGAGCTATAACTGAGACGTTGTAACTTTTCCTCTTAGTAACGTAGAAGAGAGATAATCCACGCACACTGAAAACTACGTACGGTAAGTTTTACAAGCCTAAAATTAACCTACCCTCGCGAAGTATGTTACAATTTTTTTTCTAACGATTATTTGAATGGTATTAAAGGCCGACGACCCAAAACATATGTAAAAAACGAACGCGAATTACTTTGGCGAAGTCCAAGTTCAATGTTATTGAACTGGTTCGGACGGGTGGGGGGGGGGGGGGGGGGGTCGAAACATGACACGTCCTGAATAGCCATGTTAATCTTTTAAAATTTAGTTCAAGTTATATGCTCTGCCCAGACTTCAAAGAGTATGGGCTATAAATTCACTGGCAGAGAAAAATTGGAACGTGTGTCTATATGTCACTTGGAGAGGTGGAGTGCAGTTTTTGTGAGCACCGTGTACTGTACACAGTCAGTGATGCCAGATCGAGGATCTGCCGCCAGCTATCTCAACCCCATACTGTCTTGAATCTGTTTCTCTGCAAGACACATATATGCGATAAACCAAAGATGGTTAGCCCATTTCCCCAAACTTGATTGCAATGCGATTCGCTTGACTTAATTATATTCTACGCAGTTCAAGGGCAGGACAGTGCCGGAGTGGACTTCAGGTGGTGGAGGTGTGGGGGTGGGGGGGGGGGTGTTTTAGGTTTCATGTTGGTAAATTTGGCGAAATGGAAGTAAAAGCCTGTATTCTGACAGTAACATACTTTAGAGCTTGATTTTTCGATAAGTAATCCGCGTTGGATGCAAAAAACGTTACATCTGGGCGCGGTGGCTCAGTTGGTAGGGTGCAGGCTGCAAGCTGAGAGGTACTTTGTTCGAACCCCACCTGCGGCAACCGGGTTGTGTCCTTGGGCAAGACACTTCACCCCATTGCCCACGTTGGGGCATGGTGGCGTTGTGTACTAAGGCCTACTGCTCCTCGTGGATGGAGCACCTGTCTTCAACCAATGTTATAACCCTGCTTGTGTGGAGTTACCATGTTGTGGAGCTGAGAGTTGCTTGCCATTGTTCGATGGTTCTCTCCGGGTAATCCGGCTTCCTCTGTCCGTAAAAATGTCGTGGTCATGATTAGCCATTGTGCATAAATATGTAGCTTTAAACACCAATAACTAACTAACTTAAAACGTTAAAACGGTACATAATTTGGTTCTTCAATCAGAAATCTGTTGAAATCAGTGTTTTGGTCTTCAATCAGAAACCTGTTGAAATCGGTGTTTTATCGCCGAATGGGGTGGGGATAAATCCCATATATTGAAAAATATGGGGTTTATCCCCACCCCAATCGGCGATAAACTTCGACCCTACTAAAGAATTTTCATCGAAAAGGAATTTTCGGCAGAAAACATTATTAAATCACAAGTCTGCTTTCGTGCACAATGTTTCTAAAGCTGTTACAAAATTTATCAGGGTGAACTTCAAAATTTTATTTAGAAAGCATCAACAGTTATTTTCCGACGTGTTTTATTTATTTTACAGAAACGGTCATCACTTTGTGATCGTAAGTTTCACTTGGGACCGAATTTCGCAACAAACTTACCGATGTTGTGGAACGGTTCAGATTTATGTTTTGATCTGTATCCAAATCCATCAAAACACAACTCCTTGCAACAACCTCGAAACCCTCAGGTAAAAATAGATTATGCTATCCGTTACGTCATTGGTAAACAAACATGTCGGCTGCTGGCGTAAAATGACAACAACGGTGAGCTTTTGAGTGAAATCAAGGGAAAATGAAGACCCACCGATAAGGTAGTAATGCGAAAATTGTCTCCTTCATCTATTCTTTAATTTGAGTGGTTGATTATAATTGAATAACAAACAGAACAGGAGATACGTGATACAGTCTTTCGCCAAGTATGTTTCGGAAAATACTATAATTGATTAGTCTTGTGTACCACCGTCGGGTGCCAATAGCGGATCACTTCCGCCAATAGCGGATCACGTGATTCAATTTGATTCTACCTGTTAGGATGGACACTTTCTCCCTATTATTTACTGGTTTTGAATCGCAAAACATATTTCAGATTGTTTTCAGACAGGCTGGTGGCAAAAAAAAAATTGCAGTATAGACTGGTGGCGCTAACGAATGAAGGGGGGGGGGGGGGGGGGGGGGGCAGGACGATGGCGCAAAGTGTTGTGCGTCATCATGTTTGATCAGATATGTATCCTGTGCAATTCAACGATTCGAGGCGTACAACTCACTAGTCGCGAGAGCCTGAAAATCCTAAATGGAGGCTAGTGGCACCAACAACGGGGTGTACGGGGTGGGGTGTGTGCTCTCACCCCTGGTGCTAACGCAGATTCCCTTTCCTGTCCCCGTGTGTCAGGGACTCCTGAGGCCCCGTAAGACCTGGGCTGACGTGGGGTTATTTAGTCCCGCTGATGAAGTTGCGGGAAAATTAGACCAACGTGGAGGGTCGGAATCCAAGTGACGCGAACTCGGCGCAGAGAGCTGAGTTAGACCGACGCCGTGATTCCTTCTCTGCCAAATTGGCCTGAAATAGGTTCGATTTCCGTTAGGTGTGATTCCTAATCACTTCAGGCCGTTTCATGGAAAGAATGATTTAAAGTAACAACGATTCTTTTATTTACACATGAAAATAAATCCGTTTCAATATTTCAACAATCAACAATTCAATTCTTTTCACGGAAAATGGGTCACTACGGTTAAATAATTCTAAACAATCATATAGTCATTCTATAGCCCTGTACTGGCACTATAGTCTACACACTGGAAATGTTACTACCGTGAGCTCGCCATAAGAGCTTCACAAATCTGAAATGTTATTACTGTGAGCTCGCCATAAGAGCTTCACCCGCTTAGGCTCAAATGTCAACGTCTGCGCGTAACTGTACCTCTGGCTGTCGGAGGGTTCCGACCAGCAATGTTCGTCATCTATAAAGCCACCGTACTTCTGATTTGGGTCAGATATTGTCTACTCATACCTTATGTGCCTTTTGAAAGTCCTCCGTGAAAGTCCTATTGAAATATCCACCGTTCCTGGTTGAATTCACGATTCACAAATGCCCCTTTTTGTGCTAGGGCGAAATTGTCACTCACACCGATCTCCAGTCGGTATTACGATGTTCCGACAGCAAAATAAACTACTCAGAACGCAATCAGGCTGACGCTTCAAAGGGTTAATACGCACAATACAATTAACCTACACTTCTGACTATTGCAGGACGATACCTGCTACTCGACAATCTAAACTTTATCGTAACACCTGGGGTGTTCCTTCTCACGAATTCGGCCCCGTAGCCGCCTATCAACGTTAAGCTAAATCAATCATGGAATGCCCTCTCTGGCGATTCCAGCCGTGTCAGGGTCCTGTGATCGAAGGTACCCTTGTGCCAGGAAACAGAGTCCGCCTGTCCTGGACTTCACCAACGCGTGTGTGACCCCAACTGTGTGTCTAATGCTCTGCTCTTCCAGGTATATATACTTTTTACCCTAAACTGTCAGGTGGACCGACGCTCATCTGTCCACCTGTCAAAACGGTGGGAGATGACGTGTATCGAGGCAGAATCAATACAAGTTATCTCACGCGTGACTTAACCGATTCGTTCTTGACACGCATTACTATAACTAATGATGACACGACACTTCTATCTTTTAGAATCTCGTTTCTCAATTGGCCGTGACGAAAACCGATTACGTCTCGTATAACTTGCGACTACTGTATGAGTTAAATGAGATTAAACCTTATCTAACATACCGTTTCTCCCCTGGGTCCCTGCGCTAAAGCAGGATATACACCACGTGTGTTTCTCCAGCTTTACAGAGAAGTGAAATTCACGTGGGTTTTCGCCTTGATGCGGAATATATTTTGAACTTACAATATCTTTCAATATGAGGCCCCTTGTCCCTATATTTAGGCTGGCTTTGCCCTGACAACTCCCTTCCCGAGAGAAACACCCTGTGTATCTCTTAAAACACAAGGGGCAAAGCCACGCACGCTCGCCTCTCACGCCTTTTTACGATCTACCATCATGTTCAAGACTACAAAACTGTACCCTAGTGGTCGTGGGGGGTCATGACCGGGCTCATGCGTCGGCCATGTCGATTCCCACGACACACTCGCTACCACATGTTCCCGTCTTGCGGGTTTACATATGGAGAGTAGCCTTATTCTTAGATTTGCAGCACTCTCTCTCTCTGTAATACTATATATTTACACCCAAACATACACATTTTTATACACGTTCGTCCATTTTGCAAACAGTTCACTTGGCACTCACTCCGACGAGTAACACCGTCCGCGCCTTTGCGTCAGATGGGTTAATTCCAACGGAGTGTAACCTCGCCTCTCATTCCCCTATGACTTGTGAAGGGGCAAACGACCCGTGCATTATGTTGAGCCTCACCCTCGCAAAAGCTCAACCAGGGGGTTAAAATTGTGCCTCACACACTCACACATTCAACACACAGATTTCCCGACCGCGCCTTTGCGACAGGCTGGGTTATTGTGCCCCACACTTACAAAACTCGACACACAGGCTCCCCGTCCACGCACACGCGACAGACAGGGCAGTGTATCTCACATTCGCACTCACAACCAACTTTAGTCAGCAGTCAGAGCAATAATAATACTAAAATAAGAAAATTCCTCCGGGCCTTAACACCGAGTCTACGAAGCCCATCACCCCACCAACAAAAATATTTGCGACTGGAGCCCCCGTCCCAGACACCAGGCCCGCAGCCACCCAACTATTGCTTCTTTATAACCACCGACCATTGGTAGGGGCCCGGTTCCCAGTATCCCCTTGGGTAACCCTTGACACACCCCTACTTCTCGCCCCGCCATTTCTACGGGTATTCCACCAGGGTCCCCATACCCTGTCGTTGTCGCATTCCCAAGAGCTTCCCTTGGCGCTATATCCCCCAGGCTCACTCGTCCCGGCGATTACCGTCGTTCGAACGACACTGGCCGTCCTTGGCCCTTGTGCCGTCGACCCCCCGGTCCATTGCGACGACTTCTTGCGCCCATTGGGCGCTGTGCGCCCCCGGCACTCTCTACGTGGTCTCCGCCACCTAGGATGCTTCTCCTTTGATTTGTGGACCCTTTTCTCGGTCCCCTGGACGCCCACCTTAGCGGTCCCATCCACTTTAACATACTCAACTTGTGTTGACCCGTGCCCTCTCAATTCTGGGGAAGTTTGCCCAGCCATTTGCGTGGGTCTGGCCTCCCCTCTCCACACGGGTGACACCGACTTCTTGGGGCGCTCAACTCCCCCACATAAATTTGCTTGAGGGTCTTTCCCCAATGATCCCCTTGGGTTCCCTCGCTGTTTGGCGTTTCGCCTGGACCGCCTGCGGCCCCTTCTCCCTAATTGGACAGGAGTCGTCCCTCCTGAAACTTCCCGACATTTCGTCGTGTAGGGGCCATCCCCCGGACCATCGGATTGGTTCCCCCTGGGAACCTTCCCTTCCTTACTCGTTGGGCCTTCACTTGGCCCCCTATCCCTGGACCATAACTCATCAGGGTTTGCCCTCACCCCTGGGATATTACCTATGACCAGGTCATACACAGGTGATTCAATGCACATGGCTTCCACTTCGCCACAATAAAATGGGGTATCCACCGTTATCCTCGCGACGGGAAACCTTCTAACGGTCCCATCTATCAAAATACACAAATGGTCGCGCCCCAACAATTGCTTGTCGTCAACCAGTTGCTTTCTAACCGCTGCAGAGGAGCACCCAGAATCCCGGAGCAGACGAATCTCCCTTTGTCCCACATACCCTGGGTACACTGGCATATCAACCTTCTCCTGCGAAGTTGTGAGCCTTTCACACATGCCACTTATTATCGGGACAACCTTCCCGCCTTCCAGCCTTAATTCTCCCTCTTGTATACATTCCCGGAGGGGACTGTGTTCTGGACCGATGGTTTGACAGAACGCTGCCGTCTGTCTACTGGGCCCTGGATCTACGCGGTCATCTTGCTTCCAACCCCTTGGTGCTGCGTTCCCGACCCCCTGCTGAGGTGGTCTAATGTTCCCAGTGGTCCTTACCTGCTTCTGCCAGCAGTCCCTGGCAATATGACCCCGCTTGTTGCAGATAAAACAAGTGGTGTCCTTGGGAGCGCTCCCCTTCCGGCTGGTCTGCAACGCAGGAGGATCGGGGTGGTGTTGCCTTACGGGTGCCATTGCCAACCCGTTTGCCCCACCCCTAGCCGATTTGGGTGCGTTTACACTCCCACCGTGGGCCTCGATGTAGCGTTCTGCCACAGTTGCCATCTCATCATAGGTGGGCGGACCCCTTTCCTTGATGAACAGGCCCAACTCCTTGGAGCATGTAGTTAAAAAATGCTCCCGGAGAAATAGATCTCGCAGGGCTCCATACGACTCATTCACTTCTGCGAGATCAGTCCAGCGGTCAAAGTACCGCCTAGCTCGGGCAAAATACTGAGGCACTGTTTCTCCCTTCTCCTGCTTAATCTCTCGGAACTTGGTCCGGAATCCTTCTTCAGTGAGCTGGTATCTCCGAAGGATGGCATTCTTCAGCTCACTGTAGTCGTTAAGAAGTGCAGGAGGCATACTGGTATAAGCCTCGAGGGCTTTACCTGACAACAAAGGGCTCAAGCACATAGCCCATGTGTCTTCTGGCCACATTTGACTGGAGGCAAAACGCTCGAACCTCTCCAAGTACGAGTCCAAGTCATCTGTGTTTTCATTGAAATGAGCGAGATGGGGGCGTGGGGCATGAATTGCTACCCCTGCACTCCCATCCCCTGAGCGCCGACTTCCATTCTCCACATCGGCCCTTGCTCTGAGGAGCTCTAATTCTCTCTCGTGCCTCTGTTGTTCGAGCTCTCGCTCTGCCTCCCTTGCCTCCCTTGCTAATTGGGCTTCCCTCTCCCTCGCCTCGTTTGTTAATTGAATCTCTCGCTCTTTTGCCTCCCTTACTGCTTGGGCCTCTCTCTCCCTTGCGTCATTGCGTAAGGCAATCTCCTTGGCCTCGCGTTTCTGCTCATCTTTAACGAACTTCTGAAGTTCAGCTCCCTCAAGGCCCATTTCCTTGCCTAATGATACCAGTTGGGCGAGGGGTGTAACAACATCCATTTTGATTTTTTCTTTCTATCTTCAACACTCGTCAGAAAGAATGAAGAAGGAAAAGAAAGAAAGAAAAAAAAATATGGCAATTGATCCTAATTTACCTCTGTAACTAATTTAACGTAATTAAACGCACCAAATATTCTGAAACCTACCGCAGTTATAGTGGCTATTAAGTATCCTTTTGGGGACTACTGTATTGCGATATTAAACCCTTGAACGGCATCAACTGACCGAACGCGTCAAAACCTAAACAGAACCGCCGTTAAAATAAAACAAAATTTCCATATAGCCATTTTTTACCTTTTAGAAATATCCTGGTAGCGCTCGCCAATCAATGTCAGGGACTCCTGAGGCCCCGTAAGACCTGGGCTGACGTGGGGTTATTTAGTCCCGCTGATGAAGTTGCGGGAAAATTAGACCAACGTGGAGGGTCGGAATCCAAGTGACGCGAACTCGGCGCAGAGAGCTGAGTTAGACCGACGCCGTGATTCCTTCTCTGCCAAATTGGCCTGAAATAGGTTCGATTTCCGTTAGGTGTGATTCCTAATCACTTCAGGCCGTTTCATGGAAAGAATGATTTAAAGTAACAACGATTCTTTTATTTACACATGAAAATAAATCCGTTTCAATATTTCAACAATCAACAATTCAATTCTTTTCACGGAAAATGGGTCACTACGGTTAAATAATTCTAAACAATCATATAGTCATTCTATAGCCCTGTACTGGCACTATAGTCTACACACTGGAAATGTTACTACCGTGAGCTCGCCATAAGAGCTTCACAAATCTGAAATGTTATTACTGTGAGCTCGCCATAAGAGCTTCACCCGCTTAGGCTCAAATGTCAACGTCTGCGCGTAACTGTACCTCTGGCTGTCGGAGGGTTCCGACCAGCAATGTTCGTCATCTATAAAGCCACCGTACTTCTGATTTGGGTCAGATATTGTCTACTCATACCTTATGTGCCTTTTGAAAGTCCTCCGTGAAAGTCCTATTGAAATATCCACCGTTCCTGGTTGAATTCACGATTCACAAATGCCCCTTTTTGTGCTAGGGCGAAATTGTCACTCACACCGATCTCCAGTCGGTATTACGATGTTCCGACAGCAA
Organism: Pictodentalium vernedei; assembly: GCA_031216915.1. NCBI lineage: Eukaryota > Metazoa > Mollusca > Scaphopoda > Dentaliida > Dentaliidae > Pictodentalium > Pictodentalium vernedei. Next base: position 310,602,168 of record CM062293.1, on the reverse strand, counting down.
AATAAACTACTCAGAACGCAATCAGGCTGACGCTTCAAAGGGTTAATACGCACAATACAATTAACCTACACTTCTGACTATTGCAGGACGATACCTGCTACTCGACAATCTAAACTTTATCGTAACACCTGGGGTGTTCCTTCTCACGAATTCGGCCCCGTAGCCGCCTATCAACGTTAAGCTAAATCAATCATGGAATGCCCTCTCTGGCGATTCCAGCCGTGTCAGGGTCCTGTGATCGAAGGTACCCTTGTGCCAGGAAACAGAGTCCGCCTGTCCTGGACTTCACCAACGCGTGTGTGACCCCAAGTGTGTGTCTAATGCTCTGCTCTTCCAGGTATATATACTTTTTACCCTAAACTGTCAGGTGGACCGACGCTCATCTGTCCACCTGTCAAAACGGTGGGAGATGACGTGTATCGAGGCAGAATCAATACAAGTTATCTCACGCGTGACTTAACCGATTCGTTCTTGACACGCATTACTATAACTAATGATGACACGACACTTCTATCTTTTAGAATCTCGTTTCTCAATTGGTCGTGACGAAAACCGATTACGTCTCGTATAACTTGCGACTACTGTATGAGTTAAATGAGATTAAACCTTATCTAACATACCGTTTCTCCCCTGGGTCCCTGCGCTAAAGCAGGATATACACCACGTGTGTTTCTCCAGCTTTACAGAGAAGTGAAATTCACGTGGCTTTTCGCCTTGATGCGGAATATATTTTGAACTTACAATATCTTTCAATATGAGGCCCCTTGTCCCTATATTTAGGCTGGCTTTGCCCTGACACCGTGTTAAAAATGTTTCGGCACCACCCCTGTTCTACGAGTATTAACCGAAAATGCCAGAACTTAATGAATGTCATATCCAAAACCTCTGATTGCAACAGGATGGTGATCTGTGATATATCATCGATCTATCGACAAACACCGGCGATGTCCACCAGAGACGTCATCTGACGAAACTGGTCATATTTTTAAACGCTGTCGGACACAACTGAGGAGGGGCTACACCACCTCATTGGTCGGACCTGGCCAGTCAGAAATGCTCGTGTTTTCCTACGGGGTCAGAGCCTTTCAATGAGGGGGTTGTAGCCCCATCCTCCCGATCACACATGGAACATCATTTACAGCAAGCCCCCAATTACTGCGCACTCACTCTCTTTGTCAAATCGTTTTCCTCATGCTGCTAGTGATGGAGGTGAGGTTCTTTGTGTTTTTAGGTCAGATAGTGAATTCAATAGTTGGTCATCGCAACAGCCTTGGGGCTACCCAACAATGTGTCGCAAGTTCGAGTTTTCAGCAAATTCACGTTTGACAAACTTGTCGAGCAGACAATGGATTGTCTATCCGGTTTATAAAAAGCAAGAACCATATGTCGGATTTATTTATTTATTTTGACTGGTGTTTATCGACACTTTAACAGCTAGGGCACATTGTGTCGGTAACAGGCTTACATACGACGGAAGCCAAGACAGCCAGAGGAAACAAGTGAGCAACAACAAATGCATGCAGGCTTTCCAACGTCATCACTCCAGACTCTACTAAGCACTGCACGACAGTACCATGCAATGCGGAGCACAGGCTGGGTTAGATAGGTTGGAGACACGTGCACCCCAGCGTGCACCCCCCCCCAACACACACAAATACATGGGCAATATCGGGGTAAATTGCATTGCCCAGGGACACAGGAGCAGGTTGACTAATTTCCAAATAGATAAAAATTAAGTGACAGCAGCATTTTCGTAATTAAAAGTTCTACAATCTGCAAACTCCTTCAGCTTCTCTAACCATTTTTGAAGTTCTCAAGCTAATAAATTTTTATAGTATGGGTTCCAGGCGCGTAGCCACAGGGGACTTGAGCTGTGCCCCCCCCACCCCCCCCCCCTTAAACGAGAGAGAGGGATGGAGAGAGAGAAAGAGGGAGAGGGCGGGAGGGGAAAGAGATGAAACGTGATAATAGAAGTACATAAAATGCAAAGAGAGACCACGCTGCCGAAGCGATGTCGCATTTTCAGTAGGGCTGCCATATACCTGGTCACTGATTAGGCTAACCGGAGTGGATCTTGCCATGATTCCTGGCAAGATCTGCTCCGGCTAGCCTAATCAGTGACCAGGTAGGCCCCTAAATTAAAAGACAGCGGGCTCCGGGGGTCGGTTGGCTTCATGTAGCTTCTTACATTTTGCACCCCCCCCCCCCGGACTTGTCCAGGGTACTCCCAACGGGTGAGCCGCCATTGGTCTTTAAACTTGAAAGTCGCAACATCCTGGTTAAAAATGTCAAGTTTTGCTACTGTAAAAAAGAAGACAATTTTCACTCCAAAACCTACCAGAATGCACCATTTGAGACGTAGATTTTCAGATTTTATTGGGATGAGAACCCCCTTAACCACCACCCCCCTCCCCCCCCACACCCATCTATCTCGTTAATTCCCCTACTGATTTTTGGAGATTTGATGGGTATCTCTCAATGAAATCATGCAAATGTGGATATCATTGGACCGGCTCGGTGATCTCCAATGATATCCATATTTCCATGGTTGTAATATCAACATTCAATATATTTCAGATTTTAGGAGCCCAATTTGTGTGAATTTTCTGGGCGTTTTCTGCCGCTTTGTTGGATAAAGGATCAATGTGCATTCTCTTCCGATAATCGCGGGGAATCGGCGGCAAGCCCTTATATTATTGTAACTGCTAGTGAGTCGTGGGGGATATATTTTAGTTTTTCTGCGCAAACTGAAATCGGAACACAGAACTCGAAGTTTGTCAGATGGCATTTTGAACGCTAACTACTTTTAAAACACAAAATACCGAGTGGTAGGCCTAGACTTTCACTGCAAGTTGCTCAAGAAATCGTATGGTCGCCGAGTGAATTCGATCAGTTACATGTATTTTATTTGTTTTTGTTTTTCTTAACTTTCTTATATCTCGGAACACCACATTTGAAAAAAAAAAATTATTAGCAAATTTCGATGAGAATGTGGAAATGATCCTGTGGTTGTCATATTTGCACTATCCGAAACAACACATGCAAATAATTCGTTTCATATGTCATCACGGTAAACAAAATTGAGTTTGCCGCGTTTCCTCGTTTTTTGCAGTGTGTGATCCGCTAATGGGTAGTTGACCGAGGCACGCGGATCGAAGTTTATTTCATCTTTTCGTGTCTGATTGGTCTGGACTTTTTTAAAATTAGATTGCCTATATTCTAACCTTCAAAATGACACCAAACACCATAAACTTTTAACTTTTGTTCAGCTGGTGAACTTCGTGTTTGTTTTTTGTTTTCGTTTCAGTTCTTGGAAAAACTTCCCCAAATCGGAGGGGGTTTGTACTTCCTACTTTCATTTTTTGTATTAAACGGCAGACTTCACAGGTGATATTCTTCCGGTTGCTAAACATTGCCCATACCTACATGACTGTGGACTCGGTTCATAAATCAAACAATCACTTTTAATTCAACGTGATCATTCATGACTGCGTGATCCGCTAATGGCACCTTGACTGTACTCCGACCCCGACTCCGAAATTACCGACTCCAAAAATATCTCTTTTTATAACTCTTTTATTAATGGATCAATTACACTGAAATTCAACATAAATGTACAGAAATATGTCTAGTATACATATAATCATATAAATGTTACAACAAAAATATGATTTTCATTAAATTGACTTTTATTATTGAGTTTTGACTCACTAAAAAGTGTAAGCAGGTAATAAATGCCGATTCCAGGACAGAATTTACAAAACGTGTACACGTACACGTACATGTACGTGTACCGCCATAGGGATTCAGTGTTAAATCGTGTACAGAGTGCAAAAAATGTCGTTTTTTCATGGTGTCCAAGAATCGGCAATTGTTTTGAGGCTCACAGATCGCACTTTTAACCGTTCAAACACCCGTTGGCGAACGTGTAGATTCGACACATCGCTCAAAAGTGAAAAAATGTACGAAATTTGAAGAAAATGTAAATTTAAAAATTTTTCTCGACGTTCCCATCGTGGATCAGACCTTCGATCTATCGTTGGTGAACGCAAGCAAAAAACGTTTTGCCGGTTCCAGGACAGCATCAAAAAAGCGGTTTGCCAATTCTGGGACACCGACGTTTGCCAACGGGCGTTTGAATGGTTAAAAGTGCAATCCGATCGGTGAAACTCATTTGCCGATTCTAGGACAGGGAAAATCGACCTCAAAACATTTTTTCGACGTTCGCCAATGGTGAAAACTGAGCGTAAAGCATAGTCACTCATCGAGGATTTTTTTAAAAACCGATTTCGGCCTCCGGTACATGGAAAAAGGCGGTTTGCCGTTTCTGGGACACCACCACGTTCCCGATCGCGTTTCGGATGGTATAGGGTGCGATCCGATCAGCGAAAACCCATCATGGCGATTCACCTCGCGAGTTTTGTGAGGTGAATCGTGATAGAATCGGTTTTGTCGAGAGGAAATAAAAAAGTGATTGATATATATAGGAGAGAAAAAAATATAAATAAATAGTTATTTAAAAAAATAAATATCGAATCGAATAATAGATAATAAAAATACGTAAATCATGAATGCTTCCCCGACTATTAGAGCAAGGTTTCTTTTAAACATGCTGATGAGAGCATACTCATTCTGTGTGAATGAAGAACTACGTCGCCTCTTGTTAGAACGATGCGTCAGATGTCGGGATCATCTAGACTTCGATCACGAGGATCATTCGTGTCTGACGATGGAAAGGGAAGATATGGTCATCAAGTATTTCGAACCAGCGTCCGAATGCGTTCGAATCGACGAAGTGATCACACTTTGGAGGAGATTAGTCTTCTGTAAGGATCGAGACAAGCCCACAGTTTCGGAAGAACTGAAATTGGCGCGTAGAAGTCTGACTTTAGAAGACAAGGGATGCATCATGAAATTATTGCTGAAGGAAGCATACGTCTAAGTTTTCTCGTTGATATAAATAAGGGAGAATAGAAAATAAAAAATAAATACACACATAAATTTTTTATCTAATATTAGAAAGAAAAAAAAAACAAAAATGAGAACTAGAAAGAAATTGCATCCGACGTTAGATGACGATGATGATGAGAAGCCGAACGGCATTTTGCCAATGGCACCGTTACTAGAAGAAAAAGAAAGAGGAGAGAGGTATCGCATCGATCATATCAGTAGAATCCAATTGTATCTGACTCGAGAGAGAGATTCTCGCCATTCTCTCAAGAAGAAGTATTCGCGTTTCCTAAAATTCGTCAACGCGGTCGACACGACACTCATCACGATTTCCATGGGTTTACACGTGGCTGGCATCGGATTGTTGTCGACCGCGGTTGGTATTCCGATCGTGTTGACCATAGAAGGAGTGGCTCTCGCCGCCGGATTGTAGGAAGCAGGAAATTATATCTGAAGGCAAGGAAACACGAAAAGATTTGCATCTTGGCCGACTCCAAGGTCGACACAATATCCAAAATGATCTCGATGGCATTGAAAGATGGTAGGATATCAGACGGAGAATACTTCACGATATTGGGCGAGAAAACGAAATACGATGCCATAAAAGAAGCTGTGAGAATCAAGACTCGTCAGATCATCAAGGAAGAGATGAAGGATTCTCTCGTGGAAAAGGGGAGGAAAGAGGCCAGGGAGGAATTCGGTAAGTTGATAGAACTCAAGAGCAGCGATTGAAAAAAAAATATATATAATAAGAACAGAACTTTTAAAAAAGAAATATTAAATTTATATATAAAATAAAAACGAAATTAATTTAAATAACCCTCAAAAAATGTATTGCGTAAAGTGTAAGAGAGTTACTGAGACGAGTAATTCTTGAGAAGTACGAACTAAAAACGACAGACAGATGCTTCGTGGAATTTGCGACATGTGTGGTTCGATCAAGACTCGATTCGTCAAAAAAAGAACACGAGCAAAGGTAAAGGCATCGTGAATAAAATGATCAATAATCTACCTTTCGAAATGCATCTGCCGGGTCACAGTTTCACGGGACCTGGAACGAAATTGAACAAGAGACTCAACGCCGATCTGACTCCTAAATCTTGGAGCAAACCTGTGAATAGGGTGGATGCGGCCATGTATGATCATGATCTGTGCTACGCCGGACATCCCGACACCAAGACTCGCAACGATGTCTGCGATAAAAACATGTTGGCGAAATTGAGAGGTATATCGAATCCGACCAGGAGAGAGAAGATAGAACGTTCGCTGGTCGGCAATTTGATCGGTGCTAAATGTCGATTCGGATGGGGCGTTAAAAAAAAAAGCGCATTGGAAAAGAAGAAGAAATGATTATTGACGAGCGAATTGGTCGAGGAGTTACCCAAACCCATTGTGCGTAAATTTCGAAAGAGAAGGGTGTTTGTGAAGGGTTTGGATGACATTTGGTCTGCCGACTTGGTCGACATGAGATCGTTTTCGAGGTAGAATGAAGGTGTCAAATATCTATTGACGGTCATCGACATTTTTTCCAAATACGGTTGGATCAGGGCTTTGAAGAATAAATCGGGACCTTGCATCGCCGAGGCTCTCAAGAGCGTGTTCGACTCGTCTTCTCAAAAACCGAATAAATTGTGGGTGGACAAGGGAAAGGAATTCTACAACAAGCACGTTCATTGATTAGTCGACCTCTACTCGATCCAAAACGAAGAGAAAGCCAGCATGGTGTAACGTTGGAATCGAACGATGAAGGAAAAGATGCACAGATACTTCACGGCGAATTCGACGAAGAAATACATATACGCTCTGAATGGTCTGGTCAAAGATTACAACACGTGACACAGATCGTTCAAGATGACTCCCGCGGAAGCTAGCGATCCTCGAAACGAAAAACGGGTCTACGCGAATCTATATCCTGAGAGATCTAAGATCAGGAAGAAATCTAGAATCCTGAAATTTGCCGTCGGCGATCGAGTGAGAATCTACGCTTATAAGAAGCACTTCAAAAAGGGTTATACTCCTCGATGGACCTCGGAAATCTTCTTGATAATCAAAATATTTCACACCGATCCGGTGACTTATGAAATCGAAGCTTTGGATGGAGAAGAGATCATCGGAAAGTTTTTCGAACAACAATTGTAGAAGACGAAGTTTTAATAAGAAAACAAAATTTTTTTATTTACTCTCTTTAACATTTTCTTGTTTACATATATATATAGGAGAGAAAAATAATAATAAAAAATAATTAAAACTATTTTTAGATAAAAAAGCAAGCCAATTAATAAACAAAAAACAAAAACCCTTCAAAAATGGCAAATATACTAGATATCGCACAAAGCATAGTGAAAGATGAAAGTATTCAAGAATATGAGGTTCACAAATATGAACCGATAACCAGAACGAGTCCATCATAGCGAGAGTTACATAGTGGTGCAGAGACGTCTCACCAGGGAAGATGGGACCGACTACGCCGATGACGACACGGTTACTCTAGCCAATAATGGCATCATACATCTATTCAGTAATATAAAATACTTGCTATCTGGACAAGAGATAGAATCTGTGTTTTATCCCAGTCAGGCCACCACGATGTTCGGACTCTTGATGTATCTGGATGATTTTTCGAAATCCAGAGGACTTAATCAGTTGTGGATGAAAGACACCGTCGGCCCTGCTAGCACCAGCGCCATCGCCATCGCGATATACGACTACATTGTCAAAACGCCCAGACCTAAAGGAACGTTTTCGTTCAGGATACCTTTGAAACACATCTTCGTATTCGCAGACGATTACAACAAGATCATGTACGGATTTAAACACAATCTGATGTTGGTTCGAAAAGGAAATGACGATGCAATAGTGAGACTCACTGCGACCGATGCAGGTAAGATAACTCTACACAAGATATCATGGTTCGTTCCGCACGTGGAGCCTTCGATCGTGGAAAAAACGCGTCTCTACAAGATCATAGAATCCAAGAGTAAATTACCCATGGGTTTTAGAATGAGACAGTGCGACACGGCTAGCATTCCACTCTCCACGAATCACTTCCATTGGAGATTGACGGTGACATCTGCTTCTGAGAGACCGCGTTTCATCGTGGTTGCATTTCATACTGATAGGAACGGGTCTCAGGAAAAGAATGCGTCGCTGTTCGATCACTGCAATTTGAGAAAAATGCAAGTGTTTCTGAACGCCACGAAATATCCAGCAATCGATTACAATGCGTTGTTCGACAAGAACGATTTCTGCAGACTGTACGGCGACGCCACTGATTTTAGAAAGAAGTATCACGGTCTAGACAAATTGATGAGCAACCCTAACATATCTCCCGGCGAATACAAGTCGATGTATCCCATGTTCGTATTCGACGTCAGTAAACAGAGTGAATGACTCAAGAGTAGCGTCTTAGACATTCAGATCAAGATGCAATTCGATAGGAATGTGCAGAGAAAAACTGAAGCCTTCACCCTGGTCCTGTCGGACAGAGAATTACAATTCGAATCGGATGGAAATAAGATGTCGATCATTCGATGAGAAACGTGTGTGAAGAAATTAAAAACAAAATAAAAAAGTAATGAGTAATTATTAAAAAAACAACAAAAAAAACAAAAAAACATAAAAGTAATGAGACCTAGAGAGATTGAACATCTTTCTAAATCTCATTACTTTTTTTTTGTTTTTAATAATCACACATTATTTTTTTAATTAATTATTTCTATGTGTTCACTGTTTGTTCAAAGGATCTAGTTCGATCAGTAGGCTCACCACGGAAGTGGCGGCTTCAGGATTATTGGTTTTCATAATGAAATTAATCCTGTCTGCGGCGTTCATTTTGAGAGGCGTGCTGAACGTGCTAACATTCGCAGGTTGATTCTCAGTCTTTTCAATGCTGTATCTCTTATCGCTCTCTACTCCATTCACCGCGAGATTGACGACCGCTCTGTTATTCAAATCTGTGGAAGCCAGACCCATTCGTATGATTTCACCTCCTAACGGCATGGGATATCCCACCTGACCATGTTGCAATCCGCTACCTCCGTTTCTTAAAGACCACTCGGTTTTTCCCTCCTCTAACGTGCCGGCCTCCTCGGCCCATACGGTGATCAATTGTCTGGGGTATTTGACTTTTTCCACCACTGAAATCAGGATACAGGCATCCGTCATGTTCACGGGATCCGGTAGATTCGTGAGTGCGTGTCCGACCATGTCTAGTTTACCTTCCATGATGTCGCCCTTTCTCCAGACTGAGTTGTCGTCCATGTACTTCCTGCTGTCCATGCTGGAATCGAATTCGGGATCGTGATCGAGACCGAATAAATTGTGACCGTTCATGTTGATGCCACCCTCCATGGTTCCACCAGATTGTTTGTTCAGGTAGAGATCGTCCACTTGCGATTCTATGTATTCTTGTGATCGTATCACGGCAGAATCTACATAGCCCTTGTTGACCGCGGTTGAGTCCGCATCTGCATCGTCAACCTTCGACAGATTCAATATCTTGTTGAATCCCGCATTCAGATCCGATTTCATTTCGCGTCTGTCTGACTTTCTCTGTTCCAGATCTACGTAGTGTTTGGTTGCCACGTCCTTGGGATTCGTGGGGGTGGCCACGTTCGTTATCTTGTTAGAATTGGCGTTCAATTCCGAGTGCATCGTTTTCTGAACGTATCTACTTCTCAGATGTTCGCTGAATCGTGCGTGAGAGTCGTCCGCGTATTTCTTGGTCTTGGAATCTATGGGATTCGCGAGGTTCACCAAACGTTTAGATTTCAGATCGAAATCGTCGGTCATGGCTTTATCCACGTAATTATCTAGCATGATTCGTTCGAAATCTGCATTCCCCCTGTCGACGTATTTTTTAGTCGCAGCACCTGCGAGATCTATTGGCTCAGGAAGATTGTAGAGCTTCTTATCGTTCATGTTCAATGGTTCCTCTAGAGGTTCGTATCTCCGAACGTAACGTTCATCCAAGTTAGCAACATCATAACCATCACCGACTTCGAGTGTCTTCCTCTTCTTTTTGGGTCGACTTTCGTCGTCACTTCTACCAAATTTATCAACTGGCATGTTGTTTTGAGGTTCTTGTTTTAAAATATATTTCAAACGCAGTTTATTAAAAAATGAATTATTTCACTTATTTTTATTTTTCGTTTTTTTCGATTAAATTTTTTTAAATAATTTTTTACCTTTATATATACTATAAAAAAATCTCTCTCTAATGTAAATCATTGAGAATGTCTTGAAACCGATCTCCTTCAGACCATCTCTTGAGAACGTAGAGACACAGATGACCGCAAAACACTTGATCTGGCGATTGCACTCATTCCGTGTTGTAACGAACCATCAATTTGTTGAAATAGTTCTTTATTTCTTTCGGCGGCGAGATTCCGTAGCTGCCGAAATAATAATTATTCTTCTTCCCGTTCTTAAACCACGCCACCCAGTGAGTGCCTTCACCCGATAAATTGTCTAGATTTAAAATTCCGCATTCCAATTGTCGAGGTCTTCTCTTCGGCAAGGCATCTCTGGAAAACACGCTTAGAAAATCTTTGATTTTCAAATCCTTTGCTGCATTTGACAGATCGATGTTGGATAGGGGTTCATTAGGTGAGTCGACACCTTCTGTAGATATCTCCATTTTCTTATTCATAAATGTGTATATATTTTTTTAAAATTATTTATTATAATTCACTAAAATGACATTATTTTTTTATATTTTTTCATTTTCTTTTTAAACTAACTCTCTCAATATCTTTATCGACTTCCATAATCTTGAATCCGTCTAATTCCTCTTGATTTTATGGAATCCTATCATCCTTAATCATATCTGAAATCCTATCGTCTATAATTATATCCAAAGTCCAATGTCCGAGTGCCAAAGTGGTTATTTTATCGTCTAACACAAATCTCTTATCGTCATCGGCCGTCAGCGAAATCTTGTTGACTATTTCTGTATACAAGTCGTGATTTTCGCTTCGAATCGATTTCATAGCCTTATACACTGGACCAATTCCTAACAGACAATCTCTATACTCTCAGAAAGAGATGTTTTTCTTCACCTCGCACACTTTAACCCCTTTGCACTTCTTGATCTCTTCACCTTCTAGACGATAAGCATACAGTTTGGGTCTCAAGCCCACAAATTCGACGATTTGTTTACTGCCGCTCTCGTCCTTAAATTTACCCAACACCTTCTTGTTGTCATTCGATTGAATGTTGGACGGGTGATCGATGGGATAATTTGTTCATGTCAAATCACGCGGCCACGTCTGGAGATATATCTCAGTAGACATTTTTCATCTCTATCTCGTAAACTAAACTGTCCGTGTCTGTGAACAGTAGTTTGGCTTTATCACCAAATTTTCATTTGACATAATCATAGTGAAACTCGTACATCAATCGCTTGCTGATATCTAAGATGATCGGTCCGAGATAATATGGTTTGTCGAACTTCAGGTGCGTCTTTTGCATGTGAACGGCCACTAGATTTTCGTCAAATATGGTTCGGTGTTTGTAATTGTGTTTCGCCACTAATTTTTTAGCTTTTTTCTCAGACGTGACGAGTCGAATGTCGGTTCTCTTCCTGATGTTTTCCATCGATTTACCGTACACGCAGTTGTTCATGAGTTTGAAGAAATCTTTTTCGAAATCATTCTCAGCTCGAATTCTGAGATTTGTGTTGAGATCAATGTATTTTTTCATCCAAGGCTCTTCGTCGAATCGAATGATGTGATGTATGTCGACTAATTTCATCCCGTAATCGATGTATTGTTTCAAATTCTCGCTGTAGACGATGTACTTAGATTTGTTAAATAAATTGGGAATGAGTTTTTCCTCGTCTCCTTCGATCGGTTCCATTTGTTCGGGAGCCAGCGGATAATCGTTGTGTAGATCGTGTAATTCTTCTGGATAGTTCAAATCGACTTCTAAAATGCAAGGATAGTCTCTCCATTTTTGCATCTCTTCCGGTTCCGTCACCCATTCGAAATGTCCAATCAGTAAAGGATGACTCATAGCCCAACTGTACAGATTATTAGCATCCCAATACTGTATGTATTTATTCGATCATTTCAAATCGAAACCTTCTTTCATGTAGGGATTGTTAGCTTCAGAATATCTGTGGGAGATCATCGAGACGCCACCTCTCGCAGCCCTTTCGAACATGAGCAACATGTCCATGTCGGATAATAATTCCAATTGGACTTCGGTGGTCTTCAACAGAGCGTCCCACGCCAGACCGGGTGCGGCGAAATACCAAGCCGGATCCAGATCGTAATTTCGACGACAGACGTCTCGAAAATTTTCGAACACGTCTGCCAAGAGCAGAACGTCGGTCTTCAGACAGAGATTGTGATAATCGCTCATGGTTTTCATATCGAATGATTTCCACACGTTTTTGGCGTGTTCATAATTCTCGTCGGATATGTCGGATTCGTATAATTTCGAACAAAAATCTTCTTTTGAAGGTAGGTGTCAACAAATCTCTTTAGATCGTTCATGTAATCGTAAGGATAGACTCCTTTCCTCAACATGACGTCTACTCATTCTCCGAAATGTTCGCTCGTGATTTTAAATTTATCCTTGCTCATGTTATTGACTAATTTTTCCAGAGCAGTCGACATGAATTTAAAACTGTCGATGAAATGTATGCTTCTACGAATGGATTTCATTTTTTCTTCCAACGTCTCTCTGTCGATTACTCTTTTCTTCTCCACAACCTTCCATTTTGTGAAGGAAATGTATCTTTCTTCGCTGTTCGCGATGCAATTTAATTCTCCGTCTGAGGTGCCAAGATTTTTCACAAACAGATGACTGTCGTAAGCCGAGAGATTGTGAAATATCACCGGATAGAAAACGGCGTCTCGATATTTTAAATTACACTTGCTGTGAGCTGGACCGCGATACAGACCCGTGTAATGATCGTGGTCTCTGACCTTCTTATTTTCCTCCGAATTCTCGTCGAACGATTGTCTGCATATGTGACATTCGGTGGCCCTGTTATTTTCATCCTGCTGCTCTCGCGTGATGATCATTTTCGACGGAGTTTTGAATTTGTCGTATAACATTTGAATTTTCGATTCTAACTCTTCCACGAACCTTTGAGCCACGTCATCATCTTCGCACACTGTTTCGTGTAGGTGAAGGGACCCATGTTGTGTTGCGATTCGAAAGTGCATTTCACGTAAATGCAATAACCAGAAGGCATGTGTTTTTGATATCTTTCGACGTAACTTCGAAGAGCGTCGGGTTGGCAAGAACTCATTTTCACGGTCAAGCATTCAAAATCGGCGCACACAACGAATGGTACTTTTAACCTTCTATTGCGATTTTCAAAGTTCACGATGGTGTTGGGTTTGGGCATTTTGACGGCGACACCTTGATTTTCGTTGCAATATTCCTGATGTTTCGCTAACGATTTTTTGCTCTGAAACGCATTCATGCAGTTTCAACATAAACATATCTTATGTTCATGTTTATTATTTTGTCTCGATTGTAATTGGCTCGGATGTTTAACCCAACAATAATGATGATTGTCACCATTCTAAATCAATAATAAATTAATCGTCTTTTCTCTTTCGAGATACAAAGTCTGTCTGAGAGGATAGATCATTCATATTTCATCGTCGTATCCCAAGACGTTCACCGCTATGGTGGGATTTTGAGCCTTGAAACGTTTGATGTGTTTTAACCGCATTGGAAAACTCACTCCAGTCCAATCGAGATTTTTAGAAGTCTCCTCGTAATGAGAAACTCTCTCAGGATGGATTTTGACGGGGTATAAAGCAGAGGTGACTGCCCATTTAAAACACTGATCATCTTTATTTCTCATGTTGATCACAGCATTTTTTTAGCTAAGAAATATGGTAATTCCACGTAGGAAGACCCTTTCAATGAATCGTTTTTAGTTATATGAATTTCGAGTTTCAACACCTCATCGAACATCCAATTACTACCTTCATGTTGATAATTCGCGAGAGACATCAACATCTTGTCTTTCATCGTTTCGAAAACGTCTGATAAATCTGAACCTTGAAGTACGGATTCGACGTTAGATCTGAAAAATGCATTTGTCAAGATGCTCTTGCCGGACTTCACGTTGATTTTATTCATCACACAATGGAGTATCATCTTTATTTTTTGTTCCATGTCCATGTGTTCATGAAACAAATCCAATACTTTTTTCTTCACCCGTTCCATGAACAATTTTGGATCGACTTTCTTGAATGAGGGAACCACATCGAAAGTTTTAAAAACGCCTTTGATCGCACTCTCCTGTTCTATCGGATTCGATTGGAATGCTTCCACAACGAGTCATGCTACATATTCTTCTCCTTTCCCTTCGTCGATTGCTCGTCGAATTTCATTTGAAATATCTTGTTTGTCTAGATTCTGAACTGCATCACTCCTTTTCGTTTTAGTTTTGTTTTTTTTTCTTTTGAAACTTGAAGTTCTTCAATGGCTTTTCGTTTAGTCGTCTTCTTATTTTTCACAACCGAAACGTTCTTGTTTCTTTTCGATGTCGGCATTTCGATTCCTTTTCCTATCTTTTTCTTCTCCTCATTTTTCACCACCGATGCATTTTTTGACGTCGTTGCTATCGACATTTCATTTGCCTTTTCATCGAACCAACTATGTATCTCCTCGTGCATGATCTTTCTAATTTCATCAAGCTCCACTTTTCAGTTTCTATCGTCAAGCATTACTATCATCGGCTTATTTTTTTCGCAATTCGAGTCTGTTTAAGTTTATCCACTTCCGATCTTTCGATTTTTTTCTTTCCATCATTTTCAAACGATATTCCTGTATGACTTCAATTTTTTTTGATTTGGTTCTATGATTTCTGAAATGTGGAATTTTTAATTTTTTACAAATCTCGTTTAACTGAAGTACGGTTTTCTCATTTAAATTTTCCATTTTTTTTATTTGTTTGCTTCATTTTGTAAGAATTTTTTTTTTTTCGAATTCTATATTAAATAATAATTTGTTAAAAAAGTTTTTTTTTTTTTAATCTCTATATATATGTTTTAATTCCTTCAAAAAAAATTTTTTTAATGAAATTAATCAATTTTTTTATGTTCCTTAACGTGAAAAGAAATTGAATTAATACTAGACTTTTTTCACATTAAAGAAAATTAAAAATTAAAAAAACTTTTTTATATATATATATAGTGAGTAAAAAAAAAAACAAACTGTTTTAACAAATTATTATTAAAATACAAAAATTTAAAAATATATATTATTTGCAATAATTCATAAAACAAAAAAAAACAAATAATCGATCATGACAACAACACCTAAAAGATGCGAATTGAAATTTAAATGAGTCAAAACGTGTAAGAAATTCGGTTATAAAATCTATAGATTACAACGACACGACTCCATCGAATTGAACGAGGTAGAGACGAAGGGCTTAGAGCACAAACATGACAAATATAACATGCCTTTGAAATTGGATGAAACCACGCTCGATTTGTTTTACGAGTACCAAAGCGATCTACAGAAAATCGTCATCGCCAAAGATAGAGAATTCAACAAGGACGATTTGTCGTTGCCCTACGGAAGTTACATATATCCAAAAATCTCTCTCGAACTTGTGAACAAATCGGGTGGTGAGAGCACGTTCATCGATGTAAAAAAAAACTCAAAAAAGTAAAGATAAACATTCAACACATTTTCAAAAAAGGAGAAGACACGACCGTCAACATGCTAATAACGGACTTGGAAATATAAACAATAGAGAGATTGATTTTTAGCGAAGAAGGAAAAAAAAAGTAGTGAGATCTAGAGAGGTTGATCATCTCTAGATCTCATTACTTTTTTGTTTTTTTGTTTTTTTTTTGTTCCTTCTTCTTCTTCACTATCGCCCTTATATATTATAATAATGTTTCCTTTTTTCTCAATTTCGGCGTCGATTCTTCTTTTCTTTTTTTGTGATATATTACGTTTTTATAAGAACACATTTGTTTACCCGAATCATAATTATTAACGAATGTGGTGCATCTCTTGGTAACACTCACATCATTACCATTCTCTTCGGAAGGTAGTGGTGACGGTGGACAGCGTCTCATTCTTTTCAATTTCAACCATCTATCCCGCTCTTTTTTCAGTTCTTTCCTAAGATATCCATCATTAGCATCTAATTGTTTTTCCACATCTTTTTCCCACACTATCCTGCAATATTCATCATTAGCATCTAATCGTTTTTCCACATCTTTTTCGCACTCTATCTCGCGATATTCATCATTATCGTCTAATTGTTTTTCCACCTTTTTATCCATTTTATATTATTTTTTATACTTTCTATGATTTATATTTTTATATTTTATATAATTATATAATTATATAATTTTTACATTATAATAACATACTCAAAATCGGTATATTCTTAAATGGTGAATTCTCACCAAACAACAAACCCTTATCGAGTCGCTCAACATTCTGTCCACTCTTCAGATAGAGACCGTTTCCACTCAAAGAGTTGCCACCTCTAACGGGTTCTAGATACAATCCTTCACTGCTGTCGTCTACGTGGACGCGACACACGGCTCCTCCTTTCTTCAACAACAGTCCGCTGCCACCCATTAATTTCTCAACTGCCGAACCTGCGAGTCCCAAGAGAGCTCCCATTCTGAGAGTGTTTCTGAGAAAGAGTAATGCTTTTGCGGCAAAGGGTAATGCTTTTGCGGTGATTCCTGCCAATAGTGGTAGGAAACCGCCTTTCATTCTCCAATTGTATCTCAATTGAGCAGGACTCAATCTCACCGTCAACCCTCTTCCATCACAAATCGCTTTCTCCATCCTTTTGATTTGACTTCTGGTCCAGGCGATCGAATCCTGACCGCCACTCTCCAGATCTTCGTGAGTGAATTTGAATCTCACCGCCTTGCCTCGAGTTGTTAACGCTCCCTTAAGTTTCTTCCTCTGTCCTGCAGATATGTTCACGTTTTTAACCACGTATTGTGTCATAATTCTTTTTTTAAAATATATTTTGTTCAATTGTTTTTTTTGTTTTAATGATAATTATATATATATTAAATAATTTTTGTAAATTAATATTGCGTTTATTTTATTTTCTTATTTATATATATACACAATATTTTTTTTTTTTGCTTTTATATTTCTCTTATGTGAAATCGTATCGTCACCCTCTCTCCGCGAAGATCTAACAGTTCACCATTTTGATCCGTCAACGTGGTTTTGAGACTATACAACGTGTCTAAAATCACTGGTAGATAAACTAAATTTTCGAGGTTGTTCCACGATCTTATAACCCAGCGACACGTTTGGAACGAAGGAATAGATCGTTGGTTGAGCGCTACCATTCACGTAGCTTCCAGGAATCACATCCACGTTCACCAGAATGCTATTGACTGCAAGAATGTCGACCATATTTTCAGATGCCGCGTGGCCTCGATACATCTTTCAATCGAATCCCAGCATCTTGCCCATAGAATCGTCCATGTTGAAATCCACTCGAAAATTATCTTCCAAATCCAACATCGTCTGAAAGTTATTAGGGTTGAGAGCGAGTCTGATCTTGTTGCTTCCCTTTCCATCCATCTTCATTTGCGTCTGAACGTAATTGTTCAAATCGTCTATGTTGTAACTTCCTTTGGGAATTCGAATCTCCAACCAATCCACTCCGATGGAATACTTGAACGAGTTATTCTTTTCAGTGACTTTGGGAAAGGAATAATAAGTCTCCAGATTCACCAACGCCATCTCGTATCTTTTCTCTCTATTCAATTCGATGGAAGGTTCGAATTTCATTGCGAATCAAGTCGAATCACCACTCACCATGATTTGAATGGTTTGTTTTGCAGCCGTATTCTCGGCTATCCGTTCTAACAATTCTCCTTGTTCGAACATTATATTTTAATTTTTATTTTATTTTTCAAAACTAAATTATTTGATGATTTATTATTTTCTAATTTTATTTTCGCTCTCTGTCTTATTATCATCAGAAACATAAAACTTGTCGATTCCACACCGATATTTTCCGCGATTAAATTCGCTAGTCAAATCGATCACGACGAAATTGTAAAGTCGTCCATCCCAAACCCTCTGGCAGAATCTCCTGAATTCCGCCACGCTCATGTCGTTTGCGACGTGATCACCGTAGATGTGATTGAGATTCTTGAGACCCTGGCGAAAGAGACATAGTAAATTAGCGTTCTCCCTTATCGTCTGTCTGGGCAATCGAAAATAATTCTGCGACAGGTAGAAACAGTCTACGTTGCTGTGATGACCCCTAACATAATACGATTCGCATCGGTTCTGTCTCTCCAAAAGCAGATTGTCGAAAAACATGAGATTCTTATCTTCCGATTTAAATTCTCTAGAATCCAGAACGTCGCTAGCATTCTCATAAAATCGACACTCGGCATTTGAAGACGCATTTCTCTTCATCAATTCCATTGCCGCACTGTCCAAAATGGTTGAAAGAGAAGCTTCACTTTTGTCGAATTCCTCCCTACTGTCAAAGATTCTGGCTCTGACATCCTTGGGCAATCTACGATCCATGCACTCTCGAAGCAATCTGTATTCGGGTTGAAACAAGCTCTTCCCAAACATGAACAATCTGTCGTAATCCAACCAATCGGGTTGCGACA
Organism: Pictodentalium vernedei; assembly: GCA_031216915.1. Lineage (NCBI taxonomy): Eukaryota > Metazoa > Mollusca > Scaphopoda > Dentaliida > Dentaliidae > Pictodentalium > Pictodentalium vernedei. The sequence continues at coordinate 310,583,605 of CM062293.1, read as the reverse complement.
ACAGATTCATCAACAGATTGGTCTTTCCACAATTCGATTTTCCCACTAACAAGCCTCTTATGCTTTTCGGAAAGAACTCGTTATTTGACCTCTTGGTCGCAGCGTCATTCCAAGACATATCTTTAATGTTCATCTTTGTTTATTTTTTTGTTATTTTAGATTTTTTCAAACACAATTTTTATGTTTTTTGAAACTCAGTTTTAAAAAATATTATTATTTATTTATATTACACCATCGCGAGTTTTCTTCAATCCAGATCCACTCGTCATTTTGGCTAAATCTTGTATGGGTATCACAGCATCCTTAAAATCTTTCCAACTTTTCGGTGATCGCTCTAAAGTAGCTCGCTTCGAAGGCAGACTGATCAACTTGTCGATCAACACGTCGGCTGCCCTCTTGCCAGCCACAGAAGCTATCCTACCACTGGCTTCAGAAGTGGCTTTCTTACCAGCATCCAAAGCCGTCTTCTTACCGACCTCAAACGCGGTCGATGCGAGTTTTCTACCTGCATCGCTCGTGAACACTCGCATTATAGAATCGACGATGCCAGAACCGCCTTGAACGTAAGTTCCGACGTATCCCCTGTTCTTTATCACCAACATATTTTTATTTTATAATATATATTTTGTTTTTCACTGGTAAATCGTTTGTTGTTTAAATACTTTTATTATTTGTAGTGTAAAATTTACTGTTTTATTTTATATATTTTTGTTTGTTTGTTTGTTTGTTCTCTCTACTTATATATATATATCAATCCTTCAATTCGTTCATCAGCCTTTTATGATGGTTTTTCTTCAAAACCTTCTGCCTCAACAATTCGTCGCATATGCTCACTATCTCATTATCTAATCCAGTGTTACCAGCGCGTCGACTTACCATCAACAATCTCAATCTCTGAGACAGAGTGTCAGAATTGTTCGGAAGAAAAGCGGTTCTCACTCCTTTGCCAGTCACCGATTCGATGAACTTCTTATTCATATCCCATATGGGTTTCACCACCTTTGTCCACTTGTAACCTCTATTGGCTTTGGGTCTCGTCTCTCTGGCATCGTTATTTCTCTTCATGGCGTGAGTCTGAACCAGAATGTTGCCATAATTGTCGTAATCCTCTTCTGTGTAACCTCCAGGCTTGTCAAACCAAAACAATTCACGCAGTCCCTCAGTTTTTTTGTACCTATTCGGACCGACGTATAAATACTCATCATCCATCGACACTTTGGTGTTACCCACGAAAGTTCTACCATCTGAATCCTCGCGAACTCCATACAACAGATCTCTCTTACCACCGTCTGACGACGCGATGCTATCAGTGGTGATAGTTGAAGCTGTATCATCGCTCTCACTCACATCGGTTTCGATTCCCATGGGAGTGTAATCCAGTGTAGATTGAAATGAATACTGTTTTGTAAAACTACCGGGCAACGAACCCATTCTCAAAGAACTCTCTTTTATGGGTCTCAATTCTTCAACTATCTCCTTCTTGCTTCGTTCCTGAACCTCCATCACGGGTTTAAATATTTTTGTGGTTTCGCATCTTAATTCCATTTCTCCAAGTCGTCTGCTTATGTCAGCTGATTGAATACTCCTCTTAGCACGTTGATATTTGTTTAGAAGTTGATCTCTCTGTTTGGAATCTGTGATGTGTAAAAACATTTTTTCGTTTTTAAAATTATTAATATTTCCTTTAGAATATGCTAACGTAAGTTATTTTATTATTCTCAAAATTAAATGTATAATTATTTTTATGTTTTATGTTTTAAGTAAATAAAAATCTTCTGTCTTTAATATAATAACTAAAACCAGTTGAGGAAAAACATTTTACAAAATAAAACCTCTATAAATGCATTTTGCCCTCGAACGTGTTAAAGATCACATCACCGATTATTCAATTATTCACTCTGTGACGAAAAGGAGAAAACACAAAAAGTTTGAAACTTTTAGCGCATAAGAAACCGGTTTCTGATTTAATGCATTTGAGAATAATTATATCCGTTAAAAAGGTTCATTCATATCTCTGAACATTATCACAAGTAGATTAAAATTCAATTACCTCTTAAAACCTGATTGAGTGGAAAACGCGCTTTTATTGTCTATTATTAAAACGAAATACATTTCATTCACACCAGAACAAAACATGAGTGTCTATTATAATACAATATATCTCTTAAAATTCATCTAAGTGAAAAACGCTTTATAGTGGAATTTTATTGTTTGAATGAAACAATTCTACGAACTGTTTTATTAAGATTTATCTCACAAAATTCACTATGACAAAATGTGAACGGACGATTTCCATTGGTTCTAATTTTCCGAAACTCGAGTTTTCAATGTCATCCATTGAACGAATACCTTTCATTCACACCGGAACAAAACATGAGTGTCAGTTTACAATACAATTTATCTCTTAAAATTCATCCAAGTGAAAAACGCTCTATAGTGGAATTTTTATTTGAATGAAACAATTCTATGAACTGTTTTATTAAGATTTATCTCACCAAATTCGCAATGACAAAACGTGAACGGACGATTTCCATCGGTTCTAATTTTCCGAAACTCTAGTTTTCATGGTCATCCATTGAACGAATCCCTTTCATTTATACAAGAACAAAAAAAATGAAAGGATTTTTGCAAAGAAGATTTCATAATGTTAGTTAAACACAAATTTTTTTCTAGCTTAAAACCCATCTAAAGTGGGACTCAATTTTATAGTCGACTCTATTGAATGACAAAAGCTATTTATTTACACTGAGTACAAAATTGAAAAACTCCTCAAAACCGATTCTATCACAATTCACCTCACAAAACTCGCAAGGTGAATCGGCATGATGGGTTTTCGCTGATCGGATCGCACCCTATACCGTCCGAAATGCGATCGGGAACGTGGTGGTGTCCTAGAAACTGCAAACCACCTTTTTTCCATGTCCCGGAGGCCGAAATCGTTTTTTATAAAAATCCTCGATGAGTGACTACGCTTTACGCTCACTTTTCACCGTTGGCGAACGTCGAAAAAACGTTTTGAGGTCGATTTTCCCTGTCCTAGAATTGGCAAATGGGTTTCACCGATCGGATCGCACTTTTAACCGTTCAAACACCCGTTGGCGAACGTCGGTGTCCCAGAATCGGCAAACTGCTTTTTTGATGCTGTCCTGGAACTGGCAAAACGTTTTTTGCTTGCATTCACCAACGATAGATCGAAGGTCTGATCCGCGATGAAAACGTCGAGAAAAATTTTTAAATTTACATTTTCTTCAAATTTCGTACATTTTTTCACTTTTGAGTGATGTGTCGAATCTACACGTTCGCCAACAGGTGTTTGAACGGTTAAAAGTGCGATCTGTGAGCCTCAAAACAATTGCCGATTCTGGGACACCATGAAAAAACGACATTTTTTGCACTCTGTACACGATTTAACACTGAATCCCTATGGCGGGACACGTACATGTACGTGTACGTGTACACGTTTTGTAAATTCTGACCTGGAATCGGCATTTATTACCTACTAGTGTACACGGCGATTTCAACGAAATTTCATTCTCTCATTCATATGATACATTCTTCCAGCTAATTTGTTACAGTATTACGAATATATTCGTATTTTACGATGTCTAAACAGGTCTAAAGAAAGTTTTATAATCAATTTTGAAATTAATCGTGCTAAAAATGGAAATTTACTGGAAGATGAGAATCGCCGACTCCGGCTTGATTTGAGGTTGCATGTAAAATTCAAACTTGCAGTTGGCGGATCAATAGTCAGAGGTTTTCCCGGATTGTGGTAAGTGATGCAGTTAACTTGTGACATGCAAGAGAAGGCGCTGAAAGTGATTTTTCGTCGCTGGTATCATATACAGTGTGCTAATATTTCCAGTTCAATCACTGATAGCATTAATTTCAAGTGTGAACCGTGTTAAATTGTACCACCTACATGTACATTAAATTACTTTGTATTTTAGTGTGGAGATTGTGACAACATAATTTTCTAAAATTTACTTTTAACACCCCCACCAAGAGAAGTTAGACAACACTGTTGTAATATAATTCCCGATTCTATATGCCTTCCGAGATATATAGCATTGGAAATTGTATTACGACCTTTGGGTTCAAATTCTTATTGAAAAATTACGACCTTCCGTGCTACTGACAGAAGCTAGACTCTTTCTCCATAATATAATTTCCGATGCTATATGCCTTAGAGTCCAACTTCTTATGGAAAAAATTACTACTACTGACAGGTGCTATAGACTCTATCGTTATAATATAATTCCCGATGCTATATGCCTTCAGAGATATATAGCAATGAAAATTATTTTACAACCTTAGGGTCCAACTTCATGTAGAAAAAGTTACGCTCTTCCCTGCTAATGACAGGTGTTAAACTTGATTGCCGTAAAACTATTTCCTCAGTCGCGTCACTTACCACAATCCGGGAAAACCTGTTCTGTGAAATCCCCATTTCACCAACCTCAAATGCCTATATAAGCGGTTCTCCTAAATACCAGAACCCACCAGAACCGCACAGAACCCCCCAGAACCGCACAGAACCCCCCCCCCCCCCGAACTCCCCTCTAAATTACATTTGCGCAGTATTTTACGATGCAGTATGTTTATTTTATGTAATAAACCTTGCAGGAAAGAAGAAAAGAAGTAAATTCATTCTCATGGTCGCTTTTGTCTAGGCGGTTCTGGGGGGTTCTGGTATTTAGTATTTTTCTCCTAAATACCAGAACCTCTCAGATTTTCGCCAAAGAACCTCCTCTGAGTTACATTTACACATTGTTTTCGAAGAAAATATTCCATTTCCAGACTGTTTTAGAGTTCTGTGGAAAACTAAAACATGATTTATTCTCAAATTCGCTCTCATTTCAGCTGAACATTTAAAATTTAATGAATGGAGTTAACTCGGAATTCTGCATTCACTGATTGATTTGGCTCATCAGGCTCGAGCCAACATCCTTGCTCAAGTAACGAAAATCTTCAACTTGTTAATAGTTTATAGTATACGAAATGCATCCAGTAAATTAGGTCTGGATCTCGCTGAAGACTCGGAACAGACCTAATTCACTGAACTCATTCTGTAAATTTCACTCAACCCGTTAAAAGATAGCATAGTATTGTACTTAAACACCATGGTATATCAGAAATACCCTGGGATATCATGATATTTGGGACACACACATGAAAGTCGCTCGAAAAGTGAATATTAAATACAATCAAATTAAATGAAACTAATTTTGACCTCTTTTCTAACCTAGGCTGTTTCCTTTGCCCTTGTTTTTTGATAATAATTCGGTGTAATTGGGTAGTAAAGGGGTGTAATTGGGTGATCCGACTTATTGGGCAGTATTGGGTAAATCGAAGCGCCACTACTTAACCACCTCATCAAGGAAAATGTTGATCGCAATTTCGCAAGTTGCAAATTGCAATCAACTTGCAATCAACATTTTCTTGGTGAGGTGGGCGCGTCGTGTTTATATTTAATTGCACGGATTTCTTGCAAGTTGTGTTTGTATTTGTACGGGCTTCTTTTTTCATGACTTTATTGTTATTTTGTATAATATTAGATATTTTTGTATGTACCCTGTACCAGTCTTGAGACGAATAAATAAATAGTTTTTTTTTTAAGTTTTGGACTTAATTCAGAAATAAATTGACAATGAGATTTCCGTGGGTCAATCACAGGAACAGCCCGATTGCGATCAGCCAAGCGCCAAGCAAATGCCGACACAGGTATGAATTGGTGAATAAATAAATTTCAGTTTCCTATTGACCCTTATAAAAAAGTACCATGGTAAACCATGGTAAATCCCAAAATACCCAGGGTATTTTGGGATTTACCATGGTTTACCATGGTACTTTTTTATAAGGGGAATGTTAAAAGAAACTGGAAAGGGAATATTTTCTCCGAGAGCAGCGTGCAAATGTTATTTAGAGGGTGGTTCTTGTGAATTCTGTGCGGTTCTGAGGAGTTCTGGTATTTAGGAGAAAAATACTAAATACCAGAACCCCCCGACCCGCCTAGACAAAGGCGACTATAAGAATGAATTTACTTCTATTCTTCTTTCCTGTAAGGATTATTACATAAAATAAACATATTTCATCGTAAAACGCGGCGCAAATGTAATTTAGCGGGGGGTTCTGTGCGGTTCTGGTATTTAGGAGGACCCTATATAAGTAATGAAATTTTGTTTATTTTGAAAATACTCACCTCTGATATTCCTTCAATTCAAATTAAATATACACAAAATGTACATCAAAATGAAGGTTGCGATGTATAGAACACGAAACACATGTGTAATCAACTCATAGAGTCGACTGTAGGCACCACTGGTTCCTGGAAGTCTGCTGCCGTATTCGCACCAGAACTGAAAATTTAATAATATTTCACAAAAACGAGTTGTGGCCAAATGTGCTTTACATATCCAAGAACAAAGCTAGGGGATCAAAATTCTTCAACACACGACAACAGAGCTGTATGGGGGTAAATTCCAAAGCCTTTGCTTTTGTTTACGTTTCAATATACTTCCGATTTCCGGTCGATGTTGACTCATCGTACGGAAAAGGCATGTAAAAACAACGCCATCTAAAATCAAATAATGAAAAAGATCGCCTTCATACAGTATACTGTTATTAGATAGAGATAGCACAGTTGCCATATTCAATGCAAGGTATCATGATACCTGTTGAAACTTCCTTAGAATTACGATTTTGTTTTTCGATGGAAATTCGTGGTATCGAATGATTTGCGCATGTCTGTCGAGCATGGAAACCATCTTCAATACAAAATGCAGACAGTGTTGTCCTTTTCCAAAATGCAGTCCTGTCGCTGCACTCGAAAGCGTTTTGAATGCCTAGCTTTGTTATTGAACAGCTGAAGCACATTCGGCCACGAGTTGTTCTTGCCAAATATTATTTTATTGTCAGTTCTGGTGCGAATACGATAGCAGACATCCAGGGACCAGAGGTGCCTGCTGTCAACTCTATGAGTTGATTACATATGTTTTTCGTGTTCTTTACATCCCAACCTTCATTTTGATGTATAATATGTGTATATTTAATCTGAATTTAAGGAATATGAGAGGTGAGAATTTCAAAATAAACAAAATTCTATTACTTATATAGCCCCTTAAACAACGCGGAAATTGAAAATCCGTTCCGCGCATATGTGCGGAACAGAAATCGTCGACGGACTATTTTTAAATAGAAGCGAAATTTCACTGGAACTTTCTACAAATCGTGTGCAGTGTTCTCATTCTCATGTTGTCATTTGATGAGAGTGTTCACCGATAATCGAACGCATGTATTATTATTATTGTTGTGTCTGATGGCGGAACGGTGAGACTACTTACCGGGAACAACCGAGAACAAATTAAAATAATAAATAAAGGCAAAAATAAATATTAATTGTTAGCATATAGTTACTCTATTTATGTAAAAGCTAGAAAAAACAACTTTATGCCGACCAAGTCTATAGTGAAGGTGATAATTCATTAATCCTTTGCCTTCGGCGCCGAACCGAGAAGAGACTACTTGCCGAGAACAAAACCAATTAATATATAAAGATCGAAATAAAAGTTTATTGTTAGCGTATAAAGCATGTAAGTACTCTATATTATGTGCAAATTAGTAACCAAACATTTTTAAACCAGCCAGGTCAATGGTGAATGGGATTATTTATTAATTCCCACATCTGGAGCCGAACCGAGAAGAGGCTACTTGCCGAGAACAAAACAAAAATTTAAAAATGAAAATAGAAGTCTATTGTTTGCGTATAAGGCATGTATCTACTCTATAGACTACTTGCCGAGAACAAAACAAAATAATATTTCAAAATGAAAATAAAAGTTTATTGTTAGCGTTTAAGGCATGTATCTACTATATATTATGTACAAATTAGTACTGAACAAAACAATTTTAAACCAGCCAGGTCTACGGTGAATGGGATTATTTATTAATTCCCACATTCGGCGCGGAACCGAGAAGAGGCTACTTGCCGAGAACAAAACAAAATTTGAAAATGAAAATAAAAGTATCTACTCTATATAATATTATGTACAAATTAGTAACAAAACAATTTTAAACCAGCCAAGTCTACATGTATGACTTCCAGGTTCAAAGCCTTGGTAAATGGTGATGGGAATTGTATGTACCAGTATAGGCGACAAAAGAACAAACAATTTTAAACCAGCCAAGTCTACATGTATGATTTGCAGGTCCAAAGCCCTGATAAATGGTGATGTGAATTGTATGTACCAGTATAGGCGACAAAAGAACAGACAATTCTAAATTTGTATTTACAAAAGAACAGACTACTTACCGAGAACAAATGAAACTAGACGCAGTCAGTGTTAATTAACAGTCACAATCTTGTTCTCGGCGAGTAGTCTCTTCTCTGTGTCAATTAAAAGTCACAATCTTGTTCTCGGCAAGTAGCCTCTTCTCGGGAATAAGTTATTAATTTTGTATTTACACCGAGAACAGACTACTTACCGAGAACAAATGAAACTAGACGCAGTCAGTGTTAATTAACAGTCACAATCTTGTTCTCAGCGAGTAGTCTCTTCTCGGTGTCAATTTGGGCCGTCGTTTCACCCAATTACACCCAATTACTTCCAATTAAACCTAATTAACTCCGAATTAAACCCAATTAACACCCAATTAATACCCAAATTAATACCCAATTAATAAAAAAACGTAAAAAATTGTGTTTTGGGGTGAATTCTAGGAAGAAGACTATAGTGCGCCGATGGAATCCGTTACTTCGTCGGACAGTTTTGAGATCGTTCAGTGTCTGAGTAAAGAATGTCTATATTGATATATATAAGAAAAAAATATTAAAGTTCAAAACAAATACACCGACATCACTGACTATATTCCTGCTAGCGCTTTCACCGCTCTGTATGCGGATCTTCAGGCATTTTTATTTTTATAAAATACGTTATACAAATATTTACAAAATAACGTTATGACGTAAACCACTGGGTGTGGTGTATCGATTTTGGAGACGTTGTTCCAGAAACTGCATATGCAATAATTATTTCATACATTTGAACAGAGGCGTGTTGATCCTTTATCGAAAGAAATTATAACGAAATTAACATAACAAATAAAATAATGATGTTTCTTTTATCCTAGAAATTAAGTTATAAATGTTGTGGGCTCCGAAAAAACCCGGTATATTTATTTCCCACAGATGCTTCCCACTCCAACTCTCTATATATTACTATGTTGGTAATACCCATATTTCTGCATAATGTAAGGGAATGAACTCCTTACTCCCGACTCTAGCTCGAACCCCCGAGAGTGTTTGTCATTCTCGGGGAGTCGAGCCGGACTCGGGGCAAGCGCCACTGTACATGTAACTCTCTGGCTAAGGGAGAAGAAAAGGTTGGGTAAGTAGGGGGCTATACACAAAGACTCACTGTGCCAATCGTGTTATTTCTATGAAACATAACATATAATACTATGATATGGCCTTTATACTAGAAGTAAAGTTTATGAACTCAGAATATATGTGTTTTTCCACGAATTTTCCTATGTTAACCATCTATTTATATTTATTTTCACGATACCAATATTTCCGCATAATTTAAATTAATGGCTGTGAGCGCCTTACTCAGACTCCAGCTCGACACCTCCTGGAGTCGAGCTGGATCCGATGCAAGCGTTCTTGAACAGAGAACTAATCCGACGTAAACGGAGTCAAGCATGATATTCCGATAAATAAAGTCAAGTTATCCGTAGAGAGACTATACTTTTGATATATATATATATTTAGTGTGACTAGGCAGACAGCAGTCAGCCAATCCGAAACATTATATTACCGACTGTAAGGCCAGGTTTGGACGAAATATAGGCCTACACAAGATAGGTGGGTGGAGTGCGGGGCACTTCAATAAGGACCGAGAGCTGAGAGGGATGTTGGATGGGAACATTTCATATGCACTATAGTCGAAACTTGGCCTCACAGGCCGTGATATAATGTTTTAGTTTGGTAGGCAACCACCCAATGTGCCAAACCAAAACATTATATTACCGACTGTAAGGCCACGTTTGGACGAAATATAGCCTATACAAGATGGGCACTGCCACTAATTTCAATAAGGACCCGAGAGCTGATAGAGAGTTGGTGTTCAATTCAGTGGAAAGGCACATTTCGTATGCACAGGTCGAAACTAATGCCCGCACAAACCATAATATAATGTTTTGGTTTGGTTGGCCAACATCCTCCCTACGAAACCACAAAATTATATTACGACCTGTGAGTCCTAGTGTGGTCTAAATATAGGCCTACACAAGATGGATGAGAACCGATCTATTGTTTCTACATGTGTCTGTGTACAGATTTGTGTTTTGTTACAAACATGTGCTTCTGTAAATAATGTTGTTTTTCTGTACAATAAGCCCCTGCTGTATGTGCCCAAATCGTTATTTGTTAAGGTTTTACATTTTATGATATAAATTAATAAAAGAAATGGTTGTTCTTGTTTCTCCAATACACTGATACGATGTCTTCCCAAAGGCACTATCTCTGCCTAGGCCTACGTAGTAATGTGTCATGTTACTGAGTCAATGCTACTGCACGGGCGGCCAAATGTATCAAAAATAGTGTGGGGTGGGGTGGGTAGTGAGGGGGTGGGGAGTGACGTTCCGAAAGTTGAGAGAAAGAGTGGTTATGGGTGGCACCATTTTGATTTCATATAAACTGGTCCAAACTTGATATCACAGGCCGTAATATAATATTTATCCTGTGGACGTAAACTTATATTTGACTACGCCACGGCCCAGGAGGTTTGGACTAGATATACACAAAATTGCAAAAAACATTTCACATTAGTGGGGGCGGGGGGGGGGGGGGGGGGTTAGGAGTTTCTCCCAAACTAACTGAACGATCTCTACCTGTTCCGACTTAGTTAGTACTAATGGGTAAAATTCGACTGGCGCGCTGTTGTCTTGCTTCGAGAATTTGTCCCAAGAAACAATAACTTCGTACTTAAGTGGACGTATATATTAATTGGGTGTTAACTGGGTGTAATTGGGTGTAATCAGGTGTTAATTGGGTTTGGGTTTAATTGGGTGTAATTGGGTGAAACGACGGACCCTGTCAATTAACAGTCACAACCTTGTTCTCGGCAAGTAGCCTCTTCTCGGTTTGGCGGCGAACCCGAAATTGATAAATAATCCCCATCACCACAGACTGAGTCGGTCTAAAAGCTTTAAATTTGCTTTTTCTTATTTTATATACAACATAGGGCACCTATATGCTAACAATTAATATTTATTTTTGCCTTTATTTATTATTTTAATTTGTTCCCGGTTGTTCTCGGTTGTCCTCGGTAAGTAGTCCTACCATGGCGGAAAGCTAATAAATAGCACCAGTGTGTTCAGCATCGTTTTGTCGTGTCAACCTGTAAATATCAACTGATAATCGCTAATATCTCTCATATTAAGGTGACCGATCATCAACATAAAACACTACATTGGCGACGATAAGTTGGGTGATGGTAAGACAAAGATCAAAGGAAAATTGATATCAAATTCTTCCAACAAAAAATTGTACATTTTCTACGATGACAGTTCTTTCGCAGTATTATCCCTTTGACTGAAACACTGACGGCAGGGCCGTTCTTTGGGAAAAATGGGTGTCTCGCCTAAAAACTCTTTTCGTAGCATACGGCACCGACAACGATCAACGCCAAAAAGCTCTGTTGCTCACATACGTCGGTAATGATTTGAATGACATTGTTGACACTTTCCCCGCTGAACAGTAAACACCAGGGGGAAATGAAACTCAGTTTTCGAAATTGTGTGACGCGATCGCTGGTCATTTCAACCCACAAAGCAACGTTGAGTTTCAACGGTACCTTTTTCGTCACACTGAACAGAAAACAGACGATATTGATGAATTTTATTCGGAGCTGAAACAAGTAGCAGCCACCTGTGCATTTCATGACCCAGATACTGAGGTGAAGTCTCAATTAAAAACTGGTTGCAAATCACCTAAGGTGCGCGAAAAGGGCCTTTCAAATCCAAAAATGACTTTGACTGACTTGTTAGTCTACGCTCGTACACTTCAGCTTACTGCGACACAAGCTAAACAAATGACTGCTGCTACGTCGGAAATCAATCGGCTACGTTTAACAGGACAAGCGAACCGGTCGACCCGTCGTGAAAGCCAGCGTTCCGACAAATTTAGTAATCGTCCTCCAATTTCTCCATGCAAATCTCAACAAACGTGTCGAAACTGTGGTGGTCCGTAGCCACATAAGGGAGGTCTCAAAGGTTGTCCAGCTCACAACAAGCGCTGCATCTCGTGCCAAAAATTACACCATTTTGCTTCTGTATGTTGTTCCAGTCAGCATACATTCATATCACTGCGTGTGCCGAAATCCGTCTTCACAAAATCGAAAGTTCATCATGTGACGATTCGAACGCCGCCAGTTCAAAATGCCATTCTACAGATTCGGATGAAAATGAATATGTTTTCACAGCCTACAACAACAGCTATTTACCACATTTCACGGTCAATGTTCAAAATCATCCATTTGAATTTTTAGCTGACTCCGGCGCTACAGTTAATTTATTATCACGCCATGACTTTGGTTTGTTAAATCCGCGCCCATCTCTACAAAAATCGAAAAAGACAATAAATGCTTATGGAAGTCAAAATCCTATTCCAGTGCTCGGGACTTTTCCTGCAAATCTTACTCACCGAAACACAAGTACCACAGCAGACATTTGTGTTGTACCAGGGAATGAACGACCCATCTAAAGCTGGGAAACAAGTCGTGACCTAAAATTACTTGCAGAGTCAGTCACGTCACATCGTACTCAGTGAAGCTTATGGAACAACACCCAGATCTTTTCACCGGGTTAGGCCTATTTAAAGAACAAAAAGTAAAATTACATATTGACCAAGACATGCAACCTGTTGCACAGAACTACAGAAGAGTTCCACTTCACGTCCACAAAAACACCGAAGAACAACTCAAGAAAGACGAACAGCGCGGTGTTATTGAGAAAGCAACTGGCCCAACACCGTGGGTTTCTCCTGTAGTGGTTATACCCAAACCGAAACAGCCTGACAATGTGCGCGTATGTGTCGATATGCGATCAGCAAATAAAGCTATCAAGAGAGAACGACACGCGACACCAACACTCGACGAATTGAAAACTATGCTTTCAGGCGCAACAGTGTTTAGTAAATTGGATCTCAACCAAAGATATAACCAACTAGAACTCGACGAAGATTCTCGTTACATTACGACGTTCGCTCCACATCTCGGGCTTTACCGATACCGTCATCTCTTTTTCGGCGTTAACTCAGCAAGCGAAACTTTTCAAGAAACCATTCGTCAAGCACTCTCGGGCCTTAAATGCGTTGTAACTGTTATCGATGACATTCTCTGTTATGGTTCGTCTCAGGAAGATCATGGTAAAAATCTTCATGCACTGTTCCAACGCTTCCATGACAGAGGGCTGACCCTTAATTCGGACAAATGTGACCTTAACAAAACATCTGTGCAATTTCTTGGACTTGAATTTGGAAAATCTGGTGCAACACCAAGTCATGAACACCAAGTCTCAATATGCCAACACCAGCCAGTGCATCCGAGGTACGGAACCTTCTCGGAATAATGAACTTTTGTGGAGCTCACTCTACATTCCAAATTATGCAACACTTACTCATGACTTAAGACAACTAACAAAAAAGACCACTTCCTAGTCATGGACTGAGAAGCATGACACTGCTTTGAATAAACTGAAAACTGCATTGAGTAACGCAATTACATTGGCAGACTTCGACCCAAAGAAAACAACCGAAATCTACACAGATGCAAGCCCAGTCGGACTGTCAGCCATACTAACGCAAGAAAACCATGTTATACAATTCGCTACAAAGAGCTCTCACACCTACGGAATAACTGTATTCTCAAACAGAGCGAAAAGCTTTAGCCTTAACATGGGCGTGTGAATACTTTCACATTTACATCTTTGGCGCTCCATTTGTTATTTATACGGATCATAAGCCACTCGTATCTATGTATAATAACCCAAGAGCTCAACTGTCTGCACGCATTGAACGTTGGGCATTGAAAATGCAGCCTTATGACGTTTTAGTTCAATATCGACAATCCTGCTGACTATCTCATTCGTCATCCAGTTAACCAATCTCCAAGTCACCGAGAGCAGAAAATTACCGAAGAATATATCAATCATATTATTGACACATCCACACTTAAAGCAATGCCACTTGACCAAGTCGCTGCAGAATCAGCATCAGATGTGACCATTAGTTGTGTTATAAGTGCTTTATTGACCAACAACTGGGATAACAAAGATGAAAAGACGGACAAACCAACATTTCAGACATTCCATCTTTGTCGTACTGAACTTTCTCTTGCATACAACTCGCGTATTGTTTTGAAAGGTCGACAGATAGTTCTTCCTGAATCTTCACATCAAAAAGCAGTACACATTGCACACAGTGGCCATCAAGGCATCGTCAGACCGATCATCAACATAAAACATTACCTCGTGCACCGTTATTAACAATTCGAATCCCTGGCGATGGCTAAAAGTCGTCCCCTGAGTTCCAATGTGTTCTATGTGCCCATAGGAAAAGAACACGTTAGAACTCATTCCGTGTTCAGGGCATTAAAAATCTGAGTCCTCTTAATCAAAGGTAATTAAGATCAGTCAGCCTATAAATAGATTCTGTCAATCATTGAAACTTTTTCAGTCACAATGTTAATAAACAATCCAACTGTCCGTGTTGAGATGAGTGAGGAAATGTTTATTATTTATACCAGAGAGAAAACTGGGATTGTTGAGAGTGTTATAACACAAACCAGTAATTTACATTACCTTATCTTTTATTAAGGTAATTAAAACAACTATGTAGGTCTACATTATAAAATATAGACTTTAGAAACATGGCAGGTATATACTTGTAAATTCAAAGTAAATAAAAATGAACTTCAATAGTACAATTAGACAGGCATAACTTATAGAATAAATCGAGTTTTTAAATAAAAAAAAAACCCTACAGAACTATGGCGTGATTTGCTGACAAACAAACTGGGTAACAAGACTAGCGTCTGATCAATCTACGGCGAAGTTTGGAAAGTTGGTTGGTGAAATGTGAATTTCGGTCAAGACTTTATTCATCAAAGTTGTCATTACTTACTTTCTGCCTGTCGCTTCCAGAGTTTGCTACATTGTCTATCCAAGACACAATGCAAAACACGCGAAACAAATGTGTTTACAAACTAGAGAAACAAAATTTACCGCATCCAGTAAATTTAAGTCTGTGTGAAAAGGGTTGAAGTATCAGAAAAAATATATAAAAAGAGAATTTATGGAGGTCTATTTTCAGGAGTAAAGTGATTTTTAACAAATCAGAAATTGGTTTTCGTTAACAGTATTTATAGTTATTCATACAGGAAACAGAACAATTTTTCTGTGAAACCAGGAAAGCCATACATGTGCACAACATTTAAAGGGTTCGGTCCAGGAATCAGAAATTGACGTTACTGGCTCCGCCATTTATTTGAATTGTGAGATACATGTATATTCTTCAGAACTGCATCAGTTCGTATAAAATGCAAATCCTAATAGGTCTGAAAAATATGTTCTTAATGACTTATGTTGACCGCTTTGAGGTGGACCACATTTTGAACCTCCAGCAAGTTTCAACTCATTCGGTGTAGGTTCCATGTCCATGGTTCACTCCAAGCCTCAAGAATGAGAATATACCACTTTACATGTACAAATATTGGCTTCACCAACTCCGGATCTGCCATTTTTGTAGATAATGGCAAATATTCATATTAGCCAGTAAATGTTAAGGTACAAGGTACCTGTGAAAAATATACTGCGAGCAAAAGAGTTCAGTCATGTTGGAATATAGACGTAAAAAGACCTTAAGGGACAGGCCCCAAAGAGTCTATCTGAAGACTTACTGACATTGGCAAAATACCTGGGACCCATCTATGTGTGTTTTTTGAACAACATTGTGAGAATGGAAAGGTTTTTCATTATTCTCAATTTTGCATACATTTTTTTTGACGCATATTAAGATCTTGAGAGGGTTAAAATACTCACTTTAAATGCTCTATTTTAATACGTTAAAAGGGGGCGCGGTGGCTCAGTTGGTAGAGGTGCAGACTGTAATCCGAGAGGTCCTCGGTTCGAATCCCACCCGTGGCAACTGCGCTGTCGTTGGGCAGAACACTTCACCCCATTGCACACGTGGGGGCACAGTGGCCTTGTGCACTAAGGTGCACTGCACGTCGATGGTCAACCTGTCTTCAACCAACGCTAACCTTGCTTGCTTGATTGTGTAGAGTTAGTATGTGGGGGAGCTGACAGTTGCTCACTGTTGCCTGTTGGTTCTATCTGGGTACTCCGGCTTCCTCTGCCCGTAAAACTGTCGTCATGATTAGCCATTGTGCAGAAATATTTGACCTTAAACACCAAGAGATAAATTAACAAATAATCCTTTAAAAACGAGTTCATTCCACTGAGGGGTCATGGTCCATGTTTTTCAAGTAAAAATGTAATTATTACTGAATAGACATTTCTGTGAATAACGCTGACCAGTTTTTGTCGTTATGTTGGGTAAAGGATTAAAAATGCATCACTTTGGAAGGCACACTGAAAAGGTGTCCCATTCCTCACGGAATTAAATGTTACCGAAAAGCGAAAAACATTCAGTAGCCACGAGTTATATTAGTTATATTAAAGATGTTTGTACTCACATTGAAGTATTAAGGGGGTTAAAAACAGACCATTGAAATATTCCATTTCATTACTTTATAACTGTGATAGGAGTTTCCAGAAAGCCGCACATCACTCCATTCCAAACCCCGTCGATCCTGAGTTGTGATTGAGAATAAATGAATTTTAAAAAATGCTTTGAAAAGTGAAAGGTTCTGTTTGTTCAACATGATTTGAAAGTGATGTTTGTAACATGATACCAAATAAATATAAAATATAATTCTATATAACAGCGGAAACAGGTTTCTCTCTGACCCTTTGTTTATGGGAGATTCTATTCTGTTTTAGATAATGGCTACTGCTTCAGCGAACTCATTTGCCAGGATATGTTGTAAACATATTTAGCATCTAGAGGCCCAAGGCCCCACATGCCTGAAAATCATAGATGAACGAATACTTATGACGGGTACTATATCAGTATACCAAAAACATTGAGATAGGATTGATTGTATTCGGGTTATCGTGTTGACAAACAGTGCATAGAAGACAGAAGAACTCCAACTACACCATCAATGCATGCCTCCTATAAATGTTATTGGGGTTTAACGACATTTTCGACAGCCAGGGTCACCTCGTGTCGGACAGTTTTACGGTTGGAGGAAGCCAGAGTACCAGGGGAGAATCACATGGCAACGATGAGCAACTGTCAGCGTCCCCAACATATTAACTCCACACAAAGAGGATTAGTGAAAGGGCTCCATCTGTGTGCAGTACGCCTTAGTACACAACATCACCATGCCCTAATGTGGACAATAGGGGTGAGACATTTTCTCCCCAAAGATACAAGGCGGTTGCCGCAGGTGGGATTAGAACTGAGGACCTCTCGTCTTGTAGCCTGCACCTCTTACTACTGAATCACCGCACCCCTCTATGAATGTAATGGGAATACATTGGAGGCTTATTTTTCGGGGATAAGATTGTTTTAAGGAAATCAGAAATAGGGTTTCGTTAACAGTATTTAAAGATATTCTTTCAGGAATCAGATAATTTTTTCCAAGAAACCAGAAAAGGAATATATGTCCACAGCATTAAAAGGGTTCGATCAAGGGAATCCACTAGGGAGTCCAGAAATGTGATTTCCTGCAGTTCTGAAAAATGCACTTTTTTATCCCTGGGTGATCTCAGTGACCTTGACTCATATTGTGAACCTCTATCGAGTGTTGAGCCAATTGGTGTTGGTGCCATGTCCATTTGTCATACCATGCTTGAGATGTGAGCGTGACCCTCTTTAAAATCTTTGCCCACGCCCACCTTTTTACGTAAAAAATGCATGTATGGACTTTGGGAATGCATTAGGGGGTTCAAAATGTGATTTGCAGCAATTCTGAAAAATGCTCTCAATGACCTCTGGGCGACCTCAGTGACCTTGACCCATATTTTGAACCTACATCGACGGCTGACTCATTTGGTGTTAGTCCCAGGTCCGTCCGTCCGTCATACCGTGCTTGAGATATTTGACATATGAGCATAACCCACTTTCGTCACCCTCTTTCAAAATGTGTGGCCATGCCCACTTTTTTTACGTAAAAATGCATGTATAGACTTTGGGAATGCATTAGGGAGTCCAAAATGTGATTTCCAGCAATTCTGAAAAATGCACCCAATGACCCCTAGGTGACCTCAGTGACCTTGGCCCATATTTTGAACCTCCATCGAGTGTTGACTTATTTGGTGTTGGTCCCAGGTCCATAGGTCACACCACGCCTGAGATATGGGCGTGACCCACTTTCAAAACACCCCTACAGACACTCCTACTGCCCCAGGAGTCTGAAAAACATTAGGTTGCGAGAACTTGTGGCTCCCTGTCAGTAAGCCGAAAATCAACGTGATAGGACATTTCGTGTTTGAGTTATCTTGCAGACAAAAAGTGCTTAGAAGATAAAGTAGAGAAACAGAATTTACTGCATCCAGTAAATTTAAGTCTGTGTGAAAGAGGTTAAACCACCAGAACAAAAATAGAAAGAGAATTTATGGAAGCTTATTTTTGGGGTGAAATATTTTTAAAGAAATCAGAAATAGGTTTTCGTTAATAGCATTTAAAGATATTCATACATTAATCAGATAAATTTTCGCAAGAAACCACGAAAAAACATATGTGCCTATATGTGCACAGTATTAAAAGGGTTCGATCAAGGAATCAGAAATGGATCGTTTAGCCACTTATGTGAATGATATTTAGAGCAGTAATGTGAGTATGGAAAGGGTTGACATTATTCTCATGGAAATAAAATCTTTGGAACCCACAGTTAAGTCTTGAGAGGGTTAAAAGCATTGAACTGAATAATTCATACTTTATTTCCTTGGAAAGCAAAGGGTTTCTTTCAACTTAGTTCGAGGAACTGATTATAATAGCAAGATAACATTTAATGTGTGACAACTAATTTACATTGTCTCCAATGTGAATAACATAACATAGTACTGTTTGGGAAGAATTTACTGTCATGGGAAATTGGAGGCTTTGGAAACCCTGTAGCCGACTGGGTCATACCCAAGGGCGCTAGCGACCTGAAAAACATAGGTGGCCGAGAACTTGTGGCCGGCTGTCCAAATGCCAAAACATCAGCGAGATAGGACAATTCATTTTTGAGTATTCGTGCGGACAAGGAAGTGCTTAGAAGTCAGAAGACAGGAGAAGAAGAAGAAGAAAAAGAAGAAGAAGAAGACGAAAAAGAAACAAATAGAACACGAAACCGTATAAAAACAATAGTCTGTGTTAAACACAGACTAATGAGTATTTTACTAAAACCAGTATATATGTTACAGTGAGAACGTAAAACCTTTTTCACTCAGATTTCATGGAATCGCTGTTTCACTCAGAAACAAATCGTCAAAAATGGATTTCGAACTTGAAAACAGGATATATTGAAACATGATGTAGATACAGCAGGTGAGAAAACGTAAAGATCCTGAAGTGGTACTACTCACTCAGGGAGATCTTTTGAATTCGGTTGCTTCTGATGTAGAAATGCAATAAAATGAGAACCTAAGCGTCAGTCTTTGAATAGTTGTTGTAAAAATACGTCGCAACGAAAGCACGCTGCTGTAAAATGACGTTGTTGATCACTTTACACAGTTAAAACTAGAAGTCCTGTCGCGAATTGCCTGTAAATAGCACGCCACTCTGCGCATTGATCTGCGTGCGATGTAGTAAAGCTATCAAATCCTGTACATATGACCCATGCACAAACAACGATTCAGCCGATAGACCACCGATTTTAACCCAGACGTCAGTTGACTTAAACACTACTTGTGTTCGATATCAGCAACCAAGAGAAACTATCGTGCTTTGGATGCTATTCGATGGGGAAATATTGCGCAATTCCTATGCAAAATTATGTCAAGATTAGCTCACAATTCGTGACAGGACCTCTAGTGTTAACTGTATATGCCAAGGCGTGGATTTCGTGAGACAGAGTAGATGATTCAGTGTCCTAATCGATTAATCGTTGAGCTCGAAATTGGTCGACATACGGATAGAAACGCGTTCTTTCAAATTCGCAGAAAAATATCAAAATTGGGTTTAAAAAGCAGTGTACATATACTGTTTTTAAGCATTAGTTTTAATTTTAATATCAAAACCAACACAATTTGTGTTTTCTCTGTTTCCAGCCTTATTCATCTTGAAGGCCATTTTCAATGAATATCTGGAATAGAGTCTGAACTTAAAATCTACCTGGTATTATATTCTTTCTTTAAAGAAATGTACTGATATAAAGATATGCGCAAGATGTCCTGCCTTTTTAAGATTTTTATCGCTTTTCTAATTATTTAAATGATGATAAAATATACTTAAACCTAAAGGTTTTAATCGAAAGATGAGATTTGACACGTGACATATTTGAAGTGCATAACAACTGCACATAATCTTGGCAACTGCTGCATAATTCATTCTTGCAGTAAGTGTTTTCTGTGGTGGAACAAACTGACGTGCACTGAGCAAATAGTAAGTTAATATTTTCATTTTTTGTTTGTTTATTTTTGGGGGGAGGGGGATTTCCACGTCACTGGTTGTGGCCACTAATTCTTAAAATGTCTTGTGTAAATCTTAGGAGCCACCCACAACCATTGCAAATATATACTTCTCAAAGGTTGCTAAGCACCACCTATTTGACACATCATTGTGAAATTTGCTTGTGACATATTTGCGATATATTTGGTGGATATGATTGAGGAATGTATTGAGATGCCCCCCCCCCCCCCCAGTGTTTACATTAGCTCTTTTGCCAGGCAGACTTTCCATGACAGTCATGGAAAGCACGTATCCCTTGATTTTCATGATGTTTTCGTGTACTGTCTACATGTACATGACATGTGTAGGGTATTCAATCTTCATTTTATCACAAAACCTTGTGATTTAATGATTGAATATCGCGAATGCAAATGTAAGAAGACATTTGTCTGAAGCAGAAATGTGGCGGGCTGTCAGGTTGGTGAAGCCCTTGTTGTGCACCATACACCGATCACCAGAGCCTGAGCAAGATTTCAGAAGTATGGCACACCGGTAAGACGGCATGGTGGTGACAGAGACAGGGCAACACCTGCAGCTGAAGACCGGTTTTTGATCATTCAGCCCATTAAGAACCGCTTTGCAACAGCAACCCAGCTTCGCAGTGACCTTCAGAATGCATCCGGGGTAAATGTTTCGACGCATACTATCCGGGCAAGGTTGTACGAAGGTGGTCTCCGATCGAGAAGACCATGCATTCGCATTCCACTGCCCCAGAACCACAGCCAGACACGATATGAATGGGCCATGGACCATGTTGGATGTACCAGAAAAGATTGACGACCTGTCCTTTTTACAGATGAGTCAAGGTACTGCCTGAACTACACAGATAGGCGTTCTAGGGTATGGAGAAGTCCAGGGGAGCGATTCCATGCAGCCAACATGCTGGACATGGCCGCTATGGTGGAGGTTCAATATTGGTCTGGGGCGGCATCAGCAAGGATGGACGTACATAGCTCTGTGTCCTTAACCGTGGTACATTGACTGCACAGCGGTATATTGATGCGATCCTGGATGCCCACGTTAGATTGTATGTAGGTGCAGTGGGTGATAGATTCATTCTGATGGACGATAATGTCCGTCCTCATGTTGCCTATGCTGTCCGGGTGTACCAACAAAGGGGGGGGGGGGGGATTGAGGGTATGGACTGGCCAGTAAGATCCCCTGACCTCAATCCAATCGAACATGTCTGGAACGAGTTGCAGCTTGCAATTTCAGCCCGTCCAGTCAAGCCAAGAAGTCAAAGTGTCCAGGAGCTTGGTGTCATGATGGTTCAAGAATGGAACAACATCCCACAAAGGACCATCAGGAACCTGATTGGGGCCATGAGAAGGCGTTGTCAAGCTGTAATTAACAGTAATGGGTCTCATACTTTGCTGAACCCAAACCAATTCTCTCCCTGAACTTTTTGGCAAATTGAAAAATTTACTCTTTTACCAATAATATCCATTTTCCATGCTTATGTATTCAAAAGCTAAAAAATAATGTCAAACACAAACAAGATATCTCAATTTCTGTACTTAAATCATTAAAGGTATAATTAAATAAAAATATATATACACTTTTCATAACAATATTTCAACTAAAACGTAAAACAGGTAGTTGGATATACTTGGTGCTTAGCAAACTTTGAGTAGTATATTAAACTTATAAATAATTGTTGCTCCCCCCACCCCCACCACCCCCTCCCCACACACAGTGATTTAGTGGTAATCATACTAAAATGTATCTTCTCTATTCTTATACTGTGTAATATTGTATAATACTGAGTTTTGTACAGGTATTCCATTTTGTATACAGCAAATGTAATATGTTCCAATAAATATTGTTTAAACTAAACTAAAATGCACGTGATGAGCAACGACTTGGATACGTAACCTAAGGTCTACGTGTTGATCTTGTGGGTAATTACTAATTAAAATTGCTGGAGGTCTTTTTTTTGGGGGGGGGGGGGGTCGATGGGGGGGGGGGGGAGTTATCGTTGGAAACTGTAATTAATCGATTCCAGTTGATGAAAGCGGACAAGATGTCAATATATCACAAGCACAGTTCTGTACATATAATGAGGGGTCAAAAACCCGGGTGATTAGACTCAAGTCTTAATTCGTTGATTCTCTGGCAAGTGATAGTTCGCTTCGGGTAAATAGGCAGGGTTTACGATGTTATTAAAGGTTAGTGGGAGAGTCCTAATTTTTCGGGGGGGGGGGGGGGGTGGTGTTGTCAATAGCCGGTAAATAGAGATATACCCAACATGTTTATTCTTGGACATTCCCCGGTTTATGTAGGTAATACTGTGTACCATTAACAGGACTCCCCTTTTATTTTTAAAACTTATTTCTATTAAATTTTAGCTTGCCGTTATACACTTAGAGCACCAGTATTCCCGTATTTTTGGGGGCGCGGTGGCGTCGTGGTAACCGGTTCTCATCAGATCACCGAAGTTAAGCAACGTCGAGCGAGGTTCGTTGGTGGATGGGTGACAATTTCAGCGACTGCTTCGTGCTCCCGCGTTGTGTCCTTGGGCAAGACACTTACCCCGATTGCCTACACGGGAGCACGATGACGCTGTGTACTAAAGCGTACTGCACGTCGATGGTACGCATGTCTTCAACCAATCTAACCCTGTCTGTGCCGCGGTGCAGAGTTCAGAGTTACGACGTTGGAGAGCTGGCAGCTGCTCGTCGTTGCTCGGTGGTTCTCTCCGGCTTCCTCCACCCGTAAAACTGTCATCGACACGATATGACCCTGGCTGTTAATGTGTCGTTAAACCCTAATAAAAAAAAATTCCCGTATTTAATTGCGTGAATGTGTCATTTTCAACGATGTTTATCAAATTTTCATGTGGTGGGTTTAATTTGTAATGAGTGCTGTCGGCCCCTCGAAAAAGTTTTACGTTCGCACGTGCTATTTTTCCCCAGGTTTAATAAAAACAGAAGAGCAAATGAATTAAAATGTTTCAAAGATACACATTTGTGTTCAGAATGCAAACCACCGTGGATCGGCGCTGAGATGTTCTACGACTTTTTTTCTTACAGTATGCAGTGATCATTGGTGGGATGTCACACATATCATCAGCAGACCGTCAGCAGCTGTTCGGACGTATATTGTTTCGCTCCCGCCATGCAAGCGGAGCATAGGGGCTTGACCACTGGAGATAATTAATAACAGTTTATGAAATGTGCATACAGGATTGATACTACAAAAAAATGGATACAGAGCTTATAAATGAAAATATTTCAAATACGAACGTCACATTCGAAGATGTTTCCAATATTGACATTGTGAATGCAGATAATCCGAACTCTGACATTGTGGAATCCGATTTTGAAATCACAAATGACGATCTAAATGGAATAGAAGAGGAGAGTGTGGAAGGAAATACCAGAAGCGTTAACTTCAGAGAGGAAAAAAGAGACTATGAGCTGAATGTTCCAAGAGGTTTAAATAGAAAGCAGAATGCGCTACTGGATGACATCCATGAGGTGCAAGTAAACAATTTGGGAAAACTATAGTTATTCTCATGGATACAACGAAATTCGAGTGTTATTCGGAAGGTTTTTCTCAAAGATACTGGGACGAGACATTACAAAAAGAAAAGTTCGACGTTATTTGGGAGTGTGTAAAAGACAAAAATGGTATGATTGTTGAAGACAAACTATGTGTATCAAAAAATAGAACAAACAGAGTTAGGATCCACATTTATCTGACAACAAACACGATTATGTTTCAAGGTAGTTGGGCAAATATTCGGTGGTGGATTTCTACAGAACTTCCTATAGCATTCGAATTGTCGTTTAATTGCGCATTTGAAGGAAACATTCAGAACATTGTTGATTTAATTGAAACTGATCCTGAATCCGAAAACAAAATCCCTGAACAGCCTGCCCGAAACTCCACACCTCGGGCACCTACCAAGAAGAATAAGGCTTTAAATAATGTTAAAGTATGTTTTACGCCCAAACGGAAGACGTCTGTTGTGCCTGTTAAAGATTCGTGTGGATTTATTCGGGTCAACAGTACTCAGAAGGGCTATTGAGGAACTTCAGCTCCATATTGAGGAAGTGAAATTGAGACTCAGTGAACACGAGTTTTCCTGTCACAGCACATTGTTAGATACAAAAACACAAAATATAAATAATATTCGCGTTGAACGGGTGGATATATTAGAAAAATTAAAGGTCGTGGAGGATGAAAATAAAAAACGCAAGCGTGAAAATGAGAAGTGAGCTGCAAAACGTTAAAACTGAACTTAGCAGACTAAAGGCCAACCGAGTTCAGCTTACGCCCAAGGGGTCTACATCCAGTTCAAAACCCAACATTCTAAATCCGCTCTCTGATTTCTTTCACCCAGCATCCCAGGAAAAACCGACTGTAAATCAGAATGGCATTTCCAAACCAAATTCCAGATTATTCTCTACTGTTGTTCCACCCGATCAACACTCACATTTTGAACGTACCCACGACGAACAGGTATGGTTTTCTGTCTTCCGGAAGGGATTCAGCCGATGTGACATTATCGGGTTTAGACCATTCAACAATGACAAGTGAGCATTCACCAACAAACGCTCTGCCTCCCACGCTGGAACAAGGCAAGATCAACAGTGAACAAAAAACACATTTGATGTTAGGAGATTCGGTTCTTCGACCGCTAAATGCGAGAAAAGTTGCGCTTAGGGACGAAAACGTGGAAATTAAAATGCACCCTGGACAGCGACTTAAGGGGTTGTTGAAATGGGTTGTTTACCCTATAAAAATGTGTACAAAGTGACTATTCATGTTGGCATCAATTCGTGTCGGAATGATGTAGAAACTGACAATCAAGAGATGGAGCGACTTATTAGAGCTCTACAAGCGAAATACCCGGAGGTAACGATTAGATTCTCGTCGGTTATTCCAACTACTCATTCCACTCGCACAAATCACCTCATCCAACAAACAAACAGTCAATATAAGTTCGTTTGTGATAGAATGGGGTGTGAATTTATTGACAACACTAGTGGTTTTATTTCAAATAACGGTTCTATACGGTTACATCTGTATCGAGATGCTTTTCACGTTAATGGCATAGGTATAAAAGTGATTGCCAAACGGATTAAATATTGTCAAAGACATGAGAGTGAGCCTTCCGAATTGGATTTGTCACAACTTTCTACAAATGGCTATCCACACAGCATGAAGCGTCAACAAATTTCACGTGTGAAAGAGGGAGAAGGGAGAAGGTCAGTTAATGAGTATACATTAAATAACCGGTATCATAGAACAGACCGGCTACCATATGATCGTCGGCTAATGAAGACTGAGACTGTGTACAAACCACATGGGAATGCACTATTGAATAACGATTGTACAGAATCAGACATCGGGTACCATTCTTCAAAAGCACCCCAGGACATATTTGTCCGTCAACAAATGGCAAATATCCTAGAGTATATAAATTCTAAATTTGTTTAACCAGCCTCCGTAATCTCTATTGCCTATTTTACGAGCTGCTAACATAACCTATTTTACGGAGTAACCTAGCATTAATTAAACAAGAAGTGATGAATTAACACCTTTTAACCTACGGCCCTGTGCTAGATGTTAAATGGTTTTTATTGTTCAATTCTACATGCATAACAGAACTGCCAGTGCAACGTAATTGTGCATTCTTATTGACGAGTTAATACTATAATCCGCTAAATTTTGAAAATTCAATCAGGATCAGTATGTAAAACGGGACTTTTAACAGTTTTCGTCTCTAACTATAATATTATATGCTGAAACTTGTAATTAATCAGCTCAGTGATTAGCGATCACCTGCAATATTCTATACAGAAAGTGTTTGTCATCACCAGCAATCTATGGCTGTGAGATCCATAGATTTAGGGTTTTGACCAACCCTTTCTTCGGGAATATTATAACACGTGTTATTACTCAAACTATTTTTAGTTTTCTGCAATTCGGTAGAAATTATCTCCAGTGGTCCGAAACCTCCGCCAGTAGATTGTTATATACATGTAGTTGTATATCCGTGTAAGTGTGACCAGTAATAATGCAACATCATGTGTTGGCTACACGGCTTGGAATGTTCAGGGACTTAAGAATAAATTAAATGATGCAGACTTCACTCAATTTCTCATGAGATATGATTTTATCACGGCCATGGAGACTTGGCACTGCGATAGATCCGAGTTGGAATTACCAGGCTACACATCGTCGCCTGAGTGTTAGAATGTTCTATGTCCCCCAAGGGACATAGAACATTCTAGCTCTAAGGCGACGACATGTGTCGATCTCTGTCGTGGTAAAACGTCACGCGAAAAAGGGTGAATTTGCATTTATTTCAACTCTAAATACAAATTATTTCACCGTAAATCTAAACGCATAGACGACTTAGCTCTCTGGGTAGAATTCGATGGAAATATGTTCAATCTATCGACTAAGGTTATCTTTGTATCTGTATACATACCTTCCCAAAATTCGTCATATTGGCAATCGAAAAATAGATCAAAATCTGACAACGCCAACGTGTTTAGTAAACTCGAACAAGAACTATTGAACTGTAATCCCACAGAAATGATAATTTTGGGTGGCGACTTTAATGCAAGAACTGGAGGACAGCCGGATTATGTAATGGGAGATAGTGATAAATACGTCCCAACTCCCCAGGCATACACCGTTGATTCTGCCATAAAGGGAGAAAGCCTTGATAAGGAATTGAATAATTTTGGCAGACAACTACTTTCGCTTTGTCAACATGAAAAATTAAGAATTGTAAATGGCCGATGTATCGGCGATAGATTGGGTAACCTCACATCGTACCAATACAATGGCGCCAGTATAGTAGATTATATAATAATATCCGATAGATACTTTTCTGACATTGACTATTTCTGTGTAAAAACTCCGACTATATTTTCAGATCACTGTCAGCTGGCACTCCACCTTGAATACGACCATGCCCCTGATAGCGCTAATCCGATTAAATACCAATACACCTCAGTTAGGAACACCTCCAAGTGGACATCGAAAAGCGCGGAGCGTGAAAGATTAACCCTAACGCGAGGTGATGTTAGGTCAAGTATTTCACAATATCAGATGAAGACATTATCCATCGAACCCGGGAGGGGGGGGGGGGGGTACAACAAAGGCTACCGCTGATTTGATGGATATTCTTCACTTGATTAACAACTATGCAACTCATCGAGTTTCATTTGGAAGAAGCTAAAAAGGTGCCAAAAAGAAGTGGTTTGACCAAAATTGTAAAGAATTAAAACGCAAAATGGAAAATACCATACATTGTATGAAACAGAATCCATATGACAAAACACTAGTTGTCAAATTTTTCTCCGCCAAAAAGACTTATAACAAGGAGGTAAAACTTAAATCCAGGTTATTTTAATAGAAACTATGCGACCGGCCTGATACACTAGAATGCAAGGACCCCACCAGTTATACGAAAATTATTAACCAATTCCGAACTGAAAAAACAAACATTGACAACCTTGATCCGGATTCGGCGGTTGAGTTTTTCGAGAAATTGTTGTGCCCGACACCCATATCAGGAACAACAACTTTTCAAACTTCTATTCCTACAGCTGTACAATCTCAGTATACAGAGAGGATATCACCCGAAGAAATAATTACGTCTCTCAGACACATGAAAAACGGAAAGTCTACCGGCCCCGATAACATATCAAATGAACTGCTCAAAACAGTTGTTCCATATATATTAGATGGAGAAGGGAAACTTTTCAATCATATCCTCGATTCCGGCCATTATCCAGCTGAATGGAGTAAATCCACACCCACGCTTTTATATAAAAAGGGAAGCAGACATGGCCCTAATAATAAAAGGGCGATTGCTGTAAGCTCGGCAGTTGGGAAATTGTTCAACAAAATTATCAACAACAATAAATAACTTTCTCGAAACGAACGAGCTTATTAGTGATCATCGGTTCGGATTTCGCGAAAAGCGAAGCACGACTGACGGTGCATTTGTACTGAAGAATGCTTTCAATAGTTGCAAGCGAAACAAAAATCATCTATATGCGGCCTTTGTTGATTTTCGGAAAGTCTTCGACACAGTCGACCGAAATCTTCTTTTTACCAAAGTATATAAAAAAGGAATTAATGGACCAACATATAATATTTTACGTTTCCTCTACTCCTCAGGCTATTACGTCATTAAAACTACTAAGGGATTGGGGCCCCCGCTCCTGTCAACGATCGGTGTGAGACAAGGCTGCGTGGTTTCGCCGACACTATTCAAGATATAAAGGAAATATTTAACGAAGACATGACTCCATAACTATTAACTGCAGAACCGTAAACCATCTTCTCTTCGCGAATGACCTTGTTATCTTCTCCAATACACCCACGGGGCTACAAACATGTTTAGAGAACCAAGAAAAGTATACGAAAGAGAACAGATTGACAGTGAATACTGAAAAAAAACAAGTGTCTTGTATTCTCGAGAAGGAAAAAAAGACAAAGAGCTACCAAGTTTTACGCTGGGTGGAAAACACTGGAAACTGTCAAGAAATATTCATATCTCGGTATAACGTTCACAAATAATGGCAAATTCACGGAAGCGCAAAATGATTTAAAACTGAAAAGGAATAAAGCACTGCATGGACTCTTTAACTCCCTCCAGAAAAAATACATCCCGTCTGTCATGTTAATGTGTAAATTATTTGATCAATTAATCAATCCAATTTTTCTCTACGGTTGTGAACTATGGAATCCTGATTGTCATTTTACAAACTGTGATAAACTGCCGCATGAGGCAGTACATCTCAAATTTTGTAAAATGATACTCGGAGTAAATAAAAATTCCTCTAATCTCGTCGTACGCGCGGAGCTCGGAAGGTCCCCGCTTTCGGTTGAGTATCTTGTACAATTATACAAATTCATTACCAAATTGCACTACACAAGCCCAAGTACCTTACTGAAAGACTCTTTTGTGGAATATAAACTCACAGCAGAATATAGCGCATTCCAACATATGTTGAAGCAGTATAATGTGCCTGGTGATAAAGTTGGCAATACTGAATCCAGAACATTATATGATAAATTGAATATGGAATACGTACAGTATTTACATGAATCTATTTATGACGACAATAAAAAGCGTGGTAATAACAAACTTCGTACTTATCGTACGTTCAAACGTGATCAGATATTTGAAACATATTTTACCTATACTAAAGCTCCTGAGGCGAGGATTATATTTACCAGGCTGAGAATAAGCAATCATAATTTGAATATTGAGAGAGGCAGACACTCACAACCCCCATTCCACTAGATCGTAGGCTCTGCAAGGCTTCTAGTGTTTGTGCAGCTGCCGGCGAAGTAGAAAGTGAAATTCTCTTTATCATGGATTGTCCGGCCTATTCAAACAGTAGAGCCCAGTTGTTCAACATTATAACGAATCAAAACGGTTTTTGCGCGCCGAAGGCGCGCAGGAACGGTGTGGGGCAAGCCCCTTTCGACCCTCTTTAGCTGTGGATTTGTGTTATGCCTGACCGTGGTAATTTTCCAATAACCGTGGCGGAGAGGTAGTGGGTAATTAGAGGCGCTTGTGTCTCTTTTGCTTCTTTTTTAGAGGTGGTGGTCTGGATGGAGAGACAATGGCAGTCGGCGTTGTTGGTGGACTGCCAGATGGTGACTGATGTGGGTTATATGGTCTGGTCCTGGCTGAGTCTGGAGTGGTCCTGTGTGATGGCTGAGGCTCCTGCTGTGGTTGGGCCTCTATCAGTTTTCTTGTCACTTCTGTTTGTAGGAGGAATTGTTCGTACTTTCTGTCCATTTCTTTCCTGTGTAGGTCCACTTTTATCTTGTTGTCCTCAATGATGCTCTCCAGCCAATTGTCCGATTCCTGGCACTTTGGCTCCGAAGGAAGAGGCGAGTGGGGATCAGGAAGAGTCGAGAGGGCAGCTTCCATTTCCACATCAGTCTCCACAGACTCTTCCACATCCGACAACACTGGCTGGGGAGCCGGCAGTAGGATGGGACTGTCTGTGGGAGTGGGAGGGGGAGTGGTGGCCGCCTCTGCCTCTTTCTTTTCCTCACCGTTCTCTTTCTTCTTCTCCAAAACTACCTCCAAGCGTCGGGCATCCCTCTGCTTGGTGGACGGGCTCTTTCTTTTAGGTTTCCTTCTCTTTTCAGGGCCTCCAGACCCCCTTGGGTGAGGACCAGTGTGAGAGGGGTCCTCTCACTAAAGGTACTACCTCTACCCTTGGGGGTGGTGTGATTTTCTCATCTGTGGCGAATTCCATGGTCAGATAGACCTCTCTCTCCCTTCTCCTGGATAGCCCAGGAGATGGGACGTGAGACACCCAGAGCTGATATGGTGTTCTGTAATCTTGCCGGTAATTCCAGTGCTCCCATGTTGTTTTAGTTCAGGTGTTCACACCCTGAAGTCAGAGGTGCGAATGATGAGGAATGACGATATTGAGTGAAATGGAGTCTCAACATTATAAGTAGAGATAGACCAGATTTTATAAAACTAGTAAATGTCAGCAATTTGAACTCATTGTGAAGAATGATAGTCCGACAATCATTAATCCCATCTGAAACATGATCCTGCTGTTCTTCAGGGAGAGAGATGCATCAATTGCCAAAAACACGAGCAAGATTGTTTACCTTTCCTTTAAATAGTCTTTGTTGATCTTTTTAACAATCATTGTATATATTTTATAATTCACATTATAATTTACATTATATGTTATTTGTGCAATCTGCCTGACTGTAGGTGTAATATTGCTTCAATAAACTATCTATCTATTTGTGCCGGCGCCTCATTGGTTGGTAATAATTAATGGACAGGACTGCGGTCATGTCAGTGTGTCGAAAACAGAATAGCACTCCGCGGATTAAAATGTCGTATTATTGACACTTTTTCGACACGTAGGCATGCCAAATTAATAATTTTCTTATGGTTATGCATTTTCGAACAAAATAGGTTTCTTTTGATTGATTCAAATCTTGCCTGATAGACATTTAGTTCGCGAGATGTGATTTTTTTTTGTCAGACTGTACTGATAGCGAGGTTGATTGGTTTCACTTGGTATTTTCCCAGTGCTATAGATAGTAACGCAAACCGGCCGGGGTTCGTCACCCCTAGTTTAGCACTAGAAATCAGGGGTGATGGAAACCGGGTCTTTAAAAAAGTTAGTAAAGAGACTTCTGAACTAAAATAAGAAAGTGTGCGAGAAAAAACTCCACTCTGGGTGTACGCGTCATAATTAACATAGGCCGTCCATCATCTCATTCAACGTACTGAAGACAAAATATTAAGGGCCTATATAAGTAATGAAATTTTGTTTATTTTGAAAATTCTCACCTGTGATATTCCTTCAATTCAAATTACATATACACAAACTGTACATCAAAATGAAGGTTGGGATGTATAGAACACGAAACACATGTGTAATCAACTCATAGAGTCGACTGTAGGCACCACTGGTTCCTGGAAGCCTGCTGCCGTATTCGCACCAGAACTGATAATTTAATAATATTTCACGAAAACAACTTGTGGCCAAATGTGCTTTACATATCCAAGAACAAAGCTAAGGGATAAAAATTCTTCAAAACACGGCGACAGAGCTGCATTGGGGAAAATTCCAAAGCCTTTGCTTTTGTTTACGTGTGAGTATACTTTCGATTTCCGGTCGACTTCATCGGACAGAAAAAGCATGTAAAAACAATGCCGTCTAAAATCAAATAATGAAAAAATCGCCTTTATACAGTATACTGTTATTAGATAGAGACTGCAAAGTTGCCATATTCAATGCAAGGTATCGTGATACCTGTTGAAATTTCTTAGAATTACGATTTTGTTTTTCGATGAAAATTCGTGGTAACGAGTGATTTGCGCATGTCTGTCGAGCATGGAAACCATTTTCAATAAAAAAATGCAGACAGTGTTGTCCTTTTCAAAATGCAGTCCTATCGCCGTATTCGAAAGTGTTTTGAATGCCTAGCTTTGTTCTTGGATATATGAAGCACATTTGGCCACAAGTTGTTCTGATGAAATATTACTTTATTATCAGTTCTGGTGCGAATACGGTAGCAGACTCCCAGGAACCAGTGGTGCCTACAGTCGACTCTATGAGTTGATTAATATGTGTTTCGTGTTCACTACGCCCCAATCGTCATTTTGATGTATAATTAGTGTATTTATTTATTTATTTATTTATTTATTTATTTATTGATGTTTAAGGTCACATATTTATGCACAATGGCTAACCAGGACCGTGACATTTTTACGGGTGGAGGAAGCCGGAGTACCCGGAGAGAACCACCGAGCAACGACGAGCAGCTGCCAGCTCCCCAACATCGTAACTCCGCACTGCAGCACAGGCAGGGTTAGATTGGTTGAAGACGTGCGTACCATCGACGTGCAGTACGCCTTAGTACACGGCGTCATCGTGCCCCCACGCGGGCAATGGAGATGAAGTGTCTTGCCCAAGGACACAACGCGGTTGCCGCAGGTGGGATTCGAACCGAGGACCTCTCGGCTTGCAGCCTGCACCTCTACCTACTGAGCCACCGAAAAAATTCCATTACTTATATAGGCCCTTAACCTTACAAAAGAGCCCTGCAAACCAAGAATGTAACAAATGTGACACAAACTCTCAATAAAAATCGACTGTGGATACAGATGTCACACCTCACAAAGTCTATTGAACTTCACATGTGAAGATGATTACAATAATTTGTTGAGTCATTAAAACCTGTGGCAATAATCTTTTAAGGTGTCGCCCAACCTAACTTTGGTCAATTTGTTGACATTTTTCCCAGTGCCTCAGAAACAGATAAGAGAAGTAAGGAAAGGCAAATTATATATCAAAATAATGAGTAAAGTGGATAGAAAAGGTACAAATAATTTTTTTCAGGAAAAAAAGTGAATTTTATGATTTTGAAGAAAATTAATTTGCCAATGGCATAAGTAACGAACCGGTAAAACCACAAAATAGTCGGTAATTCGAAAGCCTTGTCCTCAATATGATAACATACTACAGACTCGAAGAAAGCATTTTTTTGACACACACTCTGGTGGGTTTTGATGTTTGAATGTAATAACACCAACACAAATTTTGGATGTGGCCATGTTTCAACGATGTTTATTCCGGTCATGTGATTAGGATGTGGGTCTTGCAGAAATACTCAATTTGGGCAATCGTAAGAATGCAAGGACGTGATCGCACCCTTTATTTGTTCGAAACAATGTATAAGCGGATTTGCAAACAGGTGACAACAAATACTTGAGCTGTTAATGTCATAACTGCAAAATATGGTTCGAAATTCCCTCTCGTGTTTACAGGCCGTCTGAACTTTTTTGTTGACAAAAAATCTGAATTACTGCGCACTAACAAGACAACATGAACCACTTGTAGAAAAATAACCGAGTGTATAAAATCGGGACGATACACATAAAATAAGGCAATATTCATAACAAAGTAAGCAGAATGCTTCAGAAATCACATTTTCACGAAATATATTCCAAGTGACCTGGAACTTTAATGAGCGTGTTGATTTCCCCCGATGTTGTGAAGTTATTTACTTCACAGTTACCATGGATCTTCACCACGGACTGTGTTGATGTCGGTAAAGGATCGATTCAAGATGGATCGAAAATGATGTATTCGCGCTTTTAAATAAGGTGCGTTGGGACGATGCTGAGAATTTAGTTCTTTCTTGCAACTAACCATACTAACACAAGCGACGATCAGTGTCTTTTGTCATCGTTTTACACTGACAAATGTGACAAATCTCCTTCACCGAAAACTATCTCCCAATTTGCATATCAAAATAAACATAACCGCTGTCAGCGTGACCGCGGGGTCAAAACCGAAAGGAATTATCGAATCCACGGTCAAAATTAGCAGCAATAGGCTTTTAAACAAATGAAATACACGAAATATTCGCAATGTCTTCATTATCCACGCCGAGTTACTTTTTAACCAGACCGCATGCGTTCAGTTTCGTTTGTCGGCATCAAACTGATATTGTTTGCGATAATTAATAGTACGAGAAGGCGAAAGAAGCCAAATATTTCCCATCATCTATAAACTAATTAAAATTGATAATTCCTTTTATTTTACTGAAATTATGAATTGATAAGGTGGGTGTGCGATTATTATGCCCCAGACCTGGAAGTTGTAAAATCAAAGCCTAAGGTGCATCTAGGGCTGTGCAGTGGTGACCTCTGTCCTCTTAGTCTTACCCATTCATCATTACATGTACCAACATTCTCCCTTGTATCTCAACCACTGCTACTCCAATTTGAAGAATATTTGGTGCTGTGATCGAGCATCATGGGGAAACAATGCCTGTGTAGCTGCTGTTGCATGTGTTTCTTCCCACATTTTTTCAGAGTTTTGGTACTTTTCCACTCTTTTGAGTTAGAAAAATTTGTTTATAACTAGTTGATTTGTTACAATTTGTTAGAAAGTGCCTGTTGATACCCTCAAATGTATTGCTACAAACTATTTCCGGTGAAGATTTTGTTCCTATTACGTATCAAGCAACAACCTAATGAATATTCCGTATAAAGCCACCAATCTGATGTTTGACACTTATCGAAGCTGTTATGAAGGCTCATGGAACTCAAAATGTTGATTATGGCAGGACTTTTCTATTCACCATTTAATCGATAAATTAAGTGTTATAGTTGGAAGTAAGAAGCTTGAAAGGTCCAGAACTTGAAATCTAAAAAAAAATGTTTTGCAATGTAACATGATTTTTGCAGATACACTTATTTGGAGGGCTACCTGTCTGATAGTGTTTGGAACATGTGTGGCCAGGGTCTTCAAAAAGAAAAAAGAGTTAAACTTTGAGAAAAAAGGCATATGTCTTGAGTGCCGGAGGTAGAGTCATACAAGAAAGAGAGCCCCCCTCCAGGGGAAATTTTTTGTGTCAAATGGAGCTCACTTGTCACCTTTTGTGGATTGCTTTGTGTACTGCGTTCTTGAAAAAAATATGTGAGACCCTCTGGATGTGCCCTTCTGATCTCAATATGCCAATAAGCCTCCTTGGGGATAGTACATGCAAAAATGGCCGTGTAAGGTTGATTTGATGTGTTTTGAATAACAATGTACTTTTAACTACATTAGATGGTTTATTGCAGTGACAGGTTACAGTTACCCTTATTTCTTCTCCAACAGATATCATGAGTGTATTGGTTTCCAAGAGTAAACAAAGCTATTATACTTATTGATGAACCAGACAAATTTAACAATTTAATCACTATCAAATTGATGCATGGGATAAAAGGGGTTTGTAAATATATTTATTCAACTACAATGTATGACTTTGCAGTGCATTCTACATAGGAGAATATCATAGTTTCTTTCCAAACCACCACAGTGACACATACATCTTTATATTGGGAGACGCTCTTTTGTCCTTCCATACTTCTTCTGGTGGACCTTCAAATTGACCTTTCTTGAACTCCCCAAATCAAAACATAAACAGAAGAAAATGTCTGGCTTCAGTCAGTGAGCATTCCACTTATAACATTTGGTCTCAATCTTTATTACTTTCATGAATTAGGAAAGATTTCTTCGAGTATGTACTTCAATGTTTACAGAATACAGCTGTTATTTTATTTTGAGGTATTTTATTGTAAAAATTGTGTTCTCTTACTTATGCCATAGCAGACTTTCAGGTGGAGCTATTTACACATGGCAGCAGTTCCATGGCAAATTTCATTTTCCACATGTTCTATGTTTTATTCCAAGAATTTTGGTATATAATTTATTGGGGTTATTCATTTTTTAGACTTGAAAGAAAATTACATGAAATTTGACCAAAGTTAGGTTGGACGTTCCCTTAAGGGGCTATATAAGTAATGGAATTTTGTTTATTTTAAAATGCTCACCTCTCATATTCCTTAAATTCAGATTAAATATACACAAATTTTACATCAAAATGAAGGTTGGGATGTATAAAATACGAAACACATATGTAATCAACTCATAGAGTTGACAACAGGCAACACTGGATCCTGGAAGTCTGCTATCGTATTCGTACCAGAACTGATAACAAAATAATATTTCCCAAGAACAACTCGTGGCCGAATGTGCTTCAGATATTCAATAATAAAGCTAGGCATTCAAAACACTTTCTAGTGCAGCGACAGGACTGCATTTTGGAAAAGGACAACACTGTCTGCATTTTTTATTGAAGATGGTTTCCATGCTCGACAGACATGCGCAAATCACTCGATACCACGAATTTCCAACGAAAAACAAAATCGTAATTCTAAGAAATTTCAATAGGTATCATGATACCTTGCATGGATATGGCAACTGTGCAATCTCTATCTCATAACAGTATACTGTATGAAGGCGATCTTTTTCATTGTTTAATTTTAGACGGCGTTGTTTTTACATGCTTTTTCCGTCCGATGACTTCGACCGGAAATCGAAAGTATACTCAAGGCTTTGGAATTTTCCCGCATGCAGCTCTGTCGCCGTGTCTTGAAGAATTTTGATCCCTTAGCGTTGTTCTTGGATATGCAAAGCACATTTGGCCACAAGGTGTTTTCCTGAAATATTATTAAATTATCAGTTCTGGTGCGAATACTGCAGCAGACTTCCAGGAACCAATGGTGCCTACAGTCGACCCTATGTATTGATTGCACGTGTGTTTCGTGTTCTATAC
The DNA here is from genome assembly GCA_031216915.1 of Pictodentalium vernedei. NCBI lineage: Eukaryota > Metazoa > Mollusca > Scaphopoda > Dentaliida > Dentaliidae > Pictodentalium > Pictodentalium vernedei. The sequence continues at coordinate 310,546,170 of CM062293.1, read as the reverse complement.
ATCCCAACCTTCATTTTGATGTACATTTTGTGTATATTTAATTTGCATTGAAGGAATATCACAGGTGAGAATTTTCAAAATAAACAAAATTTCATTACTTATTTTGGCCCTTCAGGTGATTCTAAAGTCATGGCTGCCAACATGGAAGCCAGAAACATAGAAAAATGTGAACATTTCATTGAACAATAACTTGGCCATAAAACAGCCTTGCCCTTGGCTACCAGGGTTGGGGGAATGGTCATGTCACACAGAACGTGATGGGACCCGCAAAATATGCATTTAACAAATTTACGAGTCATTTGGAGACATTAGAAATTGTGTACTGTCAAACAGTCGGAAATGGCGTGGTCAGGTTTCAAAAAATAGCGAGACGCCTCACCTTCCAATGAACAACCAACGTGAGCTATCAGTAATGTACTGCAGCAGTTGAGTCTTAATTTTGAATAAAACACATCGAAGATAGGACTCAGCACGTTGTCAACCTGGGTCATTTCAGTCTCAAAAGTGTCCGCCATGTTTACGGTGGGAAATTCAAAACACTGAAGGTTGTGGGAAAGATTAAGACGAAAGATCTCGCCATATGTCCCGTAAATTCTCATGATAATGCCACTCCTGAAATTCTGATTGTCGATATATCTCACGGGAAGCAGACAAATAAAGGCAAATTACATTGATTGTCTGTTCTATGTAAATATTCTTCCCTCGCCAACTGAAGCAGCCAATTTGTTTACATGGATCGACCTTGCCATTAGTTTGTATTCAAGCGCCAAAATTACCAACAGAGAACAAAAATTGCAGTTATCTTTAATTAACAAAACTGTGACATATAGTGGAATTAGAAACCCATGTTGTATTCTTTCGTTGTTGAAATATTCGTAAACTGGTTGCTTTTTCACTTCTTTTAATCGCAAATCGGGGGAACTATTGTCCGTTATGTAATATTGATGGTATAACTTTATTGGTCTGTCAATCAGCCCTGTTTCGGTCTGGTGTCGGTGAGTTCCAGAAATAATGCTCCTAATTTTGCGATCTGGTGTGATTTACATTGCGAATCATTGTAAACGATGTATTTCATTATATTTGTTTGCAATCCATAAAGATCATCCATATTCGAATAATCTGTGGGCTATTAGACTCATGTCTGCAAGTAATTGTTGATCGAAGTTGTTGTCACCGGAAAGTCACATGCGTTGGTAAGTCGCTTGTTCAAAGTGCGAAAAATATTTTTTTTTCTTTCTATCCACCCCACTAGACCTCCTAATCACAAATTAAAATATGACAGAAGTGTGAACGTGCAATTTTTCTCTAGGAAATTATTTTATCAGTCGTTGCATAGAAATTCTCAACGAAAGTGAAGTATGGCAACACACACAAGGCACAATCGAGCTTCAAGTTCAAATTTGTGAGTGCTTTGCCTTATCGAAATATTGGCTAATAAATCGGCATTTTCACAAAAAATCTCTGCACAAAGTTACAAATAGGGCCTCTAAATAATCAAAAATCCAGAAAACGGAATTAAAAAACAGTAATTAGATAACCAAAATACCAAGAAGATTATATACGAATTCATTGTCAATGGCTCGGCCACTCTGAATTTGATAAAAGTTATTGAAAATTAATAATAGTGATGGCATTTTCACCTTTAGGCTCTTTTAAATAATAGTGGTGACTGAAATTTTTCTTCAAATTTTCATGTATAATAGTAATTCAGCACTATTATTCAACAGGTCAAGGTATTCTAAAATTCTTACTAATAACACAGGACGGATGGATTCACAGTATTAGGAAAAAGGGTAAAAGAAGTAAATTCTAGCAAACTTTCTTCATATATTCCCGTGAGTTCGTTTAACTTGGTGGCCATGGATAAAAAAACAGCTTTTTAAATGTATTACCTTGACTGAATATGAAAAGCACTGTATCTAACCTACATGTACAGATCAGGGTTTGATCCAGGTAAATTGGGAAAGGGGCCTTTTTCATGGTCTTGGAGAAATTATTCATTTAGCCACCTAGACATAAACCCAGCTGGAAACTTTTTTCCAGAGAGAATACAGGTTAAAATGGGTATCATTTAATTAGAATCAACTGTCAGAAAAACTCTGGTTTTGTAACCTGATAATGCTGTATAAGTTAAGGAGTAATAATGTTTTGGGCCAGATATTAGGAATTTTATTGCATGTACCCCATTGGGAATGAGACCTCAATTTGGCCACAGAATGTGGCCACACGAAGCTCTGATGTAGTGGGCATATCAAAGCAGAACCATTCCCCAACATATAATTCAAAGGTTTTCTTTTTTTATTTTCTGTACCTCAACTAACACCTCATGTGAACAAGCTTTGGTTGGAATGGTAAGGATTGCTTATGGGAGGCAAACGATTAACACTTTCAATAATGCAGAGGAAAGGTGGCACGTCTGTGATGTTTTCTCGTATCACAGAATATATACACTTTCTGCCTTAAAAAACAGAGCTCATAACCTTCCATTGGAATGGCTCCAGTAAGCTCATCAGTTACAGTTGAAGATCACAATCACTTGCTATGTTCGTGTTGCAAAATTTGTACAAATAATGAAATCTGAATGGTCATTTATCTGTGCAACAAGATAAGTTGTCATAAATATTGTCTTCCACTTATATTAAATACAAGTACATAGTGATAAAGAGGTAAGAGATTGTCATTTCATGGGACTCTTCGACATCTTGAATGGGTGTTTTGGGGAAACAAAATGTTTTCATGAAAACGTAATGTCAAGCAAAATGGTTGAGAAGAATGCATAACTGTATCATACCACTGGAGGTGTGGGTGGTTCTAGTCTGCAGGTCACAGACTGAATCAGAATAATATAGTCTGTCTACACTAGAGCCTAAAACCTGAACTCACTGTTTACAATATTTACTGCACAGGTTTCACAGTGTACATACTAGTAAGAGGGCACAAGAATCAAGAGAAAACCTTTACGACAAAAAACTGAAAACAGGTGGAAATTGAAGGTGGCTTGGGAATGCTGCATGATTCCAGTCCAATATGGAAATGTGCCACTGTTAAAGGGGTCTCTGTTATGGATGGGATGTGAACCAGCATCAAATGCTGAGTTGGTCTATTACTCTTGCAGGCAATATTAATGTGTACCTTTTTTCCCTGTACACATTTTTCGGGGAACTATTAAAATAGCCGGTGTCCGTCCGTTCGTGTATCCCTCCCACTGTGGTTTCCCAATGATAACTTTAGTTGTGGTTGACCAAATCAAATGAAATTTGGTATGCAGGCGTATCAACATAAAATACAGGTCCAGTTCGAATCGTGCAGTCCGATCATTTTTGCCAAAGTTATGCCCCTTTTTCAACTTTGAAAACTCCATTTTTTTTAAGTTTCCAACCAATAACTTGAGCTGTAATTGAAAGAATCAAATAAAATTTGCTGTGTCGGTGTATCAACATAAAATGCAGGTCAAGTCAAATCAAGGTTTGATCCGATAATTTTTGCCAGAGTTATGTCCATTTTTCAATTTTGAAAATTCTATTGTTTTTATGGGTGTGTGTGTGGGGTTGGGGGGGTGGGGTGGGGGCGTGGCCACACAGTATTTTATTTTCTATTATAGGAATTTGACGATACACTTTCAGCAGGGAGATCTCATGTCAAGACAGTTTTACTTGTGGAAGAGGGCAGAACAGATATATCACTTATATGGATAATATTTCCAGGGGAGCTAAACTAGATTACTGATTAGTGTGGTGTGCCATACTTTTGAACAGTAAATAGTTCCCTGTGAACAAATGGCTGGACCAGTGCATGCAGTGGTCCTTCAACACTTTAAATTAACATACAATTGGATTTATTTTTTAAAAAGTTATGACTCAACTGTTGTTCTCTAGTGCATATAGAAAACATATCCTTCAATGTGAGATTCATATTTTAAGTTTTGGTGGCAGGACGTTGACCGTGAGTTAGGGATGTTCAAAAGCATTTTTTTGGTGAGTAAATTCTTTTTTTTTAATTTTTATCACATTTTTGTAATCTATTGGGTAGGAAGCAATCATTCATGTATTAAATGACCATTACTATTGAAAAGTAATGAAAAAAACATCATGTTTTCCACCTGTCCACTCAAACTACAATCTTCAGTTTAGAATCACCTTAACAAGACAGTCACGACAGGGGTATTAGCGACCAGTGACATAATTGAACTACTACTTGTTATTGTTTAAAGCTTCTTTTGTTCACAGACTCTCAGCAGCCTATTGTTTTGTACATGTTAAATTCAAATTAATAGTCGAACAGGATCACTTGGCAATGTGAATAACCTAACTCAACATTCTTTTAACAGTTTTAGACCTCACTCTCTGTTTACAATCTTGGGAAAAACTTCAGAACAAATGAACAATGGAGGCGGGGAAGGGGCGATGGAAGTCACGAGAGTGTTGTGTTTTCTTATTTGTTATTTATTTATTTATTTTTTTTTTGGGGGGGGGAGGGGGAGGGGGATTTCCACCTCACTGGTTGTGGCGACTAATTCTTAAAAGTTCTGGATAAAATCTTAGGCACCACCTACAACCATTGAAAGTCGACTAGTCCTTTTGCTAATCTATTACACTTATAAATAATTGTTGCCCCCCCCCCCCCCCCACACACACACAGTGATTCAGTGGTGATCAAAATAAAATGCACGTGATTAGCAACGACTTTGCCGTGTTAAACAATATTATGACGAATTAATAATTAAAATTGCTGGTGGTCTTTCTTTTTTCGGGGTTTGGTGGTGTGGGGGTTATCGTTTGAAAATGCTATTATTCGATTCCCGTTAATGAAAGCGAACAGGATGTCACTGTATCACAAGCATAGATCCGTACAATTTATAATGAGGGTCCAAAACCTGGAGGATTAAATTCAAGCCTTAATTTGTTTATTCTCCGGCAAGTGATAGCTCGCATTGGGGAGATAGGTAGTGTTTACGATGGTATTAAAAGTTGGTGGGAGAGACCTAATTTTTCGGCCGGGAGGGGGATGTGTTGGTTGTTGCCATCAGCCGGTAAATGATAGAGATATGTCCAACCTGTTTATTTTTGGACCTTCCTCGGTTTATGTTGGCCATAGTGTGTACCAGCAATAGGCCTCATCTTTTCGTTTTTAAAACTTATTTCTATTAAATTTTAGCTTGCTGTTATACACTTCGAATACCAGTATTCTCGTTTTTATTTGCGTGAATGTGTCATTTACAACGACGTTTGTCAAATTTTCAACTGGTGGCCTTAAATTGTAATGCGTACTGCCGACCTCTCGATAAAGTTTACCGTTCGCACGAGCATATTTTCCCGCATGTTTAATAAAAACAGAAGTGTGCATGAATTTAAATGAACGGCAATGAACACAAACACAACCTATTAATATTTTTAAAGATACACATTTGTGCTGCGAATGCAAACCGCCGTGGATCCGCGTTGAGATGTTCTTCGATTTTTTCTCACAGTATGCTACGGAAGCAATGGAGGGACATTTTTGTTACCAGTTATTACTTACTTGTTATTACAAATAACAAATAACAAGTAAATAATAACAAATAACAAATAAGTAATAACAAATAACAAGTAATAACAAATAAGTAATAACAAATAACAAATAACAAGTAAGTAATAACAAATAAGTAATAACAAATAACAAATAAGTAATAGCAAGTAAGTAATAACAAATAAGTAATAACAAATAAGTAATAACAAATAACATATAAGTAATAACAAATAAGTAATAACAAATAAGTAATAACAAATAACAAATAAGTAACAACAAATAAATAAGTAATAACAAATAAGTAATAACAAATACCATATAAGTAATAACAAATAAGTAATAACAAATAAGTAATAACAAATAAGTAATGACAAATAACAAATAAGTAATAACAAATAACAAGTAAGTAATAACAAATAAGTAATAACAAATAACAAATAAGTAATAACAAGTAAGTAATAACAAATAAGTAATAACAAATAAGTAATAAGTAATAACATCGTATTCGGACCAGAACTGGTAACAAAATAATATTTCCCAAGAACAACTCGTGGCCGAATGTGCTTCAGATATTCAATAATAAAGCTAGGCATTCAAAACACTTTCTAGTACAGCGACAGGACTGCATTTTGGAAAAGGACAACACTGTCTGCATTTTTTATTGAAGATGGTTTCGATGCTCGACAGACATGCGCAAATCACTCGATACCACGAATTTCCAACGGCAAACAAAATCGTAATTCGAAAAATTTCAATAGGTATCATGATACCTTGCATTGAATATGGCAACTGTGCAATCTCTATCTAATAACAGTATTCTGTATGAAAGCGATCTTTTTCATTCTTTAATTTTAGACGGCGTTGTTTTTACTTGCTTTTTCCGTCCGATGACTTCGACCGGAAATCGAAAGTATACTCAAGGCTTTGGAATTTTCCCCCATGCAGCTCTGTCGCCGTGTCTTGAAGAATTTTGATCCCTTAGCTTTGTTCTTGGATATGCAAAGCACATTTGGCCACAAGTTGTTTCCCTGAAATATTATTAAATTATCAGTTCGTGTGCGAATACGGCGGCAGACTTCCAGGAACCAGTGGTGCCTACAGTCGACTCTATGAGTTAGTTACACATGCGTTTCGTGTTCTATACATCCCAACCTTCATTTTGATGTACATTGTGTGTGTATTTAATTTGCTTTGAAGGAATATCACAGGTGAGAATTTTCAAAATAAACAAAATTTCATTACTTATATTGGCCCTTCAGGTGATTCTAAAGTCATGGCTGCCAACATGGAAGCCAGAAACATAGAAAAATGTGAACATTTCATTGAACAATAACTTGGCCACGAAACAGCCTTGCCCTTGGCTACCAGGGTTGGGGGAATGGTCATGTCACACAGAACGTGATGGGACCCACAAAATATGCATTTAACAAATTTACGAGTCATTTGGAGACATTAGAAATTGTGTACTGTCAAAACGTCGGAAATGGCGTGGTCAGGTTTCAGAAAATAGCGAGACGCCTCACCTTCCAATGAACAACCAACGTGAGCTATCAGTAATGTACTGCAGCAGTGGAGTCTTAATTTTGAATAAAACACATCGAAGATAGGACTAAGCACGTTGTCAACCTGGGTCGTTTCAGTCTCAAAAGTGTCCGCCATGTTTACGGTGGGAAATTCAAAACACTGAAGGTTGTGGGAAAGATTAAGACGAAAAATCTCGCCATATGTCCCGTAAATTCTCATGATAATGCCACTCCTGAAATTCTGATTGTCGATATATCTCACGGGAAGCAGACAAATAAAGGCAAATTACATTGATTGTCTGTTCTATGTAAATATTCTTCCCTCGCCAACTGAAGCAACCAATTTGTTTACATGTATCGACCTTGCCATTAGTTTGTATTCATGCGCCAAAATTACCAATAGGGAACAAAAATTGCAGTTATCTTTAATTAACAAAACTGTGACATATAGTGGAATTAGAAACCCATGTTGTATTCTTTCGTTGTTGAAATATTCGTAAACTGGTTGCTTTTTCACTTCTTTTAATCGCAAATCGGGGGAACTATTGTCCGTTATGTAATATTGATGGTATAACTTTATTGGTCTGTCAATCAGCCCTGTTTCGGTCTGGTGTCGGTGAGTTCCAGAAATAATGCTCCTAATTTTGCGATCTGGTGTGATTTACATTGCGAATCATTGTAAACGATGTATTTCATTATATTTGTTTGCAATCCATAAAGATCATCCATATTCGAATAATCTGTGGGCTATTAGACTCATGTCTGCAAGTAATTGTTGATCGAAGTTGTTGTCACCGGAAAGTCACATGCGTTGGTAAGTCGCTTGTTCAAAGTGCGAAAAATAATATTTTTTTCTTTCTATCCACCCCACTAGACCTCCTAATCACAAATTAAAATATGACAGAAGTGTGAACGTGCAATTTTTCTCTAGGAAATTATTTTATCAGTCGTTGCATAGAAATTCTCAATGAAAGTGAAGTATGGCAACACACACAAGGCACAATCGAGCTTCAAGTTCAAAGTTGTGAGTGCTTTGCCTTATCGAAATATTGGCTAATAAATCGGCATTTTCACAAAAAATCTCTGCACAAAGTTACAAATAGGGTCTCTAAATAATCAAAAATCCAGAAAACGGAATTAAAAAACAGTAATTAGATAACCAAAATACCAAGAAGATTATATACGAATTCATTGTCAATGGCTCGGCCACTCTGAATTTGATAAAAGTTATTGAAAATTAATAATAGTGATGGCATTTTCACCTTTAGGCTCTTTTAAATAATAGTGGTGACTGAAATTTTTCTTCAAATTTTCATGTATAATAGTAATTCAGCACTATTATTCAACAGGTCAAGGTATTCTAAAATTCTTACTAATAACACAGGACGGATGGATTCACAGTATTAGGAAAAAGGGTAAAAGAAGTAAATTCTAGCAAACTTTCTTCATATATTCCCGTGAGTTCGTTTAACTTGGTGGCCATGGATAAAAACAGCTTTTTAAATGTATTAACTTGACTGAATAAGAAAAGCACTGTATCTATCCTACATGTACAGTTCAGGGATTGATCCAGGTAAATTGGGAAAGGGGCCTTTTTCATGGTCTTGGAGAAATTATTTATTTAGCCATCTAGACATAAACCCAGCTGGAAGCTTTTTTCCAGCGAGAATACAGGTTAAAATGGGTATCATTTAATTAGAATCAACTGTCAGAAAAACTCTGGTTTTGTAACCTGATAATGCAGTATAAGTTAAGGAGTAATAATGTTTTGTGCCAGATATTAGGAATTTTATTGCATGTACCCCATTGGGAATGAGACCTCAATTTGGCCACAGAATGTGGCCACACGAAGCTCTGATGTAGTGGGCATATCAAATAAGAACCATTCCCCAACATATAATTCAAAGGTTTTCTTTTTTTTATTTCCTGTACCTCAACCAACACCTCAGGTGAACAAGCTTTGGTTGGAATGGTAAGGATTGCTTATGGGAGGCAAACGATTAACACTTTCAATAATGCAGAGGAAAGGTGGCACTTCTGTGATGTTTTCTCGTATCACAGAATATATACACTTTCTGCCTTAAAAAACAGAGCTCATAACCTCCCATTGGAATGGCTCCAGTAAGCTCATCAGTTACAGTTGAAGATCACAATCACTTGCTATGTTCGTGTTGCAAAATTTGTACAAATAATGAAATCTGAATGGTCATTTATCTGTGCAACAACAGTGATCTGATCAGTGTGTTAGATAAATACTTGAAAGAAAGTTGTCATAAATATTGTCTTCCAGTTATATTAAATACAAGTACATTGTGATAAAGAGGTAAGAGATTGTCATTTCATGGGACTCTTCGACATCTTGAATGGGTGTTTTGGGGAAACAAAATGTTTTCATGAAAACGTAATGTCAAGCAAAATGGTTGAGAAGAATGCATAACTGTATCATACCACTGAGGGTGTGGGTGGCTCTAGTCTGCAGGTCACAGACTGAATCAGAATAATATAGTCTGTCTACACTAGAGCCTAAAACCTGAACTCACTGTTTACAATATTTACTGCACAGGTTTCACAGTGTACATACTAGTAAGAGGGCACAAGAATCAAGAGAAAACCTTTATGGCAAAAATACTGAAAACAGGTGGAAATTGAAGGTGGCTTGGGAATGCTGCATGATTCCAGTCCAATATGGAAATGTGCCACTGTTAAAGGGGTCTCTGTTATGGATGGGATGTGAACCAGCATCAAATGCTGAGTTGGTCTATTTCTCTTGCAGGCAATATTAATGTGTACCTTTTTCCCCTGTACACATTTTTCGGGGAACTATTAAAATAGCCGGTGTCCGTCCGTTCGTGTATCCCTCCCACTGTGGTTTCCCTATGATAACTTTAGTTGTGGTTGACCAAATCAAATGAAATTTGGTATGCATGCGTATCAACATAAAATACAGGTCCAGTTCGAATCGTGCAGTCCAATCATTTTTGCCAAAGTTATGCCCCTTTTTCAACTTTGAAAACTCCATTTTTTTAAGTTTTCAACCAATAACTTGAGCTGTAATTGACAGAATCAAATAAAATTTGCTGTGTCGGTGTATCAACATAAAATGCAGGTCAAGTCAAATCAAGGTTTGATCCGACAATTTTTGCCAGAGTTATGTCCATTTTTCAATTATGAGAAATTCTATTTTTTTATGGGTGTGGGTGTGGGGTGGGGGCGTGGCCACACAGTCTTTTATTTTCTATTATAGGAATTTGACGATACACTTTCAGCAGGGAGATCTCATGTCAAGACAGTTTTACTTGTGGAAGAGGGCAGAACAGATATATCACTTATATGCCTAATATTTCAGGGGAGCTAAACTAGATTACTGATTAGTGTGGTGTGCCATACTTTTGAACAGTAAATAGTTCCCTGTGAAAAAATGGCTGGACCAGTGCATGCAGTGGTCCTTCAACACTTTAAATTAACATACAATTGGATTTATTTTTTAAAAAGTTATGACTCAACTGTTGTTCTCTAGTGCATATAGAAAACATATCCTTCAATGTGGGATTCATATTTTAAGTTTTGGCGGCAGGACGTTGACCGTGAGTTAGGGATTTTCAAAAGCATTTTTTTGGTGAGTAAATTCTTTTTTTTTTCAATTTTTATCACATTTTTGTAATCTATTGGGTAGGAAGCATTCATGTATTAAATGACCATTACTATTGAAAAGTAATGAAAAAAACATCATGTTTTCCACCAGTCCACTCAAACTACAATCTTCAGTTTAGAATCACCTTGACAAGACAGTCACGACAGGGGTATTAGCGATCAGTGACATAATTGAACTACTACTTGTTATTGTTTAAAGCTTCTTTTGTTCACAGACTCTCAGCAGCCTATTGTTTTGTACATGTTAACTTCAAATTAATAGTCGAACAGGATCACTTGGCAATGTGAATAACCTAACTCAACATTCTTTTAACAGTTTTAGACCTCACTCTCTGTTTATAATCTTGGGAAAAACTTCAGAACAAATGAACCATGGAGGCGGGGAAGGTGCGATGAAAGTCACGAGAGTGTTGTGTTTTCTTATTTTTTATTTATCTATTTATTTTTTTGGGGGAGGGGGAGGGGGATTTCCACCTCACTGGTTGTGGCGACTAATTCTTAAAAGTTCTGGATAAAATCTTAGGCACCACCTACAACCATTGAAAGACGACTAGTCCTTTTGCTAATCTATTACACTTATAAATAATTGTTGCCCCCCCCCCCCCCCCCCCCCACACACACACAGTGATTTAGTGGTAATCAAAATAAAATGCACGTGATGAGCAACGACTTTGCCGTGTTGAACAATATTATGACGAATTAATAATTAAAATTGCTGGTGGTCTTTCTTTTTTCGGGGTTTGGTGGTGTGGGGGTTATCGTTTGAAAATGCTATTATTCGATTCCCGTTAATGAAAGCGAACAGGATGTCACTGTATCACAAGCATAGATCCGTACAAATTATAATGAGGGTCCAAAACCTGGAGGATTAAATTCAAGCCTTAATTCGTTGATTCTCCGACAAGTGATAGCTCGCATTGGGGAGATAGGTAGTGTTTACGATGGTATTAAAAGTTGGTGGGAGAGACCTAATTTTTCGGCCGGGAGGGGGATGTGTTGGTTGTTGCCATCAACCGGTAAATAATAGAGATATGCCCAACCTGTTTATTTTTGGACCTTCCTCGGTTTATGTTGGCCATAGTGTGTACCAGCAATAGGCCTCATCTTTTCGTTTTTAAAACTTATTTCTATTAAATTTTAGCTTGCTGTTATACACTTCGAATACCAGTATTCTCGTATTTATTTGCGTGAATGTGTCATTCACAACGACGTCTGTCAAATTTTCAACTGATGACCTTACATTGTAATGCGTACTGCCGACCCCTCGATAAAGTTTACCGATCGCACAAGCATATTTTCCCGCATGTTTAATAAAAGCAGAAGTGTGCATGAATTTAAATGAACGGCAATGAACACAAACACAACCGATTAATATTTTTAAAGATACGCATTTGTGCTGCGAATGCAAACCGCCGTGGATCCGCGTTGACAAGTAAATAATAACAAATAGCAAATAAGTAATAACAAATAACAAGTAATAACAAATAAGTAATAACAAATAACAAATAACAAGTAAGTAATAACAAATAAGTAATAACAAATAACAAATAAGTAGTAACAAATAAGTAATAACAAATAACAAATACCATATAAGTAATAACAAATAAGTAATAACAAATAAGTAAGAACAAATATGTAATGACAAATAACAAGTAATAACAAAAAACAAATAAGTAATAACAAATAACAAGTAAGTAATAATAAATAAGTAATAACAAATAAGTAATAACAAGTAAGTAATAACAAATAAGGAATAATAAATAAGTAATAACAAATAACAAATAAGTAATAACAAATAAGTAATAATAAATAACAAATAAGTAATAACAAATAAGTAGTAACAGATAAGTAATAACAAATAACAAATAAGTAATAACAAATAAGTAATAACAAATAAGTAATAACAAGTAAGTAATAACAAATAAGTAATATCAAATAAGTAATAACAAATAAGTAATAACAAATAAGTAATAACAAATAAGTAATAACAAATAACAAGTAAGTAATAACAAATAAGTAATAACAAATAACGAAGAAGTAATATTATCACTTATTTGTTATCACTTATTTGTTATTACTTATTTGTTATTTCTTATTACTTATTTGTTATTACTTATTTGTTATTACTTATTTGTTATTTGTTATTACTTATTTGTTATTACTTATTTGTTATTACTTATTTGTTATTTGTTATTACTTATTTGTTATTACTTATTTGTTATTACTTACTTGTTATTACTTATTTATTATTACTTACTTATTAATACTTATTTGTTATTACTTATTTGTTATTTGTAATAACAAATAAGGAATAAGTGCCCGATCACCCTCCCTACTATGGGCAGGCTGCAATTCTATTACTTATTTGTTATTACTTATTGTTATTACTTATTTGTTATTTGTAATAACAAGTAAGTAATAACTAATAACTAATAACAAAAAATGCCCCTCCAGGGCTTCCGTAGTATGCAGTGAGCACTGGTGGGAAGTCACACACATTTGTGCCGGCGCCTCACTAGTTGGTAATAATTAATGGGCAGGATTACGGTCATGTTAGTGTGTAGAAAACAGAATAGCACTCCGCGGATTAAAATGTCGTATTATTGACACTATTTCGACACGTTGGCCTGTCAAATTAATATTTATTTATTTATTGGTGTTTAATGTCACATATTTCTGCACAATGGCCAATCATGACCTCGACAGTTTTACGGGTGGAGGAAGCCGGAGTACCCGGAGAGAACCACCGAGAACGGCGAGCAACTGTCAGCTCTCCAACATACTAACTCCACACAAGCAGGGTTAGCATTGGTTGAAGACAGTGCACCATCGACGTGCACTACGCCTTAGTACACAACGTCACCGTGCCCCCACGTGGGCAATGGGTGTCAAATTAATAATTTTCTTATGGTTATGTATTTTTGAACAAAATAGTTTTCTTTTGATTGATTCAAATCTTGCCTGTTCGACATTTAATTCGCAAGGTGTGATTTTTTTTGTCGGGCCGTACTGATAGCATAGTTAATTGGTTAAACTTGGTATTTCCCCAGTGCTATAGATAGTAACGCAAACCGGGTTCGTCACCCCAAGTTTAACACTAGAAATCAGGGGTGATGGAAACCGAGTCTTTAATGGACTGTACACGTAAAGTTCGTGCTCCCTGGGATACACCTATCAAAATACCCCACGACAGAGCCGAAATTCCAGCCATAAAGGATCGCCTCGCCTCCCTAGCCGCTAAAACTCGCGACCGGCTTGCGGACAGCCAGTTATATCCGAACTCCAGGACATTTGCGACAGCCGTCAAAAACCCCAAAACGCGCCCAGCTCATCAATCAAAACTTCCACAAGTATATGCCCATATAAGTACTCTTAAGGACAAAAAAAGGTGAATAAACAGGCAGTGAAAACGGCTCAGCTGTGACCATTTACCAGAATGGGCTGCCTTCGCCGACTCAGCTAAATCATTAAAAATTCAACGTCTAAAAATAAAAAAAAAACTGGGAAAGAGAGGGTGAATAAACAGGCAGTGAAAACGGCTCAGCAGTGACCATTTATCAGATTGGGCTGCCTTCGCCGACTCAGCTAAATCATTAAAAATTCAACGTCTAAAAATAAACAAAAACTGGGAACAGGACACAGGAAGTTTACAAGCTGCCATCCTCAATGTAATCACATACGTACACAGAAATGCTTTCTTTCTGATCTCCAGCACCCCAATAACCGCTATGCAAAACTATAACCGATGTGGAACACAGTAACCGCTATGGACTCTCAACATCCTCCGCTCCATCCCTAGAAGTGGTCAACCACCTCCAGGGAGGCGAACTTTGGTCCTGCGCCCCGCTTCCACCCCATTTTGTAAGCGCCTGGTGAGCGCATTCTGACCCGGCCAAATAGGTTCCAATGCAGGCCTGCCCCAGAACCATGGAAGTTCGTGTCCCTCTATGGGTGGTCCCCGAAAGGGGCCGTTGTTGTTTTTCTTTCACGATCAAATGATACACTCAACTGAAATTCAGGAAAACGAATCAACTCCAGTTTCCATCAACCGCCTGAGGCAGACTATACATACCAATGATGGCCCTCCACCGCCCTCCACCGCATCATGACTAACCTTCTAAGTGGTAGACTTTACTTGCCAGAAAATACCATCACAACACACTCGGGGAGAGGTGGCACCTTTGTGAGAGGACCCCCTCTCGCTCTGGTCCTCACCCGATGGTTCAGTCAACGACCATCACAAAGACAAGCCAACACTCTTTTGGATCATCTAACCCGGGACATCTGCCGAGTACCTGATTCTTTTCCTCCTTCAACACGCCTATAGACATGTAGCTACAAGATCTCATACAGTTAAAGAGGGTCGAAAGGAGCTTGCCCCACAACGCCTTCGGCGCGCGAAACCAATTCATTCGATCTGACTTGAAATACCGAACCTGACACCCCCACCCCACCCCCAAGGCAATTATATACATTTGATTAGTGAAAACCGATTTTCCATAAGGAAGAAAAGAAAAACACGGACTGTTTTGTTCTGATTAGCACGCCCCTCGAATGCGAGCCAACTCGCTCCAAATCGGCAGCGACTTGACCCTGAAAAATATGCGGGAGCGCGTTGACCCGAGGGCGAGTTGACTCTGAATAGATAGACTTACTTATAGTCACATGCAACATAAGCCAGATTCGACCCCACTGAAAAGTGTATAGCACACACAGGCCTAAACATGACTCACTACACTCCTACTCTCTCGGAGAGGTCTAGCACCCCTCCCCCCACCCTTTCCCCGCAATGGAAATACCCCAGTGAATATCATAGCCCCTGTAGGAGAGAACAATTTACCCTTTTGGTGGTAATGCTCGTGCCACACACTCACATAGTGTCGTAACTTTTTCATACTTTTTCCAAATCTAATAATTAGAAAGAGGGGAATAAGTTACATGATAAGCTGCAGGTTTTATTTGAAACTTCAATTGTGTCAATTTTCTGGCTAGTGCTCACACTTTGTGAAAGCCGGAAGAATGTCGGCGTCTTTTGGTGGTGCCCTGAGAGGGACGGTTTTCTCTAATCGGTGTATAACTGTCATCCTGCCGAATCTCAATCAGATAAGCCAGAGGCGCACTATACTTAAAACGACAAGAAGGGTCGAAAGGGGATCGCCTCACTCCGTCCCCGTGCGCGAAACCATTGAGTTTGCTTTGCTTGCTCCTCAATCTCATTTTTGATCGTAACTTCGGTAGGCCTAACGTCGAAATAGATCGATTTTCAGATTGTGAATGCGATTGGATTATTTGGTAAGGAGCCTTCGGATGACGTGGTGACCCGAATAAAGCCGAAGCCACATTCAGCTGTATAAAATATCCCGGTGTGACTGGATTAAGATACGTTTGGTATAACCCTTTGGTCTGTCAGTGCCCGTGATTGGCAGACAAACTGTTTAGCTATACCAAGAGACAACGCAGTACCAAAGACATCCGATACCTATGGGTAGTACTGCCTGATATTTGGCTGAGCGAGGCGCATTGCCAGACGCATAATTCGAGTGTGTGCACTTGGGCCTGGACAAGGCAATGATATGACAGGTTGAGCTTTCCGTGCTCCTTTCTTGTGTAATTATTATATTTTTGATCAGCCTTTTATGTTTTGGTTTGCCATATTTGTATTGAATCATTACTGTAAATACTATAATTAGTGGTACAACAATTGGAACAAAACATGTACGATCGTCAAAACCCCGAATCAAGGCTTACGGGTACGAACCTTTAAGATGCGCTCACCACTATAACAATAACAAGAATTTGAAGGGCATTGTGGTTTATTAACGGCCCAACAGAAATGAATAGCAGCCTGGCATCTTATAAGATAAGATGGAGGACTGCTATTCATTATAGAGGGTCGTCAAAAAAAACACAAATTCACAATGCTCGACAAAGACATGTTATTACTATTATTACCATTTGTCCCACAGTTACCCTTTACAATATGTAAGCAAACAATTGTTTTTCTGAACTTTAATCATATTTTAAATTGTGCTTCGGCAAGATTGCTAGATTGAGACATTTTGAATATTCAACATTTACTTCCAATAATGGACACAATTAATTAACTAAATGCTCGAAACTTACATTAAGTGTAAACTAAAGCTGTCACTTTCAATGGACAGTTCGATAATCCCATAAAAACAACAAATTATCGCATTCTTTTCTCCCTTTGGACTTCGAAGCGGCAGAATGATTTCCGGGAGCTAACTCTAAATTCTTTGATCACGTGACACGAGCTTAAAGTGGCGGGCCGATATTGGAAATCGATTTCAATATCGGCCCACCACTTTGTCGCATTGTGCAATTTCAACGTCCGGTAAAGCATCGTTATTATACTTGGGAACGTCCTGTAAAATGGTTAATTAGTTACATTATTAAAATAAGTCCGCAAAGTTTAATACATTATGAGTGGAAGTTGTGTTCATTTATAAATTGGATGTTCGCTATAATAATACAAAAAAACTTATTTGGGTGTCGAAATCGCCGAGTGACAAAAAATGCGTGCGGTGACGGAAACACCGGTTGGCGAGTGGGCCGAGTAACAGAAACGTAGGGTGGCGAAATCGCCAGGTGGCGAAAACGCCGGATACTTACAAGACAGACAGACACGGGTCCTTCGAAAGAATGTTCTGTGCGCGCCACTGCCGCCGTTGGGCGAGTTTACAATTTTCTATCCTTTTAAATGTATTTTTTGTAACTTTTAATGCATGTTCGCGACAGAGAAGGAAAAATTAGATGAAGGATAATTGGTTTAGAGTCGACGAGTGGAGGATTTATATTTTTGTTTTGAAGATGACCTGGTAGGTGTAATAACCAGGCTGGCAGTTTCATTTTATTTTATTTTTCGATGCCTCTCATGCCTCAGGGATTAGACCCCCAATAGTGTGATGATGTATCATTACTATGACACACGTCGCAACATTTGTATGTAGGCCGTGTGAAGGAGCATTACTCTATTGGGCAGTGCATGAAATAGAAGACAACTTTTGGTTCATCATTCAAGGCACACGTTTTTTTTGTCGATAATTATAGCACCATGAGAGGCAAACAGTGAGTACATGTCAAATTCGCCTATTCATTTTGTCTTTCTAAATTCCAAGGGAGAATTATACACAGGGAGGCCAACAGACCCCTCCCCCCTCATTGGGGGGGGGGGGGTGCCCCCTATAGGGTGGGGGGTTAGTATATTGATCCAAAAAAAACAAAAAAAAAAAACAATAAGGGGTCTAGTTTCCTTGATGGGTAGCCGATGTTTAGAACTCCCCAGCAGCACTCGTCCCCTGGTGCCACCCTGATTCTTCGGTGCTTGTAATATTTATGTGCTTGTCAATTCCATTTTCAGATCAAACAATAATCTTGTCTTATCATGTAATGAAAAGCGCGTTGTAAGGTAGCTTCTCATAAATGCCGAAAAGTTCAGAATTTGGTTTGGATATCGTTAAAGCCTACTTTATAAAACTGGATATGTTTTTAAGTCCAAAGAAAGGTGCTGGTCATTATGTCAGGAACAAGAGAACTGGTGTCTGTCAAACATACAAGTTATGCCTGTCGGCCAGTAACCATGGGAGGTTGCTTATTTTCAGACTCTCTGTTGGCATATTCTCTCCCGGGTGTCTCTAATTTTGGTCCAGCGTCGACAGTCGCTGTTTGGTCTTGCTCCGGGGCCGAGGGTCTGCTTTGTCACCTGTCTCTGGAGTCCAGGATCGATGGAAAGGCATAGTTCAGAGAAGTTGGTGACAAAGATGCAGTTTCATCAGTCCACCTTTGCGTTACGGGCTACACCGTCGTTGTTCTATTCACTCCTCTGGGACTGGCAAGGGCTCTGAATCGTTATGGCAGGAATATGAGGTGATGACATGGTCGTGGCATTTTCTTCTATTTCCCCCTCTTCTTTCTTCTAAGATAACATCCTAGCATCGGACATCCAGACGCTTAGTTGAGTGGATTTGGGGGGCCCCTTTCTTCTGTTCTTTTTCTTTACTTCACGGATTCAGTGATACCAGCCGACGTGGGAATTTCAGTCTCTTTCGGAGTGTACCAGTGTGGCAGGAGGTTCTCGAAAGATAAGTGTTACCCCCCTCCCCATTAAGGTGGTGGTGGGCCCACTCTGAACACGTCTGTAGAGTAGATAACGTTTTTATCCTTTACCTGGACAGTACATGTAAGCGAACGAGAGATTTGCAATACCAATGGAATTCTCCGAGAGTGTGAAGGTAAATCCGTAACAGTAACTGCAGCGGGATTGCTGGTTACAATGACTCCTAACCCAACTTTCTTCTCCTTACGCAGCTGCCAGCCAGTCACCATCACTGACAACCTCGTCAATAAGGCACAATAGACAAGGCTACAACCTCATCAGCAACAGTGCGAGGGTTCAGTATTATCTGCCACATATATAGAATTACTCTAAAGCAAAATATCTGTCAAATATATGTATCCACCCGAAAACAATCCGCCTGCGTCCATACATATACGGCTGTGTTTTGTAAACCTCCCATCCCATGCACCCCCCCCCCCCCCCCCCGAGCTGGTGCGGTATCTCAATAGCGCCCCCACACTAAAACACACAATTCTGTCTTTATTTGTCCACTTTCTACCTATGGGGTGTTCAAATTCGTTTTCAAAACTGAAAATTATTTGTTGGTTATAACAAACCGTTATCACCGATCGGCGCTTTTAAGATTTAGAGTTTCAGCACATAGTTTACGAATTGAAACTGGCAGATATGACAGGATTAGCAGGAAGAATAGAACATGTATGTTATGTAATACAGGATATGTAGAATCTGAATACCACTTCCTACTTGTATGTCCATCCTTTATACATTTACGTCGGCAAGTACTCCCAAGTTATTATTGTCGCTGGTCCTCTTTTCATAAGTTCAAGACATCAATGTGCTACGAATCAATCAGAACCCTGAGAATTCTAGCAAAATTTATTTATTTGGCCTTTAAGCAACGTGCAGTGGCTCTTACTTGACATGAATACCTGATAGGTTGTTGTTTCCCCGCCTTAGATTCGTGCCGAGTAGTCCGACCGCACTCAGTAATATTCCATACTGTTTTTGTTGTTGTTTTTTTCTTTCATAACTTCCTCTGGTGGGAAACCATGTCTGCACCATTATTGAACGAGCTATAAACATGTTAGTATGATTTTGGTAAATAAAGTATAAATTAATTAATTAATAATCTGGTAATTGTTGTGTAAATGTTTTGGCAGATTGTACGATGGCTGATTTTGGACATGAAAAAGTGATCTCGAGATAATACCTGGAGATCTAGAAATAATTTTTCGAGATCGTGACATAAGTATCTCTTGAGGTCTTTGTTGTGTTATATAAAATAGACAACTACTGTGAACGTATCAAGGGAGATTACTTGAATTGACGCGTTGAATTGTAAACATCAGGATTGCAATAAATATACGTTAGTTTTATTGTCATATATTTATCGTCAATGTTATGAAGTAGACACCACGTGGTGGCAGAAGCTTGAAGAACAACACGCAACGTATTAGTGAAATACAAACATTTCAGTGGTAGCTGTAAACGTTCATAATGGCAACATATCAAGTGCAAAGCCCAGAACAATTTTCGTTCTCCCAACCAGAAAAATGGCCGACGTGGCTACGCAGATTCCGTGGGTTTCGCGAAGCGTCAGGTTGGGTTGAAAACCCCCCAGTAACTCAAGTGAACACTTTAAGGTCCATAGGAACCGGTGAATTTCCCCAAATGGTCAAAAACAAAAGAGTTCTAAAACAAGTAAATTAAACGATTTTTGTACAAACGGTGACAAGCAATGATACAGCTTTGATCTAAAGAATAATTTGTTTGCTGAAGTTTTAAACTAAAAAGTAATTTTATTGTTGAAAATCAACTTTTAAAATGTAGATCGCACTAACAACAGAACAGAAAATTCACACACGGCAGTCTTAAATTAATGAAACCAAAATTAATCCAAAACATATATCTATAGCACTTTACCGAGAAATGAAAACTGAGGTGATTTTAAAATTAATTAAAACATGTTTTTAAGGGGTCGTCCAACCTAACTTTGGTCAATTTTTTGACATTTTTCCCAATGCCTCAGAAACAGATAAGAGAAGTAAGGAAAGGCAAATTATATATCAAAATAATGAGTAAAGTGCATAGAAAAGGTACATATATTTTTTTTCAGGAAAAAAAGTGAATTTTATGATTTTGAAGAAGATTAATTTGCAAATGGCATAAGTAACGAACCGGTAAAACCACAAAATAATCGGTAATTCGAAAGCCTTGTCCTCAATATAATGATAACATACTACAGACTCGGAGAAAGCATTTTTTTGACACACACTCTGGTGGGTTTTGACGTTTGAATGTAATAACATCAACACAAATTTTTGATGTTCCGGATGTGGCCATGTTTCAACGATGTTTTTCCGGTCATGTGATTACGATGTGGTTCTTGCAGAAATACTCAATTTGGGCAATCGTAAGAATGCAAGGACGTGATCACGCCCTTTATTTGTTCGAGACAATGTATGAGCGTATTTGCAAACAGGTGACAGCAAGTACTTGAGCTGTTAATGTCATAACTGCAAAATATGGTTCGAAATTCCCTCTCGTGTTTACAGGCCGTCTGAACTTTTTTGTTGACAAAAAATCTGAATTATTGCGCACTAGAAAGACAACATGAACCACTTGTAAAAAAAATAACCGAGTGTATAAAATCGGGACGATACACATAAAATAAGGCAATATTCATAACAAAGTAAGCAGAATGCTTCAGAAATCACTTTTTCACGAAGTGTATTCCAAGTGACCTGGAACTATATTGAGTGTGTTAATTTCCCCCTGTCGCTGCGGAGTTATTTACGTCCTAGTAACCATGGAATTCGAAGACGGGTATGTTTGATGTCTGCAAAGGACCGATTGAAGATGGGTTGAAAATGATGCATTCGTGCTTTTAAATAAGGTGCGCTTGGACGATGCTGAGAATATAGTTTTTTCTTCCAACCAACCATAGTAATACAAGCGTCGATCAGTGTTTTTTTTTTTATCGTTTTACACTGACAAATGTGACAAATCTCCTTCACCGGAAACCATCCCCCAATTTGCATATCACAATAAACATAACCGCTGTCACGGAGTGTCAGCGTGGCCGTGTGGTCAAAACCGAAACGAATTATCGAATGCACGGTCAATATTAGCTGCAATTGGCTTTTAAATAAACGAAATACACGAAATATTCGCAATTTCTTCATTATTCATGCCGAGTTACTTTTTAATCAAACCACATGCGTTCAGTTTCGTTTGTCGGCATCAAACTGATATTGTTTGTGGTAATTAAATAGTACGAGAAGGCGAAGGAAGCCAAATATTTTTACATCATCTATTATTTAATTCAAATTGATAATTTCTTTTATTTAACTGAAATTATGAACTGATAAGTTGGATGTGTTGCGATTATTATGCCCCAGACCTGGAACTTAGTGGAAGTTGGAAAATCAAAGGTGCATCTAGGGCCGTGCAGTGGTGACCCCCTGTCCTCTTAATCTTAGTCTTACCCATTCATCATTGCATGTACCAACATTCCCCCTTGTATCTCAACCATTGCTACTCCAATTTGAAGGATATTTGGTTTTGTGATCGAGCATCATGGAGAAACAATGCCTGTGTAGCTGCTGTAGCATGTGTTTCTTCCCACATTTTTTCAGAGTTGTGGTACTTTTTCACTCTTTTGAGTTAGAAAATTTTGTTTATAACTAGTTGATTTGTTACAATTTGTTGCAGAGTGCCTGCTAATACCCTCAATTGTATTGCTGCAGAATTTTCTTGTGAAGATTTTGTTCCTATTACTTATCAAGCAACAACCTAATGAATATTCTGTATAAAGCCACCAATCTGATGTTTGACACTTTTATTGGAGCTGTTTTGAAGGCTTATGGAACTCAAAATGTTGATTATGGCAGGAGTTTTCTATTCACCCATGAATCGATAAAGTAAGTGTTATAGTTGGAAGTAAGAAGCATGAAAGGTCCAGAACTAAAAGTCTAAAAAGAATGTTTTGCAATGTAACATGATTTTTGCAGATACACTTATTTGGAGGTTTACTTGTCTGATAGTGTTTGGAACATGTGTGGCCAGGATCTTCAAAAAGAAAAAAGAGTTAAACTTTGAGAAAAAAGGCATATGCCTTGAGTGCCGGAGGTAGAGTCATACAAGGAAGAGAGCCCCCCCCCCCCCCCACCCCCCAAAATTTTCTGTGTCAAATGGAGCTCACTTGTCATCTTTTGGGGATTGCTTTGTGTACTGCGTTCTTGAAAAAAATATGTGAGACCCTCTGGATGTGCCCTTCTGATCTCAATATGTCAGTAAGCCTCCTTGGGGAAAGTACATGCAATAATGGTTATGTAAGGTTGATTTGATGTGTTTTGAATAACAATGTACTTTTAAGTACATTAGATGGTTTATTGCAGTGACAGGTTACAGTTACCCTTATTTCTTCTCCAACAGATATCATGAGTGTATTGGTGTCCAAGGGTTAAACAAAGCTAATGTACTTATTGATAAACCAGACAAATTTAACAATTTAATCACTATCAAATTGATGCATGGGATAAAAGGGGTTACAGTGCAAGGGGTTTGTAAATATATTTATTCAACTACAATGTATGACTTTGCAGTGCATTCTACATAGGAGAATATCATATTTTCTTTCCAAACCATTACAGTAACACATACATCTTGATATTGGGAGACACTCTTTTGTCCTTCCATACTTCTTCTGCTGGACTCCTTCAAGTTGACCTTTGTTGAACTCCCCAAATCAAAACATAAACAAAATAAAATGTCTGCCTTCAATCAGTGAGCACTCCACTTATAACATTTGGTCTCAATCTTCATTACTTTCATGAATTAGGAAAAGATTTCTTCGAGTATGTACTTAAATGTTTATAGAATACAGCTGTTATTTTATTTTGAGGTATTTTATTGTAAAAATTTTGTTCTCTTACTTATGCCATAGCAGACTTTCAGGTGGTGCTATTTACACATGGCAGCAGTTCCATGGCAAATTTCAGTTTCCACATGTTCTATGTTTCATTCCAAGCATTTTGGTATATAATTTATTGGGGTTATTCATTTTGGGCCTTTTTTAGACTTGAAAGAAAATTACATGAAATTTGACCAAAGTTAGGTTGGACGTCCCCTTAATGTCCATTCCAAAATATTTTTCCAGTAATGACACGAAGACGTGACACCTTAAGAGACAAATGGCACATGCAACACCTTGGCTGATGTTTTTGGTACAGATATGCATGAATGTTTGTTGACACTGATTGCTAAATCCATACATCTAACACTGACAGAGTTGTACAATGTTGAACCTTCTTATGAAATGGCAATACATGATACAGCTGATTGGTCAAGGATAAATACACTAATTATTTTTTTCTCCAACACGAGATGGACAATCTTTGCTCAGTTGATGATAAACAGAACTAATGAAAAGTGTAAAGCTCCAGTGAATCTTAAGCATGCATTCTTAAGGTTACACATCTTAATATTGATAGTAAAAAAATCTTTCAGAGTTGAGATTAAAAATGTGTTTTAAATAATTCAAAAAACACCTCAAAGTTCATTTGTCGGTAAAATGCTGTAGATACATGGTTCAGATTAATTTTGATTTCAGTAATTTAAGTGTTCCAAATGTGAATTTTTAGTTCTGTTGTTAGTGCAATTTGCAATTTAAAAGTTGATTTTCAACAATAAAATCACTTTTTCGTTTGAAACTTCAGCACTCTTTAGATCAAAACAGTACCATTGCCTGTCATTGCTTGTATGAAAATTGTTGAATTATCGTGTTTTGGAACCATTTGTTTTTGTCTATTTGGAGAAAATTCGCCAGTTCCTATAGACCTTTAGGGGTCGTCCAACCTAACTTGGTCAATTTTTTGACATTTTCCCAATGCCTCAGAAACAGATAAGAGAAGTAAGGAAAGGCAAATTATATATCAAAATAATGAGTAAAGTGCATAGAAAAGGTACATATAATTTTTTTTCAGGAAAAAAGTGAATTTTATGATTTTGAAGAAGATTAATTTGCCAATGGCATAAGTAACGAACCGGTAAAACCACAAAATAATCGGTAATTCGAAAGCCTTGTCCTCAATATAATGATAACACACTACAGACTCGGAGAAAGCATTTTTTTGACACACACTCTGGCGGGTTTTGATGTTTGAATGTAATAACAACAACACAAATTTTGGATGTTCCGGATGTGGCCATGTTTCAATGATGTTTATTCCGGTCATGTGATTACGATTTGGTTCTGGCAGAAATACTCAATTTGGGCAATCGTTAGAATGCAAGGACGTGATCACGCCCTTTATTTGTTCGAGACAATGTATGAGCGAATTTGCAAACAGGTGACAGCAAATACTTGAGCTGTTAATGTCATAACTGCAAAATATGGTTCGAAATTCCCTCTCGTGTTGACAGGCCGTCTGAACTTTTTTGTTGACAAAAATCTGAATTATTCCGCACTAGAAAAACAACATGAACCACTTGGAGAAGAATAACCGAGTGTATAAAATCGGACAATACACATAAAATAAGGCAATAATCTTAACAAAGTAAGCAGAATGCTTCAGAAATCACCTTTTCACGAAGTATATTCCAACTGACCTGGAACTATATTGAACGTGTTGATTTCCCCCGATGTTGTGAAGCGATTTACACCCTAGTAACCATGGAATTTGTCGCAACTCTGTTTGAAGTCTGCAAAGGACCGATTGAAGATGGGTTGAAAATGATGCATTCGCGTTTTTAAATAAGGTGCGCTTGGACGATGCTGAGAATTTATTTTTTTCTTGTAACCAACCATACTAACACAAGCGTCGATCAGTGTCTTTTGCCATCGTTTTACACTGACAAATGTGACAAATCTCCTTCACCGGAAACTATCATATCACAATAAACATAACCACTGTCAGCGTGACCGTGTGGTCAAAACTGAAACGAATTATCGAATCCACGGTCAACATTAGCTGCAATTGGCTTTTAAACAAATGAAATACACGAAATATTCGCAATTTCTTCATTATCCATGCCGAGTTGCTTTTTAACCAGACCACATGCGTTCAGTTTCGTTTGTCGGCATCAAACTGATATTGTTTGTGGTAATTAATAGTACGAGAAGGCGAAAGAAGCCAAATATTTCCCATCATCTATAAATTAATTAAAATTGATAATTCCTTTTATTTTACTGAAATTATGAATTGATAAGGTGGGTGTGTTGCGATTATATGCCCCAGACCTGGAAGTTGGAAAATCAAAGGTGCATCTAGGGCCATGCAGTGGTGACCTCTGTCCTCTTACCCACACATCATTACATGTACCAACATTCTCCCTTGTATCTCAACCACCACTACTCCAATTTGAAGGATATTTGGTGTTGTGATCGAGCATCATGGGGAAACGATGACTGTGTAGCTGCTGTAGCATGTGTTTCTCCCCACATTTTTTTCAGAGTTGTACTTTTTCACTCTTTTGAGTTAGAAAGTTTTGTTTATAACTAGTTGATTTGTTACAATTTGTTCGGAAGTGCCTGCTGATACACTCAATTGTATTGCTACAAACTATTTCTGGTGAAGATTTTGTTCCTATTATTTATCAAGCAACAACCTAATGAATATTCTGTTTTAAGCCACCAATCTAATGTTTGACACTTTTATCGGAGCTGTTATGAAGGCTTAAGGCACTCAAAATGTTGATTATGGCAGGACCTTTCTATTCACCCATTAATCGATAAATTAAGTGTTATAGTTGGAAGTAAGAAAGGCCCAGAACTTAAGTCTAAAACGAATGTTTTGCAATGTAACATGTTTTTTGCAGATACACTTATTTGGAGGGTTACCTGTCTGATAGTGTTTGGAACATGTGTGGCCAGGATCTTCAAAAAGAAAAAAAATGAGTAAACCTTGAGAAAAAAGGCATATGCCTTGAGTGACAGAGGTAGAGTCATACAAGGAAGAGCCCCCCGCCCCCAACCCCCCCCCCCCCCCCGGGAAATTTTTTGTGTCAAATGGAGCTCATTTGTCACCTTTTGGGGATTGCTTTGTGTACTGCGTTCTTGAAAAAACTATGTGAGACCCTCTGGATGTGCCCTTCTGATCTCAATATGCCAATAAGCCTCCTTGGGGAAAGTACATGCAATAATGGTTATGTAAGGTTGATTTGATGTGTTTTGAATAACAATGTACTTTTAAGTACATTAGATGGTTTATTGCAGTGACAGGTTACATTTACCCTTATTTCTTATCCAACAGATATCATGAGTGTATTGGTGTCCAAGAATAAACAAAGCTATTATACTTATTGATAAACCAGACAACTTTAACAATTTAATCACTATCAAATTGATGCATGGGATAAAAGGGTTACACTACAGTGCAAGGGGTTTGTAAATATATTTATTCAACTACAAAGTATGACTTTGCAGTGCATTCTACATAGGAGAATATCATAGTTCTTTCCAAACCACCACAGTGACACATACATCTTTATATTGGGAGACACTCTTTTGTCCTTCCATACTTCTTCTGGTGGACTCCTTCAAGTTGACCTTTGTTGAACTCCCCAAATCAAAACATCAACAAAAGAAAATGTCTGTCTTCAATCAGTGAGCACTCCACTTATAACATTTGGTCTCAATCTTCATTACTTTCATGAATTAGGAAAAGATTTCTTCGAGTATGTACTTCAATGTTTCTAGAATACAGCTGTTATTTTATTTTGAGGTATTTTATTGTAAAACGTTTGTTCTCTTACTTATGCCATAGCAGACTTTCAGGTGGTGCTATTTACACATGGCAGCAGTTCCATGGCAAATTTCAATTACCACATGTTCTATGTTTCATTCCAAGCATTTTGGTATATAATTTATTGGGGTTATTCATTTTGAGCCTTTTTTAGACTTGAAAGAAAATTACATGAAATTTGACCAAAGTTAGGTTGGACGTCCCCTTAATATATACAATGGGGAGTGCTGCAGATGACATCATTGCATCTCTTAGTCTTAGTGCTGAACAAAAACAAGATTATTCGGTTGTAGAACAGACATTTTCATATTATTTCACAGTGCTTCGAAATACAATATATGAACGGGCCATGTTTAATCAACGAAAATAAGAAGAAGGGGAGTCTGTTTACAGTTTTATTACGCCACTCTATAATCTCGCTGAACATTGCGGATATGGGGACCTTCATGACGAACTTATTCGTGATGGACTGGTTGTCGGTTTACAAAATATCAGGTTAGCTGAAAAAGCTATTGTTAGATGCTGACTTAACGCTCGAAAAAGCAGTTCAACAAGTTGGGCAAACCGAATTAATAAACTAGATGAAGTGATTGTGCCCGCACAATACACAGGATTTTCCTCCTATTTTTCGTCTCAAAATTGAGAAGAACGCAGAAAAACGGATTCTTGATGAGCCTATTAACATATTGACGGTAGACGATATAATATCAAGATTTTTTTTTACAGAAACCCTGTTGTTTGATGTAAATCACTGGGGTCATCTCGTTTGACCAGCAGCTATTGTTCAGGAGAGAAGTGTGATAGCTACCATGATATTTGGAGAAATTTGCAGAGGGGGTAATGTCCAGAGGGTCATAGACTCCTAGTAAGGACAAAGTCTGCCCGAGAATATTTTGCAAAGTTCAGTACTCTTAAGATTCAATCTGAGCAGTTGTAGCATGTGCTGCCCTATATTGGAGAGCATTTGTGGGGGCTCTAAGTTGTACGAAATTGCACTGGGTCAATTTTTATTTATTTATTTATTTATTTTTTTTTTTTGGGGGGGGGGGGGCATTTAGGGGACTTGCCCACCCCCTATCCCCCACCCCTTAATTCCGTGGCTACACTACTGAATCAAAACAGCAGCAATGTCGGCAGGATCTCTATGCAGTCTGCCAGCTCCCAGAGGTCGCATCTAATGAAATTCTGTACTGACCGCCAAAGCTCCATACATTGGAACAACCATAGACATTTCAAACTGCGCGTTATTACTATGTCGACCTCAGTAAATGTCAACGAGTGGACGACATTTGGCAGTAAATCCATGTCACTTGTAATTCCCATTCAGAAGTATAATTCCAGGCCATCGTGGTGCTGTATTACTTTTGGCTTCCATGTCAGAATGTTAGGATGCAAATGGGTTTTTGCAGGTAGGTAACTGTCCGGATATTTCCTGTAATCAAAGTTTCAATGATTTTTCACTCAAAACGTAAAATGACACTGAACGCCTACCCTGTATAATCTAAAGGCGCATATTTTTCTGAATATAACTGTTCTCTGTCATAAATGCATGTATTTAGATCCGAGTGCCAGCATGTCTCAATGTGACAGACACAAATTGTCATTACGCCGTGTTGAGCAGTGCAGAGGCTTCTAACCACGTGAAGTGAATGACTGCGTTTTTGAAACAGCTGGCCTTGGCAAGAGAATGGTGATGAGTACTCTCCCTTGATGTGCAGAGCTTTGTTTTCAGCATCGGATTCCAAGTTTCCTTTCTTGCCTTCACAATTCCGTTTTTTGAAACGTTTTGTTTTCTAAATAACAGCATATCAAAATATTTCTTTATTGAGTAAAAATTCTTCCAATATATTTACCACTATGTATTGTTCTTTGGGGTGGGGGGGGGGGGTGGGGGGGGGGGCACCAAATTTCTTGCCGGTACCCAAGGTAAACTATTTGATATTTGTGGGACATCACTGTTCACTGGATTGGCAATGCTCAACTAACTTCGTGTCAATTCAAGAAAGTTGCCCGCTTTTAATGAATTAAGGTGGAACAAAAATGGCCCACCTGGACCCATTTTAGGCGGAACATTATGGCCCTCCTGCCATTCTGACAATGACAAACATGGATTTGTATGACCACAACATGTGTAGGCCTAAAATCAAGATTACCCAATCATGTATTCTGTTGTCACTTTAGGGGAATTCCACCAGACATTGGTCATATTTCCCCAACCCTTCCTGTTGCTTCTTATCTACATGTACGTCGCAGGGTAGATGAATAATTCTCAGTTATTTATCTATGCCGTGAGCTCTTATGGTGAAAGCCTGAAATTGAAACGCGGTACCAGAAGGCAACTTCCCCGGCCCGAAGTCAGCATTATTTAAAAATTCGACATGGGTGGGGGGAGGGGACAATTTTGTACCTAAGGCTAATTCGAACTTGGACCCAAAGTCCGTAATATATTGGGTATACCCAAAATGCACAGCCCCGCCGAGGCGAGGGAGGGTATTGGAGGGGGTCCCCCCTTCCCGATTTTTTTTAATAAGAGTCTCTGATAACTATTCTAGAGCCTCATAATGCCTCATTTGAGGATTGTCATGGCTCTGCGTTTAGTCAATGGTTAACACAATAGGCCTGCTTTTTAAGCGAACGATCTTTTGGTTCGCCTGGAGGTCGCCTGAATTGAAAAATACGCGAACGAAAAATGGGTTGCTTCGAAATCCCCGACGGATCGCGCAAAGTTTTTGATGGTTCGCGTAAATATTGTTTGTAACGATGAGCCGTACACGTGTGAGAATTGTTCCAAATCGCTTCGTGGATTGCCGCAAAAATTTGATATAGTCCGATTCGGTAATGACAGCCAGGCTAATTAGGGATGTGTCGCTATGTAATGTCTACACAGTTAGTAACAATCTGGCAATACCGTCGGAATTGCCACCGTCATCAAATTCAATGAGGACGGGGGAGGAGATGAGTAGCTGGAGTCATATTCCCATAAAAAATAACAGACTCTCAGTGTTCTACTTTCGATTTCAGTTTAGGATACAAAATACCATGTAACATTATGAACAACGTTCACTGAAATTGAGGTCGCCGGGTGCAAAATGATCAAGGTTTTTCAGACGTGTTTCCTGGCTTGGACGCCAGAGTCTGTTGAGTCTAATCTAATGCGTGTTTGCCTTGGGTGGGGGTTGGGCAGTCGCGTCGGATAGTTTTACTGGTGGAGGAAGAGCCTCAACATCCAAATTCTGAATAACGGCCACTTTAACCCGCCTCGTAGTACAGTTTTGTCAGGTCAAAGTGGTGATCTAAAAAAAAAGTTTGTTTTTTGATCAAAAATTTTCAGTCCAAACCGGACCAAAAAATTTCCAGGTAAAAAAAAAATTGTTTTCGTCTCAAAATTGAACAAAACACATAAAAAAACAGAAACAAAAATTTCCGAATTTTGGTCTTAAAGTCCGAACCGGAGTGGTAGTTCTCCAGCCATCAGAAGCCAAGTGAAATAAAACCCTATTCCCATTTGGTGAGGAAAGGTTTAAAGATACCGTGAATGTTGCCATTTCAATCACGGAAGCCTTATACGATTCAAGAACGCCCAGTATTCTCATGCCGAAAAGAGGGTGTACGGACCGTTGAGAGGCCGAGAGTGTATTTTGGCGACCGCCCGAAGCCAAACTCAACAAAATTGTACTTCCAAACTACGGGGAATCTTTTTACTTGTATACGGGCTATGCATTCTCAATCACCACCGCTTTTAACCCACTCAGGTAGTACAGTATAATTAGGTCAAAGTACCAGTCTGAAGACCGATTTTTCGTTTTTTTGTGTAGTGCAAAAAAAAAAAAAAATTTTTTTTCGTCTCAAAAGTGAACAAAACACAAAAAACAAAAACAAAAATTTCCGGATTTTGGTCGAAAAGTCCGAACCGGAGTGGTAGTTCTCCAGCCATCAGAAGCCAAGTGAAATAAAACCTTATTCCCATGGGGTGGGGAAAGGTTTAAACAGACCGTGAATGATACCATATGAATCACTAAATCCTTATACGAGTCAAGAACGCCGAGTATTCGCATGCCAAAAAGAGGGTGTACGGACCGTTGAGAGGCCGAGAGTGTACATTTGGCGACAGCCTGAAGGCAAACGCAACACAATTGTGCTTCCAAACTACGGGGAATCTTTTTACCTATATATGCGCTACACATTCGAAATCACCGCCGCTTTTTACCCACACCGGTAGTACAGTATAATTAGGTCAAAGTACCAGTCTGAAGACCAATTTTCGTTTCTTGGTGGAGGTGTGTGAAAAAAAAAAAAATTTTTTTCGTCTGAAAATTGAACAAAACACATAAAAAACAAAAACAAAAATTTCCGAATTTTGGTCGAAAATTAAGGAAGTCCGAACCGGACCGAAAATTTTCAGTGCAAAAAAATTTTTTTTTTTCGTCTCAAAATTGAATAAAACACATAAAAAACGAAAAAAAAAATTTCGATTTTTTGGCCGCCATTTTGGATTAACGAAAAATCGAAACGAAATTCTTTCGATTTTTTTTATAAAGCGGTATTATTTCCTTCAATTTGGAACCCACTTAGAGGGCTCTTTATATTTAAATCTCGATATTTGAATCTAAAATGGCCGATTTTTTAGATAACTTTCCGTTTTGTGAAAAATTTTGGCAGAAAACATAAAAAATGGAAAAAAATACCGATTATATTAGTTTTAGACAAGAGTAATTCTGACAAGTCTGTCAAAAATTTAAGTCGATAGCTTTTTTCTTTCATGAGATATTTGCCTACGAAGCTTTGGGCGTTTTGGGGCGTTTTTGCCCACCAAGAAACATTTTCCCCCAAATACTGATGGTTTTATTTATTAGAACTCATGGCCGTCATTGATTGTGCAAAGTTTGAAAAAAATCTTAAAGACTGTTTTCGAGAAAACTCTTTCCCCGATGTGTTGGAAAAACAAAAAAAAAAAAAAAAAAAAAAAAAAAAAAAGAATAATAATCTTGGCAATAACAAATAGATTTTCCTTTCAGGAAAATCCAAAAAAAAAGAATAATAATCTTGGCAATAACAAATAGATTTTCCTTTCAGGAAAATCCAAAAAAGCAACAATCAGTAGTACGCAACGATATCACTGCTCGCGCAACCACGAGTTTAGGTTCACAAATAGACGCTTTTCGTTCTCGCAACTTTCATAAACCTCAAACAAAACAGCATAAGTCGAACAGTGCTAAGAAACACTATCTTAGTAATCAGTCAAACAAAAACATTCATATGCCAACACAGAGTTCACCTATACCAGCAGGTCCGCAGTGTGGACGTTCGCCGTACCATGGTTGATCATATTGCCCAGCACGTGATCAAATTTGTAAGTTGTAACTAGATGAAGTGATTGTGCCCGCACAATACACAGGATTTTCCTCCTATTTTTCGTCTCAAAATTGAGAAGAACGCAGAAAAACGGATTTTTGATGAGCCTATTAACACATTGACGGTCGACGATATAATGTCAAGATTTTTTTTACAGAAACCCTGTTGTTTGATGTAAATCACTGGGTTCTTCTCGTTTGACCAGCAGCTATTGTTCAGGAGAGAAGTGTGATAACTACCATGATATTTGGAAGGTTGTTGTCGGGTTTCGGGGGTTAGTACAGAAAAATTTGCGGAGGGGGTAATGTCCAGAGGGTCATAGACTCCTAGTAAGGACAAAGTCTACCCGAGAATATTTTGCAAAGTTCAGTACTCTTAAGATTCAATCTGAGCAGTTGTAGCATGTGCTGCCCTATATTGGAGAGCATTTGTGGGGGCTCTAAGTTGTATGAAATTGCACTGGGTCAATTTTTTTTTTTTTTGGGGGGGGGGGGCATTTAGGGGACTTGCCCCCTCCCCCCCCCCCTTAATTCCGTGGCTATACTACTGAATCAAAACAGCAGCAATGTCGGCAGGATCTCTATGCAGTATGCCCGTTCCCAGAGGTCGCATCTAATGAAATTCTGTACTGACCGCCAAGGCTCCATACATTGGAACAACGATAGACATTTCAAACTGCGACCTCATTCAATGTCAACGAGTGGACGACATTTGGCAGTAAATCCATGTCACTTGTAATTCCCATTCAGAAGTATAATTCCAGGCCTTCGTGGTGCTGTATTACTTTTGGCTTCCGTGTCAAAATGTTAGGAAGCAAATGGGTTTTTGCAGGTAGGTAGCTGTCCGGATATTTCCTGTAATCAAAGTTTCAATGATTTTTCACTCAAAACGTAAAATGACACTGAACGCTTACCCTGTATAATCTAAAAGCGCGTATTTTTCTGAATATAACTGTTCTCTGTCATAAATGCATGTATTTAGATCCGCGTGCCAGCATGTCTCAATGTGACAGACACAAATTGTCATTACGCCGTGTTGAGCAGTGCAGAGGCTTCTTACCACGTGAAGTGAATGACAGTGCGTTTTTGAAACAGATGGCTTTGGCAAGAGAATGGTGATGAGTACTCTTCCTTGATGTGCAGAGCTTTGTTTTCAGCATCGGATTCCAAGTTTCCTTTCTTGCCTTCACAATTCCGTTTTTTGAAACGTTTTGTTTTCTAAATAACAGCATATCAAAATATTTCTTTATTGAGTAAAAATTCTTCCAATATATTTACCACTATGTATTGTTCTTTGGGGGGGGGGGGGGGGGGGGGCACCGAATTTCTTGCCGGTACCCAAGGTAAACTATTTGATATTTGTGGGACATCACTATTCACTGGATTGGCAAAGCTCAACTAACTGCGTGTCAACTCAAGAAAGTCGCCCGCTTTTAATGAATTAAGGTGGAACAAAAATGGCCCACCTGGACCCATTTTAGGCGGAACATTATGGCCCTCCTGCCATTCTGACAATGACAAACATGGATTTGTATGACCACAACATGTGTAGGCCTAAAATCAAGATTACCCAATCATGTATTCTGTTGTCACTTTAGGGGAATTCCACCGGACATTGGTCATATTTCCCCAACCCTTCCTGTTGCTTCTTATCTACATGTACGTCGCAGGGTAGATGAATAATTCTCAGTTCTTTATCTATGCCGTGAGCTCTTATGGTGAAAGCCTGAAATTGAAACGCGGTACCAGAAGGCAACTTCCCCGGCCCGAAGTCAGGATTATTTAAAAATTCGACATGAGTGGGGGGAGGGGACAATTCTGTACCTAAGGCTAATTCGAACTTGGACCCAAAGTCCGTAATATATTGGGCATACCCAAAATGCACAGCCCCGCCGAGGTGAGAAAGGGTATTGGAGGGGGTCCCCCCTTCCCGATTTTTTTTAATAAGAGTCTCTGATAACTATTCTAGAGCCTCATAATGCCTCATTTGAGGATTGTCATGGCTCTGAGTTTAGTCAATGGTTAACACAATAGGCCTGCTTTTTAAGGGAACGATCTTTTGGTTCGCCTGGAGGTCGCCTGAATTGAAAAATACGTGAACGAAAAATGGGTTGCTTCGAAATCCCCGACGGTTCACGCAAAGTTTTTGATGGTTCGCGTAAATATTGTTTGTAACGATGAGCCGTACACGTGTGAGAATTGTTCCAAATCGCTTCGTGGATTGCCGCAAAAATTTGATACAGTCCGATTCGGTAATGACAGCCAGGCTAATTAGGGATGTGTCGCTATGTAATGTCTACACAGTTAGTAACAATCTGGCAATACCGTCGGAATTGCCACCGTCATCAAATTCAATGAGGACGGGGGAGGGGATGAGTAGCTGGAGTCATATTCCCATAAAAAATAACAGACTCTCAGTGTTCTACTTTCGATTTCAGTTTAGGATACAAAATACCATGTAACATTATGAACAACGTTCACTGAAATTGAGGTCGCCGGGTGCAAAATGATCAAGGTTTTTCAGACGTGTTTCCTGGCTTGGACGCCAGAGTCTGTAGAGTCTAATCTAATGCGTGTTTGCCTTGGGTGGGGGTTGGGCAGTCGCGTCGGATAGTTTTACTGGTGGAGGAAGAGCCTCAACATCCAAATTCTGAATAACGGCCAATTTAACCCGTCTCGTAGTACAGTTTTGTCAGGTCAAAGTGGTGATCTAAAAAAAAAAGTTTGTTTTTTGATCAAAAATTTTGTCCAAACCGGACCAAAAAATTTCCAGGTAAAAAAAAAATTGTTTTCGTCTCAAAATTGAACAAAACACATAAAAAAACAGAAACAAAAATTCCGAATTTTGGTCTTAAAGTCCGAACCGGAGTGGTAGTTCTACAGCCATCAGAAGCCAAGTGAAATAAAACCCTATTCCCATTTGGTGAGGAAAGGTTTAAAGATACCGTGAATGTTGCCATTTCAATCACGGAAGCCTTATACGATTCAAGAACGCCCAGTATTCTCATGCCGAAAAGAGTGTGTACGGACCGTTGAGAGGCCGAGAGTGTATTTTGGCGACCGCCCGAAGCCAAACTCAACAAAATTGTACTTCCAAACTACGGGGAATCTTTTTACCTGTATACGGGCTACACATTCTCAATCACCACCGCTTTTAACCCACTCCGGTAGTACAGTATAATTAGGTCAAAGTACCAGTCTGAAGACCGATTTTTCGTTTTTTGGTGTAGTGCAAAAAAAAATAAAAATTTGTTTTCGTCTCAAAAGTGAACAAAACACATAAAAAACAAAAACAAAAATTTCCGGATTTTGGTCGAAAAGTCCGAACCGGAGTGGTAGTTCTCCAGCCATCAGAAGCCAAGTGAAATAAAACCTTATTCCCATGGGGTGAGGAAAGGTTTAAACAGACCGTGAATGATCCCATATGAATCACGAAATCCTTATACGAGTCAAGAACTCCGAGTATTCGCATGCCAAAAAGAGGGTGTACGGACCGTTGAGAGGCCGAGAGTGTACTTTTGGCGACCGCCTGAAGGCAAACGCAACAAAATTGTGCTTCCAAACTACGGGGAATTTTTTTACCTATATATTCGCAATCACCGCCGCTTTTTACCCACTCCGGTAGTACAGTATAATTAGGTCAAAGTACCAGTCTGAAGACCAATTTTCGTTTCTTGGTGGTGGTGTGTAAAAAAAAATAATTTTTTTTCGTCTCAAAATTGAACAAAACACATAAAAAAACAAAAACAAAAATTTCCGAATTTTGGTCGAAAATTTCGGAAGTCCGAACCGAACCGAAAATTTTCAGTGCAAAAAAATTTTTTTTTTTTTCGTCTCAAAATTGAACAAAACACATAAAAAACGAAAAAAAAAAATTTCGATTTTTTGGCCGCCATTTTGGATTAACGAAAAATCGAAACGAAATTTTTTCGATTTTTTTTATAAAGCGGTATTATTTCCTTCAATTTGGAACCCTTTTAGAGGGCTCTTTATATTTAAATCTCGATATTTCAATCCAAAATGGCCGATTTTTGAGATAACTTTCCGTTTTGTGAAAACTTTTGGCAGAAAACATAAAAATGGAAAAAAATACCGATTATATTAGTTTTAGACAAGAGTAATTCTGACAAGTCTGTCAAAAAATTAAGTCGATAGCTTTTTTCTTTCATGAGATATTGGCCTACGAAGCTTTGGGCGTTTTGGGGCGTTTTTGCCCACCAAGAAACATATTCCCCCAAACACTGATGGTTTTATTTATTAGAACTCATGGCCGTCATTGGTCGTGCAAAGTTTGAAAAAAATCTTAAAGACCGTTTTCGAGAAAACTCTTTCCCCGATGTGTTGGAAAGAGAACTAGATGAAGTGATTGTGCCCGCGCAATACACAGGATTTTCCTCCTATTTTTCGTCTCAAAATTGAGAAGAACGCAGAAAAACGGATTTTTGATGAGCCTATTAACACATTGACGGTCGACAATATAATGTCAAGATTTTTTTTACAGAAACCCTGTTGTTTGATGTAAATCACTGGGGTCTTCTCGTTTGACCAGCAGCTATTGTTCAGGAGAGAAGTGTGATAACTACCATGATATTTGGAAGGTTGTTGTCGGATTTCGGGGTTAGTACAGAAAAATTTGCGGAGGGGGTAATGTTCAGAGGGTCATAGACTCCAAGTAAGGACAAAGTCTACCCGAGAATATTTTGCAAAGTTCAGTACTCTTAAGATTCAATCTGAGCAGTTGTAGCATGTGCTGCCCTATATTGGAGAGCATTTGTGGGGGCTCTAAGTTGTATGAAATTGCACTGGGTCAATTTTTTTTTTTTTTTTTTTGCAGGGGGGGGGGGGCGACATTTAGGGGACTTGCCTCCTCCCCCCCCCCCTTAATTCCGTGGCTACACTACTGAATCAAAACAGCAGCAATGTCGGCAGGATCTCTATGTAGTATGCCCACTCCCAGAGGTCGCATCTAATGAAATTCTGTACTGACCGCCAAGGCTCCATACATTGGAACAACCATAGACATTTCCAACTACGCGTTATTACTATGTCGACTTCATTAAATGTCAACGAGTGGACGACATTTGGCAATAAATCCATGTCACTTGTAATTCCCATTCAGAAGTATAATTCCAGACCTTCGTGGTGCTGTATTACTTTTGGCTTCCATGTCAGAATGTTAGGAAGCAAATTGGTTTTTGCAGGTAGGTAACTGTCCGGATATTTCCTGTAATCAGACACCCCAAAGTTTCAATGATTTTTCACTCAAAACGTAAATGACACTGAACGCCTACCCTGTATAATCTAAAAGCGCATATTTTTCTGAATATAACTGTTCTCTGTCATAAATTTATTTAGATCCGAGTGCCAGCATGTCTCAATGTGACAGAGACAAATTGTCATAACGCCGTGTTGAGCAGTACAGAGGCTTCTAACCACGTGAAGTGAATGACAATGCGTTTTTGAAACAGATGGCCTTGGCAAGAGAATTGTGATGAGTACTCTCCCTTGATGTGCAGAGCTTTGTTTTCAGCATCGGATTCCAAGTTTCCTTTCTTGCTTTCACAATTCCGTTTTTTGAAACGTTTTGTTTTCGAAATAACAGCATATCAAAATATTTCTTTATTGAGTAAAAATTCTTCCAATATATTTACCACTATGTATTGTTCTTTGGGGGGGGGGGGGGGGGGGGAGGGGGCACCAAATTTCTTGCCGGTACCCAAGGTAAACTATTTGATATTTGTGGGACACCACGATTCACTGGATTGGCAATGCTCAACTAACTTCGTGTCAACTCAAGAAAGTTGCCCGCCTTTAATGAATAAAGGTGGACCAAAAATGGCCCACCTGGACTCATTTTAGGCGGAACATTATGGCCCTCCTGCCATTCTGACAATGACAAACATGGATTTGTATGAGTACAACGTGTAGGCCTAAAATCAAGATTAACCAATCATGTATTCTGTTGTCACTTCAGGGGAATTCCACCAGACATTGGTCATATTTCTCCAACGATTCCTGTTGCTTCTTATCTACATGTACGTCGCAGGATAGATGAATAATTCTCAGTTATTTATCTATGCCGTGAGCTCTTATGGTGAAAGCCTGAAATTGAAACGCGGTACCAGAAGGCAACTTCCCCGGCCCGAAGTCAGCATTATTTAAAAATTCGACATGGGTGTGGGGAGGGGGGGGGGACAATTCTGTACCTAAGGCTAATTCGAACTTGGACCCAAAGTCCGTATTATATTGGGCATACCCAAAATACACAGCCCCGCCGAGGTGAGGGAGGGTATTGAAGGGGGTCCCCCTTCCCGTTTGTTTTTAATAAGAGTCTCTGATAACTATTCTAGAGCCTCATAATGCCTCATTTGAGGATTGTCATGGCTCTGCATTTAGTCAATGGTTAACACAATAGGCCTGCCTTTTAAGCGAACGATCTTTTGGTTCGCCTGGAGGTCGCCTGAATTGAAAAATACGTGAACGAAAAATGGGTTGCTTCGAAATCCCCGACGGTTCGCGCAAAGTTTTTGATGGTTCGCGTAAATATTGTTTGTAACGATGAGCCGTACACGTGTGAGAATTGTTCCAAATCGCTTCGTGGTTTGCCGCAAAAATTTGATACAGTCCGATTCGGTAATGGCAGCCAGGCTAATTAGGGATGTGTCGCTATGTAATGTCTACACAGTTAGTAACAATCTGGCAATACCGTCGGAATTGCCACCGTCATCAAATTCAATGAGGACGGGGGAGGGGATGAGTAGCTGGAGTCATATTCCCATAAAAAATAACAGACTCTCAGTGTTCTACTTTCGATTTCAGTTTAGGATACAAAATACCATGTAACATTATGAACAACGTTCACTGAAATTGAGGTCGCCGGGTGCAAAATGATCAAGGTTTTTCAGACGTGTTTCCTGGCTTGGACGCCAGAGTCTGTAGAGTCTAATCTAATGCGTGTTGTTTGCCTTGGGTGGGGGTTGGGCAGTCGTGTCGGATAGTTTTACTGGTGGAGGAAGAGCCTCAACATCCAAATTCTGAATAACGGCTACTTTAACCCGCCTCATAGTACAGTTTTGTCAGGTAAAAAAAGTTTGTTTTTTTATCAAAAATTTTCAATCCAAACCGGACCAAAAAATTTCCAGGTAAAAAAAAAAATTGTTTTCGTCTCAAAATTGAACAAAACACATAAAAAAACAGAAACAAAAATTTCCGAATTTTGGTCTAAAAGTCCGAACCGGAGTGGTAGTTCTTCAGCCATCAGAAGCCAAGTGAAATAAAACCCTATTCCCATTTGGTGAGGAAAGGATTAAAGATACCGTGAATGTTGCCATATCAATCACGGAAGCCTAATACGATTCAAGAACGCCCAGTATTCTCATGCCGAAAAGAGGGTGTACGGACCGTTGAGAGGCCGAGAGTGTATTTTGGCGACCGCCTGAAGCCAAACTCAACAAAATTGTACTTCCAAACTACGGGAATCTTTTTACCTGTATACGGGCTACACATTCTTAATCACCACCGCTTTTAACCCACTCCGG
This sequence comes from Pictodentalium vernedei, assembly GCA_031216915.1. Classification (NCBI taxonomy): domain Eukaryota; kingdom Metazoa; phylum Mollusca; class Scaphopoda; order Dentaliida; family Dentaliidae; genus Pictodentalium; species Pictodentalium vernedei. Next base: position 310,505,757 of record CM062293.1, on the reverse strand, counting down.
TAGAACAGTATAATTAGGTCAAAGTACCAGTCTGAAGACCGATTTTTCGTTTTTTGGTGTAGTGCAAAAAAAAAAAATTTTTTTCGTCTCAAAAGTGAACAAAACACATAAAAAACAAAAACAAAAATTTCAGGATTTTGGTCGAAAAGTCCGAACTGGAGTGGTAGTTCGCCAGCCATCAGAAGCCAAGTGAAATAAAACCTTATTCCCATGGGGTGGGGAAAGGTTTAAACAGACCGTGAATGATACCAGATGAATCACGAAATCCTTATACGAGTCAAGAACGCCGAGTATTCGCATGCCAAAAAGAGGGTGTACGGACCGTTGAAAGGCCGAGAGTGTACTTTTGGCGACCGCCTGAAGGCAAACGCAACAAAATTGTGCTTCCAAACTACGGGGAATCTTTTTATCTATATATGCCCTACACATTCGCAATCACCGCCGCTTTTTACCCACTCCAGTAGTACAGTATAATTAGGTCAAAGTACCAGTCTGAAGACCAATTTTCGTTTCTTGGTGGTGGTGTGTAAAAAAAAAAAATTTTTTTTTTTCGTCTCAAAATTGAACAAAACACATAAAAAACAAAAATAAAAATTTCCGAATTTTGGTCGAAAATTTCGGAAGTCCGAACCGGACCGAAAATTTTCAGTGCAAAAAAAATTTTTTTTTTTCGTCCCAAAATTGAACAAAACACATAAAAAACGAAAAAAAAATTAAGATTTTTTGGCCGCCATTTTGGATTAACGAAAAATCGAAACGAAATTCTTTCGATTTTTTTTATAAAGCGGTATTATTTCCTTTAATTTGGAACCCTTTTGGAGGGCTCTTTATATTTAAATCTCGATATTTCAATCCAAAATGGCCTATTTTTGAGATAACTTTCCGTTTTGTGAAAATTTTTGGCAGAAAACATAAAAAATGGAAAAAAATACCGATTATATTTGGTTTAGACAAGATTAATTCTGACAAGTCTGTCAAAAAATTAAGTCGATAGCTTTTTTCTTTCGTGAGACATTGGCCTATGAAGCTTTGGGCGTTTTGGGGCGTTTTTGCCCACCAAGAAACATTTTCCCCCAAATACTGATGGTTTTATTTATTAGAACTCATGGCCGTCATTGATCGTGCAAAGTTTGAAAAAAATCTTAAAGACCGTTTTCGAGAAAACTCTTTCCCCGATGTGTTGGAAAAACAAAAAAAAAAACAAAAAAAAAAAAAAAAAGAATAACTAGATGAAGTGATTGTGCCCGCAGAATACACAGGATTTTCCTCGTATTTTCAGTTCCTGAGCGTTTTCGTCTCAAAATTGAGAACACAGAAAAACGGATTTTTGATGAGCCTATCAACATACTGACGGTAGAAGATATAATTGCAAGACCTCTATGCAGTATGCCAGCTCCCAGGGGTCACATCTAATGATATTCTGTACTGACCGCCAAGGCTCCATACATTGGAACAAGCATAGCCATTCCAAACTGCGCATTATTACTATGTCGACCTCATTAAATGTCAGCGAGTGGACGACATTTGCCAGTAAATCCATGTCAGTTGTAATTCCCATTCAGAAGTCCAAAACTGCTACCATAAGTGTTTCAATGAAGGTTACTTTTGAAGATTTCCAAATGCTTTTGCATCCGATTCTTATGCGTGGAGGCGGAAACACTACATGATGGGCAGTGATGTCGTGGTTCCTCACGATTGCAGAAGAAATATCTAGAGTTCAGAAATAAAAAACGAGCGCGTAATTGGGTGGGAGTGGGAGGGGGGGGGGGGGTGGTTCGGGTGGGAGCTGACAAATCAGTATGAGGAGTGTTAGTTTATGTCATTTCTTAATAAGTTCTACTTCTCCTTCAATAAACCTGATGGATTTGATTGTACGACCACAACAAGTGCAGGCCGAAAGTCAAGATTAAACACTTATGTATGGTGTTATCCGCTTTAGAGGAATTCCACCAGGTATTGGTCATATTGCCACAACCCTTCCTGTTGCTTCTTATCTACATGTACGTTGAGGGTCTTCGGGTAGATGAATAATTCTCAGTTATTTATCTATGCCATGAGCTCTTATGGTGAAAGCCTGAAATTGAAACGCGGTACCAGAAGGCAACTTCCCAGGCTCGAAGTCAGCAGTATTTAAAAATTTGACATGTGTGTGGGGTGAGGGGGGGGGGGGGGGGGGCATATGTATACCTAAAGCTAATTCAAACTTGGACCCAAAGTCCGTAACATATTAGGCATATCCAAAGTGCATAGCCCCGAGATGTGGGAGGGTATTTGATGGGGGGGGGGGAGGCTCCCCTTCCCGACTTTTTTTTAAATAAGAGGCACTGATAACAATTCTCATTTGAGGCTTGTCATGGCTCTGCGTAATGGCGTGTGACATTTCTAAATCCCGCACTTTCCGGTCTCGGTTCTGGTCTGGTGTTGGGAAATCTCCTTGCCGACTTGAATAATGAGTTCTTTGACAATCATGATATTCTAAAAGTTATATAGGAGGTCATTGGACAATTGTTAGCTTCGTCGGCTGCTGGCTCTGAGTCTATGCCACACTGGTCAGAAATTATTTTCCGACAGAATGTGTAAATTTTCGACAGAGATGTTTATTGGGGTCGCGGTTCGCCACCGTCGCACACCCACCTTTTTTTTTTTTTGGGGGGGGGGGGGGGGGCAGAGTTTCCCAGTCCTCAATTTGGCTACAGCAACTAATTCCAGGCCTTCGTGGTGCTCTATTACTTTTGGCTTCCATGTCAGAATGTTAGGAAGCAAATGGATAGTTGCAGGTAGGTAATTGTCGGGTTATTTCTTATAATTAGACACCCTTAATGTTTCAATGATTTTTCACTCAAAACGTAAAATGACACTTAACGCCTACACTATACAATCTAAAAGCGCATATTTTTTCGAATATATTACAAATTACAACAAATCATTTGAATTGGTGTTCTATCAGCAAGGACTGATTAAGTAATACTAAATATTTAAAAGAAACGCAAATACCAATGTTTGCGGGTTTTACTGAAAATTTTGATTTCAAATTATGTACAGCGTTCAATGAAGTTGAGGTCGCCGGGTGCAAAATGATCGTTTTTCAGACGTGTTTCCTGGCATGGACGCCCGAGATGTAGAGTCCAACTAATGGGTGTTTGTGTTGGGTGGGGGTTGGGCAGTCGCGTCTGATAGTTTTACAGGTGGAGGAAGAGCCTCAACATCCAAATTCTGAATTACGGCCACTTTAACCCGTCTCGTAGTACAGTTTCGTCAGATCAAAGTGGCGATCGAAAGAAAGAAGTTTGGTTTTTGATCAAACATTTTCAGTCCCAACCGGACCAAAAAATTTCCAGGTAACAAAAAATATTTTTTTGTCTCAAAATTTACCAACACGCATAGAAAACCGAAAAAAAAAATCCGATTTTTGTTCAAAAGTTTCCAAGTCCGAACCGGAGTGGTAGTTCTCCAGCCATCAGAAGCCAAGTGGAATAAAACCCTATTCCCATGGGATGGGGAAGGTTTAAAGAGACCGCGAATGTTGCCATTTCAACCACGGAAGCCTTATACGATTCAAGAACGTCGATTATTCTCATGCCAAAATGAGGGTGTACGGACCGTTGGGAGGCCGAGAGTGTACATTTGGCGACCACCCGAAGCCAAATGCAACAGGATTGTGCTTCCACACTCCGGGGAATCTTTTTATCTATATACGGGCTACAGATTTTTAATCACCACCGCTTTTAACCCACTCCGGTAGCAAAGTATAATGAGGTCATAGTACCTGTCCGAAGACCCGACCAAAAACTTCCAGGTAAAAAAACAATTTTTTTCGTCTCAAACTTGACCAAAACGCGTAGAAAACCAAAAAAAAAAATCCCATTTTTGTTGAAAATTTTCCAAGTCCGAACCGGAGTGGTAGTTTTCCAGCCATCAGAACCCAAGTGAAATAAAATCCTATTCCCGTGGGGTGGGGGAACGGTTTAAAGAGGCGGTGAATATTGCCATTTCAACCACGGAAGCCTTATATGATTCAAGAACGTCGAGTATTTTCATGCCAAAAAGAGAGTGTTCGCATGGTTGAGAGGCCGAGAGTGTACATTTGGTGACCGCCCGAATCCAAATGCAACAAGGTTGTGCTTCCACACTATGGGGAATCTTCTTGTCTATATACGGGCTACACATTTTTCAATCACCACCGCTTTTAACCCACTCCGGTAGTAAAGTATAATCAGGTCGTAGTAGCTGACCGAAGACCGGACCAAAAACTTCCAGGTAAAGAATTTTTTTTCGTTTCAAAATTGACCAAAACGCACAGAAAACCGAAAAAAAAATTCCGATTTTGGTTCAAAATTTTTCGAGTCCGAACCGGAGCGGTAGTTCTCCAGCCATCAGAAGCCAAGTGAAATAAAACCCTATTCCCCGGGGGAGGGGAAAGGTTTAACGAGACCGTGAATGTTGCCATTTCAATCACAGAAACCTTATACGATTCAAGAACGCCGAGTATTCTCATGCCGAAAGGAGGGTGTACGGACCGTTGAGAGGCCGAGAGTGTATTTTGGCGACCTCCCTAAACCAAACTCAACAAAATTGTGCATCCAAACTACGGGGAATCTTTTTACCTATATATGGGCTACACATTCTCAATCACCGCTGCTTTTAACCCACTCCGGTAGTACAGTATAATTAGGTCAAAGTACCAGTCTGAAGACCGATTTTTCGTTTTTTTGGTGTAGTGTAAAAAAAAAAAAAAAAATGTTTTTTCGTCTCAAAATTGAACAAAACACAAAAAATAAAGACAAACATTTCCGGATTTTGGTCGAAAAGTCCGAACCGGAGTGGTAGTTCTCCAGCCATCAGAAGCCAAGTGAAATAAAACCTTATTCCCATGGGGTGGGGAAAGGTCAAAGGAGACCGTGAATGTTGCCATTTGAATCACGGAAGCCTTATACGAGTCAAGAACGCCGAGTATTCTCATGCCAAAAAGAGGGCGTACGGACCGTTGAGAGGCCGAGAGTGTACTTTTGGCGACCGCCCGAAGGCAAACGCAACAAAATTGTGCTTCCAAACTATGGGGAATCTTTTTACCTATATATGCGCTACGCATTCGCGATCATCACCGCTTTTAACCCACTCCGGTAGTACAGTATAATTAGGTCAAAGTACCAGTCTGAAGACCAATTTTCGTTTTTTGGTGGTGTAGTGTAAAAAAAAAAAATTTTCAGTGTAAAAAAAAAAAATTTTTTCGTCTCAAAATTGAACAAAACGCATAAAAAACGAAAAAAAAAATTTCGATTTTTTGGCCGCCATTTTGCATTGACGAAAAATCGAAACGAAATTCTTTCGATTTTTTTTATAAAGCGGTATTACTGCCTTCAATTTGGAACTCTTTTAGAGGGCTCATTATATTTAAATCTCGATATTTCAATCCAAAATGGCCGATTTTTGAGATAACTTTCCGTTTTGTGAAAAATTTTGGCAGAAAACATAAAAAATGGAAAAAAATACCGATTATATTTGTTTTAGACAAGAGTAATTCTGACAAGTCTGTCAAAAAATTAAGTCGATAGCTTTTTTCTTTCATGAGATATTGGCCTACGAAACTTTGGGCGTTTTTGGGCGTTTTGCCCACCAAGAAACATTTTCCCCCAAATACTGATGGTTTTATTTATTAGGACTCATGGCCGTCATTGATAGTTTTTATTTATGAGAAATAATGAATCTAGACATAATGAAGTAAAAAAAAAACAAGAAATTTTTTTTCAATTTTTGGTCACAGTGTCCCGAAGCCATGTTTGACTGCTAGCGGAAGCCAAATTAAGAACAACTCCATTTCCAAAAGATGATAACTGTTCATGTACACTGTGACTTCAACATTTCTACCCTTAGAAGCTTTCAAATCGTCCCACTTGTTGAGTACTGTGACGGCAAAGTAGCCCGGTGGAAACAAAAAATTCCGACTTTTGGTCGAAAATTTCTAAGTCCAAACCGAAAATTTTTCTGGTGCAAAAATTTTTTTTTTTTCGTCTCCAAATGGCCTGAAACACATAAATAACCGAAAATAAAAATTCGATTTTTCGGCCGCCATTTTGGATTACCGAAAAATCGAAACGAAATTCTTTCGATTTTTTTTATAAAGCGGTATTACTTCCTTCAATTTGGAACCCTTTTAGAGGGCTCGTTATATTTAAATCTCGATATTTCAATCCAAAATGGCCGATTTTTGAGATAACTTTCCGTTTTCTGAAAAATTTTGGCAGAAAACATAAAAAATGGAAAAAAATACCGATTATATTTGTTTTAGACAAGAGTAATTCTGACAAGTCTGTCAAAAAATTAAGTCGATAGCTTTTTTCTTTCATGAGATATTGGCCTACGAAGCTTTGGGCGTTTTTGGGCGTTTTTGCCCACCAAGAAACATTTTCCCCCAAATACTGATGGTTTTATTTATTAGAACTCATGGCCGTAATTGATCGTGCAAAGTTTGAAAAAAATCTTAAAGACCGTTTTCGAGAAAACTCTTTCCCCGATGTGTTGGAAAAACAAAAAAAAAAAAAAAAAAAAAAAAAAAAAAGAATAATAATCTTGGCAATAACAAATAGATTTTCCTTTCAGGAAAATCCAAACTAGATGAAGTGATTGTGCCCGCACAATACACAGGATTTTCCTCCTATTTTTCGTCTCTAAATTGAGAAGAACGCAGAAAAATGGATTTTTGATGAGCCTATTAACACATTGACGGTCGACGATATAATGTCGAGATTTTTTTTACAGAAACCCTGTTGCTTGATGTAAATCACTGGGGTCTTCTCGTTTGACCAGCAGCTATTGTTCAGGAGAGAAGTGTGATAACTACCATGATGTTTGGAAGGTTGTTGTCGAGTTTCGGGGGTTAGTACAGAAAAATTTGCGGAGGGGGTAATGTCCAGAGGGTCATAGACTCCTAGTAAGGACAAAGTCTACCCGAGAATATTTTGCAAAGTTCAGTACTCTTAAGATTCAATCTGAGCAGTTGTAGCATGTGCTGCCCTATATTGGAGAGCATTTGTGGGGGCTCTAAGTTGTATGAAATTGCACTGGGTCAATTTTTTTTTTTTTGGGGGGGGGGGGGCATTTAGGGAACTTGCCCCCCCCCCCCCCCCCCCCCTTAATTCCGTGGCTATACTACTGAATCAAAACAGCAGCAATGTCGGCAGGATCTCTATGCAGTATGCCCGCTCCCAGAGGTCGCATCTAATGAAATTCTGTACTGACCACCAAGGCTCCATACATTGGAACAACCATAGACATTTCAAACTGCGCGTTATACTATGTCGACCTCATTAAATGTCAACGAGTGGACGATATTTGGCAGTAAATCCATGTCACTTGTAATTCCCATTCAGAAGTATAATTCCAGGCCTTCGTGGTGCTGTATTACTTTTGGCTTCCATGTCAGAATGTCAGGAAGCAAATGGGTTTTTGCAGGTAGGTAACTGTCCGGATATTTCCTGTAATCAAAGTTTCAATGATTTTTCACTCAAAACGTAAAATGACACTGAACGCTTACCCTGTATAATCTAAAAGCGCATATTTTTTCTGAATATAACTGTTCTCTGTCATAAATGCATGTATTTAGATCCGAGTGCCAGCATGTCTCAATGTGACAGACACAAATTGTCATTACGCCGTGTTGAGCAGTGCAGAGGCTTCTTACCACGTGAAGTGAATGACAGTGCGTTTTTGAAACAGATGGCTTTGGCAAGAGAATGGTGATGAGTACTCTCCCTTGATGTGCAGAGCTTTGTTTTCAGCATCGGATTCCAAGTTTCCTTTCTTGCCTTCACAATTCCGTTTTTTGAAACGTTTTGTTTTCTAAATAACAGCATATCAAAATATTTCTTTATTGAGTAAAAATTCTTCCAATATATTTACCACTATGTATTGTTCTTTGGGGGGGGGGGGGGGGGGGGGGCAAATTTCTTGCCGGTACCCAAGGTAAACTATTTGATATTTGTGGGACATCACTATTCACTGGATTGGCAAAGCTCAACTAACTTCGTGTCAACTCAAGAAAGTCGCCCGCTTTTAATGAATTAAGGTGGAACAAAAATGGCCCACCTGGACCCATTTTAGGCGGAACATTATGGCCCTCCTGCCATTCTGACAATGACAAACATGGATTTGTATGACCACAACATGTGTAGGCCTAAAATCAAGATTACCCAATCATGTATTCTGTTGTCACTTTAGGGGAATTCCACCAGACATTGGTCATATTTCCCCAACCCTTCCTGTTGCTTCTTATCTACATGTACGTCGCAGGGTAGATGAATAATTCTCAGTTATTTATCTATGCCGTGAGCTCTTATGGTGAAAGCCTGAAATTGAAACGCGGTACCAGAAGGCAACTTCCCCGGCCCGAAGTCAGCATTATTTAAAAATTCGACATGGGTGGGGGGAGGGGACAATTCTGTACCTAAGGCTAATTCGAACTTGGACCCAAAGTCCGTAATATATTGGGCATACCCAAAATGCACAGCCCCGCCGAGGTGAGGGAGGGTATTGGAGGGGGTCCCCCCTTCCCGATTTTTTTTAATAAGAGTCTCTGATAACTATTCTAGAGCCTCATAATGCCTCATTTGAGGATTGTCATGGTTCTGCGTTTAGTCAATGGTTAACACAATAGGCCTGCTTTTTAAGCGAACGATCTTTTGGTTCGCCTGGAGGTCGCCTGAATTGAAAAATACGCGAACGAAAAATGGGTTGCTTCGAAATCCTCGACGGTTCGCGCAAAGTTTTTGATGGTTCGCGTAAATATTGTTTGTAACGATGAGCCGTACACGTGTGAGAATTGTTCCAAATCGCTTCGTGGATTGCCGCAAAAATTTGATACAGTCCGATTCGGTAATGACAGCCAGGCTAATTAGGGATGTGTCGCTATGTAATGTCTACACAGTTAGTAACAATCTGGCAATACCGTCGGAATTGCCACCGTCATCAAATTCAATGAGGACGGGGGAGGGGATGAGTAGCTGGAGTCATATTCCCATAAAAAATAACAGACTCTCAGTGTTCTACTTTCGATTTCAGTTTAGGATACAAAATACCATGTAACATTTTGAACAACGTTCACTGAAATTGAGGTCGCCGGGTGCAAAATGATCAAGGTTTTTCAGACGTCTTTCCTGGCTTGGACGCCAGAGTCTGTAGAGTCTAATCTAATGCGTGTTTGCCTTGGGTGGGGGTTGGGCAGTCGCGTCGGATAGTTTTACTGGTGGAGGAAGAGCCTCAACTTCCAAATTCTGAATAACGGCCACTTTAACCCGTCTCGTAGTACAGTTTTGTCAGGTGAAAGTGGTGATCTAAAAAAAAGTTTGTTTTTTGATCAAAAATTTTCAGTCCAAACCGGACCAAAAAATTTCCAGGTAAAAAAAAAATTGTTTTCGTCTCAAAATTGAACAAAACACATAAAAAAACAGAAACAAAAATTTCCGAATTTTGGTCTTAAAGTCCGAACCGGAGTGGTAGTTCTCCAGCCATCAGAAGCCAAGTGAAATAAAACCCTATTCCCATTTGGTGAGGAAAGGTTTAAAGATACCGTGAATGTTGCCATTTCAATCACGGAAGCCTTATACGATTCAAGAACGCCGAGTATTCTCATGCCGAAAAGAGGGTGTACGGACCGTTGAGAGGCCGAGAGTGTATTTTGGCGACCGCCCGAAGCCAAACTCAACAAAATTGTACTTCCAAACTACGGGGAATCTTTTTACCTGTATACGGGCTACACATTCTCAATCACCACCGCTTTTAACCCACTCCGGTAGTACAGTATAATTAGGTCAAAGTACCAGTCTGAAGACCGATTTTTCGTTTTTTGGTGTAGTGCAAAAAAAAATAATTTTTTTTCTTCTCAAAAGTGAACAAAATACATAAAAAACAAAAACAAAAATTTCCGGATTTTGGTCGAAAAGTCCGAACCGGAGTGGTAGTTCTCCAGCCATCAGAAGCCAAGTGAAATAAAACCTTATTCCCATGGGGTGGGGAAAGGTTTAAACAGACCGTGAATGATACCATATGAATCACGAAATTCATATACGAGTCAAGAACGCCGAGTATTCGCATGCCAAAAAGAGGGTGTACGGACCGTTGAGAGGCCGAGAGTGTACTTTTGGCGACCGCCTGAAGGCAAACGCAACAAAATTGTGCTTCCAAACTATGGGGAATCTTTTTACCTATATATGCGCTACACATCTGCAATCACCGCCGCTTTTTACCCACTCCGGTAGTACAGTATAATTAGGTCAAAGTACCAGTCTGAAGACCAATTTTCGTTTCTTGGTGGTGGTGTGTAAAAAAAAAAATTTTTTTTTTTCGTCTCAAAATTGAACAAAACACATAAAAAAACAAAAACAAAAATTTCCGAATTTTGGTCGACAATTTCGGAAGTTCGAACCGGACCGAAAATTTTCAGTGCAAAAAAATTTTTTTTTTTTCGTCTCAAAATTGAACAAAACACATGAAAAACGAAAAAAAAAATTTCGATTTTTTGGCCGCCATTTTGGATTAACGAAAAATCGAAACGAAATTCTTTCGATTTTTTTTATAAAGCGGTATTATTTCCTTCAATTTGGAACCCTTTTAGAGGGCTCTTTATATTTAAATCTCGATATTTAAATCCAAAATGGCCGATTTTTGAGATAACTTTCCGTTTTGTGAAAAATTTTGGCAAAAAACATAAAAAATGGAAAAAAATACCGATTATATTTGTTTTAGACAAGAGTAATTCTGACAAGTCTGTCAAAGAATTAAGTCGATAGCTTTTTTCTTTCATGAGATATTGGCCTACGAAGCTTTGGGCGTTTTTGGGCGTTTTTGCCCACCAAGAAACATTTTCCCCAAATACTGATGGTTTTATTTATTAGGACTCATGGCCGTCATTGATAGTTTTTATTTATGAGAAATAATGAATCTAGACATAATAAAGTAAAAAAAAAACAAGAAATTTTTTTTCAATTTTTGGTCACAGTGTCCCGAAGCCATGTTTGACTGCTAGCGGAAGCCAAATTAAGAAAAACTCCATTTCCAAAAGATGAGAACTGTTCATGGACACTGTGACTTCAACATTTCTACCCTTAGAAGCTTTCAAATCGTCCCACTTGTTGAGTACTGTGACGGCAAAGTAGCCCGGTGGAAACAAAAAATTCCGACTTTTGGTCGAAAATTGTCCAAACCGAAAATTTTTCTGGTGCAAAAAAATTTTTTTTTTCGTCTCCAAATGGCCTGAAACACATAAATAACCGAAAATAAAAATTCGATTTTTCGGCCGCCATTTTGGATTACCGAAAAATCGAAACGAAATTCTTTCGATTTTTTTTATAAAGCGGTATTACTTCCTTCAATTTGGAACCCTTTTAGAGGGCTCGTTATATTTAAATCTCGATATTTCAATCCAAAATGGCCGATTTTTGAGATAACTTTCCGTTTTCTGAAAAATTTTGGCAGAAAACATAAAGAATGGAAAAAAATACCGATTATATTTGTTTTAGACAAGAGTAATTCTGACAAGTCTGTCAAAAAATTAAGTCGATAGCTTTTTCTTTCATGAGATATTGGCCTACGAAGCTTTGGGCGTTTTTGGGCGTTTTTGCCCACCAAGAAACATTTTCCCCCAAATACTGATGGTTTTATTTATTAGAACTCATGGCCGTCATTGATCGTGCAAAGTTTGAAAAAAATCTTAAAGACCGTTTTCGAGAAAACTCTTTCCCCGATGTGTTGGAAAAACAAAAAAAAAAAAAAAAAAAAAAAAAAAAAAAAAGAATAACTAGATGAAGTGATTGTGCCCGCACAATACACAGGATTTTCCTCGTATTTTCAGTTCCTGGGCGTTTTCGTCTCAAAATTGAGAAGAACACAGAAAAACGAATTTTTGATGAGCCTATCAACATACTGACGGTAGAAGATATAATTGCAAGACCTCTATGCAGTATGCCAGCTCCCAGAGGTCACATCTAATGATATTCTGTACTGACCGCCAAAGCTCCATACATTGGAATAACCATAGCCATTCCAAACTGCGCATTATTACTATGTCGACCTCATTAAATGTCAACGAGTGGACGACATTTGCCAGTAAATCCATGTCTGTTGTAATTCCCATTCAGAAGTCCAAAACAACTGCTACCATAAGTGTTTCAATGAAGGTTACTTTTGAAGATTTCCAAATGCTTTTGCATCCGATTCTTATGCGTGGAGGCGGAAACACTACATGATGGGCAGTGATGTCGTGGTTCCTCACGATTGCAGAGGAAATATCTAGAGTTCAGAAATAAAAAACGAGCGCGTAATTGGGTGGGAGTGGGGGGGGGGGGGGGGGTGGGGTGGGGGGGGGGTTCGGGTGGGAGCTGACAAATCAGTATGAGGAGTGTTATATAGTTTATGTCATTTCTTAATAAGTTCTACTTCTCCTTCAATAAACCTGATGGATTTTATTGTACGACCACAACAAGTACAGGCCGAAAGTCAAGATTAAACACTTATGTATACTGTTATCCGCTTTAGAGGAATTCCACCAGGTATTGGTCATATTGCCACAACCCTTCCTGTTGCTTCTTATCTACATGTACGTTGCAGGGTCTTCGGGTAGATGAATAATTCTCAGTTATTTATCTATGCCATGAGCTCTTATGGTGAAAGCCTGAAATTGAAACGCGGTACCAGAAGGCAACTTCCCAGGCTCGAAGTCAGCAGTATTTAAAAATTTGACATGTGTGTGGGGTGAGGGGGGGGGGGGGGGGCATATGTATACCTAAAGCTAATTCAAACTTGGACCCAAATTCCGTAACATATTAGGCATATCCAAAGTGCATAGCCCCGAGATGTGGGAGGGTATTTGAGGGGGGGGGGGGGGAGTCTCCCCTTCCCGACTTTTTTTTAAATAAGAGGCACTGATAACAATTCTCATTTGAGGCTTGTCATGGCTATGCGTAATGGCGTGTGACATTTCTAAATCCCGCACTTTCCGGTCTCGGTTCTGGTCTGGTGTTAGGAAATCTCCTTGCCGACTTGAATAATGAGTTCTTTGACAATCATGATATTCTAAAAGTTATATAGGAGGTCATTGGACAATTGTTAGCTTCGTCGGCTGCTGGCTCTGAGTCTATGCCACACTGGTCAGAAATTATTTTCCGACAGAATGTGTAAATTTTCGACAGAGATGTTTATTGGGGTCGCGGTTCGCCACCGTCGCACACCCACCTTTTTTTTCGGGGGGGGGGGGGGGGGGGCAGAGTTTCCCAGTCCTCAATTTGGCTACAGCAACTAATTCCAGGCCTTCGTGGTGCTCTATTACTTTTGGCTTCCATGTCAGAATGTTAGGAAGCAAATGGATAGTTGCAGGTAGGTAATTGTCGGGTTATTTCTTATAATTAGACACCCTTAATGTTTCAATGATTTTTCACTCAAAACGTAAAATGACACTTAACGCCTACACTATACAATCTAAAAGCGCATATTTTTTTGAATATATTACAAATTACAACAAATCATTTGAATTGGTGTTCTATCAGCAAGGTCTGATTAAGTAATACTAAATATTTAAAAGAAACGCGAATACCAATGTTTGCGGGTTTTACTGAAAATTTTGATTTAAAATTATGTACAGCGTTCACTGAAGTTGAGGTCGCCGGGTGCAAAATGATCAATGTTTTTCAGACGTGTTTCCTGGCATGGACGCCCGAGATGTAGAGTCCAACTAATGGGTGTTTGTGTTGGGTGGGGGTTGGGCAGTCGCGTCTGATAGTTTTACAGGTGGAGGAAGAGCCTCAACATCCAAATTCTGAATTACGGCCACTTAAACCCGTCTCGTAGTACAGTTTCGTCAGATCAAAGTGGCGATCGAAAGAAAGAAGTTTGGTTTTTGATCAAACATTTTCAGTCCCAACCGGACCAAAAAATTTCCAGGTAACAAAAAAGATTTTTTTGTCTCAAAATTTACCAAAACGCATAGAAAACCGAAAAAAAAAATCCGATTTTTGTTCAAGAGTTTCCAAGTCCGAACCGGAGTGGTAGTTCTCCAGCCATCAGAATCCAAGTGGAATAAAACCCTATTCCCATGGGATGGGGAAGGTTTAAAGAGACCGCGAATGTTGCCATTTCAACCACGGAAGCCTTATACGATTCAAGAACGTCGATTATTCTCATGCCAAAATGAGGGTGTACGGACCTTTGGGAGGCCGTGAGTGTACATTTGGCGACCACCCGAAGCCAAATGCAACAGGATTGTGCTTCCACACTCCGGGGAATCTTTTTATCTATATACGGGCTACAGATTTTCAATCACCACCGCTTTTAACCCACTCCGGTAGCAAAGTATAATGAGGTCATAGTACCTGTCCGAAGACCCGACCAAAAACTTCCAGGTAAAAAAACAATTTTTTTCGTCCCAAACTTGACCAAAACGCGTAGAAACCAAAAAAAGAAAATCCCATTTTTGTTGAAAATTTTCCAAGTCCGAACCGGAGTGGTAGTTTTCCAGCCATCAGAACCCAAGTGAAATAAAATCCTATTCCCGTGGGGTGGGGGAACGGTTTAAAGAGGTGGTGAATGTTGCCATTTCAACCACGGAAGCCTTATATGATTCAAGAACGTAGAGTATTTTCATGCCAAAAAGAGGGTGTTCGCATGGTTGAGAGGCCGAGAGTGTACATTTGGTGACCGCCCGAATCCAAATGCAACAAGGTTGTGCTTCCACACTATGGGGAATCTTCTTGTCTATATATGGGCTACACATTTTTCAATCACCACCGCTTTTAACCCACTCCGGTAGGAAAGTATAATCAGTTCGTAGTAGCTGACCGAAGACCGGACCAAAAACTTCCAGGTAAAGAATTTTTTTTTCGTTTCAAAATTGACCAAAACGCACAGAAAACCGAAAAAAAAAATCCGATTTTTGTTCAAAATTTTTCAAGTCCGAACCGGAGCGGTAGTTCTCCAGCCATCAGAAGCCAAGTGAAATAAAACCCTATTCCCCTGGGGAGGGGAAAGGTTTAAAGAGACCGTGAATGTTGCCATTTCAATCACAGAAACCTTATACGATTCAAGAACGCCGAGTATTCTCATGCCGAAAGGAGGGTGTACGGACCGTTGAGAGGCCGAGAGTGTATTTTGGCGACCTCCCTAAGCCAAACTCAACAAAATTGTGATTCCAAACTACGGGGAATCTTTTTACCTATATATGGGCTACACATTCTCAATCACCGCCGCTTTTAACCCACTCCAGTAGTACAGTATAATTAGGTCAAAGTACCAGTCTGAAGACCGATTTTTCGTTTTTTTGGTGTAGTGTAAAAAAAAAAAAAAAAATTTTTTTCGTCTCAAAATTGAACAAAACACATAAAAAATAAAGACAAACATTTCCGGATTTTGGTCGAAAAGTCCGAACCGGAGTGGTAGTTCTCCAGCCATCAGAAGCCAAGTGAAATAAAACCTTATTCCCATGGGGTGGGGAAAGGTTAAAGGAGACCGTGAATGTTGCCATTTGAATCACGGAAGCCTTATACGAGTCAAGAACGCCGAGTATTCTCATGCCAAAAAGAGGGTGTACGGACCGTTGAGAGGCCGAGAGTGTACTTTTGTCGACCGCCCGAAGGCAAACGCAACAAAATTGTGCTTCCAAACTATGGGGAATCTTTTTACCTATATATGCGCTACACATTCGCAATCATCACCGCTTTTAACCCACTCCGGTAGTACAGTATAATTAGGTCAAAGTACCAGTCTGAAGACCAATTTTCGTTTTTTTGGTGGTGTAGTGTAAAAAAAAAAAAAATTTTTTTTCGTCTCACAATTGAACAAAACACATAAAAAACAAAAACAAAAATTTCCGAATTTTGGTCGAAAATTTCGGAAGTCCGAACCGGACCGAAAATTTTCAGTGTAAAAAAAAAATGTTTTTTCGTCTCAAAATTGAACAAAACGCATAAAAAACGAAAAAAAAAATTTCGATTTTTTGGCCGCCATTTTGCATTGACGAAAAATCGAAACGAAATTCTTTCGATTTTTTTTATAAAGCAGTATTACTGCCTTCAATTTGGAACTCTTTTAGAGGGCTCATTATATTTAAATCTCGATATTTCAATCCAAAATGGCCGATTTTTGAGATAACTTTCCGTTTTTTGAAAAATTTTGGCAGAAAACATAAAAAATGGAAAAAAATACCGATTATATTTGTTTTAAACAAGAGTAATTCTGACAAGTCTGTCAAAAAATTAAGTCGATAGCTTTTTTCTTTCATGAAATATTGGCCTACGAAGCTTTGGGCGTTTTTGGGCGTTTTTGCCCACCAAGAAACATTTTCCCCCAAATACTGATGGTTTTATTTATTAGGACTCATGGCCGTCATTGATAGTTTTTATTTATGAGAAATAATGAATCTAGACATAATAAAGTAAAAAAAAAACAAGAAATTTTTTTTCAATTTTTGGTCACAGTGTCCCGAAGCCATGTTTGACTGCTAGCGGAAGCCAAATTAAGAACAACTTCATTTCCAAAAGATGATAACTGTTCATGCACACTGTGACTTCAACATTTCTACCCTTAGAAGCTTTCAAATCGTCCCACTTGTTGAGTACTGTGACGGCAAAGTAGCCCGGTGGAAACAAAAAATTCCGACTTTTGGTCGAAAATTTCAGTCCAAACCGAAAATTTTTCTGGTGCCAAAAATTTTTGTTTTTCGTCTCCAAATGGCCTGAAACACATAAATAACCGAAAATAAAAATTCGATTTTTCGGCCGCCATTTTGGATTACCGAAAAATCGAAACGAAATTCTTTCGATTTTTTTTATAAAGCGGTATTACTTCCTTCAATTTGGAACCCTTTTAGAGGGCTCATTATATTTAAATCTCGATATTTCAATCCAAAATGGCCGATTTTTGAGATAACTTTCCGTTTTGTGAAAAATTTTGGCAGAAAACATAAAAAATGGAAAAAAATACCGATTATATTTGTTTTAGACAAGAGTAATTCTGACAAGTCTGTCAAAAAATTAAGTCGATAGCTTTTTTCTTTCATGAAATATTGGCCTACGAAGCTTTGGGCGTTTTTGGGCGTTTTTGCCCACCAAGAAACATTTTCCCCCAAATACTGATGGTTTTATTTATTAGGACTCATGGCCGTCATTGATAGTTTTTATCTATGAGAAATAATGAATCTAGACATAATAAAGTAAAAAAAACCAAGAAATTTTTTTTCAATTTTTGGTCACAGTGTCCCGAAGCCATGTTTGACTGCTAGCGGAAGCCAAATTAAGAACAACTTCATTTCCAAAAGATGATAACTGTTCATGTACACTGTGACTTCAACATTTCTACCCTTAGAAGCTTTCAAATCGTCCCACTTGTTGAGTACTGTGACGGCAAAGTAGCCCGGTGGAAACAAAAAATTCCGACTTTTGGTCGAAAATTTCAAAGTCGAAACCGAAAATTTTTCTGGTGCAAAAAATTTTTTTTTTTTCGTCTCCAAATGGCCTGAAACACATAAATAACCGAAAATAAAAATTCGATTTTTCGGCCGCCATTTTGGATTACCGAAAAATCGAAACGAAATTCTTTCGATTTTTTTTATAAAGCGGTATTACTTCCTTCAATTTGGAACCCTTTTAGAGGGCTCATTATATTTAAATCTCGATATTTCAATCCAAAATGGCCGATTTTTGAGATAACTTTCCGTTTTGTGAAAAGTTTTGGCAGAAAACATAAAAAATGGAAAAAAATACCGATTATATTTGTTTTAGACAAGAGTAATTCTGACAAGTCTGTCAAAAAATTAAGTCGATAGCTTTTTTCTTTCATGAAATATTGGCCTACGAAGCTTTGGGCGTTTTTGGGCGTTTTTGCCCACCAAGAAACATTTTCCCCCAAATACTGATGGTTTTATTTATTAGGACTCATGGCCGTCATTGATAGTTTTTATTTATGAGAAATAATGAATCTAGACATAATAAAGTAAAAAAAAAGAAGAAATTTTTTTTCAATTTTTGGTCACAGTGTCCCGAAGCCATGTTTGACTGCTAGCGGAAGCCAAATTAAGAACAACTTCATTTCCAAAAGATGATAACTGTTCATGTACACTGTGACTTCAACATTTCTACCCTTAGAAGCTTTCAAACCGTCCCACTTGTTGAGTACTGTGACGGCAAAGTAGCCCGGTGGAAACAAAAAATTCCGACTTTTGGTCGAAAATTTTAAAATCCAAACCGAAAATTTTTCTGGTGCAAACAATTTTTTTTTTTCGTCTCCAAATGGCCTGAAACACATAAATAACCGAAAATAAAAATTCGAGTTTTCGGCCGCCATTTTGGATTACCGAAAAATCGAAACGAAATTCTTTCGATTTTTTTTATAAAGCGGTATTACTTCCTTCAATTTGGAACCCTTTTAGAGGGCTCGTTATATTTAAATCTCGATATTTCAATCCAAAATGGCCGATTTTTGAGATAACTTTCCGTTTTGTGAAAAATTTTGGCAGAAAACATAAAAAATGGAAAAAAATACCGATTATATTTGTTTTAGACAAGAGTAATTCTGACAAGTCTGTCAAAAAATTAAGTCGATATCTTCTTTCTTTCATGAGATATTGGTCTACGAAGCTTTGGGCGTTTTTGCCCACCAAGAAAAATTTTCCCCCAAATACTGATGGTTTTATTTATTAGAACTCATGGCCGTCATTGATCGTGCAAAGTTTGAAAAAAATCTTAAAGACCGTTTTCGAGAAAACTCTTTCCCCGATGTGTTGGAAAAACCAAAAAAAAAAAAAAAAAAAAAAAAAAAAAAAAAGAATAATAATCTTGGCAATAACAAATAGATTTTCCTTTCAGGAAAATCCAAACTAGATGAAGTGATTGTGCCCGCACAATACACAGGATTTTCCTCCTATTTTTCGTCTCAAAATTGAGAAGAACGCAGAAAAACGGATTTTTGATGAGCCTATTAACATATTGACGGTAGACGATATAATGTCAAGATTTTTTTTCACAGAAACCCTGTTGTTTGATGTAAATCACTGGGGTCTTCTCGTTTGACCAGCAGCTATTGTTCAGGAGAGACGTGTGATAGCTACCATGATATTTGGAAGGTTGTTGTCGGGTTTCGGGATTAGTACAGAGAAATTTGCAGAGGGGGTAATGTCCAGAGGGTCATAGACTTCTAGTAAGGACAAAGTCTACCCGAGAATATTTTGCAAAGTTCAGTACTCATAAGATTCAATCTGAGCAGTTGTAGCATGTGCTGCCCTATATTGGAGAGCATTTGTGGGGGCTCTATGTTGTATAAAATTGCACTGGGTCAATTTTTATTTATTTTTTTTTTTTGGGGGGGGGGGGGGGCATTTAGGGGACTTGCCCACCCCCTATCCCCCACCCCTTAATTCCATGGCTACACTACTGGATCAAAACAGCAGCAATGTCGGCAGGATCTCTATGCAGTCTGCCAGCTCCCAGAGGTCGCATCTAATGAAATTCTGTACTGACCGCCAAGGCTCCATACATTGGAACAACCATAGACATTTCAAACTGCGCGTTATTACTATGTCGACCTCAATAAATGTCAACGAGTGGACGACATTTGGCAGTAAATCCATGTCACTTGTAATTCCCATTCAGAAGTATAATTCCAGGCCTTCGGGGTGCTGTATTACTTTTGGCTTCCATGTCAGAATGTTAGGAAGCAAATGGGTTTTTGCAGGTAGGTAACTGTCCGGATATTTCCTGTAATCAAAGTTTCAATGATTTTTCACTCAAAACGTAAAATGACACTGAACGCCTACCCTGTATAATCTAAAAGCGCATATTTTTCTGAATATAACTGTTCTCTGTCATAAATGCATGTATTTAGATCTGAGTGCCAGCATGTCTCAATGTGACAGACACAAATTGTCATTACGCCATGTTGAGCAGTGCAGAGGCTTCTAACCACGTGAAGTGAATAACAGTGCGTTTTTTAAACAGATGGCTTCGGCAAGAGAATGGTGATGAGTACTCTCCCTTGATGTGCAGAGCTTTGTTTTCAGCATCGGATTCCAAGTTTCCTTTCTTGCTTTCACAATTCCGTTATTTGAAACGTTTTGTTTTCGAAATAACAGCATATCAAAATATTTCTTTATTGAGTAAAAATTCTTCCAATATATTTACCACTATGTATTGTTCTTTGGGGGGGGGGGGGGGGGGGGGGGGGGGTCTCCAAATTTCTTGCCGGAACCCAAGGTAAACTATTTGATATTTGTGGGACATCACTATTCACTGGATTGGCAAAGCTCGCTAACTTCGTGTCAACTCAAGAAAGTCGCCCGCTTTTAATGAATTAAGGTGGAACAAAAATGGCCCACCTGAACCCAATTTAGGCGGAACATTATGGCCCTCCTGCCATTCTGACAATGACAAACATGGATTTGTATGACCACAACATGTGTAGGCCTAAAATCAAGATTACCCAATCATGTATTCTGTTGTCACATTAAGGGAATTCCACCAGACATTGGTCATATTTCCCCAACCCTTCCTGTTGTTTCTTATGTACATGTACGTCGCAGGGTAGATGAATAATTCTCAGTTATTTATCTATGCCGTGAGCTCTTATGGTGAAAGCCTGAAATTGAAACGCGGTACCAGAAGGCAACTTCCCCGGCCCGAAGTCAGCATTATTTAAAAATTCGACATGGGTGTGGGGAGAGGGGGGGGGGGGAGGGGACAATTCTGTACCTAAGGCTAATTCGAACTTGGACCCAAAGTCCGTAATATATTGGGCATACCCAAAATGCACAGCCCCGCCGAGGTGAGGGAGGGTATTGGAGGGGTCCCCCCCCCCTTCCCGATTTTTTGTAATAAGAGTCTCTGATAACTATTCTAGAGCCTCATAATGCCTCATTTGAGGATTGTCATGGCTCTGCGTTTAGTCAATGGTTAACACAATAGGCCTGCTTTTTAAGCGAACGATCTTTTGGTTCGCCTGGAGGTCGCCTGAATTGAAAAATACGCGAACGAAAAATGGGTTGCTTCGAAATCTCCGACGGTTCGCGCAAAGTTTTTGATGGTTCGCGTAAATATTGTTTGTAACGATGAGCCGTACACGTGTGAGAATTGTTCCAAATTGCTTCGTGGATTGCCGCAAAAATTTGATACAGTCCGATTCGATAATGGCAGCCAGGCTAATTAGGGATGTGTCGCTATGTAATGTCTACACAGTTAGTAACAATCTGGCAATACCGTCGGAATTGCCACCGTCATCAAATTCAACGAGGACGGCGGAGGGGATGAGTAGCTGGAGTCATATTCCCATAAAAAATAACAGACTCTTAGTGTTCTACTTTCGATTTCAGTTTAGGATACAAAATACCATGTAACATTATGAACAACGTTCACTGAAATTGAGGTCGCCGGGTGCAAAATGATCAAGGTTTTTCAGACGTGTTTCCTGGCTTGGACGCCAGAGTCTGTAGAGTCTAATCTAATGCGTGTTTGCCTTGGGTGGGGGTTGGGCAGTCGCGTCGGATAGTTTTACTGGTGGAGGAAGAGCCTCAACATCCAAATTCTGAATAACGGCCACTTTAACCCGCCTCGTAGTACAGTTTTGTCAGGTCAAATTGGTGCTCTAAAAAAAAAAGTTTGTTTTTTGATCAAAAATTTTCAGTCCAAACCGGGCCAAAAAATTTCCAGGTAAAAAAAAATTGTTTTCGTCTCAAAATTGAACAAAACACATAAAAAAACAGAAACAAAAATTCCGAATTTTGGTCTAAAAGTCCGAACCGGAGTGGTAGTTCTCCAGCCACCAGAAGCCAAGTGAAATAAAACCCTATTCCCATTTGGTGAGGAAAGGTTTAAAGATACCGTGAATGTTGCCATTTCAATCACGGAAGCCTTATACGATTCAAGAACGCCCAGTATTCTCATGCCGAAAAGAGGGTGTACGGACCGTTGAGAGGCCGAGAGTGTACTTTGGCGACTGCCCGAAGGCAAGCTCAACAAAATTGTACTTCCAAACTACGGGGAATCTTTTTACCTGTATACGGGCTACACATTCTCAATCACCACCGCTTTTAACTCACTCCGGTAGTACAGTATAATTAGGTCAAAGTACCAGTCTGAAGACCGATTTTTCGTTTTTTGGTGTAGTGCAAAAAAAAAATGTTTTTTTCGTCTCAAAAGTGAACAAAACACATAAAAAACAAAAACAAAAATTTCCGGATTTTGGTCGAAAAGTCCGAACCGGAGTGGTAGTTCTCCAGCCATCAGAAGCCAAGTGAAATAAAACCTTATTCCCATGGGGTGGGGAAAGGTTTAAACAGACCGTGAATGATACCATATGAATCACGAAATCCTTATACGAGTCAAGAACGCCGAGTATTCGCATGCCAAAAAGAGGGTGTACGGACCGTTGAGAGGCCGAGAGTATACTTTTGGCGACCGCCTGAAGGCAAACGCAACAAAATTGTGCTTCCAAACTACGGGGAATCTTTTTACCTATATATGTGCTACACATTCGCAATCACCGCCGCTTTTTACCCACTCCGGTAGTACAGTATAATTAGGTCAAAGTACCAGTCTGAAGACCAATTTTCGTTTCTTGGTGGTGGTGTGTAAAAAAAAAAAATTTTTTTTTTCGTCTCAAAATTGAACAAAACACCTAAAAAACAAAAACAAAAATTTCCGAATTTTGGTCGAAAATTTCGGAAGTCCGAACCGGACCGAAAATTTTCAGTGCAAAAAAATTTATTTTTTTTCGTCTCAAAATTGAACAAAACACATAAAAAACGAAAAAAATTTTTTTCGATTTTTTGGCCGCCATTTTGGATTAACAAAAAATCAAAACGAAATTCTTTCGATTTTTTTTATAAAGCGGTATTATTTCCTTCAATTTGGAACCCTTTTAGGGGGCTCTTTATATTTAAATCTCGATATTTCAATCCAAAATGGCCGATTTTTGAGTTAACTTTCCGTTTTGTGAAAAATTTTGGTAGAAAACATAAAAAATGGAAAAAAAATACCGATTATATTTGTTTTAGACAAGAGTAATTCTGACAAGTCTGTCAAAAAATTAAGTCGATAGCTTTTTTCTTTCATGAGATATTGGCCTACGAAGCTTTGGGCGTTTTTGGGCGTTTTTGCCCACCAAGAAACATTTTCCCCCAAATACTGATGGTTTTATTTATTAGAACTCATGGCCGTCATTGATCGTGCAAAGTTTGAAAAAAATCTTAAAGACCGTTTTCGAGTAAACTCTTTCCCCGATGTGTTGGAAAAACAAAAAAAAAAAAAACAAAAAAACAAAAAAAAACTAGATGAAGTGATTGTGCCCGCACAATACACAGGATTTTCCTCGTATTTTCAGTTCCTGGGCGTTTTCGTCTCAAAATTGAGAAGAACACAGAAAAACGGATTTTTGATGAGCCTATCAACATACTGACGGTAGACGATATAATTGCAAGACCTCTATGCAGTATGCCAGCTCCCAGAGGTCACATCTAATGATATTCTGTACTGACCGCCAAGGCTCCATACATTGGAATAACCATAGCCATTCCAAACTGCGCATTATTACTATGTCGACCTCATTAAATGTCAACGAGTGGACGACATTTGCCAGTAAATCCATGTCAGTTGTAATTCCCATTCAGAAGTCCAAAACAACTGCTACCATAAGTGTTTCAATGAAGGTTACTTTTGAAGATTTCCAAATGCTTTTGCATCCGATTTTTATGCGTGGAGGCGGAAACACTACATGATGGGCAGTGATGTCGTGGTTCCTCACGATTGCAGAAGAAATATCTAGAGTTCAGAAATAAAAAACGAGCGCGTAATTGGGTGGGAGTGGGGGGGGGGGGGGACGGGGTGGGGGGGGGGGGGGGTCGGGTGGGAGCTGACAAATCAGTATGGGGAGTGTTATATAGTTTATGTCATTTCTTAATAAGTTCTACTTCTCCTTCAATAAACCTGATGGATTTGATTGTACGACCACAACAAGTACAGGCCGAAAGTCAAGATTGAACACTTATGTATACTGTTATCCGCTTTAGAAGAATTCCACCAGGTATTGGTCATATTGCCACAACCCTTGCTGTTGCTTCTTATCTACATGTACGTTGCAGGGTCTTCGGGTAGATGAATAATTCTCAGTTATTTATCTATGCCATGAGCTCTTATGGTGAAAGCCTGAAACTGAAACGCGGTACCAGAAGGCAACTTCCCAGGCTCGAAGTCAGCAGTATTTAAAAATTTGACATGTGTGTGGGGTGAGGGGGGGGGGGGGGGGCATATGTATACCTAAAGCTAATTCAAACTTGGACCCAAAGTCCGTAACATATTAGGCATATCCAAAGTGCATAGCCCCGAGATGTGGGAGGGTATTTGAGGGGGGGGGAGTCTCCCCTTCCCGACTTTTTTTTAAATAAGAGGCACTGATAACAATTCTCATTTGAGGCTTGTCATGGCTCTGCGTAATGGCGTGTGACATTTCTAAATCCCGCACTTTCCGGTCTCGGTTCTGGTCTGGTGTTAGGAAATCTCCTTGCCGACTTGAATAATGAGTTCTTTGACAATCATGATATTCTAAAAGTTATATAGGAGGTCATTGGACAATTGTTAGCTTCGTCGGCTGCTGGCTCTGAGTCTATGCCACACTGGTCAGAAATTATTTTCCGACAGAATGTGTAAATTTTCGACAGAGATGTTTATTGGGGTCGCGGTTCGCCACCGTCGCACACCCACCTTTTTTTTCGGGGGGTGGGGGGGGGGGGTGGGGGGGGGGGGGCAGAGTTTCCCAGTCCTCAATTTGGCTACAGCAACTAATTCCAGGCCTTCGTGGTGCTCTATTACTTTTGGCTTCCATGTCAGAATGTTAGGAAGCAAATGGATAGTTGCAGGTAGGTAACTGTCGGGTTATTTCTTATAATTAGACACCCTTAATGTTTCAATGATTTTTCACTCAAAACGTAAAATGACACTTAACGCCTACACTATACAATCTAAAAGCGCATATTTTTTGGAATATATTACAAATTACAACAAATCATTTGAATTGGTGTTCTATCAGCAAGGACTGATTAAGTAATACTAAATATTTAAAAGAAACGCGAATACCAATGTTTGCGGGTTTTACTGAAAATTTTGATTTCAAATTATGTACAGCGTTCACTGAAGTTGAGGGGTTGGGCAGTCGCGTCTGATAGTTTTACAGGTGGAGGAAGAGCCTCAACATCCAAATTCTGAATTACGGCCACTTTAACCCGTCTCGTAGTACAGTTTCGTCAGATCAAAGTGGCGATCGAAAGAAAGAAGTTTGGTTTTTGATCAAACATTTTCAGTCCCAACCGGACCAAAAAATTTCCAGGTAACAAAAAAAATTTTTTTGTCTCAAAATTTACCAAAACGCATAGAAAACCGAAAAAAAAAATCCGATTTTTGTTCAAGAGTTTCCAAGTCCGAACCGGAGTGGTAGTTCTCCAGCCATCAGAAGCCAAGTGGAATAAAACCCTATTCCCATGGGATGGGGAAGGTTTAAAGAGACCGCGAATGTTGCCATTTCAACCACGGAAGCCTTATACGATTCAAGAACGTCGATTATTCTCATGCCAAAATGAGGGTGTACGGACCGTTGGGAGGCCGAGAGTGTACATTTGGCGACCACCCGAAGCCAAATGCAACAGGATTGTGCTTCCACACCCCGGGGAATCTTTTTACCTATATACGGGCTACAGATTTTCAATCACCACCGCTTTTAACCCACTCCGGTAGCAAAGTATAATGAGGTCATAGTACCTGTCCGAAGACCCGACCAAAAACTTCCAGGTAAAAAAACAATTTTTTTCGTCCCAAACTTGACCAAAACGCGTAGAAAACCAAAAAAAAAAAATCCCATTTTTGTTGAAAATTTTCCAAGTCCGAACCGGAGTGGTAGTTTTCCAGCCATCAGAACCCAAGTGAAATAAAATCCTATTCCCGTGGGGTGGGGGAACGGTTTAAAGAGGCGGTGAATGTTGCCATTTCAACCACGGAAGCCTTATATGATTCAAGAACGTCGAGTATTTTCATGCCAAAAAGAGGGTGTTCGCATGGTTGAGAGGCCGAGAGTGTACATTTGGTGACCGCCCGAATCCAAATGCAACAAGGTTGTGCTTCCACACTATGGGGAATCTTCTTGTCTATATATGGGCTACACATTTTTCAATCACCACCGCTTTTAACCCACTCCGGTAGTAAAGTATAATCAGGTCGTAGTAGCTGACCGAAGACCGGACCAAAAACTTCCAGGTAAAGAATTTTTTTTCGTTTCAAAATTGACCAAAACGCACAGAAAACCGAAAAAAAAATTCCGATTTTTGTTCAAAATTTTTCAAGTCCGAACCGGAGCGGTAGTTCTCCAGCCATCAGAAGCCAAGTGAAATAAAACCCTATTCCCCTGGGGAGGGGAAAGGTTTAAAGAGACCGTGAATGTTGCCATTTCAATCACAGAAACCTTATACGATTCAAGAACGCGGAGTATTCTCATGCTGAAAGGAGGGTGTACGGGCCGTTGAGAGGCCGAGAGTGTATTTTGGCGACCTCCCTAAGCCAAACTCAACAAAATTGTGATTCCAAACTACGGGGAATCTTTTTACCTATATATGGGCTACACATTCTCAATCACCGCCGCTTTTAACCCACTCCGGTAGTACAGTATAATTAGGTCAAAGTACCAGTCTGAAGACCGATTTTTCGTTTTTTTGGTGTAGTGTAAAGAAAAAAAAAAAAATTTTTTTCGTCTCAAAATTGAACAAAACACATAAAAAATAAAGACAAACATTTCCGGATTTTGGTCGAAAAGTCCGAACCGGAGTGGTAGTTCTCCAGCCATCAGAAGCCAAGTGAAATGAAACCTTATTCCCATGGGGTGGGGAAAGGTTAAAGGAGACCGTGAATGTTGCCATTTGAATCACGGAAGCCTTATACGAGTCAAGAACGCCGAGTATTCTCATGCCAAAAAGAGGGTGTACGGACCGTTGAGAGGCCGAGAGTGTACTTTTGGCGACCGCCCAAAGGCAAACGCAACAAAATTGTGCTTCCAAACTATGGGGAATCTTTTTACCTCTATATGCGCTACACATTCGCAATCATCACCGCTTTTAACCCACTCCGGTAGTACAGTATAATTAGGTCAAAGTACCAGTCTGAAGACCAATTTTCGTTTTTTGGTGGTGTAGTGTAAAAAAAAAAAAAAATTTTTTTTCGTCTCATAATTGAACAAAACACATAAAAAACAAAAACAAAAATTTCCGAATTTTGGTCGAAAATTTCGGAAGTCCGAACCGGACGGAAAATTTTCAGTGTAAAAAAAAAATGTTTTTTTGTCTCAAAATTGAACAAAACGCATAAAAAACGAAAAAAAAAATTTCCATTTTTTGGCCGCCATTTTGGATTGACGAAAAATCGAAACGAAATTCTTTCGATTTTTTTTATAAGGCGGTATTACTGCCTTCAATTTGGAACTCTTTTAGAGGGCTCATTATATTTAAATCTCGATATTTCAATCCAAAATGGCCGATTTTTGAGATAACTTTCCGTTTTGTGAAAAATTTTGGCAGAAAACAAAAAATGGAAAAAAATACTGATTATATTTGTTTTAGACAAGAGTAATTCTGACAAGTCTGTCAAAAATTAAGTCGATAGCTTTTTTCTTTCATGAGATATTGGCCTACGAAGCTTTGGGCGTTTTTGGGCGTTTTTGCCCACCAAGAAACATTTTCCCCCAAATACTGATGGTTTTATTTATTAGGACTCATGGCCATCATTGATAGTTTTTATTTATGAGAAATAATGAATCTAGACATAATAAAGTAAAAAAAAAACAAGAAATTTTTTTTCAATTTTTGGTCACAGTGTCCCGAAGCCATGTTTGACTGCTAGTGGAAGCCAAATTAAGAACAACTCCATTTCCAAAAGATGATAACTGTTCATGTACACTGTGACTTCAACATTTCTACCCTTAGAAGCTTTCAAATCGTCCCACTTGTTGAGTACTGTGACGGCAAACTAGCCCGGTGGAAACAAAAAAATCCGACTTTTGGTCGAAAATTTCTAAGTCCAAACCGAAAATTTTTTTGGTGCAAAAAATTTTTTTTTTTCGTCTCCAAATGGCCTTAAACACATAAATAACCGAAAATAAAAATTCGATTTTTCGGCCGCCATTTTGGATTACCGAAAAATCGAAACGAAATTCTTTCGATTTTTTTTATAAAGCGGTATTACTTCCTTCAATTTGGAACCCTTTTAGAGGGCTCGTTATATTGAAATCTCGATATTTCAATCCAAAATGGCCGATTTTTGAGATAACTTTCCGTTTTGTGAAAAATTTTGGCAGAAAACATAAAAAATGGAAAAAAATACCGATTATATTTGTTTTAGACAAGAGTAATTCTGACATGTCTGTCAAAAAATTAAGTCGATAGCTTTTTTCTTTCATGAGATATTGGCCTACGAAGCTTTGGGCGTTTTTGGGCGTTTTTGCCCACCAAGAAACATTTTCCCCCAAATACTGATGGTTTTATTTATTAGAACTCATGGCCGTCATTAATCGTGCAAAGTTTGAAAAAAATCTTAAAGACCGTTTTCGAGAAAACTCTTTCCCCGATGTGTTGGAAAAAAAAAAAAAAAAAAAAAAAAAAAAAAAAAAAAAAAAAAAAAAAAAAAGAATAATAATCTTGGCAATAACAAATAGATTTTCCTTTCAGGAAAATCCAAATAATAATCTTGGCAATAACAAATAGATTTTCCTTTCAGGAAAATCCAAATAATCTTGGCAATAACAAATAGATTTTCCTTTCAGGAAAATCCAAATAATAATCTTGGCAATAACAAATAGATTTTCCTTTCAGGAAAATCCAAATAATCTTGGCAATAACAAATAGATTTTCCTTTCAGGAAAATCCAAATTACAAGGGTGAATGAAATTCAACATTCTGAGTCAGGTATCCAAATTTATTCAACAAGTTAGGCAAACTTGAGGGCGAATATGAAATTAAATTGAAAGAAAACGCTCAACCTTTCGCACTTTCAACTCCAAGGAGAGTACCATTGGCATTACTTCCTACAGTGAAAGCAGAACTAGCACGTATGGAACAGTTAGGGGTAATTGAACGTGTAGAGGAACCAACTGAATGGTGCGCGGGCATGGTCGCCGTGCCAAAAGCAAATAATCAATTGCGCTTATGTGTTGACCTGACTAAGTTGAACGAAAATGTAAAGCGTGAAAACCATCCTTTACCACAGGTTGATCAGACTCTTGCACAACTTACAAACTCAAAAGTGTACAGCAAAATTGATGCCAACTCCGGGTTTTGACAAGTTCAACTTTCGCGCAAGTCATCATTGTTAACAACATTCGTAACGCCATATGGACGATATTTTTTCAAAAGGTTACCATTCGGCATAAACTCCACGCCCGAATATTGGCAAAAGCAAATGTCATAGATACTTGATGGACTCGATGGAGTGGTATGCCATATGGATGACATACTAATCCATGCACCCAACAATGAATTACACGAGAAAAGACGCTCTGCAGTTCTAAACCGGCTAGAAAAGTCAGGTGTTTCACTCAACAAAGATAAATGTGAGTTCCAAAAATCTGAGATAAAGTTCCTTGGACGCATCATTAGTGAACACGGTATAAAGCCTGATCCTGAAAGAATTAAGGCAATAGTAGAAATGTCACCACCAGAAAATGTCAGACCATTCACTTTTTAGGCATGGTCAACCAGATGGGGAAGTTTTTGCCTCATCTTGCGGAGAAGACCAGTCCAATACGTGATCTACTTCGAAAAAATAACCAGTTTATGGCGGGGGGGGGGGGGGGGGGGCAAAACAGCAAAGTGCCTTCAATGACAGCAAGCAAGAACTGAGTTCAAGTGCGGTGTTAGTGTTGTACCACCCGAACAAAAAAGCAGTTCTCTCAGCTGATGCTTCATCTTTCGGGGTAGGTGCAGTTATTACTCATATTCAGGAGAACGGTATCCGAAGACCTATATCTTATGCATCACGCGCGTTAAGTCCCACCGGACAACGCTATGCCCGAATAGAAAAGGAATCACTGGCAATAACGTGGGCATGTAATAGGTTTAGTGACTTTCTTATTGGAACAGTGTACCATACAGAAACTGACCATAAGCCACTTGTGTCTTTACTACGGAACAAAAACTTAAGTAAACTCCCACCGCGAGTGCAGCGATTCCGAATGAACTTACTGCGTTTCACTTACACAATTTCTCATGTTCCAGGGAAAGAGTTGTACACCCCTGATACATTGTTAAGATGTCCAGTTGGTCAGAAACCTTCAAAAACTGAAGAAAGTTTGCGTGAAGAGACTGCTTTATATGTAAACTGTGTAATTAACTCACTACCCGCCACAAGTGAAAGTTTAGAGGAAATTAAATCTGAACAAATGAAGGACCCAGTTTGTAAAGAGCTAATAAACTGTACTCTAGATGGGTGGCCTTCAGAAAGATCTCAAGTTAAAGAACTTGTTAGACCGTATTGGTCTGTGCGTTCTGAACTTTCGGTGATCAGTGGATTACTTTTGAAGGGTGAATGTTTAGTGATTCCACCAGTCATGAGATCTAATATTCTAAATAAATTGCATGAATGACATCTTGGCATAGTAAAGTGTCGCGAACACGGACATCTGTTTGGTGGCCCGGAATAAGTGCGCAGATTCAAGAGATGGTGACGTTGTGTCATAAATGTTCTGAAACGCGTAACGATCAAGCCGAACCTGTGATCAGTTCATCATTTCCTGAACGTCCTTGGCAAAAACTTGGGACAGATTTGTTTTACTACAATAACACGACTTACCTGTCAGTTGTAGATTACTTTTCGCGATATGTTGAAATAGCTAAGTTAACCCTTTACCCAACGTAACGGCCAAAACCGGCCAGCACTATTCTCAAAAATCGCCAATTAATTTTCATTATTTTTTACTTTTTTGTCTCAAAAACATAGGTTATGACCTCTCGTTGGAACGAGCTCGTTCCAACGAGGGTTATGACCTATGTTTTTGAGACAAAAAATGAAAAAAATAGTTATTCAATAATGTTTTTTGCAAGTGTCGTCTGCTTTTCATGTTAGGTAAAGGGTTAACAACAACAACATCTGCAGATGTCATAAACCATCTAAAGTCAATATTTAGTCGCCATGGAGTACCAGATCTAGTTTGTTCAGATTGTGGACCACAGTACTCATCAAAATTATTTAAGGACTTTGCTAAAGACTATGGGTTCCGTACGGTGGCTGATTTAGGCCACCCTCAATACTTTTTTTATCTCGAGATCTCGCGATAATATCTCAAGATCTCGAGAAACTATCTCAAGATCTCGAGATAATTATCTCAAGATCTCGAGATAATATCTCAAGATCTCGAGATAATATCTCGAGATCTCGAGATAATATCTCAGGATCTCGAGAAACTATCTCAAGATCTCGAGATAATTATCTCAAGATCTCGAGATAATATCTCAAGATCTCGAGATAATATCTCGAGATGTCGAGATAATATCTCAGGATCTCGAGAAACTATCTCAAGATCTCGAGATAATATCTCAAGATCTCGAGATAATATCTGAAGATCTCGAGATAATATCTCGAGATCTCGAGAAACTATGTCGAGATCTCGAGATAATATCTCAAGATCTCGAGATAAGCATATATAATCGGTGTCACCCTTTGTCATTAGCATGGATTCATTCAAACTGTTTATTCACTTGTCGCATCTTTTCCGACTGCAACATATTCGTGCCCCCCCCCCCCCCCCCCCCCCCCCATGACAATTACACGAATCCACTCCTGTCATTCAGAAAACTTATCAACCAATCACCTTGTTGCGAAGTTATGAGAGCCCACCAAATCTCAGTCCATCACTAATATAAACCGAGTCCCGTCACCCGAACTTGCACTTGCTGGTGTCTTGTTCCCACTCCAAACTCAAAGTGTCAACCTAGCGCCCAGTACCTCCTAGTGCATACTGTAATGTTTTTTTTACCCTAAAACTCAACGATTTCTCACTTCTTTTCCTCCCCGCCCATGCTGATTGTAGTGATATTTACCATAAAACACAAAGTTTACTCACTACTTTACAAGACACACACCCATAAATACTAAATATTTCCTTCCAGCTCTACATTGAATGGAGTGATTTGTACCACAACTCATAGAGTTTACTCACTACTGTACAAGACACAGACCCGTAAATACAAATAGCTCTCCCAGCTCCACACTGAAAGATTTCATCCCCACTCCCTTGATGGATTTTTCACCTACTTTCCACTTTGCTGACTGAGACATACAACATAAGTTTAAATCCATTCCCGAGTCCATTTTGACCGAGCAAATCGACGGTGCTACCCGATGTATAATAACCCTACCCCAGCGACATCTATAAACCTACCCTAGGATTCCCTTTCCTCTCGTTAGTTTGAAAAGTCTGGATTAGGCGTAACTAGTTACCTCCTGCGGATACTGCTTCCGGACGAGTGATTAAGGACCTCACGTATTACCAACCACAGTGTTAGAAAAGAGCTTGCGCAGTAAGAGGCTACAGATGCTAGACGAAACCGTGAATTTATGGTCAATACCCAGCAATCTCGTGACACACAGGGGCCGTTCTCACAATTACACACCCAAACTGAAACCCATAATCCTGAGCCCAAGAGGCGAATAGAATCCCCCCCCCCCCCCCCCAACCCCTCCTGTGAATCCCAAACGTGGCAGGATGGGCATGACTAACATTGTTTCCACAAAAACCCATGTAGTAATGAAAAGATTGACCTTTCCCCCGACAAGTCTCAACGGTCCATACACCTTTCACACTCCTCCAGAGACATACCCGAAAGTGACAACTCCAGTGGTGATGTATACAGTCCCGGGCATATATAGGACAACTTGAACCCGATTCCCAGTATCTCCGAGCAATATGAAGCACCCTCAACGTCGTTTACTGCCACCCTTAACCAGCTACAACATGACACCCCAATTAACAATACGATCCTCCGTGATCATATACTCTCAACCGCTCACAGGAGATCCCCCAGTACTTGTGACCCCACCCCCAACGTCAACTCATGATTCGACAGTAATACAGGACATCCCGCCCCATAAGACTGATTGGTCCCCTATGTTCTCACCGGCTGAAACCCATTCCAACCTGGGAAACCTTAATTTCGCCATCCATGAGAGCATAGTTCCACCAGGACCACGCGCCACTCCCTATTCACTCACAAGATGACACAGACACACACCCAATTTATGAGAGCAACATCTTGCCCACCCAAACCCCGATAGCGCATCACACCATTGATTTGTCCTCCAACAATACCCAACTATGAATACACCTTTCATACTTCTCCAGTGGGACTCCCAACAATACCCCTCAAAAACGACACCACTGTGAACCACCCTGCAATGATAGTCGAAACTCAAACCCGTGAACATTCAACATACCACCCGCATGCAGCATTTGGATGAGAAAGTTTTCCAGAACTTTCAGTGTTTGGACTCAGATTAGAAAAAGAGGTGGTGATGCACCCAAGCTAGGCAGAACTCTCCGGGGAGGAGGGCATATAGGAACCAAGAGGCATCAGATTGCCGAAAAACCGGGGAGCTACTCAGGTCAGCCGGGAAAGGGGCCCTTTGTGGGAAAGGGGCCCTTTGTGGGAAAGGGAGTATCGAAAAGGATGGGGTGGATGCGTTGTACCCTGATAGGGATAGGCGATGCTCTCGTGTCATGAGAGCATCTTTCCTTTATATCATTGGCAGGATTCAATCCTCTGGAGGATGGTCCCTCTTTCTTCTTGGAGTACCAGGAGGAAGGGAAACTGTTGTTGCGCCCCAAGAGGGGTTTGTTTAATATAGGGTGGAGGGAGGCACCAAATGGCCAGATCTACGGTGGGGATGCTACTATGGGTATCTTTGGGGGAAATCCCTTTATGGGACCGGGAGTAGCAAAATAGAAAGTGGGGTGCTACTTGTTGTTTCAAATGTCGCGGGGACATCTTTTCAACACAACATTGCAGGGTTCACTGTTTAGCGGCAGGGGCATTTTCGCTTATTTGGGAGGACCGCCAATTGGGTCAAACATTTTTTGGGAGCTGTAGCAGCGATAGGTCAAACCGGGCGGTATGTTCACGCGTTTGAGTTTCAACTATCATTGCAGGGTGGTTCGCAGTGCTGTCGTTTTGAGGGGTATAGTTGGGAGTCCCACTGGAGGAGTAAGAAAAGCGTATTCATAGTTAGATATTGTCGGAGGACAAATCAATGGTGTGATGCGCTGTTGGTGTTTGGGTGGGCAAAATGTTGCTCTCATAAATTGGGTGTGTGTCTGTATCACCTTGTGAGTTAAGGGAGAGTGGTCTGTTTCACGTGGTCCTGGTGGAACTATGTTCTCATGGATGGCGAAATTAAGGTTTCACAGGCTGGAATGGGTTTCAGCCGGTAAGAACATAGGGGACCAATCAATTTATTTATTTATTTATTTTTTGTTGTTTAAGGTCACATATTTTGAGGAAGCCGGAGTACCCGAAAAGAACCACCGAGCAACGGCGAGCAACTGTCAGCTCCCCAACATATTAACTCCAGACAAGCAGGGTCGGCATTGGTTGAAGACAGGTGCACCATCGACATGCAGTACGCCTTAGTACACAGCGCCACCGTGCCCCCACGTAGGCAATGGAGGTGAAGTGTCTTTCCCAAGGACACAATGCGGTTGCCACGGCGCCCCCAGGACCAATCAATCTTATGATACAGGATGTCCTGTATTACTGTCGGTTCATGAGTTGATATTGAAGATAAGGCTCACAAGTACTGGGTGGGGGCCTCTCCTGTGACCGGTTGAGAGTATGGGATCACGGAGGGTCGTATTGTTCATTGGGGTGTCATGTTGTAGCAGGTTAAGGGTGGCAGTAAACGACGTTGAGGGGGCTTCATCTCGTTCGGAGATACTGGGAATCGGGTTCAAGTTGTCCTTCTTCATATGCGCGGGACTGGATACTTCACTGTTGGAGTTGTCACTTCCGGGTATCTCCCTGGATAAGTGTGAAAGGTGTATGGACCGTTGAGACTTGTCGGGTGAAAGGTCAATCTTTTCATTACTACATGTAATTGGGTTTTGTGTGGGAACAATGTTAGTCATGCCCTTCCTGCCACGTTTGGGATTCACCGGGGAGAGAGGGGGGGGGGGGCGATTCCATTCGCCTCTTTGCCTCACGGTTATGGGTTTCTATTTTTCAATTTGGTCCTGGGGGTCAGGAGATTGCTGGGTATTGACCATAAATTGTCGGTTTTGTCTGGCTTCTGCAGTCTTGTAATGGGCATACCCTTTTCTAACACTGACGTTGGTAATACGTGAGGGCCTTAATCATTCGTCCGGAAGCATTATCCGCAGGGGGGAAACTAGTTACGCCTAATCCAGACTTTTCAAACCAACGAGAGGAAAGGGAATCCGACGGTAGGTTTATAGCTATCGCTGATGTAAGGTTATTATACACCCAGTAGCATCGTCGATTTGCTCGGTCAAAATGGACGCGGGATGGGGTTAAAGTTATGCTGTATGACGGGTCCGTGGAATAACAGCGTTTCAAGAGACGATGTGTCTCAGTTACTAAAGTGGAAAGTAGGTGAAAAATCCACCAAGGGAGTGGGTGATTGGTTTCACTGTAGGGGTGAAACCTTTCAGTGGAGGTGGTGGAGCTACTTGGTATTTACGGGTCTTTATCTTGCAAAGTAGTGAGTACACTTTGTGAGTTGTGGTAAAAATCACTCCATTCAATGTGGAGCTGGAAGGAAATATTTGGTATTTATGGGTGTGTGTCTTGTAAAGTAGTGAATAAACTTTGTGTTTTAGGGTAAAATCACTACAATCAGTGTGGAGCTGAATGGAAAAGAAGAAAGAAAACATTGAGTTTTAGGGTAAAAAACACTACAGTATGCACTAGGAAGTACCGGGAACTGGATCAACACTTTGGAGTTGGAGTGTCAGACAGACACAAACTTTTCATTTTGTAAAGTAGTGAGAAAACGCTGTGTTTTAGGGTAAAAGGCGCTACAGTAGGTACTGGGAGGTACCGGGTGCTGGGTTGACACTTTGGGATTGGAGTGTGAACAGGACACCAGCAAGTGCAAGCTCGGATGACGGGACTCGGTTTACATTAGTGCTGGGCTAATATCCAGGAGTGAATTCGTGTAATTGTCATGGGAGGCATGAATATGTTGCAGTCGAAAAAGATGCGACAAGTAAATAAACAGTTTGTGTGACAGGAGTGAATTCATGCAAATGATCAAAGAGTGACACCGATTATATATGCTTATCTCGAGATATTATCTCGAGATCTCGACATAGTTTCTCGAGATCTCGAGATATTATTTCGAGATCTTGAGATATTATCTCGAGATCTTGAGATATTATCTCGAGATCTTGAGATATTATCTCGAGATCTTGAGATAATTATCTCGAGATCTCGAGATAGTTTCTCGAGATCTTGAGATATTATCTCGAGATCTCGAGATATTATCTCGAGATCTCGAGATAAAAAAAGTATTGAGGGTGGCCTAAATCAGCCACCGTAGTTCCGACATCAGACCAGCAGTCCACATTACCCTCAAAGTAACGGGGAAGCAGAACGTGCCATCCAAACTGTTAAGTGACGACTTAAGAAAGCCACTGATCCGTATAAGGCTATCATGAATTATCTTTCAACCTCGCTTAAGAATGGATATAGTCCAGCCGAACTCTTAATGGGTAGGAAAATTCAGACCAATATCCCATTAGTGTCCAGTTTACTGGAGCCGAAATGGCCATACCTCTCAACTGTCCGAGAGAGAGAAACGAGTGCGCGAGAAAAGCAGAAACTAACTTATGACTCTCATCACCGTGCAAAAACCCCAAAACAGTTACAACCTGGTGATCATGTTTGGGTCAAACATTTTAAGACTCGTGGTATTGTTACTGAGTTAGCTAACTCTCCAAGGTCTTATATGGCATCCATACCAACCACAGGCAACACTGCCAGGCGTAACCGCAGAGACCTGATACTGACTAGCAGTAGTGGCTTGCCATCAGAAACTGACCTAGAATATGATATCAGTTTTGACACTAACAATAGTCCTTCGGGTGACCTTAATCAGTCAGTTTCACCAAACACTGACACAGTTTTGCCTAATGCACCAATCCCAGTGGAACCAGGACAAGATCCGGTCGCTTGTCAGTTCCACCAGAAAGACTAAATTTGTCGTCTGCATTAATTGCATTTGATTCTGTTCATTGAGGAGATTTTTCATAATACAGTAATTTGGTTTAAAGTTTCAAGAGTTCAAGCTTTAAAGTTTCTAAAGTCTAAATTCATTTATCAAAAGTTTAATTGTTATAAGAAATCTCATTATTGCAATTAGAAAAGCTTCAAGTTATTTTTATGCCCCAGAAAGGGGGATGTTGTGTTATATAAAATAGACTATAACTACTGTGAACGTATCAAGGGAGATTACTTGAATTGACGAGTTGAATTGTAAACATCAGGATTGCAATAAATATACGTTAGATTTTTGTCATATATTTATCGTCAATGCTATGAGGCAGACACCACAGTCTTGACATGATATCTCTAGATCTCGATGCAATATCTCAGGATCTCGACATACATATCTCGAGATATCAACATAATATCTCAAGATCTCGACATAATATCTCAAGATCTCGACAGACGTATCTCAAGATTTCGACATGATATTTCGAGTTCTTGATATGCTGTCTCGAGATTTCGACATATCTCGAGATTTCGTCATAATATTTAAAATCTCGACATCCTTATCTTGAGATTCTTAGAAAATATCTGAAGTGGGAAAGTACCTTTTATCAATCTGATCAGGTTAATGGACTCGGATTCGATTTGTAGATCTTGGCTATGCTTCACAGCTGCTGGTCTTGGTCCTTGAGTATTCCATGACCTTGATCTGTGGTTGTACTCCCAAGGTCGTGGTCGCAAGTAGGACGTTCGCAAAAGGATGAATATGTTATGACAATAGCCACGGCACACCGTTCTGTCAGAACATTGTCACGAAGATTCGCCAACGCCCAGATAACAATAATATTCGTATCTTCCCGCCTGAAAACCTCAGTCTTGAGGTACAACCAAGGGTGGAGCACCAACTGTCCAGCATAGTCAAGATCTACGAATCTGAACAGATTTCTTGATATGGGTGGAAGGACGATATCAAGGCCTATGCCACCATCTTGACGTGGGAGCACGGTGGAATAATGGTTCGATCAAGGGCGATGCAGCATTGTCCAAGTCATCCCGTGATCTTGACTTTCAGAGTATTGCATTGGATCATAGCTACAACCGTGTGAAACACACATAAAATCTGTCTCTCCGGGAGATGGAGTCGGAGGGGAGGGCACAGTTGCAATGCCCCATCCCCTCCACACATACACTATTTTCCCAAACATTGGTATGCTGCCTGGTAGCGCCCCCAAAATTTTCCCCCATTTTAACTTGCTGAGTACCTTTAAGCGTCGGCAGTCTGAAGGGTAACAGGGTATAAAGCACTTCATTTTGTTGATTCTTATTGCTCTAAAACGCGCCCAATGTTCAGCCAACGAGTTCCTTATCCCCTAGTAGTAGTACAGAAGGGGCAGACCGTGCCAGATTTCAAGGAGCTTTGTCGATGCAAGCAGTGTTAAATTCCCATAGCAGCAGAAGCCTTTCCCGGTGCAAAACGACGGCACCATTCAGAACTGCAGGTGGTGTACGTACTGCATAGATAGTATGTTATATTATGTGATGTATGTACACACAGCGCTCTGGGTATATATTGTGGATATGTGATGACAGAGTGATGAGAAAGGTTAGATTTTTCTTGATAGTTTTCCCCGAAAAACGGTTGACGTTGTCAATGACTTCATGATGCGCATGCGATGTCATAGAGACGTTGACCTCTATTTTTCTCCACTGTACAATCCTACATCACTTTGTTCGGATCAGGGTGTGTCGGGCTTCTCGTACTGGACTAATATGGTGGTATAGCGTGGGTTGTATATGCCCCTGTAAGTGTCATGCTAGTCATTGGTACTAGTATTATTTCGAATGCTTTATATTATACTTAGATTGGCATAGATAGTACGTAATGCTAGGTCAGGCGGTATTGATATCTAGTTCGATAGTATAGGATGAACAATCTGCAGTGTAGCCCTGCTGGTTCAATGTTAGCATTTATAACTATTGATCCACTCAAGGCGTTACACTGTCCTACAGTCGGTATAGGTATCACGTAATGCTAGGCCAAGCGGAATTGTGGGGTGGAGGTGGGGGTGATGTATGGTTGTCTAGTGTGGGCGTATAGGGAATGCAAGCTTTATCTCTGTTGGTCTACTGCTAGCCCTTAGTATTATTGACCCACTCATGGCGTTATGCTGGCCTGCAGTTGGCATAGGTGTATGTGTGTGGCGGGGGGGGGGGGGATGCTGGGGGGGGGGGGGGGGTAGTAATTCATGGTTGTCTAGTTTGGTAGTATTGGGTGGACACTGTCCACTGGACAGCCTGAACCCCTGTCTGTCTATTGTTCGGCTTTGGTACTACTAACCCAATGGATATATTTTATCATCGGGGTTTCGTATAGGTAATTCATAATGCTGGACCATGTGGTGTTGGTAGTCTCTGGTAGTTTAGAGTATTAGTATAAGGTGCTCGATCTGTACCCCTGTTGGTCTATTATCACCTTAGTTCTACTAATCCATCGACAGCGTTTGTGTAGTTGGATTAACGTGGGTTTGAGGACTGTTGGAGACTATTGGGGATTATTAGGGACTGAAAATTGTGATGTTTTTGGACTGTGGGGGACTGTTGAGGACTGAAACTGGCGACTGTGGTGTTTGGGGACTATTGAGGACTATTTGGGACAGTGATGGTTTGGGGACTTGGAGACTATTGGAGACTGAAGCCAGTGGTGATTTGGAGACTTGAGGACTTTTGGGGACTGACGATAGTGATGTCAGGGGACTCTTGGGGAATGTTGGGCACTGAAGACAGTGGTGATTTGGGGACTTTATGGGGACTGACGACATGGTGTTTGGGGACTGTTGATCAGTCTGTTGGAGGTTGGTGTTGAAGTTGCAGTGGTTATTATCCCCTTCACCCGCAATGGGGGGATATAGCCAAGACCTACGTCAGTCCATCCGTCTGTACGAATTTTTAGGGCATAACTTGAACAATAGTTAACGGATTTCAATCCTTTTCAGTATATCACTCAATAGCAACAATGTCTACGCCAAGTTCGATGACCAGCAATATCCGAAGAAAATTATGGGAGTTATTGCCTTTGTTAAAAATATCGTGTAATGCTCGTTTATGGGATAACTTGAACATTAGTAACCGAATTTCATTTTTTTGTATACATCTCTTTAAGAACAATGTGTATCTCAAGTGTCGATGTCCACCGTTATCCGATGAAAATTGTCGGAGTTATTGCCCTTTGTTAAAAAATGTCATGTAACGCTTGTTTATGGCATAACTTTAACAATAGTAACTGGATTTCAATTCTTTGTAGCATATATCTCGCAAAAATGTCTACGTCAAGTTCAGAAATCACTGCTATCTGATGCAAATTATGGGAGTTATTGCACTTAGTTAAAAAGCTGGAGCGTTTGGCGGGGTAGTCAAAGTGTGTGGTGTAGTAGTTATTGGTTTGGTCGTTGTGATATTTGGTGTTGTAGTTGTTGACATACTAGTGGTTGGGTAATAATTGTTGGCGCTGTTCGTATAGTTGATGTTGGTGTAGTAGTGGTTGTTATAGTGGTTGGTGCAGTACTGTTGGTATAATAGTTGTTGGTGTAATAGTTGCAGTGGTTGTTGTAGGTATAATGGTTTGTGCTGTTGGTTTTGTTAACGTTGGTATATTTGATGTTGGTATAGTAGATGTGGTGATTGGTATTCTTGTTGTGATGGTTTTTGATGTACGTTGTATAGCTGATGTTGTCGAGAACTTTGTGTTGTAGTGGTTGGTATGAGAGATGTTGGTGTTGTCATGGTTGTTGTAGTAGTGTTTTTTGTCTAAGTTGTTAGTGCTCAGATTGTTTGTTTGATAGTCACAGTGATTGTGTAGTAATGTCTGACGATGTAGTAGTTGTAATGCATGATATAGTAGTTGTTAGTGTAATAGTTTTTGCTGTAGAATTTGTAGCATCCTTTGTTGTAGTGGTTGGTGCAGTAGTTGATTGTGTTGTCAATGTTGGTGTGATAGAGGAAGGTGCTGTAGGGGCTGTTGTAGTTGTATTGGTTGGTGTAGTGGTTGTTGGTGTTCTAGTGGTTGATAACGTCATTAAGGTAGTAGGTTTTGTAGAGCTACGTAGTAGTTGATAACGTCATTAAGGTAGTAGGTTTAGTAGAGGTGGTTAGTGTAGTAGTTGCAGTGGTTGCGGTAGTAGTTGTTTGAATTGTTGGTGTAGTTGAGGTTG
Organism: Pictodentalium vernedei; assembly: GCA_031216915.1. Lineage (NCBI taxonomy): Eukaryota > Metazoa > Mollusca > Scaphopoda > Dentaliida > Dentaliidae > Pictodentalium > Pictodentalium vernedei. The sequence continues at coordinate 310,464,282 of CM062293.1, read as the reverse complement.
TCGGTGTAGTAGTAGTTGGCATAGTTGCTGGTGCGATTATTGTCGGTGTAGTAGTTGCAGTGGTTGTGAAGTAGTGGATGTGTGGTTGAGGTAGTTCGTGTCGCAGGTGTATTGGTTGTTGAAGTGGTTGGTATAGTGTAGTATTTGATTAATTAATAGTTAGTGGTGTTGTAGTGGCTGGTATAGTAGTGAATAATAGTGTCATTATGGTGGTTGGTGTTTCAGAGTTGGTGTAGTAATGGTTGTGATTGTTGTTGTAATAGTTGTTGGTGTTCAACATAACAGTTAGTTGGAGAATCCAGCAGTTACTCGTTATTGCTCGATGGCTCGTTCCGGAGACTACAGCTTTCTCTACCCGTGAAGCTGTTCGACATAATATAACCCCGATTGTTGAAAATCGTTAAACCATGAGAAATAAATAAATAAATAAATAAATAAATAAATAAATAAATAAATAAATAAGTGGGAGTACAACCTTGGTTAAGATCATGATACACCTCTCAGCCATTAGTTTGTTTGGTGTTTAAGGTCACTTAAAGCATCAATGGCTATATCGTGATCGCGGCACGAGAACAAATTTCAGCCAATCACTTATACCTACGCTGTTCACTTGAGAGGATTTCCACCCTAGACATTGCTTACCGTGTCCTATATTACTATTAAAGCAGAACTTGTTTACTATAGTTGAAAATCATTGCCCCACCCCCGGAGTTACAACGGTTCCAACAGGGACATCCTTAGGTCGCGCCAACAGCTTTGTTCAGTGTGCTTATTGTGAAGAAGATCTACTAACTGAGACGGATTACCTAGACCGGGCATGGGCGATACAGCATTGTTCAAGTCATCCTGTGATTTTGACTTTCGAAGCGATGCATTGGCTCATTGCTACATCCACGTGAAGCTTGCACAATATCTGCCTATAAGGGATGGTGAAGGCGGTAGGGAGGGCACAGGTGCAATACCACTTCCGCCACATAGACACAATTTTCTCAAGCATAGGTATGTCGCCTGGTGGGGCCCCTCAAATTGTCTCCATATTTTAACCTGCAGTGAAATTTTAAACTTCAACAGACTGAAAGGTAACAGAGCATAAAGCACCCTACTTTGTTCGGGATGTTCAGAAGTACATAAAGGCAACCAAATCCATGGTTGGAACATGTAACAAAACAATGATGCAGAAGACTGAGTACATTTCAAAACTGAGTACATAACTGCTTGGACTTCGAGATTTGCTAACAATGCGCTGAAATGAGATATAGAAACTTTATTCATGAACAGCCTTATTTCCAGTTCTACAAGAAGAGTTATTACTCCATGACATATTTACGGAATGTTGGGTCGTTATTGCTCTAAGATATGTCCAATGTTCAACCAACGTTGTTCTTATCCCCTAGTAGTAGTATATGAGAGACAGATCGTGTCGTGGCGCTTTGCAGTGCACTCGGCATGGTATTAAATTCCCATAGAAGCGGGAGTTTTTTCCGGTGCAAAACGACAGCAACATCCAGAACTGCTTCCGGCAACGGGTATACATTCTGCGGTATGCTGAAATCACTGAACATTGTCATTCCTGGGAGAATTGTCTTGCCGATATAATGACACACATGATGACGAACAATTTCCGATACTTCAATCCTAAATGTCCTCCAAAATATGCCTTGTAATACAGGAAAGTCAATTTTTTACTCAAAGTTTCGCGTAATATTCCACAAAACTTAAAGAAGTAAGGAGAATTTTATCTTCACTTATTCTTTTCAAAGAATCTGTTAAAAAATTCCAAATAAGCCGCCCCGTTGTCTAGAAAACGTCTTTCTATCGCTATGGACTGACAACGGAAAGGGATTCCATAACCGCGATTTCCGCGAACGAGGGAATGCTGATCGATGGAATCTTTTTTCATCCAATCAGATGTGAGGTTAGACCTCAATGAATACTTTCCGCATAGCTATCATACGACGAAAATGGGACTGACATAGAAATGAATTTTATGAGCATAATGCCCGTGAACGTGGGACGTTTGATAGACAGACATACAGAACTACACACGTGTGTGATTTGAGTTAATCGATATGGCACGAGTGCCAGCGCGGAAAGATAGAACGAGAGGCTGCAGGCCCATTCACACGCGTGTGTCGATCCATGTTTATTTCACGCCTTCACGTCTATGAAAGCAGTAATTAGAAGGAAACTCGGCACTTCATTTGACAACTCGTACCTTCAGTTCCAATATGTTCTATGTGCCAGTAGGCACACAGAATACATTGGAACTCAGGGGACAAACTATCAACAAAAAAACCCGCATTTTATCAGCAACCACGTTTGCGAGGAGAACACATGTTACTATGTCTAACTATCGCTAGCGAATCAAATTGTAATTGTGGTGCACGTTTTGTAGAAAATTCCAATGAAATTTCGCTTCTATTTAAAAATAGTCCGTCAACGATTTCCATTCAGCACATATGTGCAGAACGGATTTTGATTTTCCGCATGGTTCAGTGTGGTTACAGATGGGGATTTCACAGATCAGGCGTGTAATAAAATCCATTATTCGCCGTATGAGGGACATGGGTTAGACCTCAATGAGGTATTTCATCATATCCCCACCCCTTCCTCCTCAACATGACGAACAGGGGATTCCATAGCGACAGAATAACCATATAGAAAGGAATACGACAAGTGAAATTCCTAGCCGGTTACTTAGCGACAGATCCCAAGGGGACAAAGGGGTGTCAATATCTCGAGCTTGGTGATTTGTTTTTTTTTTGATCAGCGATGGCTTCTCATTTCACATACGACGAATGCGCTAAATCCTCTTTATTTAAATGTCTCCTGTCTCACAGACGAAACATCCAAGAACCCAGGAACGTTCTGCGTTTCAGCTTCAATGGCGTTTAAAAGGACCCTATCTTAGCAGACACGAGGAGATTCATTCTTTGGTCTTCAGCAAAACAGACCAGTAGAACTACCACATTTAAATGGGAGAGAATACAAGGATTCAAACAGAATCCTGTCGGTGCAAATGTGTTAGGCAGAAATACACTACCACTATAGAGCCAGCGAACGAGAGTAATACAATCACGAAGGAAGAACCATCACGCCGAGGAAAGAAACAGAAGAGAAAACTTATGTCTTGGTCGAATCAAACTACTAGAATATTTTCAAGACCAACACAATAAGTTAGCAGAGACCCATGCCAGTGAAGCTAGAATCTGAAACCAAAAATGAACACAAGAAAGTTCTACAACACACACAGACTACATAGATGCAGAGAAATCTATGACAAAGCTTCACGACAGAGACACATTAACCAATAAAAACAGACGAAAAGAAAAATGAACAGAAGAGAAGACCAGCGACAACGAAGATCGAGGACTCAATACATTAGAGGTTAACGTGAAAGAAGATCAACGTAAACAAAGATCAAAGAGAAGATTGAATTGAACAAAAGATGAATTTTAACTAAACACCGAACAGTGATTTTATTAAATTTCTACCACTTCTTTAAAAATGTTCTAGTTTACTCTTATTAGTGGAGAAAAGGGAAAGGGAATTCTCTCAGGATCTGTCGGGGGCGGGGGGAGGGGGAGACTAAGTGTCTAGGAATCCCACCTTAGGAATCCCTTTCTGTGGCCACTATGTGGATGTGGAATCCCATTTCTATCTTAGAATGACTATTACGAAACACGCCAAAGCGGTCTGGCCTGAAGCCCTCATACACACGAACGGGGAAAAGGTCTTGCAAACCGATCACCAGTTCCATGTACACAGGAATCCCGCATATAGAATGTCTTACTAGGACCTGCCTATGGCTTCCGAATGCCTTTCCTCAGATAAGTCAGAGTCATACAAGTAATGTTTCAGTTTTCCCACTTCTCTTTTGTGAGGTCAGTTAACTGCAGAACTGAAAGGGAAACAGACCAAGCCTGCATGATCTGTACTGGTAGCGGACAGTAGTGCAGTGGCACGCGATAATGGTAAAGTAATTCAGTGGAAGTTAATGGGTTAACCCTTTACCAAACATGAAAAGCAGACGACACTTGTAAACAGAACTCCTGAATAGCTTTTTTTCATTTTTGTCTCAAAAACATAGGTTATGACCCACTCATTGGAACGAACTCAACGACGAGCTCGTTCCAAAGAGGGATCATAACCTATGTTTTTGAGACAAAAAAAAAATGAAAAAATAATGAAAATTAATTGACGATTTTTTGTGAATAGCGCTGGCTGTTACGTTGGGTAAAGGGTTAAAACCAATAGTACTATACGCAGTAGTGATTTTACCTAGTCGTAGTAATGGTAAAATCCAACAGAAGTACAGTACATGGAGAGTGTATTATCACTAAATCACCCACAGAGTGGAGATTCCACCCAAGCAATAATTGCAAATTTGTTGCAAAGCATAACCAGCACAAGCAAAGTTTCAGCCAATGGACCTCCGGTTAAACCTGGAGGTCCATTGGCTGAAACTTTGCTTGTGTTTTTTGTCGATATGTACAAACTTTGAAGTTATAGCTTGGGTGATAACTCCACTCTGCGGGTGATTTAGTTACAATCCACTCTCCACATACTGTAGTAGCAGAAGACTATAATAATGGAAGTGGAAGTCAATCACATGACTGATAGTGGAAGAAGAATGCGGTGGAGGCCATCGTCTATCTAGATGTCTAGATAATACTTCTTGCAGAATTTTTTTTGTTTTTTCCTGAAAGGAAAAGACATTTGATATTCTTGTTTTGCCCGAAAACTCCCAAGTTTTCACTGATCAATGTCTTCTGGTCCGAATGGACTATTTGACAAATCTGTGACAATTTTTTACAGATTTGTCATAAATACACTTTTCCAAACTCGTAAAAAAAACGTTCACCAAAATTATTTTTTCTGCCAAAATTTTCCAAAATATCAAAAATAGGCCTAAAATCGGACATTTTGGCCTACAAACTCGGCACTGTGAATTAGAAGAACACCAACGGACTGAATTGTAAGAATGTAATGTATCATTATGATAAATGCAAAAGAAATTTTAGATTTTATCCACAATGCATCCAAAACGGCTTCCAAACTTGGAAAAAACGTCCAAATATTCATTGACCAATGTCTCCAAGTCCGAATGGGGTAATAACATGACATTTTCACAGATTTGTCATAAATACACTTTTCCATAACCAACTGGTAACAAAAGTTTACCCAAATTATTTTTTCTGCCCAAATTTTCCAAAACACCAAAATGAGCAGAACACCAGTAATGGAGTGAATAGTAAAAATGTAATGTATCATTATCATAAATGCAAAAGAAAAAATTCCATTTTATCCACGACGAGTCCAAAATGGCCGACAAATGTGGGCATTTTTGAAATCATAGATCTCATAACAGACAAATGAAGGGTTATCATAATGTTACATCACCATACTCAGTTATCATACTGGAATGGCATACATATAAAGATGCTGGGCTGCCCCTGTTTAGGATCATTTTAAGGGGCAGACACATGACTTGGGGACAATATTATCACACTGCCGGAGTGCCCAATTGGTTCTCGGATTCTGTGAGGAATGCGAGGATTCTCTGCTGGTGTTCCTGAATTTCTATGTTGACATTGCATCTTTTTCACCCAGCACAAGTAGGAGATGGTCTTTTCACTCTAGTTTTGGGGGACCCCGGGGTCTGACCTAGGTCAATGACCTAGAGCCCAAAACGCCCAGGCCTTTTTTAGGCTGCCCTTACCCCTCTCCGTGCCTAACGCCCGTTAGGCCCTCTTTACCCTCCCCATACCCAAAGCCAGTTGGGCCATCCTTCGTGCCTAAAGCCCGTTAGGCCGTCCTCGCGCCCGAAGCTAGTTAGTCCCTCCTCCTTGCCTAAAACCCATTAGGCCATCCTCATCCCTCTCCGTGCCAAGTCTGTGCGACCCTGTGGCTAAGATGGCGGCGTCGTTAATGCGCATGACGTCAACAAGATGGCTGCGTCCTTTTTGGGCATGCGCAATAACACTTTTCAAGATGTTGGTGCCCATGATATGTATGACGTCAACAAGATGGCTGCGCCCATATTGGACATACGCAATAAGGGCGGTGCCCATGATATGCATGATGTCAACAAGATGGATGCCCATGCATCTTTTAGAGATGCACTCACGTAAAAGAATACAACATAGCGGTCACTGATTTGGGAACGTGGAGGGGTGATGGAGGACTAACGGACTTGGGTACGGGGAGGGGTGATGGTTGCCCAAAAAGGCATGGGCACTTTGTGCTCTTATTTTTTAATATGTTTGGGGAAGCCAGTCAGTACTTTTCATGTCACACACAAACAAAATATTAGATTACATAAAGTTTAATTATAATTGAAGTTTTAATTTAAACATTACGTCCTTCATCTAATATAGAAAGCTATGTATATATGTAAATGTATATATGTAAACGTTATCAACAATCATAACGGGTCTTGGGTTAATCCTCTTATGATGGCGTTGTAAATAAACTGTGTCTGAAGGTTTATCTTCATTCGCGTAACCTTTATTGACAAAATTACCCTGACTTGGCTTTATCAAACGTTGTTATTGTTGAGAGCATATCTGGGCAAGAAGAATAGTGTATTAATCTGTTATACAAACGCGTAATCAGTTTTCTTTCTGTTGGGTATAGAGTTACCCGATGCCGGTTTTGTGGCTAAAGCCAAAACGGAATTAACAACTCTAAATTTTTCTGTCTATTCAGTTTTTATTTTGTCATAAAATCAGTTTTTACAAAGTAGTTAATTGGTTTTACAGTAGTCAAAATAGATTTGCAGTCAGATTTATAATTCTACAAGTAATTTTTACAAAGCGGAAAATGGTTTTACAATCACTTAAAATAGATTTTCATTCAGTTTTTAAAAGTGATTTTACAATTGCACCATAAGTAATTTTTACAACAATAAGTAGTTTTACAATAATTTTACTGGTAATCATACAAAAAACATAATTAAATGTTCAGTAACTGTCTTTTGGTTCTGAAAAAGGGCAGCTTTTGTTGTTTTTCTGGACTTTCTCTAGTTATCATGTAAAGCTGTCTGCACATCCAAAAACGTGTATTTTCTTAATAATGGATCAAAAAGGTATTTTCGTTTCTCAATTGCGAATTTTTCAGCTTCGTTTATTCCGTAACCTTCCTCAACTCGATGTCGCTGAGCAGTTTTTCTAATTTTTCCATAGACCGGATGTTGTCTGAAGTGCCTTACTCGACTCATTGCCTTAAATAATTTCTTACAGAGGGAAGCTCTCAAGCTGTCTCTAAGAGCCTCCTCGGCCGCATTGGTGGCCTTGTGTCTGTGCAAGCCATTTTCTACGTATGCCACTTTCATTTTCTGAAATTTAGCTGTATTATGTTCAGAGTCAAACAAAGATTATAACTTGTCTGATTCTAACGAGAGCACATATTCAGATTCAGACGATAGTGATACAACCACTGAAAGTGAATATTCAGAGGAGGAAGATGACAAAATGAGCGTAATAGACACTTTAATCATAAGAGCATATGAAGATAATACAGCTAAATTTCAGAGATTGACAAAGTTTCGTACATAGAAAATAGGTTGCCCAGACACAAGGCCAACAAAGCGGCCAAGGAAGCTCTTAGAGACAGCTTGAGAGCTCCCCTCTGTAATAAATTATTTAAGGCAAGGAGTCGAGTAAGGCACTTCAGACAACATCCGGTATATGGAAAAATTAGAAAAACTGCTCAGCGACTTTGAGACGAGGAAGGTTACGGAATGAACGAAGCTGAAAAATTCGCAATTGAGAAACTTTAGACGGTAACTAGAGAAAGTCCAGAAAAACAACAAAAACTGCTCTTTTTCAGAACCAAAAGACAGTTACAGAACATTTAATTATGTTTTTGTATGATTATCAGTAAAATTATTGTAAAACTACTTATTGTTGTAAAAATTACTTATGGTGCAATTGTAAAATCACTTTTAAAAACTGATTGAAAATCTATTTTAGGTGATTGTAAAACCATTTTCCGCTTTGTAAAAATTACTTGTAGAATTATAAATCTGACTGCAAATCTATTTTGACTACTGTAAAACCAATTAACCACTTTGTAAAGACTGATTTTATGTGAAAATAAAAACTGAATAGACAGAAAAATTTAGAGTTGTTCATTTCGTTTTGGCTTTAGCCACAAAACCGGCATCGGGTAACTCTATACCCAACAGGAAGAAAACTGATTACACGTTTGTATAACAGATTAATACTCTGTTCTTCTTGCCCAGATATGCTCTCGACAATAACAACGTTTGATAAAGCCAAGTCAGGGTAATTTTGTCAATAAAGGTTACACGAATAAAGATAAACCTTCAGACACAGTTTATTTACAACGCAATCATAAGAGGATTAACTCAAGACCTGTTATGATTGTTGATATCGTTTACAGATATACGTTTACATATATACATAGCTTTCTATATTAGATGAAGGAAGCACTGTTTAAATTAAAACTTCAATTATAATTAAAGTTTATGTAATTTAATACTTTGTTTGTGTGGGACATGAAAAGTACTGACTGGTTTCCCCAAACATATTAAAAACTAAGAGCACAAAGTGCCCATGCCTTTTTGGGCGCCCATCACCCCTCCCATACCCAAGTCCGTTAGTCCCCCATCACCCCTCCACGTTCCCAAATCAGTGACCGCTATGTTGTATTCTTTTACATGAGTGCATCTCTAAAAGATGTATGGGCAGCCATCTTGTTGGCATCATGCATATCATGGGCACCGCCCTTATTGCGTATGTCCAATATGGGCGCAGCCATCTTGTTGGTGTCATGCGCATTAACGACGCCGCCATCTTAGGTACAGGGACACACGGACTTGGGCATGGAGAGGGGTGAGGATGGCCTAACGGGCTTTGGGCATGGGGAGGGTAAAGTGGGCCTAACGGGCGTTAGGCACGGGGAGGGGTGAGGGGCATAAAAAAAGCCTGGACGTTTTGGGCTCTAGGTCATTGACCTAGGTCAGACCCAGGTGTCCCCCAAAACTAGGGTGAAAAGACCATCTCCTACTACTCCCAGCAGATACAGCCGCAGAGCTGATTTCTAGTCACCGGAGTAAGATGGAGGGGTATGTATCAGCCTCTTTGCATTTATCAAGTAGCGGGGTTATCCACTGAGGCTGAGTTCATCTGAGGGAGTCGTAAGTTATGTTTTGTGGCTGGTGGTGGACGTGAATTTTTCTAACAAAACCCTTTTTCCATATCATCAACAGCCTCAATATTCTGCATTGGACAAAACTACACTCTCCACCCGAACCAAACTTTGAATCATATTTTGTTTGCATGCGGGGAAAGTGAAAGACATAAACTTCCTGTAACAATATAATAAATGAACTGACCCCAGGGAGGTCTCCCGTTTTAGAATCCGGTCTGTTTAACAATTCCCACATCCAGGCAGTAATAAAAAAATTGTTGTTGCTCAAAACAGTCCTGGTGTATCTGTTTCAACACCAGCGACAGAAAAAACTGCATGGGGAATTAGAACAGCGGTATGATAATAAACTATTGGCTGCACCACAAATTTGTTTCATGCGGGTTAATTTAAAACTTACTTGAATGATACTGAATTCTCGATCTATTTCAAAAACCTGGACATTGGTCTGAAGGTGTTCAAGGCGGCAGTGATGTAAATTTCAGAATTGGTGGCTAATTGAAAATGTTGACATGTTCATATATGTCTAGCGTTGTTATTATGGGGTCTGGTCACGGGGCTGATGCTCACAGACACTTGACGAATAAATCAAATATACAGGTAAGGTATATAGGTAAGGGATATATTTTTTCTCAGCATTTTATTTCGTCAATTGTCTGGGAGCAGGTGCCTTTGGTCCGGTTGTCTAATGTTTTGTTGTTGTTGGTTTTAAAGGGAGGGTGGGGGGGGGGGGGGGGGCTACGCCACTGCATATAAGCTGGAAACGTGACAGGATATTACCAAACCAACATCATGTGGTAATAGTCATGCAGGTTGTTTTCGCTCGCTTCAGCTTATGGCGTTACTATACTAGCGTTTGGCAGAAATTTTTAAACAGATCTTAGTGGTTTCTCTGGAAAGACGGTAAAGCTTTCAACGGTAAAGAAAAGCCCGGCCGTAATTCTATAGAATCACTCCATCAAGTTCACATGTTCTCTTTTTTGTGCCAGGCTATAAAATCCCTTTTCCGAAACTACTTTGCTCTTCAGCTCATTAGACTTGTAATAAACCATATGCATCACCGAGGATATATAACTAGGTGTGATCGGAGTGTGAGAAGAGTTTAGGTAAATAGAGAAATCTAACTGGGTATTCTAAGATGAGGTCGAGGGCAAAGCGCGGGACAGGGTCAGCGATAACTAATAGTAGCTTGAAATAGACACAATATGGTAGAAAGAATATGGACTAGAATAGAAAGAAGCTAAAATCTGATGGACTTCGAGCCAGCAAAAATACGCGCATTGTATCGGACACACCCCCAGGACATACCCGCCGTGCTATTCTTCCCCAGTGACCAAGTGCCACCCAAGATGATCACCTTGTCGGGTTCGTTTCGGTAACTTTAATCATTGTGGGATAATGTTCACTAATTTTCTGAATATACGATATGCTGTGTATGAACTGGATTTGAGGTGTCAAAAATTTGACAGGATTCTATGTGTATTATATCGTTAGAAGAATTCTATCAAGAAAAAAACATGTTTAGCGCTTTAAGTTGGGTAGAGGAGAAGAATCACCGCCATCTTGGACGCCATCTTGGATTTCACATAGTATAGCCTGCCTAGATGATTTAATGTTAACGCGAAAATATACTCCAGAGATGTCGATCAAATAAGTGTATAAACTGACAGGGATTCAGATGAATGGCGCAACCTGGGTCTTAGACTTGGATTAAGGCAGGGGTCTAGACAGATTGGTCTAGGAGCTAAGAGCTAGTCCCTAAATAGTTCCCATCAGTACATACTAGTCCCCATAGTCCACAAACACTACATTATCAGTCCTCAAAGTCCCCTAAGTCCCCAAATTTGCTCACGAGCTGTATGTTTTCAGAGCACATTCACATTGCGCCTTATCTCGTAAGCACCTCTCGACCTTTAAAGTATCTGACTATGCACCACATGTGCTGTACAGGATAAACAGTCAGTAAGCTAAGGTTACACTGGCGTCAACTTGGCCGAAAGACTGTATAGGCATTAGGCTGATACAGACTAAGGTGAATGGAGTGGTCGGAGTGGATCTACTGAAACTCAGTCAAGTACAGGGATCGGCACCAGAGATAGCAAGGACGAGATCGAATGGTGGTTCAAGAACAGCCAGAACAGGGTAGAAAGGTAGTAGTAACAAAACACCGATTATAGTCTAAGTTTGGGCTACTCTCCTCTCCTAGATTACACTTCGAACCAAGCAAACCCTTTGCTATATCCAACTTGGTTAACGCCCCTGTACCACTTCGTTTTGCTCTAGATGACTGTCTTGAAAAGTCCATTTGGGTAATCTATGGTTATTGTTGGGTCGTTTCTGGTAATTAGGTACCCTCGCTTTCGTTCTAGCATACCATCCCTATACACTCCTTCTTCGTGCTAGCCATTACTAAGGTAATGACGTCACAACGTTATCTGCCCAGGTGGCCTAACATTGCAACAAACGTAACACACACAATTCACCGTGACCAATCCTCAAACGAGATCCGGCAAGGGACCCCCAGAATTGAGTTAAATCTTCATACCTTATACGCCACACAAATCCAAAGTGCTGTAGAAAAAGAAATCAGACGACAGATTTTGGATAGGTTGAATCCTTCAGCGACCCTGTTTATACGTCCCCTTTGAATCTGCTGCTTGCGATGAAGTTGTTCAATGCTGCATTGATTACACATAACCTGAATGTGTAAAAATAGTTTTCTTCTTTCGATCGATGAGATAGAATGTTGACACTGAAACACAAGCCGGGGTCTGAGGTTTGCAGCGAAGAAACTACTGGGGGTGACAGGACAAGGGCGAATTTAAGTGCGTGACCAAATATATTTGAGAAACGAGCAATTAGTATGGAACGCCACAACTGCCTTATGTGGCGCTCTCTTAATAATGCATATCGTTCGTCAATATATGCTTATCGTTCTTCAATATGTGAATATCATTTGTCTTTATATGATTATAGGTTGTCTTTATATGCTTATGATTTGGCTTTAAATGCCAATCATATGTATAGATATGCATATCGTTCGTCAATATATGCGTATCATTTGTCTATGTATGAGTATATGATTGTAAGTCAAACTATGCGCACCGTCCTTCAATATATGCATATCATTTATCTATATATTCTTATAGTTTGTCTTTATATGCTTATAGTTTGTCTTTATATGCTTATCATATGTCTAGATATGCATATCGTTCGTCAATATATCCATATCGTTTGTCAATATATGCATATAGTTCGTCAATATATGCATATCGTTTGTTTTTGTATGCATATCGTTGTATACTATATGCATATCAGTTGTATATATATGCATACGTTTTGTCTTTATATGGTTATAGTTTGTCTTTATACGCATATCATTTGTCAGTATACTTATCGTCAAATGATATATGCTTATAGTTTTTTCTATATATGCGTATCATTCGACATTATATGCATATACTTGACATTATATGACATTTCCTTATAGTATGTTGCGTTGAAATCGCAGAATTAAAACTGAAATTCTGTTCGCGGAATTATTTTTCACCGGTTGATATCATACAGATACTATCGTCTTCAGGACTGCTATGGTTGAATTACAAGCTCAACAGCAGGATAGGAGTGAAAACATGTCGGAAGATTATTTTGAAATAAATATTTAATTGGTACTTTCCTTCTAATTTTCGTTCCACTTCCTCATGTAGTATTTACAGTTTTTCTACAATTCCTGCCTCTGCGCTCGAAATTATGTCGATGGACCAGGTCAAAGCTGCGTTAGCAACGATTAACATGGAAACTTCGTACCCGAGATTCGAAGCAGAACGGATCTCGGGTCTTGTTATAAGACAGCTTTCAGATGACCATCTCCAAAGATTAGGAATATCAACAATAGGAGATAGAATAAGATTTGGAGCCGAAGCATCAAGGTACATACAACGTACAGTGACATTCGGGGTCATTGTAAACGGATCAGGGAAAACGAAAAATGCAGATCTGGTGTAAACATTGATCATGTTGACCGATCGGTGTTTCTGAGATCGTTTGATTAAAGAAACTGACACACATTGCAGTGATCGCAATTCACCAGGAATGAAAGGCTTTGGGGACGTATCGCTCCGAAACCAGTTCGTCCAGTATCACTTTCAGGACGCGTCCCACTAAAACACCCTAAATCACCCAAATGCCCATACAATTGTGGCAGTATTGGAAATGGGGTTGGTCTTATTTTTATTTATCGAGATACAAAACAATATTTCCCGTTTGTGTTTAGTTACAGTGAATTAAATCTGCATTGACCAGTATTTTACTAGTTTCACACACAGTATTAATATTTATTTCAGCCACATTAGTATGTAGAAGGTTAATCTTTCTTTCTAGTAATATGGGTTGATTGTGAACTTCACTGGCTTTTCTGAGGTCACACACATGAAAGTCATGAAGTGAGTACTGTTACGGGTAATTGATTTTCATTGGTCAAGAAAGATCTGCAGTTATCTGCAGTGTCCAGTTCAGTTATTTCTCCTTTCTCTCTGTTTGGAATGTGGTTGTATTCTGTGTTTCATAAATATATATATATTGTTATTTTAAATATAAACGTATCTGTGGCTTGTGGAAATTCATGGATATTCCGAGAATGCCATAGGAGTGGATAGGAACCCGTTTTTTTCATGAAATCAGGTATTTAATTACTTAGTATTCTATAAATTTTCTCTCTGAGTGGGCTGGCAGTCTGAACAAAGTATCATGCTTGGTAATTTGTCCCGACTGCCATGGGCACAAGCTGTTTCCGATTTTGGAACATATTGGTTTAAATATTTATTTAGCTCAGTATTATTGTTAAGGACCTATATAAGTAATGGAGTTTTGTTTATTTTGAAATTCTCACCTCTCATATTCCTTAAATGCAGATTAAATATACACAAATTATACATCAAAATGAAGGTTGGGATGTATAGAACATGAAATACATATGTAATCAACTCATAGAGTCGACTGTAGGCACCACTGGTTCCTGGAAGTCTGCTACTGTATTCGCACCAGAACTGATAATAAACTAATATTTCATCAGAACAACTTGTGTCCAAATGTGCTTCATATATCCAAGAACAAAGCCAGGCATTCAAAACACTTTCGAATACAGCGACAGGTCTGCATTTTGGAAAAGGACAACACTGTCTGCATTTTTTATTGAAGATGGTTTCTATGCTCGACAGACATGCGCAAATCACTCGTTACCACGAATTTCCATCAAAAAAGAAAATCATAATTCTAAGAAATTTCCACAGGTATCATGATACATTGAATTGAATATGGCAACTGTGCAATCTCTATCTAATAACAGTATGCTGTATGAAGGCGATCTTTTTCATTATTTGATTTTTGACGGCGTTGTTTTACAAGCTTTTTCTCTCCGATGACGCAGCCGGAAATCGAAAGTATACTCATACGTAAACAAAAGCAAAGACGTTGGAATTTTCCCAAATGCAGTCTGTCTCCGCGTTTTGATGAATTTTTATCCCGTAGCTTTGTTCTTGGATATGTAAAGCACATTTGGGCACAAGTTGTTTTCGTGAAATATTATTAAATTATCAGTTCTGGTGCGAATACGGCAGCAGACTTCCAGGAACCAGTGGTGCCTACAGTCGACTCTATGAGTTGATTACATATGTGTTTCGTGTTCTATACATCCCAACCTTCATTTTGATGTACATTTTGTGTATATTTAATTTGAATTGAAGGAATATCGGAGGTGAGAATTTTCAAAATAAACAAAATTTCTTTACTTATATAGGCCCTTAAGCGTAAGCACTATTTCAAAATTCCGACGTATATACTTGGCTGTTTAGAAGTGTCAGTGAACTCCAACAGGAAACTGATAATTTATTGTATTTTGGTAGTTTATAGTTTTGGTATGCTTTTTGTTATAATGTTTTGTTGTTTATTCACCGTGACTGCGGGTGATCTGCTGTAGTCTGCTTTTTGTCCAGGCACATTAGACATAAAAATGAGAAAGTAAGGGAAAAAATCGGAGAATGCTGATTTTTTTTATATGTTTCCGGGACACACATTACGGATAAAGTGTGAAAAGTCCCCGCGAATCCGAGTTGAGCTTTTTTAGTTATAGCGTTTTTTTGATGAAAAAAAAAAAATTTAAAAAAAATTCGACCCAGCTCCACATTTCTCATTCTTATTCGCCTTAGTAGGGTGAGAATCATAAATATCGTGCTGAATTATATTGAGAATACATATCCCCAACAGAAAATGCCAACTTTGTACCAATCCTCACACTCAATGGTGAAATATTCACGAAAATGTACAAAATTACGAAAAAAAATTTATTGTTTTCATACACACAACGGTACACAACGTCCATTAAATCAAATCTACGACTACTTTGGGAGTTAAATTATATATCAAAAATTGCAGAAAAGCAGTGGTTTTATAATGATATATAACAATAGTCATTTATTCCATAATGAACTGGTGAAACGTGTGAAATATTAACCATACCCCCTAAACTCAAATTCAAACGGCATCGACTTTTCTCATTCAAATACCGTTTTATAGCATCATTGTTTCAATTTCCATGTTCGATTAAATCACATAATGTGGTGTTCGCCTACACTCAAGATGCATTGGCATGTAATGTGTGCACGCCCTTGATGTGTACTCATAAACAAATTTGTATTGTACAGACAACGCTCTTTAATTTGATGCAAAATAGCCTTGAACGACTTTCATCAGGAAACGCTGTTTAATTCCGCATTCCGGGTCTGTCCATTGCACAATTTGCTCTGTTCAGTATTGGACACTCCGCATTTGATGCCTAGATATTGAAACCAATGATCCCTTGATAGATATATATGTAATTTTGCCTGTTGTTGATTATTAGAGTCTTGTAGAACTGATCAGTTATGTTGTTGGCATATCACTTAGCGTTACCTGTTGAAACCTTACAGGTGACAACGAAGCAGGTCCGCACATTGATATCTGTTCTGTGGTATTGTACTTGAGTTTATTGTGTCTATCCTCTTTTTTCTGTTGTGACTTTGGCAATGGATAAATGTATCAAATGTAACGATGAGTTGACCGGCTCGTCCGGAATAACTACACTTGGTGAGCGGGGTATAGAAAAGTTGGTTGCTGTAAGCGCCGAGCTTGGCGATAATCTTTTTGCCGGTTCGAAGAAACCAACAGTTGGTGAAAAAATTCACAAATTCTGCTACAAGAATTATACACGGGAAAGTTCTGTAAGAAAAAGTAAGAGAATGTCTCTAGATGCAGCTGAATCTGACGAAGCTGGTCCATCTATGATAAAAAAATTGCGCTCTGATCAAGATGCTTTCAATTTTAAACTCCATTGTCTGTTCTGTGGAGGCCGACAAACAAACTCATATACCCGTTCAACGTAGAAGAGAAGTCCACACCGTTGAAACATTGACTTTTGTTGATAGTATCAGAACCCGTTGTTTGAAACGTAGTGATGAATGGGGTGAGTCTGTACTTACTCGGATCGGTCGTGCTATCGATCTAGTGGCCGAGGAAGGTCGGTATCACCATGATTGCTGGACAGGATTTGTCAGAGATAAGCCTGAGCGAACTCTTTCACGGGGTAGGCCTGTTGCAGACAAGAAAGCACTTGCATTCCATGAATTGTGTACCTTTATGGAGAACAGCGATGAGTGTCAGTTTTCCTTGAGCGAATTGGCAGAGACGTTTGAATCGTATCTTGGTGACGAAGTCGGTTACACAATTAAACATCTTAAAACCAAACTGCTTGAGCATTTCGGTAGTAGAATCTCTATTACAACACTGAGGTCCCTAAAAAATGTTGTCACATTCAGAGATTCATCAGACAAAATACTATATGATTCGTGGTTCTCAGACAAATGTACCAATGAAACTGATGAACGTATACGCATCGTCAAGAAAGCATCGGCTATAGTCCGCCATGATATTCGGTCAGCCATTTACGAGTGTGACGTTTATCCCAAACCCGATTCGTTATCTGTATCTAGTGATCTACTACCCGATATACTCCAAACCTTGTTACAAGGGATTGTTGCTCCGTCGCAGCGTGGGCAAAACATCCAAGCCAACCAGAGACGCGTGACGACCATAGGTCAGTCTCTAATAAGTTCTTGTCGGCCCCGTTCATTCTTGTCACCAGTATTATTGTCGGTAGCAGTTTACATACATAGGAAATTCGCATCTCGGGAATTGATCGACATTCTGAATGGACTAATGTTCTCTTCTAGCTACCGGGAAGTTCAACAATACGCTCATTCTGTCATGATAAGCAAAGGTCCGTCGCCTAGACTTGCGAACTTCACACAATTCGTTTTCGATAACGCCGATTGTAATGTGCGCACGCTAGATGGCAAGAATACTTTCCATAGTATGGGAGGCATCGCCTGTATAACTCCAAGCAGAGATCACATAGAAGAGTCTCCGATAAAACGACTAACTGGTGATCATTCGAATATTGGCTCTGGTGAATTCGGGTACATCCCTTTGAAAGGTTACAGTAAACCAAGCAAATTGGGTCTTGATGAAATTGTGATGAAGGATTTATCAACTTTGGGTGAATATGATCCGAAAAATTTGAAACTCGCAAAAACAGTCGACAGTCTTGGGTCTTTGACGCATGTACTGAGAGTACCTTGCCCATCTTGGGCTGGATATATGCACATTGTCACATCATCAGATGATTATGAAACAAGTGATGTCGAGATACTTCCCCTTATTAATTTTGATCCATCCAACCCGAGCACAATTTACACTGCTCTCATGTTTGCACAAACTGAATGTGAGAAACAGGGACTGAACGTTTGTCCAGTGATGTTTGACCAACCACTTTATATCAAAGCAGTGGAGATTGTGTCTTCGTCAGATAAGTTGACAAAAGTTTTCGTTAGACTCTGCGGCTTCCATATGATTATGTCATATTTAGGGGCAATTGGTTCGATCATGGCTGGTAGCGGCTTGGATGAACTTTGGGGGACTGTTTATGCTGGTGGGTCAATCCGTCATTTGCTCAGTGGTCATGCATATTCAAGAGCAGTTCGTGCCCATTTGCTAACACAAATTGCCATTACAAAACTTGTGTTTGAAGAAAGCCGAACACTAGATAACATAGACTGCACAGAAGTCAATGAAATATTCTGTGGACTTGCCAGAGGTGACTGTACAACAGCTGACGCTGTCAATCAAGAAAGTGTCAACCATCTACTGTCAAAATTACACGAACTGCTCCATAATGCGTCCGTAGAACGCACAGGAAAGCTTTGGGTACAATACTACGAGCAAATAGGTCTTTTCCAGTTGTTCTTGAGAGCAGAGCGCACAGGCGACTGGGAACTCCACACATATTGTGTTCGCAATATGATTCCAGTATTTCACGCAGGTGGTCATTTTGCATACGCAAAAAGTTCTCATCTCTATTTGCAGCAGATGAATGAGCTAACAGAAATAATGCAACAGGATGATTTGAAGTTGTTCACTGAGAAAGGTTACTTTACCATAAGGCGCTCAGATAAATTCTGGGACGGGATATATTCTGATCAGACCATAGAGCAGTGTTTAATGAGAATGTTCAAGCTCCCTGGTGGTCTCACACATGGCAGGGGAATAACCGATAGCACTGTTGCGAAATGGGTACATGGACTACCTCTTTGCCTTCCGATATGTAATGCTCTCGAAAATTTTGTTCATGTTCACACTGGTCATGGCGAACAACATCGGGATCTCCGTCAAAGTTCACAATTGACTGATGCCAATGATATCACCAAATTATTGAACTGGCTCAGAGTGCATTCCCCCTTTCAGAATAGAGATCCACTACAATTAGTCTCTATAGCGACCGGGCTTGTGGCCGACGAAACTGTGAACTGTGACCAAGTTCGCAAAATTGGTGAATGTTGCGTATCGAATGTTGTAAGCAAAACGTTCAACAGCATCAAACTACGACGTGTTGACACTGTGAAGTCTTTCGCATCGATGGCAAATAGCATCAAAGTCCGTGGAAGTAAGGTAGTGATTGACCCCACAATTCTGTTCAACCGCATCACATGTGTTATTCAGTCACAAGCAGAGATGGAAGAGTATCTCAAATATGAACTCGCCCCGAAACCACCAGCATTGTTTGATTCTGCTGGAATGAGGAAGACACAGAAAAGCACGCTCGGTAAGATCCTCAAAACATACGGTTCCGAGCAAACTAAAATCCCAGAACATTCCCTGTTTGTTGTAGATGATGGATTTTTATTGAGGGCAGTTGTATGGCCTAAACAGTCGTCATATAAGGACATATGTACATCATATTCCAATTATCTAGTGAAACATTTTGGGGCGAACGTCGTGGTTTTTTTTATGGTTATGCTTGTACAATGTCGACAAAGGGCATGAAACAAGCCCGTAGATCTAAAGACAGGTATTCCATTGATATCAATATCTCACCCGAGTTACCAGCCACCACACCCCAATCCGATTTCCTTGCAAATGCCAAGAACAAAACCCAACTGATCGATCTTCTAATGCATGAGCTATCTGCTATCAATATTCAGTCCAAGCAGGCCGAGGTGTAATTGCAGTTCGGATTCTTGTAACAACCACAGAAACACTGTCCTGTCGGAAATTTCTGATATGTATATAGGTCATGTCATTTCTGTATATAGCGTTGATAATAGTCAATGTAACTTAATCCATGTTGATTGATAGCCGAAACTGCACTTGACATCGCTCAAGATGACAACAATGTTGTCGTTGTGGGAACAGACACAGACTTGTTAGTCATTCTTACCTCTCGAGTTCAACCGGGATGTAATATTCACATGATGTATTCCATTACCCCAAACTTACTAGTTTCAGTTAGTGAAATAGCAACCAAAATGGGTGACCATAGAAGCAACCTCCTTGTAGCACATTCTATAAGTGGTTGTGACACTACTTCTGCACTCTTTCGAGTTGGTAAGAAGAAAGTATTCAGTACAATTGTCTCCGATGTTACTAGCGACTCACAACAGTATGTCAACACAATTTTGGCGGATGACAGTACACCAAGTGCAGTAGCCGCTGCCGGGGAACAGCTTCTCCTGATCTTATACGGGAGTAAAACTGTTTCCTCTCTCGACCAATATAGATATGTCACTTACAAGCGTTATGTAGCAAACTCTAAACTGAATAAACCCATCGACCTAGCCTCACTCCCACCAAGCAGCGATGCTGCACAACAACATGTCTACAGATGTTATCTCCAGGTCCAACAATGGCTGGGCACTTCGCTTCCTCCGACGGATTGGGGGTGGTCGCTAGACAATGGACTTCTTGTACCGACTGCAGCCACAAAGCCATGTGCCCCCGATAACCTCCTGAATCTGATCAGTTGTGGTTGCAAGAGTGCTTGTACAAAAAGGTGTGGGTGTAAGAAGGCAGGACTCTCTTGCTCAGGTTTGTGTAATTGCAGTTCGGATTATTGTAACAACCACAGAAACACTGTCCTGTCGGAAATTTCTGAGTTCGATGAATAATATGTATATAGGTCATGTCATTTCTGTATATAGCGTTGATAATAGTCAATGTAACTTAATCCATGTTGATTGATTTGTACATTCTGTAAATATTATTTATTGATTTTTGTACATTCTGTAAATATTATTTATTGATCTAATGCTGCCAGACACAGACGTGTCTGTTCGGTCCCAAGCCCGAAAATAGTTGAGTTCTCATGCTGACGAATTTTATGCCAAAAGGGGAACTCGGCCAGAAGCAGAGGGGGTCTTCCATAATGTCTATTTTGTAAGCAATGATAAAAGTCTTCAAATGGTGGTGGATTTTTTATCGTCTGTCCAACTAACATCCCGTTCTGTACTACGACCCTTTGGGCAAATCCGTTAGGAAAATCGTCATTTTTTGCGTATATCCGATACTTTTTTGTGAATTTTCAATAATTTTTCGCAGCAATTGTCACAGAATGCACATTGTCCTCTAGGTAAATGTATATTAGACATTATGTAGCTCGAAATACGCGTAAACAAAAAATACAGTTGGATCAATTCGAGGTTACAAAGTTCGTGCGATTTTTTTAAATTTTTTTCAAACGCGTTTTCGAAAAAACGCTGTAGAAAAAAAGCTCAACTGGGATTTTAGGGGACTTTTGTCTAATCGTTCAGTGACATGTACTCGACATTCCCTGAAAAAATCAGCTTTCTCCGATTTTTTTCCCTAGTGAAACCTAATGTTCTTGGGCTATTAGGCTGACCACAGCTGATCCCTCGCCACTGTGAACAAGCTACATAATATTTTCAGCTCTAATACTATTATTTCTATCCATCACTCCTATGATTTTCTTTATTATGTATGTTTCAAGATACTCCTGCATACGAATGCCACAGTCCGCCTAGTTGTCATGTAGGCACAGGAACCCGTCACACTGAGGGTAGGCATTATATTTATATAACAATTCCGCCGCTTTTATATTTTAGGGTTGGATTTGCTAGAACAAGCATTACTTGGGTTTTTATACAATTTGTGGAAGCTTTCCATGTACATGTCTTGGGAAGTTGTGTAGTGCTATTCTACTTTCGTAGACTTGCTTCTGGTAAGTAGACTTGGGAGCCAGATCCCGGCATGCAAGTCTACTGTTATTTACAACACAAGATCGAACGATTGGTCATGCTTGAGTTCCTCCTTGTGTTGTCACTTTGTAGCTTCCATTTGGCTCAAAGTGAAATCAAGCCTTTATCCTACAGTGGTTAGGATTTACCCTTTCAGGACTTATGCCTTTGTAGTGTGCTGTGCATCACTATGTTGTTTTAGTAGAAAGATTATCTTGCTGCAGTGTTGTGGTTTAGTGA
This sequence comes from Pictodentalium vernedei, assembly GCA_031216915.1. Taxonomy (NCBI): domain Eukaryota; kingdom Metazoa; phylum Mollusca; class Scaphopoda; order Dentaliida; family Dentaliidae; genus Pictodentalium; species Pictodentalium vernedei. The sequence continues at coordinate 310,442,248 of CM062293.1, read as the reverse complement.
TAGTTTAATCCGTCAACCCTATGGGGCTGAGGGATTAAATTATCTCTGCCACTTTCAGATGTCCGTGGGGTTGACTACTTCATCAGGTCGGGGAAATGTGCAGATCTGTCGATAAAAGATCGATTTGTCTATAATACTATAATAGATCGATCTATCTATTTAAGGGCCTATATAAGTAATGGAATTTTGTTTATTTTGAAATTCTCACCTCTCATATTCCTTAAATTCAGATTAAATATACACAAATGATACATCAAAATGAAGGTTGGGATGTATAGAACACGAAACACATATGCAATCAACTCATAGAGTCGACTGTAGGCACCACTGGTTCCTGGAAGTCTGCTATCGTATTCGCACCAGAACTGATAATAAAATAATATTTGATCAGAACAACTTGTGGCCAAATGTGCTTCATATATCCAAGAACAAAGCTAGGCATTCAAAACACTTTCGAATACAGCGATAGGTCTGCATTTTGGAAAAGGACAACACTGTCTGCATTTTTTATTGAAGATGGTTTCCTTGCTCGACAGACATGCGCAAATCACTCGTTACCACGAATTTCCATCAAAAAACAAAATCGTAATTCTAAGAAATTTCAACAGGTATCATGATACCTTGCATTGAATATGGCAACTGTGCAATCTCTATCTAATAACAGTATACAGTATGAAGGCGATCTTTTTCATTATTTGATTTTAGACGGCGTTGTTTTTACATGCTTTTTCTGTCCGATGACGTCGACCGGAAATCGAAAGTATACTCATACGTAAACAAAAGCAAAGGCTTTGGAATTTTCCCCCATGCAGCTCTGTCGCCGTGTTTTGAAGAATTTTGATCCCCTAGTTTTGTTCTTGGATATGTAAAGCACATTTGGCCACAGGTTATTTTTGTGAAATATTATTAAATTATCAGTTCTGGTGCGAATACGGCAGCAGACTTCCAGGAACCTGTGGTGCCTACAGTCGACTCTATGAGTTGATTACACATGTGTTTCGTGTTCTATACATCCCAACCTTCATTTTGATGTACATTTTGTGTATATTTAATTTGAATTGGAGGAATATCAGAGGTGAGAATTTTCAAAATAAACAAAATTTCATTACTTATATAGGCCCTTAAATTGGTCGTGAAGCTAAACATTCGGACATACAGAACATATCGCAAAAAATCGCAACTTCTCGATGTCAACAATCGATCGGCCGAGGAAAACTTCGTAAAATGACACTTCTGTATTCATTGCAAACAAATTGCATACATATGAAAATCGAAATAAATTAATTGTATATCACTGGTAATCAGACACAAGTCAACATTTAAATGTTATTTTTCACTTTTTTTCTTCAATTTCCAGTGTTCAAATTTTAACACCATGCTCGAAATGATCGACATAACCGGAAGTGGAGACTCGTTCAAAAACAGGACGTAAAATATAGGCATCATCTCGAGTAAGTAAAAGTGGTATGTCAAGTTTACAATTTCTGAAACTCAGTTACGACTGACCGATGGGTCCTAAATTTTAATTCTATAACTTTAGTGATAACTCTCAATCTTGTTCTTGTCCGTTGAAAATTATGAATTAAAACCTCGATGTGGTCAACAAAAATAAAATACCAGAAGAATTATGGTAGTTTTTAGGCAGCAATCATATTACATTTATATGGTTAGTTCAGGGTTAATTATCCCAGATCTGTCTTTTTGTCATCCTTGAGTTATTTCAATGACCTCAGTTATCTCCGATTGGGTTGGTTTGCACGAGTTAATTATGACAGCACTCCGGACATTTTGTGCTTGATTTCTCGCTGTTTATTTGTGACCAGTCAGTCTGTGAATTGCATCGAAACGACTGGGTCAAGTGGTGAATTTCCAATCAAAATTCCACCCGCCTCCCCAACCAACACCTTTGTAAATTCATTGCACTGATATAGCTTGTCAAGTGTCCTCGGTATGGGTACCGTTTAGGTTGTGTGGGCGTTTTTTCATACCGCCCACAACGTAGGCAACATTTTCCAAAATGAAACTCCCCATAGAGCAGTAATTGTAATTATTCTACTACTCCTTTATTGGCGACACTGTACTTATGATACATATATCAAACAATAAAATCTACATTAGTAATATACAGTGTAGTCCTAAAACACATACATTAGTTATTATTAATTGCTCATTGCAAGTTTGGTTTTCCAATCCATGATGGCTGCATAAAGCTTTAAATTCACGCCGGAAACTAATCCCAACACATTTGACATTTCATTTTCAACAGGTCGGGGAAACCTCAGAATTGGGCCATAACATCCCGATCGGGATGTAACATCCCGATCGAGTTATAAAAATCAAGCAGTTTTTCAGACTTTTGTTGCTGTTCGCTGAGGACGAAGAACGATCATCGAAAATAGGTGACACTGTTGAAGAACTAACTGGGACGGACATTTCGAAACAAATTTTACGCACGGTAAGTATTTTCTAATTAAGCAGGCATCCAATTAATTAATTATATTTGGGCACAAAATCGTAAACACTGTCTAAAACCTGCGATAAAAACATTTCATGACTGCATTTTCAAGCCAACCTGCGCCGATTCCACAAATATGATCTTCCCCTTCAATTACAATAAAACAATGCATCCGATTGGTCGGTAGATACACTGGTACGTGCCTGATGAAAATTTACGTAACACAAAAAAGTAAATGTGAGAAACAAAGTATGGAGAGCCAGTGTAACCAAATGCGGCCGATGTGTAACAATTTTATTGGCTGGCTTGTCTTATGTTAAATGCAAGGGGTGGAAACAATATGCTTGCCTGGGGTAAAATGCAATATCAGAATTAATCAATATCAATATATATGAAATAATACCACATAATAAATGGAATAACCCTGATCGAAGCTCTTGATTTCCCAACGTCACACGAGAATCCGCAATTATAATATCAGACCATGGGTAATGGTACGTATAAAAGGTTAAAAGGCCCCAAACGTCGCGTGGAAACAAACGATGTCTTCTCGACAGGAAACATCCGCGTCTCGCGATTTGAAATCTGCGATCTGTGGCATAGAAAATAATCAGTTCACGGAAAATCAACTTTCTCAACTGGCCTATGCGTTAGGAAGATCACAGCACCTCAATATATTTAACGAGTCGAAAACAACAGCGTATTCTTTCAAAAATGACAAAGAAAACTTATGATCAAAATTCGTACCAGACGCTTGGTTGAAGCAACGAAATAACATTGTTCTCAATTTCTGTAGAGGGGCTGCCAATTTCGATGACTCCGAAAACACGAAAAAATGGTGTCATTGTGTATTTTATTTGAACAAATGTACCATTTGAGAAATTTAAATTATATCGGACCCTTCAATTTCATCATTAATCTTATAACATATTACATAACTTCATCAAAAACTATTTGTAATCTGAATAGTGGAGTTCGCCCTGCACCATCCGACACTACCATCTTGAAATGGATCCAGTGCAACGCTACGAAATGCCCGTTGGGTACAGACATTGTCACGTTCTTTGAACTATTGTGGCCAATGACCATCAGTCATTATCGTTGTTCAGGAGTGAGCGCCTCAAATTCATAAAACAACGCCTATCTTGTATTGTTGAATCCCCCAAAAACATGAACGGACGTTTCCGCGATGTCGTGGATTCTGGGGATATTAATTCCCCCAATTATTCTCAAAGCCAACATGTGACATTCAGTGCGGACAACAAGCCCCAGTTCCGAAAAAAAGAATGCCAGTTGAACCCATACCATTTCGTGGAGAGTCAATTCAATGGTGAACCAACGCATGTAGTAATGGGCGAGCCCATATTCGCGAACCCATGCTCCTGCAACAGTGTGGAGAAAATACTAACTGAGCACCCAAATGTCATTTGTGACACAACAGTCCGCAAATGGACTATACTGGGTTGCGATGGGTCACCCTACGCCCTTGGTTCAAGGCTGATGGAGCGCAGTGGTCAAAAATTTAAAAACATGTTACTTGTGTCTGGAATGGGACACATTGAGATAAATTTTGTAAAATGTTTATATAAACTCCTGTGGAGCGTTTATCTCAAAGATCTTGCAATTTCTTTGGGATTCAAATCCCCAAATGCACTGAATTCTTGTGAAAAAGCTAAAAATCACCATAGAGCGTGGCAAATTCTTCAAATTCACTCAATTCCATGGCAGATGAGCTGTTAGTTACCTTTGTGCGCGAAGTAAATGCTGACGAGGAAAAATGCAATGTGGAGTACTTTAACACCTGGCTCAAGACAGTGAAAAATAAAAACTATGTCCTGCAGTACGAGCTCTCCTTCACATACATGTTCTCAATTCGTCTATTTCGTGCCGGGGTCCGTCGAATTAATGCAGATGTCATCAAAAGTGCCATTGTGAAGTTAAAAATTCTTTGCCACGGTTTCAACATGCCTATATATATATCAAGAAATCTTGATGCGCCATTCAGCCTTATATGCCCAGGCACTACCTCAATTATGCGAATTTCTTGAGAGGAACAGCTCGTTCACCTCTTCTGGAAAACTATCACAAGGAGAAGGAGGTGATTTCATACTTGAAGCCAAAAACCGTAGGAGCAAAATGTTCATACCAAATTGGTTACCCACAGAGTAACGGTGGTTAAATGTGTGTCGAAATATGGACAACCTGGAACTTGATATTGGAAATAAAATTAATTTTCTTGCACCTAATGTGGAAGTGGCCTGTGCAAACACGGCGGTTGTGGAAGCCTCCCAGGGTGTGGGTGGGTGTTTTGTTTTTGTATTTTTTTTGGGGGGGGGGAGGGGGGGCGCAGCATTATTTGGGCCACGGGCCACTTTTACGTCATCTTCCATTTAGATAGTGCTTGGTATTAATGCACTGGTGTGTGTGGTTAACCCTTTACCTTCAAAGGTTTCTAACAGTTACAACGACATATTTCATAATTTGCAACCAAACACTACAGACCATACATTGTACCAATCGTTTGTACGATGGTGTCTAGTCGCGAGAACTCCTCGTGTCAAGGTAATTTCAATACAGGTTGAATTTGACTTCGAAAAATTGCTTGTTGTCTACCCTTTCAAATATCAAAGGGGGTGGTGGAAAGCCACCCTATCCACCCCACTGTATCCGCCCATGGATACCCCTTTAACCACCCCCCCCCCCCCGGTCGTATACTGCGTCACGTAATTGTACTCTTATTATGTGCGGGGACAGTCCATCCCATGTGTAGAATTAAGTCCAATCCACGACGTCTGTCGGATAAATTACAGTTTGAGAAAGCCTACCTGATATTTCTGTACAAATTTCTTTGTTCCCCAATAAGCCCCGTTGCCGGTGTCACTTTCCACCTCGAGATAGACGTTGCAGTGGGTCTTTTTGGCAAGTATGTATACCTACAATAATATCCATATAAATAACTGAATAATTGTTTATTGTGATTTGCTTTCAGATTTATAAACACTTCATTGAAAATATACACCCGACTGTGATGTAATCTCCTGTGGAAGATTCTATGAGGTACAGTATTAATAACATTATTGGTACATGCAGTGTATTTGCTGTCAATGTAGGTCACATTAAGAACATGGTGTTGGTGGGGGCCATGCCACGTAAGGGAGGTGGGTTTCTTCCCTAAGAAGATAAAATGAAAGTGTCAATGACACTGTAGCTTAACTTGTGTGTTGTGATTGATGAAAAAGGATAATGTTCAATGTTTGTGAAAGGATTATGAAATGAGACAAGAATTGTGATAAATGGGAATATGTTAATTTCTGTTCCCTGTGTGCTATGTTTTTGATAAAAATAATATGAGGTGTAGACTGTACTAAAAATCTGAGGGGTGGGTTAATATGACCTCACAGTTAATATATGTGGCCCTCACAGTTAACGTATATCAACGAAAGTTACCAAGTTACAGTGCAAATATTCCAAAACGAGTCATCCTATCAAGTTACATTGAAATCCCTTCATAAATATGGCCTGTAGACTGTGCTAATGGTTTTCGGGTTTTGTGCTCTCGCAGATGTCATGGTTGACCGATCGCGAGCAAAATGGGACGTTCTCATCTAGACATGCCCCCAAACCTGCATATGAAATTTCGTGACAATCAGACAAGAACTTCGGGGTGTAGCCGGTGCTGAAGGAAAATGTGAACAGACTCACAGACTAACAGACTCACAGACTTCCGCACGCGTGATGGCAATAGCTTATCTTGACTCTGTCAAGTTAAGCTAAAAATGAATCCTCCACCCGGAAAATCTCTACCAAAATTTCTGGGATTGCTCCTGCCTGCAGAATGTAATATGACTCTGCAGACTTGCCCACTCTCCCTCCTTCGGGTAGCATTCCCCTACTTGCCCCCTCCCCCGGAAGAATGTCCAGCGCTGCCACTTCTGCTATTAAATTCTGCCTGTCTGTCCGTTCCTCTTATAGCGTAACCTTCCTAGCCCAACCACACCCAAACACCCACCACACCGTTGCCAAATAGGATAGAAACACCATATTAATTTTCTATGCCAGTATATATCGTACCACCAACAAGTATATAACAATTTCATTGGTTTGTAAACGTCGCATTACAGATACATATAAACCATATACTGCTCGTCAAGATTAATATACTCCACGAGTCGAGAGTGATCTCTAATTTGGTCGTTGATAATTCAAAATGTCCGAAGACTAACCGCTTCTCGTTGCCAGATTCAGTGCTGGAAGCCCAATTTGGTTTAGAGAACAGGTAAACAAGGTAGGGGCTCATGTTCTGTAGAGGTGTGTCGACCTACACCTTCGAAGGGATATTATTTAGTTTGTATAGATTTGTCCAATAGCAGTTTATAGGAGAGAGCCTGTAGGCACTCTCAAATACAAAGTAAAAAGATCATGACAATTTCATATTGATCACAGCTGTTAGTTCTGTGTATAGTTGAATGAATCGGTAAGATTTATTCGTTACACCGTTTGTTGGTGGCCTAGTATATGGTATATATTGTGTCAATTCATTCCATATTGAACTTGAGCTGAGCTCCCGTCCAAGGTGCAACTACTGACACCATATATACCATATCAGGCCACTAACAAACTGCGTAACTAATCGTATTTTTTTGTAATGGCATCTGTCACATATTTTAATTCAATGACTTGTTTCCATCGCCAGACATGTGGACTTGGATGATGAAATACTGCAGTGGAGGTGGGCAATTAGAAGCAGTTGTCTCGTCAGCAACCCTTCCGGTGATTTGGCTCTTCGGTCGCTTAGTGGAGAAGCACTGGATCCAGATTTAATAGACGTGACACAGAATTGTAGGGACAACTACGCAGCCTATGTGGACCGAGTTCGGAAGGGTGGAAGTGTCGTAGCCACGGCAGAGTACCGGCAGTTCCCTGTGTATATCACACCTCAGCAACGAGCGGATGCCGAGTGTTTAACCAGGAAATCTAAACGGCAGCTCAACTCCATAATTAAAACATTATTCGACAGGATGGCAGAACATGGTGCAGATGACGTGACCAGTGAATTTAACGACAGGTCAGTTGTCGATATTTATTTTTCAGTAAACCACCAAAAAACTGTTACTTGTTATTAATCAAAGTAATACTGGCCATAACATCTTGCCACGTTATCTCAATATTGTGAGTTTGTAGGTACCTGTTACCATTTTACAATCATAGTTGAGTCAAGCTTTGAGTATGGTTGTAAAATGGTATCAACTGCCTGCGCATGCAAAGCATTTTCTGGCCTATTCCATGTTTTTTTCACACATTTGCCATATGTTTTATTGCTCATTTACTGCTTTCATTTTCAGGAAGCAACATTTCTGCACGGAAATAGAAATTTTTGAATTAATCTTATACGTTTCATATTTGTTTTCAACAGATGGTGTAGATTGAAGGCGGACAAGGCTGACGCATCGAAAAACAGAGCAGACCTCGAACATCTCCATGCGGACATTGAATGTCACATTGGTGAATTGCAGGAGCAATTTGAACGAGAACAGCAGCAGTTCTTAGGTAAATCTTAATGCAGTATAACTCTCGACACAGTGGCATAGCCAGCCCAAAGCAAGTGTTTGGGGTGTGTGGGGTTGGGTGGGGGTGGGGGGTGGGGTGTACCCTTGTTCTTCACCCTCATCCACCTTTTACAAATATCTGGATTCGTCCTGCCTGGGCCGGATCACCCCTGGCAGTCCAGCCCGATTTACATAACTAACAGACACAAAAAATATCGAAGTAATTTTACAAAATTCCTCATTGATACGGGGGGGGGGGGGTCTTCCAAAAAATTCCGGACACAAGGCCGGGGTGGGTGGGTGGTCGGATGGGGGCCAAAACACCTTTTTTCCTGGAGTTGCAATTTTTTTCCTGGTGTTTTTTTTCGAATTATTTTCACATAACAAGGTTATATTGTTGTTTAGTAGTCTAACAGGCACCTGTTTGTCAGATAGGGTTAGTGAATAAGGCCCCACTAGGCTGATTAGGGGATTTGTTCTCTTTTTTGTAAATTAAATTAGATGCATTAAAGAATTGTGTACTCCAGTTTGACTAAAAACAATCACTGGAAATTTATGAATTTTAATTTGGGATTGGTTAACATAATTTTCATAGCTGAATCACCACGGCACAATTTGGATTTTACAATGAGTAGCAATGTGTTCAGCAGAACATCTAAAATAATGTAAAAAATTTACGGAAAATAATCTAAATGCCCAGTTTCTCTGAGTGGAGCTCTTGTAACCTGAAACTAATGAAAATTCTCACTGTGCATCTTTGATATAAAACCCCACTTACTTAATTCAAGCTCATAGTGATAGTACCAGGGTTTTCTCAGAGGGTTTGTCTGGCTATCTCGTGAAAACATGAAACAAAAGTTACAGTTAATATTTGAATTGAAAACTAACCCTGACTGAGCCAGAGTATATAGATGAGTAGCTGAGCATATTACTATGCAGCAAAAGAAGATTATTTTAATCCCCTATTTGATGTTCACAAAAATAGTCTAATTCTTACATTATATGCCGTTATATGCAGAAATCAATGCTGACATTTTTTCGGAGACGGACCAGGACGGACAGTGAGATTTACAATAGTATCAGGTGACAGATTTTCAGCTTTCCTACGCTGTCTACTATCTTTTGAGTGATGACAATTGGCTGAAACCTCAAGCCTAGACACAGCCTGTAGTCAGGTCATTAAAATTAAAACTTCTTCACTAAATTTAAACTGTTTCTTCAGTCTCGGAACTTAACACATGAATGATAATTATTATGAGAGCATTGAGGCCAGAACTTTCAGTTCAGCATTTGTAATTCATGCACTTCAATAATATGCCAGTATACACTACGCCATAGTGAAAATAGGCATATTATTGAAATGCATGAACTACAAATGCTCAACAGTCACAACGAAAAATAACAATGAAATTTTTCCCAGTAAAAATAAATGCATACTTGATAACAAAGGAGTTAATAACAATTTTCTTTAGTGAAATCTAAATGCTTGTGTTGATGCTGGTTGATGTGTACATAATTAGTTTAGACAGTAGATTAGGATTCAAATTAAGGCAAGGATTGACAACTGGAAGCTCAGTGCAATAATTTTTCATTACCCACTGTGGTGATACACTGAAAAAATATAGGTGGTGGGGTGGGTGTCCAAGTGATCAGAGGAAAAAAATATTTTTTTTGCACGTGGGTGGGTGGGTGGTGGTCAAAAGGTGTAAAAAAATATTTTAGGCCTTGTGTCCGGAATTTTTTGGAAGACCCCCCCCCCCCCCCCCTGCTTTGATACAGAAGTTCTATTAATCAACATTGAAAGCAACGTTTCAGCAACTCATCTACCAAGATGTTCAATCATTGAAAATTTCCGTAAGGTTATTTTTGCTTTTTAACGTCATCTAAACTGTTATGCTCCTTGAAAATCAATCCGGTGATGAGTTGTATAGAGCCTTTCCTGGTGCATTGTGAATAAATGTAATAAGTTTTGTTACTATACCTGATATTTATCTGTGAAATGTTTTGTACCCCAAACATAGTGTTTCTGCGTCTGACTTTCCATTTCTATATAAATCTCACACCCACTCATTTCCGTAAGCTCTTTCACCTGAAGTTCAGAACGAATAATTTGATGCTATTATGGCATGAAATTATTTGAACAATCATGTTCCCGACTCCTACGAGAGGGCAATACCCCCCCCCCCCCCGGGGATATACTTTTACTGGGAGGGGGGGGGGGGCTAATGCACTCCTATATGAGTCAGAAACAAGAGGGCAGATCGCCCCACCCCATCTCCCATAAAATCGAGGCTAACATAATAGAATACATTTATTTGAAGGATCGTGTCGTTTTGGCGTTAGCTTCTTTGGATCCATCATCAACTTTTCTTTTTAAGATTCCTCCAGTCGGATCCCTACATGTTACCATGGGGTGTTACATTAAATGAACATATGGTAGTTCAGGTGTGCATGTATAAACTTTTAATTTCTGAGGGACTTACAGACCATGTCATTCGTGACAGTAGTTTTAATGCAGTCACATATCTACTTGATAGGTTCGAGATAACGTGGAAGTACTCACGGGGCAAAATACATGTATGGGAGAAGCTCAAACTACAGTCAACCACAAAATGAGAAAAACTGATATCACGAATGAGATACTTCATTGGCGAAGAACATTAAGAGATTCAAAATATATTGATCCTTCCACTGAAAAACAACTACAGTCATTTGATGGGGAAACACTGGACGTTGAATTAATAAATTTTACAGAAACGTCGTCAAACAATCAACGTTTATATTATGAATTCATTGAAAATGGCGGGGAAATTGGAAAATGTGAAGATCTGAAAAAATTATTAATAACAGAATCTGATCGCAAACTATCTGAACAGACTCAAAAAAAGAAAAAAAAATGAAATCATATCATCCATCAATTCAATGGTACAAGATATACAGGAAGCTGCAGCTGATATAGGCAATAACCTATTTTTAGAAAAATGGAAAAGAATAAAAAATTCCAAAAATGACGTGCTTATCCAATTTCACGATGAACTGAAGGACAAACTTTCCGAGTTGGGGGAGCAATTTGTGAATGACAGAAACCAACAGTTCCAAGGTAATTACGTCATAGACTTTTGAAATGTAAAAAGCCATGGCTTGTGTTTGCATGCTTTGTGCAAATATGAACAGATCCATTTTATCTTCCAAGACTAGTTTGGGACATAACTGATGAGGAAAACTTTCAATAATTCAACAACGCATAGCATAGGGATTATACAGATATAGTAGTATTCACAATTTAATTACTCTTTACAAGGCCAGAGTTGCTATTTGTGTTATTTGGAAAGTATGAAAAATCAAATTATAAAGTTTATTGCTACAGAACCATTGCAATTCAGTTACATTTTTAAAAATAGTTTCCTTTCTTGATGTAAACGCTGCAATACGCTTGACCGCATCCTCTATATATGTTGTATCAATCTTCCCCTCATGGTGCTTTTTAGCCCTCATTGTTTGGCCAGGAAAATTATTTCCTGGATTAATTTTTTTTTTGTTGCTTGCATACATTTCTTCACATTGTTCGTTGTTCTACAAGGAAATGAATAAAAGTCAACTGTAACTTTTACACTATAATATTATTTTTAAGTCTTTGCTATAACCACCGGTAAATGGCATAAACATATTTACAGAATCATCAGGTACAGTTAAAAGTGCAAGTAATGCTGGGAACTATGCACTGTGTTGATATAATTTTGTATCAGATTTGCGCATAATTCCCCTATGGAATGACATCCAAAGTATGACAGATTCCTGTGGTTGCAGCACGCACAAGCAATGTTTCAGCCATTTAATCGCTGGATTAAACCTGGAGGTCCATTGACTAAAATTTTGCTTACGCACAAGGCATATGTATACATTTTTATAGTCTTACTTCTGTGTAGTTTTAACTTTGTCATGTGAAAACGTTACCTGGTGCTATATCAGTATCAAAATGTGCAAAGAATGAATTCTTCACACAGACAATGAATTCCTTCAAACACAGGGGCGTGACGGCTCAGTAGATAAAGATGCAGGCTGCAAGCCGAGATATCCTCTGTTTGAATCCCAATTGCTACAACCGTCTTGTGTCCTTGGTTAAGACACTTCACCCCATTGTCCATGTGGGGGCACGGGGGCATTGTGTACGAAGGCATATTGCACGTCGATGGTGCACCTGTCTTCAACCAATGCTAACCCTGTTTGTGTGGCGTTAGTATGTTTTGGAGCCTGACAGTTTATAGCCGTTGCTGGGTGGTTCGCTCCAGGTTTCTCCACTTGTAAAACTGCTGTGATCATGATTAGCCATCATTGTGCAGAAGTTTGTGACATTAAACATCAATCAAATAAATGAAAAAATTCAATATTTTTGGTATAGAGTCAAACTATGTTAATTGAATAGATACTTTGCCCTTGAAAAACAGGACTGCATTAACAGGGATTTGGGCATTTTCCTGACTATTATAGATAAACTGAGCATTTATTCTATCTTGTTTGACAGATCTCATGGAGGTCTGTCAAACAAGATAGAATAGCTTGAATGTCTCTATAGTTGGTCCTAATGCAAAACAGGTCCATAAACATAGCTAATGAACATTCTTGGCATATTACGTTTTTAGTTAACGGGAGTTTAATCCATAACCTGCATGAAATTAGAGAGTTAAATTTGTGAATGGTTTTGTTTGAAAATTATATTAAGTTCACAGGGATATTCAATTATATCAAATTAGGTGGGAACCACTAGTTTTCTGAAACAAAATTGGATTTTTCCGCTAATTGACCTCTGTTTATAGGGCCTGTAAATCTTTATGCAATTATAAATAATGTAAATTTGTTTCATTTTCGACATGTTAATGGAATTTGGACTTATCAGCTGCACAATGAATTTATGTGGTGAGTTTCAAATAAGTTTTAAGTATCGTTCAAATGTTACTTCTATCATTTTTCAGCATTTGCCTTCGTACCAGATGAATCAGACACTGATGACGATGAAGACATATAGAGAGCATATGCGGCGGCAATTTTGAGGAGAAAACCTTCATAGATATGGTATGTTTCCCTATATTAAAAGACAGTATATCTGTGCACCCTGTTGCAATCACATTGGCACGCAAGTGGTGTTGGTGACTCAGTCATGATAAAAACACTATCCCATAGGTATCTCCCGTATTTTCAGAATTGCTGAAAATCCAGAGACGTGCTCCTTTACCCCGTGGTATTTAATAGATATAAAAATTAATTACCATTTTGCAATCAAGTTTCTTCAATTCTTGTATCTGTTTTGTATCTGGCGAGTGATCAGTGCTGTTTGAAGAGAATATGATGTTCTCTGTTTCTTTTATATTGAAATGTTCACAAAAGGACTGTTCAAACACAGTTCCACGTACAAAAACGATTTTGACTGTATTGGAGCACGGTTAGCAGCACGAGAAAAATATGACGCCCGTGGACAGTCGTATTTAGTAGCATATTTGGCCTGTACACTTTTACTTACTCGAGATAATGCCTATATTTTACGTCCTGTTTTTGAACGAGTCTCCATTTCCGGTTATGTCGATCATTTCGAGCATGGTGCGAAAATTTGAACACTGGAAATTGAAGAAAAAAAAGTGAAAAATAACATTTAAATGTTGACTTGTGTCTAATTACCAGTGATATACAATTAATTTATTTCGATATACATATGTATGCAGTTGTTTGCAATGAACACTAAAGTGTCATTTTACGAAGTTTTCCTCAGCCGATCGATTGTTGACATCGAGAAGTTGCGATTTTTTGTGATATGTTCTGTATGTCCGAATGTTTAGCTTCACGACCAATTTAAATAGATAGATCGATCTATTATAGACAAATCGATCTTTTATAGACAGATCGGCACATTTCCCCGACCTGTTCATGCTAGTAGAGCTTGAAAGGGTAAAGCACTGTGTTGAAATTCAGTTTAATGTTTGTATTTATATGGGGTGTATATTGTAAATATATATTTTAGAGTAATACATTGTAACTGTGCAATACTTATTCATTGTTTAATTTATTAGTTTAGGGAAATATTGGGGCATACTCGCGTGTCACCTATTCTCGTGTTTTTGGTGACGTCAATACTTATCATTATAATTAATTGATTTGGATAGTTGCATTTGCTTGCTGGATCGTTTAGCACGACATACTATATTTTCACGTACTGCTGTACCCCAGCGGACTAAGCTGTTAGAGCTTGTTCTGCCGAGGTACGTCAATCTGTGTCTTCAGACTTACTGTGTCTTGGCATCCATCGGCTGTTACACTCGGCTGGAATGAGCTCTGAGAGCTGGTTCACACAGGGTGTGCCAGCTGCTGTTTGTCGAGCAGGAGTGTTGTGCTTAGGTACACCATTTGTTTATGGTTTCTTGTCATCCACCAATTGTTTCACTTAGCTGGAAGGACCTTTTTGAGCTCTTTCCAGCTGAGTGTGCCAGCTGGTGTTTGTCAACAAAAATGGTTGTTTTGGTGGTAAGCATTCGGTGCAGTTTTTGGAATTCACATCCAGCATATTTTATATATCAGGTCTGTGTAGTATGCCCAGTATTTATTTATTTTATTTTATTGTCAATTTCAGGGTTCTTTGTTATTGGTATTGTATTGTGGATGGTGTCTTTGTGGCAGATTATTTTAAACATCTTAAGGGGTCGTCCAACCTGACTTTGGTCAGTTTGTTGACATTTTTCCCAATACCTCAGAAACAGATAAGAGAAGTAAGGAAAGGCAAATTATATATCAAAATAATGAGTCAAGTGCATAGAAAAGGTATATATAATTTTTTCAGGACAAAAAGTGAATTTTATGATTTTGAAGAAGATTAATTTGCCAATGGCATAAGTAACAAACTGGTAAAAGCACAAAATAATCAGTAATTCGAAAGCCTTGTCCTCAATATAATGATAACATACTACAGACTCAGAGAAAGCATTTTTTTAACACACACTCTGGTGGGTTTTGATGTTTGAATGTAATAACACCAACACAAATTTTGGATGTTCCGGATGTGGCCATGTTTCAATGATGTTTATTCTGGTCATGTGATTACGATGTGGTTCTTGCAGAAATACTCAATTTGGGCAATCGTAAGAATGCAAGGACATGATCACGCCCTTTATTTGTTCGAGACAATGTATGAGCGGATTTGCAAACAGGGGACAGCAAATACTTGAGCTGTTAATGTCATAACTGCAAAATATGGTTCAAAATTCCATCTCGTATTTACAGGCCGTCTGAACTTTTTTGTTGACAAAAAGTCTGAATTATTGCGCACTAGAAAGACAACATGAACCACTTGTAAAAAAATAACTGAGTGTATAAAATCAGGACGATACACATAAAATAAGGCAATATTCATAATAAAGTAAGCAGAATGCTTCAGAAATCACTTTTTAGTATATTCCAAGTGACCTGGAACTATATTGAGCATGTTAATTTCCCCCGATGTTGTGTAGTTATTTACTTCACAGTTACCATGGATCTTCGCCACGGACTGTGTTGATGTCGGCAAAGGGCCGATTCAAGATGGGTTGAAAATGATACATTTGCGCTTTTAAATAAGGTGCGTTTGGGCAATGCTGAGAATTTAGTTTTTTCTTGCAACCAACCATTCTAACACAAGCGTCGATCAGTGTCTTTTGTCATTGTTTTACACTGACAAATGTGACAAATCTCCTTCACCGGAAACTATCTTCCAATTTGCATATCACAAAAAACATAACCGCTGTCAGCGTGACCGTGTGGTCAAAATCGAAACGAATTATCGAATCCATGGTCAAAATAAGCTGCAATTGGCTTTTAAACAAATGAAATACACGACATATTCGCAATTTATTCATTATCCACGCCAAGTTACTTTTTAACCAGACCACATGCATTCAGTTTCGTTTGTCGGCATCAAACTGATATTGTTTGTGGTAACTAATAGTACGAGAAGGCGAAAGAAGCCAAATATTTCCCATCATCTATAAATTAATTAAAATTGATAATTCCTTTTATTTTACTGAAATTATGAATTGATAAGGTGGGTGTGTTGGGATTATTATGCCCCAGACCTGGAAGTTGTAAAATCAAAGGTGCATCAAGGGCCGTGCAGTGGTGACCTCTGTCCTCTTAGTCTTACCCATTCATCATTACACGTATCAACATTCTCCCTTGTATCTCAACCAGTGCTACTCCAATTTGAAGGATATTTGGTGTTATGATCGAGCATCATGGGGAAACAATGCCTGTGTAGCTGCTGTAGCATGTGTTTCATACCACATTTTTTCAGAGTTGTGGTACTTTTTCACTCTTTTGAGTTAGAAAATTTTGTTTATAACTAGTTGATTTGTTACGATTTATTGGAAAGTGCCTGCTGATACCCTCAAATGTATTGCTACAAAATATTTCTGGTGAAGATTTTGTTCCTATTACTTATCAAGCAACAACCTAATGAATATTCTGTATAAAGCCACCAATCTGATGTTTGACACTTTTATCGAAGCTGTTATGAAGGCTTATGGAACTCAAAATGTTGATTATGGCAGGATTTTTCTATTCACCCAGTAATCGATAAATTAAGTGGTATAGTTGGAAGTAAGAAGCATGAAAGGTCCAGAACATAAAGTCTAAAAAGAATGTTTTGCAGTGTAACATGATTTTTGCCGATACACTTATTTGGAGGGTCACCTGTCTGATAGTGATAGTGTTTGGAACATGTGTGGCCAGGATCTTCAAAAAGAAAAAAAGAGTTAAACTTTGAGAAAAAAGGCATATATCTTGAGTGCCAGAGATAGTCATACAAGGAAGAGCCCCCCCCCCCCCCCACCCCCTCCCCTCAGGGAATTTTTTTGTTTTAAATGGAGCTCACTTGTCACCTTTTGAGGTCTGCTTTGTGTACTGTGTTCTTGAAAAAAATATGTGAGACCCTCTGGATGTGCCCTTCTGATCTCAATATGACAATAAGCCTCCTTGGGGAAAGTACATGCAATAGTGGTTATGTAAGGTTGATTTGATGTGTTTTGAATAACAATGTACTTTTAAGTACATTAGATGGTTTATTGCAGTGACAGGTTACATTTACCCTTATTTCTTCTCCAACAGATATCATGAGTGTATTGGTGCCCAAGAGTAAACAAAGCTATTGTAACGGGACAGGGTCGAGGGGTTCCAATATATTTCCTAACTCTAACAAACCCTTTTGGGATGTGCCTTCCTAGACCTCCATTACCAGATTTGCAGGTTCGATGTTCTTGAACTATGGCCTCTCTAAGAATTAAAGGTTGATACTATGGAGTGTAAGTCAGCAGACAAGATGAGAAATAAATCAGTTGCTATGGATTTTAATTTGGTCAACAAGTGTAAACAATATAAAAAATGAAATGTACATCGCACACTGTGATGGCAGGAGAGTGAAGGAGCTAACTTGTGTGAACCAATATCCATACCCAAGATTGTTTATAAACGACTACCTCAAGTCCTTATATCTGAATGGTTTTGTATTTTAATTTCAGAAGGTGGAGCTCAAACAGAAATGTATAGTTTAATTATATAAAAAAATTATCAGCAAAGGGCTTCAGAAGAACATTCTATACTACCATTTCCGTATCAGAATTCTAAGTCACCAATTAGGGATCAGATACACATACTATACTGCCATTTCCGTATCAGAATTCTAAGTCACCAATTAGGGATCAGATACACATACTATGCTACCATTTTTCACTTCAACTTTTAAAGTCACCAAAAGTAGGTTAGAAGAACACACTATACTACTGTTTTATCTGAATAAGATGTAGTTTTAAAATGATGGCCTAAAAGTACAAATGTATTCTACGTTTTCTATATTTCATGGATTCATTTTAGGTATTGATTGTCGGGCTTCGAATTCTATCTCTAAACCGAGAAAATTAATTCTGGAAACTTAATTATTATTTATTTGAGAAAACAGTCATCCACACAACCTAACTTCAGATAAAGTTACTTCGGCAAAGTCTACAAATTTCCCTACATAATTGTAAGAGTTTTAAATTTTCCCATCACAAAGCACACTATCCACCCGAAATCGGACTTGTAAGTCCTTGTTAGGGAAGGTAAAGTTGTTGAACCTGTAGGTTCTTATGACTCTACTGAAGTGATTTGAAATCCCCACTCAGTCCGATTATATAATTAAATCAGCCAATAAGATTCTGAGATATTGTGTCTTGTGACAAATGTGAATTCGTGCAGAAATGAAATGAATGTCGTCTGTTGATAGGTGCTACTGACAGATTCAAACCAATGAAATTACCGCTTTTATAAACTCTTAGGCCAACTTCGCAAAATGGTGGAAGTTTTAGGTTTTCACCTAACTTTTAACAAGGAATTTTAAATATATATATTTAACAGATCTATTATAAGGGTAAATGAACCTGAGAATTAAATGTACTGAGTCACAAATATAGCTCAGACTACTGACACAGTAAGATTATTTTTACTAATAAAAATATTGAGAGACAAATAAACTTGAGGCAGCCGATAAACAACAATAGACATCGATTCACACAAATTGACCCCGTCACACTCTGCCACCTTAAAACCCCCCTCCCTTTTCTTTCTGCTTCCACAGACTACACCTCTTCATCACCGCACTACCATCATCTGCTATCACAATACGGACATCACGAGCATCCACTTCCTCCCTTGCCAAGTCATGTGGTACAGGAGCCAGTGCCTTCCTCTTTCTCTGTTCTTCTTCCCTCTCACCCACATGCAGACAAGGCTTTGGACACAAAAATCCTTTGGGGTCAATGAACTTCAAGTTGTGTCTGCTTACTTCAAGACTGGATGTCACCTTGGCCATGGCTTCTTCTCCAAGCATCTTATGAACTTTAATCAGGTGTCGACGAATCTCTGATCGTTTGATGTCTTTACACTGACATCCCTCAACCGGGCAACACCACAACTTAATGGATTCATTATGAAACCTTATGTAATGTTGCCTATATGCCATCAATGTCCTGAAAACATGGCCACCACCACACACAGTCACAGGGCAAGACATCCCTGCCTCTGGCCACTCCATTCTATCGTCATCCAGTGACGCCATCTCTTTTTGGGTTACCAAAATCTCTAAAGGTTCCATGTCTGGAATTGCATGAAATCAATATCTGAGAAAAGTTTACTTTAGATTCTCACGGTGCTCCAGTA
This sequence comes from Pictodentalium vernedei, assembly GCA_031216915.1. NCBI lineage: Eukaryota > Metazoa > Mollusca > Scaphopoda > Dentaliida > Dentaliidae > Pictodentalium > Pictodentalium vernedei. The sequence continues at coordinate 310,423,042 of CM062293.1, read as the reverse complement.
CTTGAAAGCAACTTCCTATAATTCTAACGGTGCTAGTGCATTCAATACACATGTGCTATCCCATTAGCACATGATTCTCTCTCCTCTAGTGAGGTCAAAACGAACAATGGTACCAATTTGTTCTTACTGACTCACCCTACTGAATGCTCAGTCCAAATTTTGTTTCAAGTTTTAATCAAATTTACTCTAAGATACTAATTATCTTCCACCTATGGAACTGTTGATCAGTCACTCTCAGTGGATTATCTCTATGTAAATTATGCCACGGAAAATTATATCTTGAACAAATGGTATTTCTTATATTCCCAACTACGGAGCTGTTAACAACTACTCTCATTGGTTATACCAACAATATTCAAAAATATTTATCCAAATGATAAGATTTACTCTCAACTACAGGAGCACAGCGGAAACAAAATCCGAATTCTAAACATCCAAAACACATCACTCATAAGGTTGCGAAAATAAAAATGCAACAACTTTTCAGAGATCACAGTATCTTTAAGAAACATTTTTTTTTTGATAAACACTGATATAACTATTTTATTGAATGATGATGGGTAGTCTGTGTGCTTTACTATTCATACATCAACAAGTCATGGGGAATTTTCTCTTTTTATTATTAAAAATTGTTTATACTTGTAAAAATATATACATATTTACATCTGTTATTAGGGTGAGTAGATGACTGGTTTACGAACTTGTTGGCCACACCTAGTTCTTTTAACCTCTGGCATATGAGGAACTTCTGTTTGGTCATTTATCAAATCTTCTGACGGACTATAATTTTCTAAAGTATTTTCTAAGATGTTTTCTGAAGAGGTTAGTTCATGTTCAATATTTGTATCGACAGTAATGTCCCAATTCTCAGGTGTTGAAACACCATTGTAAAGTTTCAATTGATCTACATGAAGCACAATTGGTTTAGTTTGTGGATTTCTTTGGACCTCATATGTAACATCGGCTATTTTTCTGATCACTTTGTATGGACCAATCCATCCTAATCCTAGCTTAACCCCAGCAGAAGGTGGATGCCACCTCCAGACAAAATCATGGGATACAAAAGCTCTTGGTTTTAGTCCCCTATCGTAATACCTTTTCTGCTTTTGAGTGGCTTTCGATAGATTTCTGCGAACGTGCTCATACGTATCACTAAGGACACTTTGAAGCCATTCTACATACTCAACTTGACATGAATAAGGTGGGGAACAAGGTGGATTTCCAATTATTAAATCTAGAGGGCACAAAACTTCTCTTCCAAACATCAGGAGATTTTGAGAACAACCCGTACTCTCTTGAATAGTAGACCGATAGGCCATGAGAACAAATGGAAGATTCTCATCCCAATTATTTTTATTTTCATTGGCATAAATTGTCAACATGGTTTGCAAAATGCAGTTATATCTTTCAACCAACCCATCAGATTGTGGTCGATATGGGGTGGTCCTAGTCTTTTCAATGCCCAATTTTTCACACATAACTGTAAAGAGTTCTGATTCAAATTATCTACCCTGGTCTGAATGCAGCTGTTTAGGAACTCCGAATCTGCTAATAAATTCATTCACAATTTTGTCAGCCACAGTCAAAGCTGTATGATTAGGGATAGCATATGCTTCAGTCCATTTGGTAAAGTAATCACAAAGTACAATGATATACTCATTACCATCAGAGGTTAGTGGCATTGGCCCAATTATATCAACACCAACCCATTCTAAAGGCACTCCAACCTTGGAAGGGTGAAGAGCTGAACGTCCCAAACCAGGACTAGGTTTTGCTCTAGCACAATGTATACATTGTTAATACCATCGCCTAATGTCAGATGACATACCAGGCCAATACACCCTCCGGTTGATGGATTGAATAGTTCTATCCCAACCTAAATGTCCTGCAGTTTTAGATTCATGTAAATATTTGAAGATTTGAAGCCTTAATTCCTTTGGTGCTATTAATAGTAATGTTTCTCCATTTTCAACATTAATCCACTTATAAAAGAGCAAATTGCTATGAATCACAAGGGACTCCCACATCCCCCAAGTTTTTACTTCCTGTGAAGCCTCAAGTATAACGTGTTTAGGAGGTTTTCTGACATATTCTGTCTTTAAGGTTATCAATTCATTTATTGCATTGTCATTTTGTTGCCATTTTAGAAACTCATCCTGCGAGCAAGTCTGTAACCAATCGGCTTCCAAAGATTGTATACTACCAAAATTTTTTGAATCAGTATCTTCCAAACTGGATGAATTTCAGCAGTCCTTACTGGAGCTATGTTCAACTTTGATTTTGTTTGACAATTATTTTCAGCCTTATTTGATAGACACCTTTTAGTCAGAATCTGATTATTTTTGTTATAGAGTGACAGTCAGGACAATCTTGTCATTTACAGTAATTTGGGGGTCTTCGTGATAAACTATCTGCATTACTATGTAGATTACCCTTTCTATGTAAGATTGAAAAATCATAAGTTTCTAAAACAGACAGCCATCTAGCTAACATGCCTTCAGGATTTTTGAAATTCTTTACCCATTTTAGAGAAGCATGGTCTGTTCTAACTGTAAAATGTCTTCCCCACAGAAAATGTCTAAATTGCTCAACAAAAGTGACCACGGCCAGTAATTCTTTATAAGTTGTACAATATCGAACTTGGTGGTTATTTAAAGTCCTACTAGCATAAGCAATGGCCTTCTCTTCTCCATCGTGTACTTGCGACAGAACAGCACCTAACCCAGTTGAGCTAGCATCTTTATCCATAATAAATTCGACCGCAGGCTTCAGATAGGACAAAATTGGGTCAGTTGTCAATAATTTCTTCAGATTATCGAAAGCCCTCTGGCTTTCTTCTCTCCAAATAAACGTTTTCCCTTTTCTAGTGAATTGAGTTAGGGGAGCAACTACAGTAGAAAAGTTGAGGACAAACCACCTATAATATCCAGCCAAACCCTAAAAGCTCCTTACCTCTGATACACTGCTAGGAACTGGCCAGCTTTTAATAGCATCCACTTTATCGGAATTGCATTGTATTCCTTTATCTGACACTACATGGCCAAGAAATTTAACCTCATTTTGGAACAGTCTACACTTGGAAGGTTTAAGAGTCAAATTTGCTTTTCTTAGTCGATCAAAAACCAACTGAACATTAGAAAAAACCTCATCAAATGTAGATCCGAAGACAATAATATTGTCCAAATGGCAGAGGCATTTTTCCCACCTCAAACATCCCATCACAAGTTCCATTAATCTCTCATAGCAAGTTGGTGAATTACAGAGGCCAAAAGGCATGACCTTGAACTGAAACAACCCCAAATGTGTTGAAAAAGCTGTCTTTTGCTTATCTCTTTCTTCCATCTCGCATTGCCAATACCCTGATACAAGATCTAAAGTACTGAACCACTTGGATCCTGCTAGGGAATCCAATGATTCATCAATTCTAGGCAGAGGGTATGCATCTTTCTTGGTGATAGAATTAAGCTTCCTATAATCAACACAAAACCTCCAGGAGTTATCTTTCTTTCGAACCAGCAATAGGGGAGCAGACCATGGACTATAACTTGGTTCTATAATGTCATTCTGAAGCATCTTAGAAATTTCTTCTTCTACTATAGGCTTTTGGGCAGAGGGTAACCTTTGTGGTGGAATCTTTATAGGCCTAGCTGAACCTGTATCAATACCATGTTTGACTATATTTGTTCTACCTAACTTCCCATCAGGGGATATGAAAACATCTTGATATTCAACTAAAAATTTATAAAGCTTTTGTTTTTGACCTTCAGTTAGTTTTTTCTGATGACCTTTTAAATAATTCCAATAATGATTCAGGGAGATCACATTTATCTGTTATTATCTCATTGTTATTTTCATTCTGGATCTCAGCTCGCTGTAGACTACCAACTAAAGTGTGTTTCTTTAGTCTGACATACCTTTCGGTAACATTCAAAATAGAAAACAGAATTTTTGTTGGCTCTACCAAAGTTTTAGCAATCAAGAGGCCTTTTTTATTCAAATAATTATAGGATTCAAATAAATTATTTCCACTAGTAGACTGATCATTTTCAACATAACCTTGAACAATCCTTTCTGAATCTGCTGGAACATTAACACCTCTAGCAAGTTTCACACGACCACAAACTGAATTAATTTCCCTTTTCAACCTAATATGTTTCCCGGCTATTTGCATATAGCCTTTGGAAATACTTAAAACAACATCATTTTGTTCTAAGAAATCGATTCCCAAAATTCCAGCTATGCCATCCAAATTAGCAACCACAAAATCATGGCAAAATCCTAATTTATCCAAATCAAATGGCAAATTAACCTTTCACATAACCTTCAAATTATTTCCATCAACAGTCAAGAGACAAATCAACATCCCTTAACTGCATAGATTCTCCTCCTACTGTTCTTAATGTATCTATGGATATCAAACTACAAGCTGAACCAGTATCAACCAAAACGTTTTTAACTTTACTTCCAAACACTACCTCAGCAAACATGCATGCTTTCTTGATCAAATTTATTCTAACGATTGACCCTTGGCCAGATTTTTCTGGGGTTACACCCTGGGTCACTCGTGTAACCCTTTTTAGTTTTCCTCAAATAATTGTTTCTCCTTATTTGTCAACATTGTGTCTCTAAGGGGACAATTGTAAGAGTAGTGTCCCATTTGATTACACCTATAACATTCTATCACTGCCATATTTATTGAACTATTTCTCCTTTTTCTACCTCTAAACCTTGATATTTTATCCAAACATTCCTTCATTTCTTTAATTAACTTCCCCAATTCTTCACAATCATTTTTCTTTTTTTTTACACGAGCACTTATTTCTGAATCTTCAGATTCTTGCACTGCTCCTATCAATCCCCCCTCTGTTTCCATTTTTGGTTTACTAAGCCCAACCTGTTTTCCTTTCACTGCCTCAAACTCAGTTGCCAATGCAGTGGCACCATCTAAAGATTTAGGATGATGAAATATAACATGTTCATGAATAGCAGAATTCCCAATCCCATTGATAAATTGTTCTATAACGTTTGTTTCCCTATCTTCATAACTCATGTCAGGAAATGCCAAACAATCTAGCTTTCTCAAGAAAAAGCCATAATCTGCTGGTGATACACTCTTATTTCGTTTCCTTGATAGGAACTCAGAACGATGGGCTATAAGCAATTCTTGAGGATTAAATCGTTTTGTCAAAATTGATTTAAGAATTTCATAATCTGTTCCCTGAGATAAGGATAAGTCTCCTATCAACTTCTGTGCCTCTCCTCTCAAACCCATTACTAATTGCTGACCTTTTTCCTTATATGACCACCTATTCCATTCAGCAACCTGCTCAAAGTGAACTAAAAAATCTTTCAATTCAACCGTCTTTCCATCGAATTTATCAGGTTCCTTCTTGCGGCGATGTGGAATGTTTGACCCCAGAGAACGAACATTTTCAAATATACTTTTATCTTTTTCAGAGCCTTCCTTAGGGACAGTTGACCTATTATTTTTAACCATCTGCCCATGTCTGGGTAAACTCCTAAATGAGAAAGCAGAAAATTTGGAATACTCCCCATGACTTTCTTTACCTAAATCACCTATCATTAGCTGTGAAGAAACTTTATATGTTTCATTTATTACCCATGGTTCTACATAAGAAGGCAAAATACTTGACTGAGCTCTAAGAACACTTTGTCTTTCAAAATCAGCTTTACAGAGATCATAATGAACTGACAATTCCTCAAACTGTCTCTCAAGTTCCATCAAACTAATATTTTCCTGATAGGGAGATTTCTCAACTACAACCTCTTCAACAAACCTTCCAGTCCTCTGATTTTGAGCTGGGGTGGAACTTTTCACATTTCTAGAAGAGGACATGGTTTCTATTCAAGAACCCTGCTTGCAGCGCCAAAAATGTGACGGGACAGGGTCGTGGGGTTCCAATATATTTCCTAACTCTAACAAACCCTTTTGGGATGTGCCTTCCTAGACCTCCATTAACAGATTTGCAGGTTCAATGCTCCAGAACTATGGCCTCTCTAAGAATTAAAGGTTGATACTTTGGAGTGTAAGTCAGCAGACAAGATGAGAAATAAATCAGTTGCTATGGATTTTAATGTGGTCAACAATTGTAAACAATATAAAAAAATGAAATGTTCATAGCACACCATGATGGCAGGAGAGTGAAGGAGCTAACATGTGTGAACCAATATCCATACCCAAGATTGTTTATAAACGACTACCTCAAGTCGTTATATCTGAATGATTTTGTATTTTAATTTCAAAAGGTGGAGTTAAAAAAAAATGTATAGTTTCATTATTTAACAAAATTACCAGCAAAGGGCTTCAGAAGAACATACTATACTACCATTTCCGTATCAGAATTCTAAGTCACCAATTGGGGATCAGATACACATACTATACTGCCATTTCCGTATCAGAATTCTAAGTCACCAATTAGGGATCAGATACACATACTATACTACCATTTTTCACTTCATCTTTTAGAGTCACTAAAAGGAGGTTAGAAGAACACACTATACTACTGTTTTATCTGAATAAGATTTAGTTTTAAAATGATGGCCTAAAAGTACAAATGTATTCTACATTTTCTATATTTCATGGATTCATTTTTGGTATTGATTGTCGGTCTTCGAATTCTATCTCTAAACCGAGAAAATTAATTTGGGAAACTTAATTATTATTTATTTGAGAAAACAGTCATCCACACACACTAACTTCAGATAAGGTTACTTTGGCAAAGTCTACAAATTTCCCTACATAATTGTCAGAGTTTTAAATTTTCCCATTACAAAGCACACTATCCACCCGAAATCGGACTGGTAAGTCCCTGTTAGGGAAGGTAAAGTTGTTGAACCTGTAGGTTCTTATGACTCTACCGAAGTGATTTGAAATCCCCACTCGGCCCGATTATACAGTTAAATCAGCCAATAACATTCCGAAATATTGTGTCTTGTGACAAATGTGAATTCGTGCAGAAATGAAATGAATGCAGTCTGTTGATGGGTGCTACTGACAGATTCAAACCAACGAAATTACAGCTTTTATAAACTCTTAGGCTAACTTCGCAAAATGGTGGAAGTTTTAGGTTTTCACCTAACTTTTAACAAGGAATTTTAAATATATATATTTAACAGATTTATTATAAGGGTAAATGAAACTGAGAATTAAATGTACTGAGTCACAAATATAGCTCAGACTACTGACACGGTAAGATTATTTTTACTAATAAAAATATTGAGAGAAAAGTAAACTTGAGGCAGCCGATAAACAACAATAGACATCGATTCACACAAATCGACCCTGTCACACTATTATACTTATTGATAAACCAGACAAATTTAACAATTTAATCACTATCAAATGGATGCATGGGATAAAAGGGGTTACAGTGCAAGGGGTTTGTAAATATATTTATTCAACTACAATTTATGACTTTGCAGTGCATTCTACATAGGAGAATATCATATTTTCTTTCCAAACCACTAGAGTGACACATACATCTTTATATTGGGAGACACTCTTTTGTCCTTCCATACTTCTTCTTGTGGACTCCTTCAAGTTGACCTTTGTTGAACTCCCCAAATCAAAACATAAACAAAAGAAAATGTCTGCCTTCAGTCAGTGAGCACGCCACTTATAACATTTGGTCTCAATCTTTATTACTTTCATGAATTAGGAAAAGATTTCTTTGAGTATGTACTTCAATGTTTATAGAATATAGCTGTTATTTTATTTTGAGGTATTTTATTGTAAAAATTTTGTTCTCTTACTTATGCCATAGCAGACTTTCAGGTGGTGCTATTTACACATGGCAGCAGTTCCATGGCAAATTTAAGCTTCCACATGTTCTTTATTTCATTCCAAGCATTTTGGTATATAATTTATTGGGATTATTCATTTTGGGCCTTTTTTAGACTTGAAAGAAAATTACATGAAATTTGACCAAAGTTAGGTTGGACGTCCCCTTAAACACTCTGTGATGGAATAAAGAACCCACGTTAAACTTATACTGCATCTGAGTTGTTTATCTATTATCCCAGTGCAGTTACACAATATTACCCTGAGTTTGGGAACTTTAGACTCCGAGAAGTTTCAACCCCGAAACGTTAAGGCTTTTGGAAGTTTTGGCCACCACTAATGGGAAGTTTCAGCCTTGGGAATTCAGTCCCTATCACTAGTATCAGTGACGTACCGGCATCCAGGGGGGGGGGGGGGGGGGGGGGGGCATGCCGCCACCCCAACAGGTCTGATATTTTACCGATTGGACATTTATAATCCGATTGAGCTGTTATAGTCCAATCGAGCTATACATTTCGATAGAAAATGCGACATTTCATGACAAACCTGAAATGATGAAAAATGCCTGAAAAGTGTGAAACATTTCAACTAAGAACTCCCCCCAAGAGCAGGCAAACTTGCACTTCCTCCTAAGCTGAATAGGAGAGAGAGAGAGAGAGAGAGAGAGGAGAGAGAGAGAGAGAGAGAGAGATTTCTACCCAACTTGACCAGTGAAATGCCAGGATTAGTTGGTATATTCTTCCATTACAAGGCTTATTTATTTACCTCCCACCCCCAACCCCCCACAAATGACTAATTATTAAACCCAACAAACACCAGTCCTTGCACTCATCTGGTTGAAGACATAAAAATACAGCAGTTGTATCTGTAACAGTGGTGGGGTGAACGACTCCCCTGGCCGAAATCTCCCTGTCGTTCTTCAGATTCGTGAGGATCTGGGTCAACTAGCAAACCATGGATAAAATATAACTCAACACTAGAGGTCGAATAACCATTAAGTTATGTTTTGTGGTCTGGACGAATTCACAATAAAACAAAAAAACATTTTATATGTGGTTTATTGAGAAGCCAAAAATAGTTTGTTATGAAATGGACATGAATATGAATGACGGATCAAAAACCACGAGCCCACTACACTTTAAACCAAAAGGGGTTTAACTTCCACCCAACATGTGTTAAGTAAATGTGGACGGTTCCCATGGAACTCGGACCTGGGGAGAATCACTCTCAGAAACAGTGATTCTCACCAGGGCCGAGCTGAACGGGTCCCAAAATGACGGTACCCAATACGGTTAACTTTTTTTACAGGTTACAAAGTGTCCCCATAACTAACCTCAACAGGCAGTTGTGCTGGCGCAGCTGAATTAGAGCTTTAATGCCAAGACATGGGCGGCGAATTATGAGCGAGACCGCTCTTATATAGGATAATTTCACGGGGAAAGATTTCGAATACTGGAATCTGAATGATCCCTCGCCTTCACCTCGCCGAATGAAACAACAGCACAATGCACTACGGCGTGAGCCAGTTAGCTACATCGATTCATTTCGAACATGGAAATGACTTGAAGCCAACAAAAATAAATTACACTTCTGTTATGAGCAGACGAATTATAACAGAGTAATTTAGAACTTCTATTGCTTATTATATTTCAACTGCTGTAACCAAATCCGTTACATATCATATGTATTTGTACATTTTCAACCCCACCCAAATTATAATTCCAAATGTTGAAAAAAAGCAATTTTGAAAGTGAGATTTTATTATTCGGCGACTGGGTATGAGTATAACAGTCAATTTTATTTTAGTTTTAAAATATTTTTAAAAGAATGATTTTTGTGATGTCATGCAAAAAAGGCAAAGAGCAAAAAAAAAAAAACAAATAAAAAAAACCAACTAAGGAATAAGGGTGGATAGGGGAATGATTCATGATAAAATCTCGCTAATCTCCATAGAAAAAGAATCAGGATTTATTTCATGCTGGTAACAGTTGGGGGCGCGGTGGCGTTGCGGTAACCGGTTCTCGTCAGATCACCGAAGTTAAGCAACGTCGAGCCCGGTTAGTCCTCGAATGGGTGACCATCTGAGCGATCGATTCGGACTCCCGCGCTGAGTCCTTGGGCAAGGCACTTAACCCCCATTGTCCACATGGGGGCACGATGACGCCGTGTACTAAGACGTACTGCACGTCGATGGTGCGCATGTCTTCAACCAATCTAACCCTGCCTGTGCTGCAGTGAGGAGTTACGATGTTGGGGAGCTGGCAGCTGCTCGTCCTTGCTCGGTGGTTCTCTCCGGGTACTGCAGCTTCCTCCACCCGGACAACATGATTAGCCATTGTGCATAAGAATGAGACCGTAAACACCAATAAATAAATAAATAATACTGGTAACAGTTACTGTCTTAACTTTTCTGTTCAATTTGCCTAATGAAGTTGAAATTTTTCAAATTATCCATCGTGGTGTGACAAAACAGTCTTTCCAAACTTGAAATTTTTAGCATGGCCCCTCTTGACCATAACAAAATTAGAAAATGAGTTTCCTTCAGAGAAAATGAATAGAGTTGCAACTATTCCTTCCAATACATCAATAATCCCAATACTGCATTTTGAAGCTGTTTATTCTTTACTCTACCATCAAACCCCAACCCTGTCCAGCTTCCCCAACACAGTTATTTTTTAAACTTTGAATTTCAATTAAAAGTTCAAAATTGAAATTTCAGTCGGGTTATTGTCAAAATTATATAGGAAAGAAATTATAGACAACATGTGAAGGCCCATTGGAACCTTTTAAGACTGGTGTGTGCTGACACTGAAATACCGGTATTGAAATTTTTCGCGCATCTTTCTTCATTTGAGGTTTTTCATGAAATGTCGCGTTTTCTTTGGAAATGTATAGCCCGATTGGACTATAATAGCTCGATCGGACGATAATAATCCAATCGGTAAAATATCCGACCTGTTTGGGGGGGGGGGGAGGGGTTCAAGCTCCGCTCAAGCAGGGTAACAGCGGTCGAAGACATGTGCACCATCGCCGTGCAGTACTCCTTAGTACACGGCGCCATCGTGCCCCCATGTAGGCAATCGGGATAAAGTGCCTTGTCCAAGGACACAATGCGGGTCGTCCCGGACGGGGATCGAATTCGGGACCTCCAGCACAGAAGTCCAACAGTCTACCACTGAACCACCGCGCTCCCATATAATATACAACGATATGCATATAAAGACAAACGATATGCATATATACTCGAACTATATGCATATATTGACAAAAGATATGCATATCTAGACATATGATAGGCATATAAAGACAAACTATAAGCATATAAAGACAAACTATAAGAATATATAGATAAATGATATGCATATACTGAAGAAAGATGTTTGATCTACAATCCTGTAAGCATACATTGACAAAGATACGAATATATTGATGAACTATATGCATATCAGTAGTAAGAGATGTATGGGTCGCCCCGGTTGGCAGGACCTAGGAAGTGGCGTCATGTCACGTGACCCAGTGGCGCCATGTTTGGTTGTCCACGTGAGCGACCATCTTGTGACGTCATCCCCATAGTGATATGTGGTGTTAGTGCGCATGTGCAGCGCTTGTTGTTAGGTTGATACGTGTTTCCGTCGTCCATTTTGTATACTGGAGGCCGCCATCTTGGTTTCTATGGTACCCAAAGGCTTATGATGGGACAGGGGTATGTTCGGAGGGTATGTTCGATTTATTCGGTGTAACACGAATTACCCAAATAAACCCGACAATCCCTCCAAATCACCAAAAACGACTTTATTTACTACGGATTTCCCATTTTATCGGTGTAGCACGTAGTGCTATGATACCAAGGGGCACAGGGGATGAGTTTCATTAAATAGGTGTAATTTTCTGGTTTGGATTTTGCCCCAGAATCCTCGTTTAATTCGTAGAATTACCACAAACAACCCGACAAGTTGTACTATTTCAGAATTGTTTTGAGGACCGCCATACTTTGGCTTATAATAGTAGTGCTATAGTACCGAGGGGGCCCCGTGGGTACGTTCCTTTGGTCTAGACTAATGTTCAGATTTTATCCCAGCATCCTTTTATTTGGATCCCTATTCCATGATGTTTTTGTTTTTTTCCAAGGACCCATGGAACCCCTTTTTTGTGAAACGTCTCTGGTTATGAAATCCCTTTTTTGTCGTATGAGGCCATGAGGGCCATGAGAAATCCCTCAATGAGTCCTCATTTACTATCCCTCATAGCCTCATTTTCTTTTGAGGGCATGAGGGCCATGAAAAAGGCCTCAATTAGGCCTCATTTACTGTCCCTCTTAGCCTCAATTCGGTATTTGAGGATACCTATGGCCTGGTATTGTATTATTTGAGGATATCTCTCTAGGATACCTTTTGGAGAATCACTTTTTTGTCGTATGAGACCATGAGGGCCAGGAGAAATCCCTCAATGGGGCCTCATTTACTATCCCTCAGTCTCATTTTCTTTTGACGGCATGAGGGCCATGGAAAAATCCCCCAATGATGCCTCATTTACTATCCCTCTTAGCCTCATGTCGATATTTAACAGCCATATCCCCAGGCACCCCAATTTCGGCACCCAAGTTTTGGAAAAATATGGCCTTCGGCACCCCTTTTTGTCGTATGAGGCCATGAGGGCTATGTAAAAGCCCTCAAGGGGGCCTCATTTTCTATCCCTCATAGTCTCATTTTCTTTTGAGGGCATGAGGGCCATGAAACAATTCCTCAATGAGGCCTCATTTACTATCCCTCATAGCCTCATTTTTTTGAGGGCACGAGGGCCATGAAAACATTCCTCAATGGGGCCAAATTTATTATCCCTCTTCGCCTCATCTCGGTATTTAACAGCCATATCCCCAGGAAAACCAATTTCGGCACCACTTTTTTGGAAAACATATGGCCTTTGGCACCCCTTTTTTGTCGTACGAGGCCTTGAAGCCTCTGTAAAAGCCCTCAATGGGGCCTCATTTACTATCCCTCATAGCCTCATTTTCTTTTGAGGGCATGAGGGCCATGAACAAAATTCCTCAATGAGGCCTCATTTAGTATCCCACTTAGCCTCATCTCGGTTTTTAACAGCCATATCCCCAGGCACCCCAATTTCGGCACCCATTTTTGGAAAACTTATGGCATGCAGCACCCCTTTTTGTCGTATGAGGCCATGAGGGCTATGGAGAATTATGTCACTGCGTTTATAGAATACTTACAGTACATTTCCATCAGTCCTGGCAGAGGTCTGATCCACGAGCCTTGAACTTTCCTTGGAACCCAATTCGATAACTGTGTGTTATGAGCAGTGGCAATTCTTTCTGCCCAAACAATCTGTCTATTCCTTCTATTTTATAGACCTACGTAACCGATAAATGCGAACGCGCCTCTCCGTGTCTACCTCTATCTCTCCCCACTCTATCTGTGCCATTATTCATTCGTCATTACGATAGTTATTTTAGTTGTGGAGCTAAAATGCGGCAATCCGGGTTGATTTTGTTTAAGGGGCAACATGGGATGAGGTTGGATTGTCTCCGACTCTACACTTCACGTTACCGACATCATATTTTGCCTGCCTCTGTTCCCTTTTACGTTTTATATCTGCCTTTGTGGATTATGCTATCCGTTAATTTTCAAGACATGGAGTCAAAATGTAGCCCTTCGTCAGGTAAGGAGGTAATTTATTTTGTAAACGTGCAAGTAGTAATATGGGATTATTTCATTGTAACCAACGCTATACCCTGACATCACTGATCTCATTTACGTCATTTTTACCAACACAAGATATTTGAGAAAAAACACCGGGATAAGTTTGTCCAAGACGTCACAGGAGATGGGCTTCGAATGTCTCATAAGTCAATCAGTCTTCAACATTGCCTGCTACTTTTACGTGATATTTTATCAACTCCAGAATTTTCGTGGAGAATTGTTTTCAGATTTAGCTATCGGAAGTGAGTTTATCTGAGGAACAAGATGGCATGAGTTTCGTTTTCCTCCGAAGCCGCACGTTGACTCAGTGATGCCATGTACACCATTTCTAACCTTATCACATGATTAGAATATTTCGATTTTAACGTCACCAGGGGCGTCGAGAAGATTACCGATTGGGGGAAGGGGATTGTAAAACTGATCTGTATCAATTGTGATAACTCAAATCCCAACTGACTAACATTCCATCTTGGTCTACAACATCACGGCAAACCTTTGTTGACGATATTCACTTGTGATGAATGAATGAATGAATGATTTATTTATTTATTTATTTATTTATTTATTTATTTATTTATTTATTTATTTATTTATTTATTTATTTATTTATTTATTTATTTATTTATAGCATACATTGATACGAGCAATTACATAATTGTGAGGAAGACAATTACACTACGGGAAGTGACATACCCCAGTTGGCTGTCTTCCTGCTACTCCCTAAAAATTAAAAATCATAAAAAATATATGAATTTTCAGCAGAGGTTACAAAAGAGTACATTCATTGGCGAGTCTAATTACGGTGAATACAGAAAATACGCGTAGTTATTTCTCTGTTAGCGTTCCTGTTACGCACAAAACACCCCACAGTTCTCTAGTTTCAGTATACCCATAAAACAAATGTTTTTAGTGCCTCAGTTGGAAAAAAGTTTTTTGCCTTATTGATGGCTAAATGGCTCTTGAGATTTTGGCGTACCCTATTGGAATGTGATGTTTTTTTTATTTCAAGTTTCATCCATAAAGATACTAAAAAAGTTTACAGTGGAATTCCAACTAATTCAGTCTTCGATTTATTCAGAAATAAGTATCTATCACCCATATTGTATGAGTTGTTGCAAGGATGACGGAATATACATTTACTTTTACTAGCATTTATCAGTAATTTGTTAGCAGGGCACCAGTGTATACTTAGCTAGTTCAGCATTGGTGACTTTAACAAGTGTATCCAGATTGTGGCCGGAGGTAAAGATTATTGTGTCATCAGCGGAGCACATAATATTCAAACATGTCGATGTGGGTTGTCGTTGATATATGGCAAAACAAGATATGACGAAGTATGGGACCCTGAGGAACACCCGATGTGATTCTTTGAAGTTTTCTTGAACCGTCAATAACTTGTACAAATTGACTTCTCTTTGACAAATAATTGGCGAACCACGCGTTGGCGACACATCTAATACATAGCACTTTGACTTGTGTATTAGGATAATATTGTGAATTCTGTGTCGAGGGCCTTTGAGAAATATACAAACACCGATGGAGCACAATCTCTTGTAGGTTTGTCGTTCATGTCGTCGACACTATTTAAAAGGTAGAAAATTCAATGGATCGTTGAGTGTCCTTTCCTAAAGCCCAATTGGTATGGGTATAAATTGTTGTGGTTTTCCAAAAAACCGTTAATCGCGTGAACATTATTTTTTCTATATTTTTGGAAAAGGAAGGTAAATACTGATTGGTCTATAGTTACTAAAATTCCGTTCATAACCAGCCCTATAGATGCGTATTATTTTCACTACGTTTATTGTAGTTGGTACTGTGCCTGTAGAGAATGAGAGATTTATTAAATGGGGCAGGGGATTTTGCGATTTTAAATGCAGTCTGTTTAAAACGGGTAGAAACGTTGTTGAGACCCAAGCTTGCTTTCGAACATAGGCTCTTAACACAGAGAATTATTTATTGGGTTTTCGTGGGTGCCATGAAAACGATTCATTATTAATATTATTATCGGTTACATATTCTATAAAATGATGTATTGATGAAGGCACTTGGTCGCTTAAAGTTTTACCTACCGGTATGTTAAGGAAAAACGAATTGAATTTACAGGCAATATCTTTCAAATCACTAAGTTGAGTATTGTCGTCATTGAAAGCTGATGGTAAAACACGAGTACAGTCGGCTTTGCTAAAGGCTTCTCATCAGATCTTCCGCGTGATTTTATTTTAGATTTGTTTTTCCTGAGGACACTGGTAAAATATTCTGCTCTGCGAATTCGTTTCGGACGATTGAAGAGATCACAATGATGTTTGCATCGCACTTCATTGCAGTTAGTGGGTGATTAAAGGTTTTTCAAGTATAATTTTATCTTATTTAAGGAGGACTGTAATAGTCCCGACGTCATCCACGGTGCGTATTTAATAGGTCTTGGGGAATTGGTTTGTGTATTAGAGGAAAAGCTCAATGGAAAGATCTGAGAAAACTATCGAGAAAGATGTTATAAGCATTGTTTGGACAGGTAGTATTGAATGCATCAGCGCAGTCAGTCTCCGATAAAAGCCTTTTAAAATAATGCACATTTTCATCGCTAAATGATCGTCTGGAGATTTGGGTAGGTAAATTTTTGCAGGTAACTAATTTATCAACTTGAAAAGTAGCAAAGTGATCACTGATATCACAGATGATGCCTGCACTGCAAGCTGTTAGTAAATATATGATCTAATAGAATGGCAGAAGTGTCAATGACTCTTGTGGGTGTTGTAATAGCTGGCCAGAATCCAGCACCGAACATTATGTCCACGTACAAGTCTGTTTTGGATGATTGCCAAAGTTTAGCGTGTTGATGTTGAAATCACCAATCAGAAAGGCGTGTTTATTTTCAGCATTATTATCCCCGCATTTCCAAAAATGTGGCGATATTGTCGTGATCTCCGTCCGTACGTCCGTCCGTCCGTCCTTCCGTCTGTCCGTCCGTCCATCCGTCCGTCCGTCCGTCCGTCCGTCCGTCCGTCCGTCCGTACGTCACACCCTGAAAGGCTCCTAGGGTATTCAATTCGAAACGTTTAAACTATGCTACGGTGTTCTGGTAGCAACTCTAGATGTGCATGAAGGTTTCGGAATTTTGATTTGGTCCCAAGTGGTTCCCGTCGAACCACTTTTACCGTTAGAAAAAACAGTTTTCATCGAAAGGCTCCTAGGGTATTTAATTAGAAACATTTAAACTATGCTAATGTGTTCAGGTAACATCTCTAGATGCGCATGAAGGTTTCGGAATTTTGATTTGGCCTCAGGTGGTTCCAGTGGAACCACTTTTATCATTAGAAAATCAATTTTCATCGAAAGGATCCTAGGGTATTTAATTCGAAACGTTTAAACTATACTAATGTGTTCAGGTAACATCTCTAGATGTGCATAAAAGTTTCGAAATTTCGATTTGCCCCAAGTGGTTCCTGTGAAACCATTTTTATCATTGAAAAATCAGTTTTCATCGAAAGGCTCCTAGGGTATTTAATTCGAAACGTTTAAACTATGTTAAGGTGTTAAGGTAGCAACTCTAGATGTGCATGAAGGTTTCAGAATTTTGATTTGGCCCCAAGTGGTTCCCGTGGAACCACTTTTATCATTAGAAATACAGGTTTCATCGAAAGGCTCCTAGGGTATGTAATTCGAAACGTTTAAACTATGCTAATGTGTTCAGGTAACATCTCTAGATGCGCATAAAGGTGTCGGAATTTTGATTTGACCCCAAGTGGTTCCGGTGAAACCACTTTTATCATTGGAAAATCTGTTTTTATGGAAAGGCTCCTAGGGTATTTATTCGAAACGTTTAAACTCTGCTAAGGTGTTCAGATACCATCTGTAGATGTACATGAAGGTTTCGGAATTTTGATTTGGCCCCCGGTGGTTCCAGTGAAACCACTTTTATCTATAGAAAATCTGTTTTCATCGAAAGGCTCCTAGGATATTTAATTCGAAACTTTTCGACTATGGTAAGGTGTTCAGGTAGCATCACTAGAAGTGAATAAAGGTTTCGGGATTTTGATTTGGCTCCAGGTGGTTCCAGTGGAACCACTTTTATCGGTAGAAAATCAGTTTTCATTGAAAGGCTCATAGAGTATTTAATTCGAAACGTTTAAACTATGCCAATGTGTTCAAGTAACATCTCAAGATGTGCATGAAGGTTTCGGAATTTTGATTTGGCCCCAGGTGGTTCCAGTGGAACCACTTTTATCGTTAGAAAATCAGTTTTCATCGAAAGGCTCCTAGGGTATTTAATTCGAAACGTTTTAACTATGCTAATGTGAGCGGGTAACATTTCTAGATGTGCATGAAGGTTTCGGAATTTTGATTTGGCCCCAGTGGAACCACTTTTATTGTTAGGAAATCAGTTTTCACCGAAAGGCTCCTAGGATATTTAATTCGAAACGTTTAAACTAGAATAAGGTGTTCAGGTAACATCTCTAGATGTGCATGAAGGTTTCAGAATTTTGAGTTGGCCCCAGGTGGTTCCAGTGGAACCACTTTTATCATTGGAAATTCAGTTTTCATCGAAAGGCTCCTAGGGTATTTAATTCGAATCTTTAAACTAAACTAATGTGTTCAAGTAACTTGATTTTGCCCCAAGTGGTTCCAGTTGAACCACCTTTATCGTTAGAAAATCAGTTTTCATCGAAAGGCTTCTTGGGTATTTGATTCGAAACGTTAAAACTATGCTAAGGTGTTGCTAAGGAAAAGCGGGGATACACCATTGTGTGTTTTGCACACAAATAACTCAATCTAGTTTTATCTTGTAGGTGGGACAATGTCTAGATTGGCTTTTGGAGTTTCATTTGGGCGTTACATAATTCCAATAATGCACGCGTTTTTCGTGGTGGTTTCTATAGAAAGACACTTATAAATGTGTGGGATAAGATATGTTAAATCGTTTGTATGCTAAAAGAAATATTTTCCTTGATGAACAGACCTATTCTTCTTCTACCGTGTCATCTGCAGGCCGTGAACAGGATGCCGGGAGTGATAGCCTTCAAGATGGTAAGCAATGTTTTCGTGAATACTGAACATTTCGGTTAAACCAATTAATCGAAAAAGTTTTAAGGTTGCAGATCGCACAGGAGATTTTGTAGGAGGTTCCAGTTGCAGCAGTTCGTGTTAAATAAGGATAGTGTTTTGTCGCTACTAGAAAGTGTCTGTGGTGCAATACAAACAATCACAATTGTTAAATAAGAATGGGGAGTGGGAGTAATCATCTCCATGTTCAGTTAAAACACCGTTAATCCTTTAGCTAACATGAAAAGCAGACGACACTTGCAAAAATAATTCTTGAGTAACTAATTTTTTTCATTTTTTGTCTTAAAAAACATAGGTTATGACCCCCCTCATCGGAACGAGCTCGACGAACTTGTTCCAATGAGGGGTCATAACCAATGTTTTTGAGACAAAAAATGAAAAAAATAAGGAAAATTAATTGGCGATTTTTGAGAATAGCGCTGGCCGGTTTTGGCCGTTACCTTGGTAAAGGGTTAAAGGACTTAAGTAAACCGTACGTATCTTCACACTAAATCTCACCAAGACTAATTATATTAGTCATGATCACTTGAGCCAATATAGAACTAAACCCAACGTAATATCGGCAAAAAATACAAGGTTTGTGGAACGAAAGAAATTAATGTACTTTTAAAAAATAAATTCTTCTTTTAAGAGAGACTGAGGTATATATTTACTTAGCATTCTTATGAGGATTGGAGGAATTAACCCTCTAGATGTGGTTATATACACTAAATGATCAAAGAGCAGCACACAGTAATACCAAGGACTAGGGCTGGATAGAGCAAGTGAAAGGGGTGGTGGGGGGAGGGGGCGTACTCTACCTTGAACATTTCATTCGTAGCCGTTCATAGCCATTCATTCGTGCGCCATCCACGGTCTTCTAACAATGCAGTGTCGTCCTGATGCACTCGAGGGGGGAGGATGGTGGCTGCGATGTTCGTTCGCGAATTTGATCGTTAATCTTGCCGCTACTGTTCGAAAAATACACTGCATGGAAGTTGGGCTGAATTTTATCCCTCATAATCACTCGCTTCCTCCAACAACAGCCCCAGGTATGCGAGAGTGAGCAGTACTTTCCGCATTAGTGCTTCATAAGTTCTATTTGTTTGCCGGCAACATGTTCATAATTTATGATGGGATATTAGTCAGTCGAGATGATAGTTCAAAGCCTTAAAAATTGTTAGTGAATAAATTAAATAGGCATGTAGTAGTTTTGACGCAACTTCGTATTCAAATAATACTTCATATTTAATTAATACATTAGTACATTAATACCAGTTCTACAAATTGGACATGCTGACAGCCTTAATCGGGTACTATATATCGCCTTTTGTATGACCGACTGCGTGTGCCACAAGTCCAAATATCAAATCTAGTCTTCTTGGACTCTTTGACAATCTTTACAAAAATGTCTGGACTGGAAAAATTATCGCCGCCCGCGAAGGTCACCGCACACTAACGCATCCGCGTAATAAAGTATGCACCACTCTCTCTCTCTCTCTCTCTCTCTCTCTCTCTGTGTGTGTGTGTCTCTCTCTCTCTCTCTCTCTCTCTCTCTCTCTCTCTGTGTGTCTCTCTCTCTCTCTCTCTCTCTCTCTCTCTCTCTCTATTTGTGCATGTTCCTTCTGCACTGCGACACATTTCGAGATATTGAGCTGGAATTTAGTGCTCTGAGGTAAATGTGTCCAAAGAGAGTAACATGGAATAGATTTCGATTGTTTGTTTGGACAGGGGCTTATTGCTTCCCACACCGACCCGGGAAAGGTTTTGACCTTTCGGCCCATTGTTTGCCACTAGCCAGCCCACCCCAGCCAGGCCGTCCCATCATCAAAATTGGTCGGGCCCGCCCGCCCGCCCTCAACCCTCGGTTGGCCCTCGCTCACACTGGCCAATTTTAGGTTAAAAGCTACCTCATTCCATGGTTCACCGGACAAAAAAGAAAAGAATGCCCGCCAATCGTCAACCAAATAATTAGGTCGCTAACTGTCCACTATTGTATCACCTAGTAGGGACAATCACTCCGCCATGCTGTCCCTAACAAAAGAAAATGTTGTGGGTTTGTTTTGTTTGTTTGATTTTTTTGGGATGGTCACCGGCCCACCGAGAAATCTTACGGTACACCACTATCCTTGATTTCTCACTTTGACGTTACTAACATTATATATGTCATTTCTTACCAACATTTTTAAGTTCTCAGCTTCCCAATCACATGCAACGACGAAAAGTTGCATTCAGAAAAAACATGTCGTCCCTATTGGTTGTTTCTGATCTTGTCGGACTTACATTATGCCAACGATTCGTCGACACATGACGTTTATTAAAAAATTGCAATTTTCGTCCCGATATTGAGCACAAATCTGACGCTTTGTGGTAAATTTGTCCAGGTGGCAACATGGGATGGATTTCGATAGTCTGAGATATTGCTTTTTGTCGTCTCTAACGTCTTTTACGTCATTCCTTACCAACATGGCACTATCCCCCCCCCCCCCATCATCACGCGCAAAGTTAAAATGTGTCGGCCAGGAAAAATAGCATGGGTGATGATGGCGTGGATGTGGTCTGTCCGGGGCATTAATCGTTAACCCATTCAAATATAAGCGTGCATGGTTCTGTATTTATTACACACCCCCACCATTAAAAAGAATTCACTTTAAATTGTTTGTAATAGTTTATAATTTAAACGACTGAAAGGATTTTACGGAGAAGCAGGCAATTTTGTTAGAGAACCGGTGTTGGGTTTTGACCTTACCACATTCAGCATAGAATCGATCATGTTTCGTTGTATTTGCGAAAAATAGCGGTCCGAACTCTCAAAACTCAAAAGTAAGCATTTTATATCGGGTATCAGGAATTATGATCTCGGAAATTTGATTTGAAAATTGTGTTTGTGCAGGTATCATTGTTTCGGGGAAAATGGAGAATGTCAAGGATTTTAAATACGGAGTGAACAGTTTGCACTGTAGATTTGTTACACAATCCCATTCTCGTGATGTATAAATGGAGATAGTCGGGGAACCAGGAAAGCCACACTGCACTCCCCGGAACCTGTTCCAGCTGTGAAGCTGAATGGTATCACGGAACTAAATACTTTCCCATAGGCGACCATTATAACGTTCAGGATGAAAAAAATATGATCGCATCACTTTAATTTTGGCATTCAAATATCTCTGTCAAGTATAGCCCTTCAAACAACTTTTTTCTGATCCGAAAACACGGGGTTATGCAACAAATAAGAGAGAAAAACTGACACAAAGGGAAGTACCGGTCACGTGCACATATTTTTCAGGGAATTCCCTACAAAAAAACACACAAAAAGTAAATTGTATTTTTTAGGTCCAAAAGTCATCAACTCACCCTCTTTTTTTATCAGGAATATTCAACAATAATGCAAAATGTCAATAGAATGTTTCAAACGTTTATTGAAACAATATATTTTCCCAAGGCTGTTTATTTTTAGAGATTGCATCATTTCCGAGGCGTTTTTAATTTTAAGGCGGTTAACTCTAATTTCAATATTTAGTTCCGCGATACCGAATGCCAATACTCTGAGGTGTCATGTGACTAGGTTGTACTTTTATAATCAAGAACCTCCCTTAAAGTACACGGGTTGGATGTGCACTAGGCTATCGTTTGTGGACATCAGTTATTTCTGTTCGGAAAGATTAACAATATTAGACACGGGGCAAGAAAATATATTTTTTATCAATAATTAACTGTCCAGGGCTTTCATTCGATCCTTTAATGTAACCAGGGCTGTTCGCGATTCTGTTATGGATGAACCTTCATTGAGGAGTTTACGCTTGATTTTTTCAGTATTGAAATTTAGTCTTTCTTGTTATTTTACTTCTAGTCTTGATAACCATTGTGTTTGCCCATATTTACCATATATAAAGCGAGAAATAGATTCTAGGTTGACTGCAAGAAAAAGTCATGTTTTTTTTCCTCCACCAGTAATACATCATTACACCCCCCCCCCCCCCCCCCTCCATCATATCACTTCTCTGACAGAATTTTCTTAACATCGGTCGGCCATGGTTCTGAATCGAGAACAGTTCTTCTTCGACTTTAATATCTTTCGGAGGTGAACGTTGCGTAATGCCACCAAGCTCCCCGAGTTCTCTTGGGAAAGGATATATGCATAAAATGTGAGTACCACGACCATGTTGATTCGAACATCGTCATGGTCTCTCGCTTGAAGCATCCATTTACTGGGTTAGTGTGTGGCCTCACGGGCAGTGGTAAATCCTCCTTTGTATCGGATTATTCAGCACATCGCAGAACTACTTGTACATGTTCCCAGTTACAGTATATGGTGTTTTGATGAATATCAACAATTATACGATACTTTGGCACTTTGCCCCAAGTAGAATTAGTAACGGGTCTTCAACAAGAATCCAAAGTTGATAGTTTGGTCAACTTGGACGCTCTGATGCTGGATGCCGACGATAAAGTACCTCGATTGTTTACAAAGGCAGTCATCACCGTAAGATCGGTGTTGTGTACATTGTTTAAAATTTATCCGATAAGAACCAAGTCCACTGAGTGAGAACTCTCAATACTTATTACATGATCTTGTTTTAAACTCCGCGGAATCTTTCCGAGATTACCCAAGTGGCAGCACGGGTGTGGGATGGTCATTTAAAGTTAATAGGAGAAATTTTCGAAGAGACCATATCAGCTCCATTTGGATATCATTTGATCGACTCGAAGCAATGCACCCCAGAACATCAAAGACTGAGAACCTAAATATTCCCAGGGGACAACCATTAAGTCTATTTCGAAAGGTATAAAGAGCGAGTACCACGACCACTGCATAGCGCCGAACACTAGAAAAGTGATTGGAAGCTTCTGACATGGAACCATGATGATGTTCGAACTAACATATTTGTAGTATTCACCCCAAAAGGACAAAAGGCGAGTGTTACGACTAAGTTGCTCTTACTAGTACAGTTGAACCTAGTTAATTGAATAGCCACTTTGCCAATTAAAATTATTTAATTCACAGGAGTATTCAATTAACAGGGATTGCGTCACTTTCTTGTATTCTAGACATAAACTTGACATTTATTCTTTTATATCTTGTTGACAGGGAGCACCTTGAGCTCTGTCACACAATATATAATAGATTAAATGCCTGTATTGTATGTACAAAGCCCAAATAGGTCTATAAACAAAGGAAACCTGGGAAAGTCAGGGTAATTTCTGGACAGATTTTTTATATTCATTTAACTCGATAAACTATATTCAATTAACAGGTCAAATTTGTCCTGGAGGTAAGGTCAATGGTTTTATTTTGGGAAATTATATTCAGTTAACAGGGTTAATCAGTTAAGATATATCCAGTTAAGGGGCTCCACTGTAACCACTTTCTTACGAGACCAGATCTGATATTTAGACTTAATGCCACACTTACAATAAGTTGTACAAATGGTGGTCTGTGTTACCTTACTTACCCGATTCGGAATGTTAAGTGCCCACCATGATCGACTGGAAGTAGGGTTCTTGCTAATATTAATTAAAATTAAATTGGGCAGCCAAAACGTCAACACTATTACTTGACTTATTACTTATGTATCCAAAATTAAATTTCAAAGAACTAGTGAGTTTTGAACTGTATTCCCGACTGACTAATATTCCAACTGTACACATCATCAAGACATGCCTTGACGATATAGCTGGAATATTAAATATTGGACCATTTTATCAGTCGGGACTTGGGGAATCGCGATAAGGACACCCTAATCGGTCATCTTCGCTCGAATTAACTAAATATTATTAAATATTAAATATGGAATTAACTGACACCATATTAGGCCACCAAAAACTGTGTAACGAATATATCTTGCCGACTGCTGCATCGATGCACAGAACTAATAACAACAGCGATCAAAATTAAATGAGAGAATTCTCACAATGTGTTCAAGTGCCTTTGCCTTGTTACAATTTATGGGAGAGTGCCTGTACTGCAGGCACTCTCCCATAAATTGTAACAAGGCAAATTCATACAAACCAAACAGTTTCATTTTCAAGGTAACATGACACACATCCACAGAATATGAAGCCTTTTAAGTTGCCTAACCTGCACTTCAGACCAAATATGGGCTTCCAACACTCAATCATTCAACTTGAAGTGTTTATCGACTGCCGCCATTTTGAATAATCAATGAACAAAGGGGAGATTACCCATAGCTGTCAGCGTATATTGATGTTGACAGGCAGTATATGGTTTTATATGCAGTCTGCATGTGACGTCTTTGAACCAATGAAATTCCCAGAAACTTGTAGGAGGTAAGATATTACATGATACGTTCTGACTCTATCAATATACAATTCTCGTCCCAGACGCACTTGACCTTCCATGTCGGTCGGCTCTGGTGAGAAAAATGACTTGGCGATAACCGAAAAAATGTGAGGGATACCTCTGTGTGAAACAAGTTCTTCTATAATATCTACCCCCTACTCGCTTCCAGGACAAGAATGCCCGAATGATTTTTGATCTCCATTGACCTTGTTACTACGAGTGGGACCGATACTACACATTCACTTGTAATATTGGATGTAACATGGACACAGCCAGCAGGTGCGAACTGGCTTCACGAGACTGTGAGCGGAAAATTTCTGGTCTATCCGCTTACATCCAAACGCCTGTCAACCAACCTCAACCTAGGGCTGACTAACCCTCAGAATTGTGGCGGCCTAACCTCAGCCTTGAACCGATCCATACTCATATTGGTCCACCCTGCCCGGTTTTTAATTAATTTCTAGTTTCTAATTAATTTCCAACTTCAGGCCAAATAATTAGGTCACTAGCTTCCCTCGTACAACCCAGATGTGGCAAATTGGTCAATGAAATTGTCCTTAGCACCAAACTGATCATATTTTGGAACGAAACATCAGATTTTCTGTGCAAATCACTTTGAAGATGGGTTTTTTTTGGAATGAAGCTCCGGGCCACCTAGAAATCTCCCAATCTCCTGCTCGGCTAATCCATTATATCCTGATACTACACCATCGATATTCTAATGTAAACATAGCTAAAAGCGCCCAGCGGATTACGCTGATTACCAGCAACCTAGTTGAAAAAAACAGCCCAGAAAAGATATGCTATGTTTTAATATTGTAGAACACGTTGAGGTCGACAACATGACCAGATAAATAAGTTATATTATGTGCAAATATCCTGACAGTCACTTATTGTTGAACAGTTTATAACTGATTGCTTCATACCCAAACGCCTCTAAATCAGGCTTTAGTATCTCTTCTAACTGCAAGATTAGATTTTGATCTTGCTTCGCATATTCCGCAAGCATTGCTTCTTGTTTTTGCTTTTTCAGCCCCACATTTAACTTCGACCTGTAAAAGGATTGCCAAGCGGAAGAATAAACATCGATCAAATTTGGAAGTTGTCCGGAAAAGATTGGAACTTCTTCGCTGACTGCATATATACCGATTATTTTCATTTTAGTCCAAAATCGTGTGATTCTTTCTTTTAATTCCAAACATGTATTTATATACACCGTGCCCGGCTGTCTAAAAAATGAAATGAACTCTCTTTCAAATCTATCAGCGTCTTTATAACCTAGAATGCCATTAATCTCTGAATTATTGTACCCTAATTCATGTAAAAGATAAACGCCGTCGTTTCTGAATGACTCCGTTTTTCCAACAAAATCGTAATCCACTTGACATGGTGAACATATTTTGTTCACAAGCTCCAAATGCTCATCTGGCGTTTGCCCCCGTTTCACGACAGCAATGAAATACTGCAATAACTCCGTAAATGAGACGTCGCTTCCACATTTCAGAGACGAAGGTGAAAAGTGATTCCGTTGATCATGAATAATATATGACCCAAGTATATTCATATATGGTTCATTAGGAGTAAACAGTTTGCTGATGTAAAGTGAGTATAGTCTCTCAAATGGATTTCTTGTGAAAATAAATTTTTTCGAATCACGTAATACTTTATGGACATCAGATTCTGTCAAGTGCATATTTTTGATCCTTTTCACACTTCCTCTTGCGATAACATCTGGTATTAAATAAGGTGTTTCGTAATGATCTTTTTGACGTAAATAATAAATTACTCTCACCCAGAATGAGGTACCAGTTTTGGGTGCAAAACACATAAGACTTCGTGTGTTTTCACTGTATATCAAAAACTCCTTCGTCATATTACCGAGTTGGAAGTTCCTATTTTCCATTTCATAGTCTTTGTTTTTCAAGCAATAATTTTTCAGGTTGTTCCGCCTTTCGTTGATTATATTCATATCCATCTGCTCCATGCTGCCCGATGAATACTCCTGGAACAAAAACAGATATAATCAGACAGATCACTTAACCTTTTCAACACTTGTGCCCTGGACGATGTCGTCTCATACAATGCTGTCAACGGAGAAATGGGGGCTAGTTCAACATCTGAACGTAGCGGCTACTCCCTACGTAGTGGGGTAGCCCCTACGTTCAGATCGCTGAACTGCTAGAGGGCATACAGAATAGGATGCCCAGATGCATCCGAGCCACATAGTGGCGGGATTGGGGCGAGCACAAGAGGGGGCACAACCTCTCGCTGGGGGGAGGGGGAGGGAGGGTGCTGCCCCGGAAAAAATAGTGAAATTCGAAACAACAATACCGCAATTTCCTTGACTCTGAGTCTGTCTGTTTGTGGGGAGGGGGGGGGGCATGACTGAAATTGGAGGCAGGAGGAGCATGTACCCCCTCACCCCCTAGCTTCCGTGTGACACAAAGTGCATTTATGGCCCATACTACAGTACGACCGCCGTGGACTGGTCATTTTCCACGGGTGGGCAATATTTCCACGGACGCAATAATATTAGATTCCAAACCTTAATTCTAAGAATAATCATCAAAAATTTAAATTAATGAAGTACCAGTAATTAAAATTTTGATGTTGATGATGTTGATGATTAGCTCACCAGAATGAAAGTCAGAATGGGCTAAAGTGATTACTCGCCGTCCGTCGTTTGTCGTCCTGTGTCCGTTTTCTGTCGTCCGTGAACATGGTGTTTGCACCTGCCCCCCCCCCCCCCCCCAACCACTGAAACAATTTGAGTTAAATTTGAGGTGATTGCTTGTTCTGACATCGCATTTTGCAGGGTTTTTTTTCAAATCAACTTGCCCAGCCCCATAGGGAGGGGGTGGGGGAAATCCTCCAGAATGTTTTTAAAATTTTCTTCTCATGAACCGGTGGGTACAATGACTTGATATTTGGTATGTAGCTTCCTTTTGAGGTGTATAATCAAGTTTGTTCAAATGAAGTTCGTGGAGCAATATTTGCCTTTGTAATGGGAGGGGCAAGATGTTTCGCCCCGTTCAAAATTTTCTGAATCGATGGTCCGATTTGAACCAAGCTTGATATGTGGTATTGCTGAATCAACAGTACTTGACTCATGCAAAGAAAAAAAAAAATTCCCGTGTCCCCGTGGGAACCCCAGGTGCTAAAATAGAAATATGTTGGAACGCTCATATTTCCCAAACCACAGGGAACAGAGAACTGTTATTTGGTATATAGAATCCTTAGGGCCAGTAGAATGGAATGGTAAAACAAAATTGCCATAGGTTGTGTCAGGGTGTTCTTTAGTGGGGGGGGGGGGGGGGGTGGTATCGAAAAAATCCTGAGTCAGTATATTTGCAAAAATTAAAAAAAAAATTCTTCAGAACCACTGATAGAATATTTGGTATACAGCATCCGTAGGGGGTGTTAGATACAAATTTGTTAAAATGAAGCCCATTGGTTCATATTTGGGCTCAATACATGATCCCGGATTTTTAACTTAGGACAATATGGGGAATAATCTTTAAAAATTTTCTTCTTCAGAACCACCAGTCAGATTCGTTTCATATTTGGTATACAGCATCTCATCTCTAGGTGGGTCAGATTCAAGATTGTTCAAATCAAGTCCCTCGGTTAATATTTGGACTTCCTATGGAGTTCCGACTTTTAACTTAGTGCAATATGAGGGTTAATCTTTAAAAATCTTATTCAGATCCACTAGCCAGAATGCTTTCATATTTGGTATACTGCATCTCTGGGGGGGGGGGGGGGGGGGGGGCAGATTCAAGTTTGTTCAAAGTGGGCCCCAGGGTTAATATTTGGGCTCTCTGTTGGAGCCCAAAGTTTAACTTAGTATAATATGAGAGAATTTCTTTAAAAATCTTCTCCTCAGATTCACCTATCAGAATCGTTTCATATTTGTTATAAAACATCTCTAGAGGAGTCAGATTCAAATTTGATCAAATCGAGTTCCCGGGTTAATATTTGGGCTTCCTATGGGAGCCCGAATTTTAACTCGGTGCAATATGAGGGAATTTCTTTAAAACTTTTCTTCAGATTTACCTGTCAGAATCCTTTCATATTTGGTATACAACATCTCTAGGGGGGGCAGATTCAAGTTTGTTCAAATAAGGTCCCTGGGTTAATATTTGTGTTCCCTGTGGCAGCCCAAATTTTAACTTAGTGCAATATGAAGAAATTTCTTTAAAATCTTCTTCATATCCACTAGTCAGAATCTTTTGATGTTTGGTACAAATATCCTTAGGCAGGTCAGATCTACGTTTGTTCAAATCAAGTCCCTTTGATAATATTTGGGCCCCCATTGGACCCCGAATTTTAGCTTAGTCCAGTATCAGGAATAATCTTTAAAAATATGCTTCTTTCGATATTTGGTATAAGGCATCCTTCGGGGGTTCAGATTCAATTTGTTCAGATAAAGTCCCAAGGTTGATATTTGTGTTATATATATATATGGGGCGGGGGTGGTGGTGGGGCGGGACATTTTAACATATTTCAAAATTGGTAATCTTCTTCTTCAGAACAACCAGTAAGATTCTTTTGATATTTGGTATACAACATCCTTCAAGTTTGTTCAAGTCAAGTCCCTAGCTTAATATTTGGACTTCCTAGTTTTCCATTACTGAAAATCTGGGCATTATTTCTGTGGTAGTATCCAAATACTAGAAAAAGTAATCTGGCATGGACAGCAGAGTTTATAAATGATTAAATAACTTCATTCCTCTGTTGCGTTAACTAGCCATAGGTGGTAATTAAATCCTTCTTTAAACAACTTTGGTCAGGTGAGCGCCTCAGGCCCCATGGGGCCTCTTAGTTTTCATTACCTGGTAAACGCATGCGTGAACATTACTACCCACTCGTGGATTACGACCAGTCCACAGCGACTGTACTGTACTGTATTAAGTAGACCATCGCCTATGTTTAAAAAGCCCACACGTGGTAGGTATGTGACCCAAAACCCTCTAATAGGACGGAGTGTGTTCAGAGGGTGTATTCTATTAAACTGGGGTATATTTAGTTACCACAAACAACTCGACAACGTCACAGAACACCGCGAATCCTCTTTATTAGAGTAGCCCATACTGCTTTAGGCCCCGAAATGCGTCTAATATGACACAGGCGTGTTCTATGGAAGCGTTCAATTGGAGGGTAGTACTTTTGCTGTTTCAGGATTTTTTTTCACTTTCAAAACAGACCCGAAAGCTACCACCAAAAACTACCAAAAACAACCGAAATCAAACGGACTTCATTTGGCGTGGATTCTTCCAGGAGCCCACCGATATAAATAGTGTTATAGAACTGTGTGGTATTGTTTCAATACGTTAGAGTATTTCTAATACCACAAACAACCCAACAACTTCTCTTCCCCAAACTTCAAGAATCCTCATTAGTCTGCCTATCCAAACTTGTTCACTCTATTCCTCGTCCTGTTCCACCTATGCAATTACTTCATTGATCTACCTATTCCGACTTTCCCAGATGTGCTTGCTTGCTAGTTCCCAATGTCTACACCCCAGTGGACCGACATTCGACCAATATTGTTATGAGCATCGGCCCATCATCAGATTTCAACCCCTGTGTTGCCCAGGATAAGACTATTAATCTTCTTGTTTTTACTAGCACTGTTGATTCAAACCCAGGTCCCCAGATCACCATGATCGTGACATCACTGAAAACATATTTAAAAATGTTAAAACATGACGCGAAAACAGGTGATATAAAATTGCAAACATTAATTAACTGCATGTACAGTACCGGCACATTTACCGGGAGTGACTGAACAACAGACTAGATTGCAAACCTGAATGTTAGTCTCGTTACAGTTATTCAGGTGAAAACACTTGTTTTTCAAAAAATTCTCAACTTCTCATTAACACCGCCGAGGATATTTTTAATTTAAATTACCTCCCTTATTCACAATACTCACACTGTATACAGTTCCTCGAAGCTCTTAGTGTGGCCTTTCCTGGGGAAAACTGCACACAATCAACATCTTACAATATAACTCAAAAACACTCGGCTGAATGACATAGTGGATGGCTCAGAACATGGCTCAAAATGGTAAAAAGTTTCTCATTTTGTAGATAAATTTCCAATTTTCGTGCATCGGTAGCGATAAAGCTGTGTTAAACTGTAGGAATTCTTTATTCCTCCACTGAGCATTTTTCTGACAAATAAAAAAAAACAAATCGGTTTCTTATTCACTTTTTCAAAAGGCTTTCTCAAGGCAAATTCACACACACATTGTCCCATTTGTCACCTGCAAAATGTCAGCCCTCAAACAGGTCTGGTTTAGTCATTAAACACTCATGTTTGACCTTGACCGTCAACTGAAATGCACTTGACACTACACAGCTTGAATCAAGACTAACAGCAGATTATTTTGGCCACGTCACCATTAATAAGCATTATTTACTAAATGCGCACCATCATAAAGTAAAACTGTAGCCCAAAATAGCCATTTGGAAAGGATATCCATTAACCCCGGATATGACATTTTAAAAGGAATCGAGACCTATGGTTATCGAAGTTGGCGGCGTGTGTATTTAGGTTCCTAGGAATTTTCATACCACTTTCTCTCGTACGTCGACCATACGGTTTGCCCCATTTGAATCACCTAATACTAAACTTCGCATTTGCAAGTATGTCCAATAGGATTATTTATGATCAAAAAAAAATATTTCGATATAGAGTAAAATATAGAATATAACCTAATCTGTTTCCAAAGTTTTTTTCTTTTGACCCGACTCTCATCGTAATATCAAACCGTAATTTGACAGATATGGATCCATGTTTTAAACGAGGATATCGATATCGATGAAATAAAACAGATATCATAAAACAGATATCAACTATCCGATATTGATCCGATATTGATCCGATATGCCCATGCTTGCTGGGATTTCACATACAGCACATAGATGCATAGTGGATATGCCGATATGTGCTTTTGTACTAGTGCACAGTGTGCGCACAACACATACGATTCTTATCTCGGAAAAGGAGATTCTATAACCACATACTGTGATGCGATTGGATAAACTTCGAAACTGCACCTCCAAATACCTGTGACAACCGACAAGTAATTTCACATAGGGATCTTCGGTATATTTCAATAACGTCATACGTGACATCATTGATCACATGACGCATGTCCTCATGCTCGCTCTTGACAACATATTATTTCCAATGATGCATTGCAATGTGACTTCGCAAATGATATCACGGCCAGCATGGCAGAAGAACATTGCTTTCTGCAAAGCTCAATATGACGACCAGTGTGCTCTGCTACTATGACGTCTCTTACCGCTAAACATACCTATTCTCCTCCCCGTGGGAACCCCGGGAAGTAAGCAGCACTTGTTTACTGTGGTACACCAGTTCCGCTTTACTAGTAAAGTAGGACCCAGTCACCAATGCTTGGGGTGAAAGTCCTCTAAAATGGGCAACATGTTGATCA
Source organism: Pictodentalium vernedei (assembly GCA_031216915.1). Taxonomy (NCBI): domain Eukaryota; kingdom Metazoa; phylum Mollusca; class Scaphopoda; order Dentaliida; family Dentaliidae; genus Pictodentalium; species Pictodentalium vernedei. Next base: position 310,390,715 of record CM062293.1, on the reverse strand, counting down.
ACGATTGACTAAACTTGACTTCATCTCCATGTTGTGTCACGATTAGCCATGGTGCATAAATGTGTGACGTTAACCACCAACAAACAAACATACCTATCCTCCAGAATGTTTCTTTTAAAAGGTATCCTCCAAAAGGTGTCCTCAATAGGAAAAATGTGTTGTATGTCTTGTGCGCACATTATGATCTAGCACACAAACACATATCGGAACACCCAAGCAAGTGCCCATGTGTACACATTGTGACGCATTGTGCACCAGCCCATTCCAATAGCTACCAGTCCCAAGTTCCATGGAATCCCTTCCTGGTTCCCAACTATGCTTTTAGAATACATTCTTCATCCCAAGTGCCTATTTGCTACATTTTTGTGACACATTGAGTATTTTCATATAAACACACACCGGCACACCTGGCATATGCTCATATACTGCATGCGATGTGTACACATAGTGTACCAGCACACAAGCACATCTCCGTACGACCACCAGACTGTTTCTTATATGTAAGATACCTTAGCATGTACTAGGTCATGAAAAAGTAACCACAGATAAGGCTTGGATGAATGGATCGGTCTGTTTGAGGCTTTTAAAGACTTGATCGCTGGCAGATTCGCGACAGGGTCAGACATGGCGTCGTCGGGGTGCTGAAATGTTCCATGTGCATTTTGGCGGGAAAATGCGATATTGGTGTCATAGGAATCTGCAGTTCATTCTACATCGAATAAACTCATGATATCATGCACCAGATAGACCGTTTTCACACAAAAAGCAATGGAAAATTGTTCTGTCACCAGATTGGGGTGGGGAGAGGGGATGGGGGGGGGGGGGGGGGGGCTTTCATCAGTGAGTTTTCTATCTTCTGTCTCTGAAATTCACACATGATCGTATTTACACGAATGGCGTCCGAGGAATTTTCCGAGAGTCTGTATGGGTGTTCAAAGTGAGTTTTCTCAGTATTTAGAGCTTCCTTCTCGCCTTTTGTACTCCAATAACAAAATAATGAGCGCTTCGACTTAGCACCAGTGTTTTCTTACAATTTCGATACGTACTATCGTGGTATTTTTGTATTTTGGAGATATCGAACAATGTAGCACGGATACCATTTAAGTGTGTATCATAATCCCCATTTCGGTTTATCTTTGAGATAGAACACTATAGCACTAAACCAACGTCCACCAAATGCCGACGCTAAAGTGTGACAACGTGCTCAATTAAGGGGTTACATGAGTGGTGCTATCACTATGGCAATGGCAATTAAGAGTTTCATGGTGGCCCACCTTCATATTGACACAATCGAACAAAAAATGTCGACTCCTGGACACTCTTGCGTCCAGGAAGTCGACAATGCACATTCACACAATGAAAGACTTCTGTCGCTTTCTGAGATTTATAGCCCAATTTCGCTAATAAGGTTATTGAAACCCAAGACATGTTTTTTTAAGTTGAGCTTTGGTGAAGCTGAATTTAAGAAGGTGTTTTTGGTTCCACTCAGTCGACGACAACGTTGCTTCTCAGTGCCCATAGTTCAAGCTGTCACGAAACGACCAACGATGTCTGCCGATAAGGTTAAAGACTACAGAGGCATGTTAAAGTACATGCCTTTTGTGAACAAAACTTTTTATGAAGCAATCCTCGTGAATAAGAAAGCAAGAAAGTAGGAAACACAGTCCAGAAATATATTATATGTACTAGTAGGATGACCCTGTGTTGCCCAGGATGAGAACTGACTGAAAGGAAGAGTTCGTTAGCGCAACGGTCCGATAGTCTTGTTTGTTCGATAGACCGCTAAATTAGCCGTGTGACTAAACCCCCACCCCGCGCCTCTGTATCAAGTAGGTAATTTTTACGTTATAGTGCCAACACGCATTTTCGGGCTAAACCTCATCCCCGACCCTCCCAGCTGCAGTTTTGGTAATTTTAACAGCAAAAGTACTATGCAATAGGACGCATCCCTGGGACAGACATCCGTCCTATTAGAACCTTTTCGGACCTATAGCACTACGTGCTACTCGGAAAAAGAAGATTTTCGGAGGTTTGGGAACGTTGTCGGGTTATTTGTGGCAATTAGATATAATTAGATATACTCCACCTCCTTCGAACCCATCCTCGAACACCCCCCCCCCCCCTCCTCTCATACGATAGCGCCTTTTATATTGTGAGATTTTCCCATAGCTCGCTTGCCTAAACATTCGATGCACAACTGGAAGAAATTACTCTTATATAAGTCAATGGTCCCAGCTTTTAAACACGGGGATCTCAATCAATGGTAGATCCGTGACGATGCAACTGTTTGAGTTTAATTTTATGTCGCTTATTTGGTGCGGACATTTCGCCAGGCCTTGTGCTATGTACGAGACTGTTCAACTGCAAAATGTAGTTTTCTGCAGTCGGCCACGATGGGGATCGATCTGGAAACCCCCGGCACCGAATCGCCTAGCCTCAATGTCCTAATATCATACCACCGGAGCGAACGACAATCCCAAAGAGATCTGAGTTTACACAGCCAGTCAGCTTTCATTCACAACCCATATGTTTGCCGACCTGAAGATAGCAAGTTGGTTTACTTGCCCGAAACGTCAGATTGTAGCTGCGGAGGTTAGCAAACATACAATACTATAAAATATATTCCGCTTACCCATCAGTGAGGCATGCCGGTCAGTGAGTGTTCGATATATTCCCAGAGCGCTGACTGTACCAAATTGAGAAGGCCCACTGGATGGCACCGAATGTCAGGATTTCCTTGACAGAGTGACTTGTGGTCCCCGATTGGATGACTGGGGCGGTGCCAGATCTAGACCTCCCTGGCCAAGCAATCATTGATGTACCCACTGGCTGGGATCGCTGAACGGGCCTCTTTTTTTACTGAGTCTAGAAACTAATTTTGTTGTTATAATTAAAACACAACAAAGTGTATAATATGTATCAAGATTTAATTTTTTCTGCTGTTTTGGAACCGTGATCAGATAAAATTGTATTTGAATTGATAGATTTTGTTCGAAATTACCGCTTAAAAGTGCATAGAAAAGGTACATATAATTTCTTTCAGGAAAAAAAGTGCATTTTATGATTTTGAAGATTAATTTGCCAATGGCATAAGTAATGAACCGGTAAAACCACAAAATAATCGGTAATTCGAAAGCCTTGTCCTCAATATAATAACATACTACAGACTCGGAGAAAGCATTTTTTGACACACACTCTGGTGGGTTTTGATGTTTGAATGTAATAACACCAACACAAATTTTGGATGTTCCGGATGTGGCCTTGTTTCAATGATGTTTATTCCGGTCATGTGATCACGATGTGGTTCTTGCAGAAATACTCAATTTGGACAATCGTAAGAATGCAAGGACGTGATCACGCCCTTTATTTGTTCGAGACAATGTATGAGCGGATTTGCAAACAGGTAACAGCAAATACTTGAGCTGTTAATGTCATAACTGCAAAATATGGTTCGAAATTCCCTCTCGTGTTTACAGGCCGTCTGAACCTTTTTGTTGACAAAAAATCTGAATTATTGCGCACTAGAAAGACAACATGAACTACTTGTAAAAATATAACCGAGTGTATAAAATCGGGACGATACACATAAAATAAGGCAATATTCATAACAGCAGAATGCTTCAGAAATCACTTTTTCACGAAGTATATTCCAAGTGACCTGGAACTATATTGAGCGTGTTGATTTCCCCCGATGTTGTGAAGTTATTTACTTCACAGTTACCATGGATCTTCGCCACGGACTGTGTTGATGTCGGTAAAGGACCGATTCAAGATGGGTTGAAAATGATGCATTCGCGCTTTTAAATAAGGTGCGTTTGGACGATGCTGAGAATTTAGTTTTTTCTTGCAACCAACCATACTAATACAAGCGTCGATCACTGTCCTTTGTCATCGTTTTACACTGACAAATGTGACAAATTTCCTTCACCGGAAACTATCGCCCAATCTGCAAATCACAATAAACATAACCGCTGTCAGCGTGACTGTGTGGTCAAAACCGAAACGAATTATCGAATCCACGGTCAAAATTTGCTGCAATTGGCCTTTTAAACAAATGGAATACACGAAATATTCGCAATTTCTTCATTATCCATGCCGAGTTACTTTTTAACCAGACCACATGCATTCAGTTTCGTTTGTCGGCATCAAACTGATATTGTTTGTGGTAATTAATAGTACGAGAAGGCGAAAGAAGCCAAATATTTCCCATCATCTATAAATTAATTAAAATTGATAATTCCTTTTATTTTACCGAAATTATGAATTGATAAGTTGGGTGTGTTGCGATTATTATGCCCCAGACCTCGAAGTTGTAAAATCAAAGGTGCATCAACATTCTCCCTTGTATCTCAACCACTGCTACTCCAATTTGAAGGATATTTGGTGTTGTGATCGAGCGTCATGGGGAAACAATGCCTGTGTAGCTGCTGTAGCATGTGTTTCTTCCCACATTTTTTTCAGTGTTGTGGTACTTTTTCACTCTTTTGAGTTAGAAACTTTTGTTTATAACTAGTTGATTTGTTACAATTTATTGGAAATTGCCTGCTGATACCCTCAAATGTATTGCCACAAAATATTTCTGGTGAAGATTTTGTTCCTATTACTTATCAAGCAACAACCAAATGAATATTCTTCCCCGTGGGAACCCCGGGAAGTAAGCAGCACTTGTTTACTGTGGTAAACCAGTTCTGCTTTACTAGTAAAATAGGACCCAGTCACCAATGCTTGGGGTGAAAGTCCTCTAAAATGGGCAACATGTTGATCAACGATTGACTAAACTTGACTTCATCTCCATGTTGTGTCACGATTAGCCATAGTTCATAAATATGTGACGTTAACCACCAACAAACAAACGAACAAACAATGAATATTCTGTATAAAGCCACCAATCGGATGTTTGACACTTTTATCGGAGCTGTTATGAAGGCTTATGGAACTCAACATGTTGATTATGGCAGGACTTTTCTATTCACCCATTAATCGATAAATTAAGTGTTATAGTTGGAAGTAGGAAGCATGAAAGGTCCAGAACTTAAAGTCTAAAAAAATGTTTTGCAATGTAACATGATTTTTGCAGATACACTTATTTGGAGGGTTACCTGTCTGATAGTGTTTGGAACATGTGTGGCCAGGATCTTCAAAAAGAAAAAAGAGTTAAACTTTGAGAAAAAAGGCATATGCCTTGAGTGCCGGAGGTAGAGTCATACAAGGAAGAGAGCCCCCCCCCCCCCCCCCCGGGAAAATTTGTTTGTGTCACAGGCAGCTCACTTGTCACCTTTTGGGGATTGCTTTGTGTACAGCGTTCTTGAAAAAAAAATATGAGAGACCCTCTGGATGTGCCCTTCTGATCTCAATATGCCAATAAGCCTCCTTGGGCAAAGTACATGCAATAATGGTTATGTAAGGTTGATTGATGTGTTTTGAATAACAATATACTTTTAAGTACATTAGATGGTTTATTTCAGTGACAGGTTACAGTTACCCTTATTTCTTCTCAAACAGGTATCTCGAGTGTATTGGTGTCCAAGAGTAAACAAAGCTATTATACTTATTGATAAACCAGACAAATTTAACAATTTAATCACTATCAAATGGATGCATGGGATAAAAGGGGTTACAGTGCAAGGGGTTTGTAAATATATTTATTCAACTACAATGTTTGACTTTGCAGTGCATTCTACACAGGAGAATAGTTTCTTTCCAAACCACCACAGTGACACATACATCTTTATATTGGGAGACACTCTTTTGTCCTTCCATACTTCTTCTGGTGGACTCCTTCAAGTTGACCTTTGTTGAACTCCCCAAATCAAAACATAAACAAAAGAAAATGTCTGGCTTCAATCAGTGAGCACGCCACTTATAACATTTGGTCTCAATCTTTATTACTTTCATGAATTAGGAAAAGATTTCTTCGAGTATGTACTTCAATGTTTATAGAATACAGCTGTTATTTTATTTTGAGGTATTTTATTGTAAAAATTTGTTCTCTTACTTATGCCATAGCAGACTCTCAGGTGGTGCTATTCACACATGGCAGCAGTTCCGTGGCAAATTTCAGTTTCTACTGAAAAAAATATGTGAGATCCTCTGGATGTGCCCTTCTGATCTCAATATGCCAATAAGCCTCCTTGGGGAAAGTACACGCAATAAAGGTTATGTAAAGTTGATTTGATGTGTTTTGAATAACAATGTACTTTTAAGTACATTAGATGGTTTATTGCAGTGACAGGTTACAGTTACCCTTATTCCTTCTCAAACAGATATCATGAGTGTATTTATGTCTAAGAGTAAACGAAGCTATTATACTTATTGATAAACCAGACAAGTTCAACAATTTAATCACTATCAAATTGATGCATGGGATAAAAGGGGTCACAGTGCAAGGGGTTTGTAAATATATTTATTCAACTACAATGTATGACTTTGCAGTGCATTCTACATAGGAGAACATCATAGTTTCTTTCCAAACCACTAGAGTGACACATACATCTTTATATTGGGAGACACTCTTTTGTCCTTCCACACTTCTTCTGGTGGACTCATTCAAGTTGACCTTTGTTCCAATCCCCAAATCAAAACATAAACAAAAGAAAATGTCTGCCTTCAATCAGTGAGCACTCCACTTATGACATTTGGTCTCAATCTTTATTACTTTCATGAATTAGGAAAAGAGTTCTTCGAGTATGTACTTCAATGTTTATAGAATACAGCTGTTATTTTATTTTGAGGTATTTTATTGTAAAAATTTTGCTCTCTTACTTATGCCATAGCAGACTTTCAGGTGGTGCTATTTACACATGGCAGCAGTTCCATGACAAATTTCAGCTTCCACATGTTCTATGTTGCATTCCAAGCATTTTGGTATATAATGTATTGGGATTATTCATTTTGTGCCTTTTTTAGACTTGAAAGAAAATTATATGAAATTTGACCAAAGTTAGGTTGGACGTCCCCTTAAATATGTGATACATAATGCTTGTATCTTCAAATGCCGACAATCACTCAATTTCCATGACTTTTTGCTGTCAGCGATGGGCAAATTCGTATGCAGCGTCAAAGTACATGATTTTTATTGACTGCGGACGTCGATTTGCATTATGTGACACTTACCTTCCAAATAAGCTAACACGTGGACCAACAAAATCTTATTAGTTCCATGACATGCGTTGAAAGGTACCCTCGACCCTACAGCGTTTGTATTATGCGTTATTCTTCTATTTGTATCATACTTCGTGTGCATCGACAAAAATACTGTATCATTCGTTTCGTGAAACCTTTCGTTGCCAACTGCTCGACTGACATAACAATGACTTATGGAGAGTAATGAAATATTCTGGCTGTCGAAAGTGGCGTTATACACCAATAAATAAATAAATAAATAAATAAATAAATAAATAAATAAATAAATAAATAAATAAATAAATAAATAAATAAATAAATATTACCTCTGTGCTTCAACTCTCAATAATAAAATTGTGCAGCATTTCATAATTCCAACAACAATTTTTAAATTAATATTGTCCGATGTTATCGTGTCTGTTAAACAGCAAGCCGTCACATTTGAAATAAATGCAGAATTTGTCGGATTGGATTATATTCTTTTTTAGGTCATCACAGTTTAACTTTTTAACATACAACGAAAAGCAGACGATACTTGCAAATAAAATTCTTGAATAACTAATCTTTTTTTGGCGTGAAAACTATAGCTTGTGACCCCTCATTGGAACGAGCTCAACGAGGTCCGTTCCAATGAGGGATCATAAGCTATGGTTTTGAGACAGAAAATGAAAATTGGATGGTGATTTTTGTGAATAGCGATAGCCGTTTTTGGCCGTGGCGTTGGGTAAAGGGTTAAAAGGGCGAGGGTTGTTGCAGAATATTTAAAAACACCAAAAAACAGTCCCTAATCAGTCTTGTAAAAAAAAAAGAAAATCCCAGACGACAACTTGAAAGCTTTCGGGGATAAATATATGAACCTTTCAGACTGAAATTATTGATTTGTGTATCTTCAAGTTATGATCTAATGACAATAAACATAATGTCAGTACGAAAGGAAAAGTAACTCGATGAAAAAGGACTATTAAACATATTGACATCCAGTCTTAGTACTCTGTTCTAAATTGTTGACCACCCCCCCCCCCCCCCCACCACCACCATCCACCACTGATCGTACACTCTATACATACAATCGTATACAAAGTACAGGACCAGCAGGGGATTGCTCAGTATCCAAGCACGTGAATGGCGGAAAATACTGTCTTCCCACGGAGTAGAAATATATCGCTATTCATAGACAGGCGCGCCGGATAGGGAGAGGGGCTCCGTTCCTTGACTAGGACAGACTAGATTCATTTTTTGTGGAGGGTGACGCGGGACAGGGTTGTCGAAAAGTTGGCTTGTGGGTTTGTATGCGGTTGCGTCATTCATGATACACTGTGTGCGGCGAAAGTATGAAACTGAACCATTGGCCGAATTACAATTACACTCTGTTTGTCCGCGTTTGAAACGAACCAGGGCCGTGTGCCCAATCAATTAACCAATGTTGCCCTTTCAAAAGTTGGGCACTTTTTGCCCTTTGGTGTTTCCGGCGTCCATATCATGGGTTGGTCGGATTTCAGACAATGGCCCCGATAAATGACTCACATTTTTACTGGGAATGAATATTATGAGTATGGAACACTACTTCATGAAACATTTCTTGGGAAGTCCCTTTGACCACAATAATGTAAACTGTATTGTATAAGATAGGCTGCAAGGCTCATATGTATATTCTGTTTCTGACAAATGATTATATAGGGCCTTACCTCCTATAAAGGTACGAGAATTTCATTGGGTTTATTTAAAACATTATGTAAAAGCTATGCTTGTACCACACACAGTGCCACCTGCGGCAACCACGTTGTGTCCTTGGGCAAGACACTTCACCCCCATTGCCCATGTGGGGGCACGATGACGCCGTGTACTAAGGCGTACTGCACGTCGATGGTACGCATGTCTTCAACCAATCTAACCCTGCCTGTGCTGAGTTACGATGTTGCGGAGCTGGCAGCTGCTCGTCGTTGCTCGGTGGTTTTCTCCGGGTACTCCGGCTTCCTCTACCCGTAAAACTGTCACGGTCGTGATTAGCCATTGTGCATCAATATGTGACCTTAAACATCAATAAATAAATAAATAAATACCGCACACAGTGGCAATATATTCAAATCTACGCCCGCTTAACAGTCAAAATGAGCACGGTGGCTCATTGGTTACGGCATTGGACTTAACATCGAAAGGCCCACAGTTCGATCCTCGCCAGGGTAATTGCGTTGTGTCCTTGGGCAAGGCACGTAATATCGATTGTCCACGTGGGAGCACGGTAGTACTGTGTACTAAGTCGCACTGCACGTCGTTGGCGCACTTGTCTTCAAACAATCCTAACCCTACTGTGCGGAGTTGGGGAGTCTGACAGTTGCTCGCCGATACTCGGTGGTAATTTCCGGATACTCCGGCTTCCTCCACCCGTAAACTGTCCGATCTGAGGTGAGCGCGGCTGTCGAAATTGTCGTTAAACGAATGAATGAATGAATGAATGAATGAATGAATGAATGAATGAATGAATGAATGAATGAATGAATGAATGAATGAATGAATGAATGAATGAATGAATGAATGAATGAATGAATGAATGAATGAATGAATGAATGAATGAATGAATGAATGAATGAATGAATGAATGAATGAATGAATGAATGAATGAATGAATGAATGAATGAATGAATGAATGAATGAATGAATGAATGAATGAATGAATGGAACGGGACGGGACGGGACGGGACGGGACGGGACGGGACGGGACGGACGGACAGACGGACGAATACAAATAGCAGTGGGCATTTCCTGAAGAACTATATATTTTTATTTTTTGTCTCAAAAACATGGCATATGACACTTCATGGAACGAGCTCGACGTAGTAGTAGTGAAGTCCGTCGCTCATGTTTAGCTTTACTCGTCCGGGACCGTAGATTCGTTTTTCCGACCACCTGAAATATTCCAAACGATTGAAGCTAAAAAAATACCATATACATTCATTTTCTTTGAATTTACGCAAAACAAAATGTTTCTCAATCGAGACTTAACCCTTAACCCTTTGACCCCTGGTGGTATCTTCCATGTCAGTTCATATGCAGCAATGAGTCCATATTCATTATTTGGGTTAGACCAATCGATATTTTCAAAAAAATATTGATTGGTCTACCCACCCTTAACTTAGCAGTCATCCTACTTAATGAAAGTATGACGTGCCATGTCCCTGGGCCGATAAAAAGGCCTCTGGTGTTCAAAGGGTTAATGTGACAGAATTTTTAATGATTTTCAATACCAACAGAGATGTTTCTTTGGATTAAGCTGAGTAGTTACATAATTTCGTTAGTATCTTGATGGTTGCATCGTGAATAAAATACTCCATGGTTGGAATATCTATAACTGGTGCACGGAAGAATATATGTATATCGTTTGGAAGGTGCATCATATTAAATTAACGTAAGTCTGCGCGCCAACTTCACGAAACGTGGGTAAACAAACAACTCTCAACAGCGTCGGATTCCTTACAGAATTAAACTGGAAATCAGGTATTCCATATCCGTCACTACGCTAACTGATACCCAGTGATCATTATAATATATCTGCACTCACCGTAAAGTCTTTTTTCTGTACATTTGGTAATGGTAGTATATTTAGAATATCTGAAATTTGAAAAAAATAGTCACGAATCATGTTCAATAGACCTTCCCCAAGGGCACCGGAAGCGTCCGAGGGCAAGGGGTCATGGATATTAATAGGACACTCGACTCTGGATATGGGTTAAGACTGGGAGTTTACAATATATCATAAATTATAATGTGACAATCAATAGGATTGACAGTATATATAAATAAGTACTATGCAATCGTACTTATAAACAAATAAATACTGTTTTTCCGAACTATCGAGTATATTTGAGTGGTAATGAGTAAATAAATAAATAGATAAATGCGAAGAAGACGAAATATGTGATATTAAGTCCATCCCAAAGAACGTTATTCACAACTACGGAAAGTAACTTGTTTGTCAGGACTTTAGGCGATATATATATATATATCGTGCCTTGAGATGAACGCGGTGCCATATGGAACTCTGAAGCTGAAAATGTTTTTCAACCAGTGCTTTTCTGACAAAAAGGACACGCGCTGTCCACTTCTCCCTAGTCACACGGCACGGGGTAGGTAGGCACGGTATCTGAATGCAGCGAACAATCATAGAAAGTTTGTTTGAATGGTTTGTTTAGGAGGGAGGATGGTCTTCTTCCAGGAAACAAGATTATCGTGCTTTCAAATGAGGCCTTCTGATGGCTTTAAGGGGTAAACCTCCACTTTTCTGGACGCCGGAAATGAAAAACCGCGCGTACGATCAGGCAGTGTTCAAATGAAGTTCTGTCTGAAGGCACGAAGCATAGCAGGGATCCAAGTTGCCCCACTGAGCTGGGGGAGTTTCCCTTACAACAATAAAAATTTGTTGTTCTCAATTTATAAATCTATTGCATTGCATTCTAGATAACTAGTTAATGCTCCAGCTTCAGAGATATTTCACAAGCTGGTAAGTCTTCCTCTAGTATGGCATGGCGACCCTTTGGTAGGCGCGACGGACCCCCTGCCAATGGCACCTATGGTCGCCAAGCTGTATATTCCACTCTGCAGTATACATCAACCACTGGATTAAAGTTTGTTAAAATAAAGAGATGTGCAGTGTGTATATGTGAGGGTTGGTGTGTGAGGGAGGGTGTGTGTGTGAATGGGTGCTGGATGTGGGAGGAATGAGAGTCAAAGTCTATGTTTAGAGGGGAAATTCCTCCCTTTGCCCTCTCCCATTTCATCACCACTAGGTAGATGTGTACAGTGTTATAGAAGATAGATCAGAGAACCGACAGCCATGTTCCCACACCTTCTGCCACACTTCTAATTCCAACTCTCCTCGTTAACAATACACCCGGAGCAACATAATAATATCAGAGAGAGAAGAACCTTTGGTATTGTGCCCTGTCATTGATTGTATCGGTAGCATTGTTACTGGCAAGAAATCTAGTTTTCGATGAGATTCAAACCCACAATTCTTCTTCAATAGCCTATAATTACGGATCCGAAAATACTTAAAACCGTTTAGGTTAGCATTTGTCGCGTAATATTTGGGTGGCCGGGTGATATGGCAATTTATGTTATGTTACATGCAATGCATATTACCCCAAGATGCTCGTTACCTCGGATTATTTTTTTAGGAGTTTTTCGTTTGTTCGTGATTGAGAAACATCAATTTAGAAACTAGAGAATTGTAATTTGTTGGACAAATTACGGGCTTTCCCAACTTTTTAATGTTAAAAGGCAAACTTTATTATACACAAAACTATCGATCAGTTTTGAAAATAGAAAAGTATAGTCGAAGCTTTTTGTGATGCTACTAGGTTTTATGCAGCCAAAACAGATATTTGAGATAAAGCAGGACATTAAAACATTTAACACAAAATTTGCTCTTCAAACATTATTGAATATTTTCATGGAAAGCAAAACGAGCCATATCCGTTTTGCTTTGGAAAAACTAAGTACAGATGAATCATGGGCATACGGGCCGGGGTGTCTGGGAAGACTGTGACCCCTCCCTCACCCCCGAGTCGGGAAGGAGCCGAAAATTTTGGGCAATTCAGTTTCCAGAAATGACCAAATCAAGCAGGCAGGGAGACTATTTTTCTTACAACAATGACGTGAATGGTGTATGGTTAAGGCAGGCAGGCCTGTATAACAACTCTACCGACTGTACTCTTTCACACCGGCATGCGCCCTTAAACTTGGTTAATTTTGTAGAACAAATGCTATATTCATGTCATTTTAGCCAATAGGGGTTAAATTTGAAATATTTGTGTGGCAATTTTGTTGCATCATATTATGCTCTAAAGGTTTGGAAAATTGGAGCTAAATACCTGTAAACAATTTTGAGACTTTTGAAAAATGGTAAAATTTTGATGATGTTGGCAGAATATTTTGAAATTACGCCTTTTCACGAATATGACGATAACTCTTTTTCACTTTCCAGAGACCTGTCATCAATCACAGCTTGAGTTTATGATAAGAGACAAGGAGGAATCTTGAATCTTGGTATTTGAATTACGTGTACAATTTGCGGGTACTCCAATTCAATCAAGGTCTGACAACTGGGTGAGGGTTAAAACTTTGAATAAAACATATAACAGCAAAATTGTTCTAGGAATAATGTCCTGGCTTCTCGTGGGAAGTGTTTTGAGAAAATATGGCTCTCGTGCTGATAGATCGCATGTAAAAGTTGGCAAAAATAACAATTATTCGACGGTACCCTTATAGGAAGTCTCAAATCTGCCAAAGGTTAAATTTTTAATAATAACATATAAAACAAAAGTTGTCATACCTTGACTGCTGTATGCAGCCATAGAAAACATTCAGCGCTCAATTAATTAGAAATGGAGTACATCGTCCCTTGAAATTACCAAATTTTGAAAAAAATTAGAGTTTTTTTGGACGGTACCTACTTTTTTCAACCAGAATGGGATAGGGTTAAACTTTACAACCAAACTTACAAAAGCAAATATGCTCGGTAGTCAATTGTGAATACGGACATGCAAAGTGTTTTGAAATTAACCCATTTCAAAATGATATAAAAAGCAACCAAAGTTGGCTAATTTTGGCATTTTCAAACGGTACACTTATTCTCGCCCTCGTTGTGCTTGAGGGTTAAATCTGAGATTAAAGCGTAAACAATAGTTTTCTTCCGCAGTCATAGTTGCATCTATCTATACCGAAACAATTGTTACAACAACCTTGAGATTAGAGACATTTGCTCTTGAAGTTGGTCAATTTTGAAGACAAAAGCTATATTTGTGTCATTTTTGGCCAATGGGGGTTAATTTTGAAATATTTTTGGGGTGATTTTGGTGTATCATGTTATGCTCTAAATGTGTGGGAAATTTGAGCTAAATAACTGTAAACAATTGTGCGACTTTTGAAAAATGTTAAAATTTTGAAAGTTTTGGCAGAATATTTTGAAAATACGCCTTTTCACAGACATGACGATACCGCATTTCACTAGATTTTACGACATTACATAAATATGTCAAATTTGGTCAAAATCGTGCAGCTTGTTTTTGAGCAGTGCAACAGACAAATTCACGGCGGGAAAAAAAATAAAAAAAATAAAAATATAACTAGAGAATTGTAATTTGTTGGACAAATTACGGACTTTCCCAACTTTCCAATGTGAAAATGCAGACTACATATAGCAAAGTAAAGTGCTTGAAATTATCCATTTCCAAAATGATAGACAAAAAGCATCCAAAGTTGGCTATTTTTGGCATTCTCTCACGGTTCTCTTATTCACGCCCTCATTTTGCTTGGGGGTTAAATCTTGAGATTAAAAAGTAAGCAGTAACTTTCTTCTGCAATCATTGTTACATCTATCCATACCAAAATAATTGCTACAACAACCTTGCAATTAGAGGAAATGAGTACAGATGTTTGCAAAATTCACTGAAAATCATTTTTTGTCAACCAATACTATTCTTTACGTGGCCAAAGCATATGTTGGGTTAAGCCCCAAAGCATAGCTTACAGCAGCGGATTTGTTCATTAAGCATCTCTACCTATAGCAAAACAACGTATCTAAAATTAACCCTTTCCAAAATGACAGGAAAATGTAACCGAAGTTAGCTAATTTTAGCATTTACGAATGGAAATCTTACCCTCAATGTGCCTGAGGGTTAAAGATGAGATTAAAAACTAAGCAGTAACTTTCTTCTGCAAGCATTGTTGCAGCTATGCATACAAAAATAATTGTTACAACAACATTGCAATTAGAGAAATTAGCGCCTGAAGTTAGTCAATCTCGAAGATAAAATGCTATATTACTATCATTTGTGGCAAATAGGGATTAATTTCAAAATATTTGTGTGGTGATTTTAGTGTATCATATTATGCTCTAAATGTATGAACATCAACCACAGACTGAGTGTCTGATGAGAGACGTGGCGGAATCTTGAATCTTGGTGTTTCAATGAACAAGTACAAGTTGAGGGTACTCCAAGTCAAGGCACGACAACCGGGTGAGGGTTAAAACTTGGAATAAAACATATAACAGCAAAATTGTTCTTGGATGAATGTCCTATCTTCTCATGGGAAACGTTTTGAGAAAATATGGCTCCAGTGCTGAGAAATTGCATGTAAATGTTGGCGAAAATAACAATTATTCCGACAGTACCCTTATAGGAAGTCTCAAATCTGCCAAGGGTTAAACTTTTAATAGAAACATATAGAACAAAATTTGTCATGCTTTGACTGCTTCATGCCGCTATAGAAAACATTCAGAGCTCAATCAATTTAAAATGGAGTAAATCGTCACCTAAACTTAACAAATTCTGAAAAATTTGATGTTTTTTTGGACGGTACCTACTTTTATGCAACCAGAATGGGATAGGGTTAAACTTTACAACCAAACTTACAACAGCAAATATGCTTGGTAGTCAATTGTGAATACGTACGTGACAAGTGTTTGAAATTAACCCTTTCCAAAATGATAGAAAAAGCAACCAAAGTTGGCTAAATTTGTCATTTTCAAACGATACTCTTATTCTCGCCCTCATTGTGCTTGAGGGTTAAATCTAAGATTAAAAAGTAAACAGTAACTTTCTTGCACAATCATTGCTG
Organism: Pictodentalium vernedei; assembly: GCA_031216915.1. Lineage (NCBI taxonomy): Eukaryota > Metazoa > Mollusca > Scaphopoda > Dentaliida > Dentaliidae > Pictodentalium > Pictodentalium vernedei. The sequence continues at coordinate 310,374,977 of CM062293.1, read as the reverse complement.
CATCTAGCCATACCAAAATAATTATAACAACGACCTTGTAATTAGAGAAATTTGCTCTTGAAGTTGGTCAATTTTGAAGAAAAAATCTATATTCATGTCATTTTTGGCCAATGGGCGTTAAAGTTGAAAGATTTGAGTGGTGTTCGTGGTGTATTATATTATGCTCTAAATGTGTGGAAAATTTTAGCTAAATAACTGTAAACAATTTTGAGACATTTGAAAAATGGTGAAATTTTGACGGTTTTGGCAGAATATTCTGAAAAAACGCGTTGTCACAGACATGCACAGTAAGCACGAGCACATTCTGGCGACTTCGGTGTGTAGACAGTGTCACATACGAAGATAGAAATCACAATCGTTGGAGCGAAGAAGACGATGGGTGGGATTTAAGATCAATACAGCGATTTGACTGGTTGTTTAATTCCGGGGAAGTAATCCGCAGGGAATTACATATGAAGTTTCACAGGGCTCAGTACTTGGGCCCCTTGTTCTTTTTGTTATTCATAAACGATACCCCCCAAACCACATCACTAAACTTACTTTCATTAGCAGACGATACTACAAAATATTTTTCAGGATCGAATCTTGATTGCTGATAACCAATTTTAATTCCGAACTATCGAGTATATTTGAGTGGTGTTGAGTAAATAAAGAGGGCGTAGTGGCGTTGCGCTAACCGGTTCTCGTCAGATCACTGAAGTTATGCAACGTCGAGCCCGGTTATTCATTGGATGGGTGACCGTCGAAGCGGCAATGATTTACGAACTGGTTCCAGCGCTGTCCTGCGTCTTTCTCTATTATCTGCTGTAAATCCAGGAATTTAAGTTTTCATGGTTTTCCCTTACATCAAGGTTTTTTGGTAAGAAAATGGTCAGTTTCAGAGTTTATTTCTAGCGAAAATTTACCATTTCTGAAACCTGTCGGGTCATCGAGGTACTGGGTTAAACACCAACACTTACTTACATGCCTGTATAAATCGCCCAACATTGGAATTATGGTTCTGAGACAAGGACGTTGGGTCATTTGAGAATACAAACTGATTTAGTCATATCCATATATATAGTACATGTATATTAAATTTTGTAACAAATCAATTCTTTAAAAAAATCACCCTATTCCCTGTGACCAGTGCAGATTTATAGACACTCGGCAACGTTTCTTCTTTTGTTACCTCCTAAACCGCCTCTCTTATAAACGACCTCTCGTTTTCCCAGTTTTTATCATTCATATTCCAGCTTTTTCATATGTCAGTTGTTCTGTTTTATCTTCTGTAAATCTAGGGAGGTAACTTTTCAGGTTTTCCCTGATATCAAGGTTTTTAATAAGAAAATGATCAGTTTCAGGCAGAGTTTATTTCAAGCGAAAATTTACCATTTTAGTGAAAACCTGTCAGATCATCGAGGTTCTTGGTTAAACACCAACACTTTCTAACATCCCTGTATAAATCGCCCTATATTGAAATTAGTGTTCCGAGACGAGGACGTTGGATCATTTGGGAATACAAACTGATTTAGCCATATCCACATTTTAGCACATCGTCCCCCTACTTGTACTTCCCCCATTACTATCGCTTTGAATAGATCACCACCACAAGGAGTTTTGACATTTTCTATTCTTAATTTTCTGGTGGTGACAACTCATCCCCCAGTTATCTGATCAATGAGGCTATATTCAAAGTAAATTGACAAGATCGCTGATATTATCAACGTGGTCGAAAAAAGCCATTTATCTTGTACAAACTAAACACACCAATGAATATGACGGCGACGTAGAAGCAGCAGGAGATATCGGCTCGTTATTTCACTCGAAGGTGGAGAGTGGAGGAGTTCTGCATTCTGGAAGGTAGCAGCAAACTTCTTAGTGTAGGAGAGACAGGTGACTACGAGTATTTTGGGGTAAATATAAACATCACAGGAAGAGGCATCTCTTTCAAAACCACACAAATAAATTGATTCTGACGGGGAAGCGAATCCTTAACCAAATGAAACTTATAGGGAGAAACAGTTTCAATAAGGTTTTCGTGGGGAAAACCATTTGGGAAATGGTGGGTCTGCCAAGTATAACATACGGTACGGAAGTGGTACCCCTAAACCAGACGGCCGTAAAGAGCTTGGAAATCCTGCAGAACGATGCAGGCCGATGGGTAACGTGGTCGAGTAATGCCGCAGCGCTTGAAGCAATCAGGGTTGAGCTTGGGTGGGTGAGGATCAAGAGACAGGATAGACCTATTGAAACTCGGTTATCTTAATTATTTGGTAAATCTCTCCGACAGCCGATGGTGTAAAGTAATGTTCCTGAGAATTTTCAACTCAAATATCAAGACTGGGTGGATGGTCGAAGTGAGGGAGCTAGTAGAGAACTACTCATTGGAGATCTCGGACCTAGACGTTGCGGTAAACCAGGGTAAACAAATCGTCAGAGAAAGGGTCATGGAGGATTGTAACCGTAATTGGCGAGAGTGGGTCAAATCAAAGAGGTCTTTGGGTGGCCTTCGTGATAAAGAGAAACCTGGTTTTGAAGAGTACCTTGACGGCACCTTTGGGGGGGGGGGGGGTCATTGTTGTTCAAGCTGAGGTCGCGGTCCCTGGAGCTGAGGGGAAACATTGGGAAAAACAGTGAAAAGGAGTTCCAGATGTGTAATTTGGGCGTGGTGGAGACCCTGGAACACTTTCTTCTAGAATGCCCAAAATACCATTCTAACAGAATAAGATTCACTGGGAGTATAATGGGGAAGTGGGATGGGACAATGAATGACATGTGGTTAGTGGGAGACTCAAAGGAGAGGGTTAATATGCTAATCGGAGAGATTGGGAAGAATCAGGCAAATGATGCCATCAAGCAGTTCGTCTCCGAGTGTTGGGAGGAGAGAAGAAGCGTGGGAATAGGGAGGCAGTTGGGAGTACAGGGGTAACCAAGGCCTTCTCACCCGAGAACCGCGACAAATCAGCGGCCGGCCAAAGTGTTATTATTATTATGGAAATTTATTGACATTTTATGTTCTGATAGGGGTTTGGAATGTGAGAGGGGTGCAATTGTTGTTATTCACAGATCAATATGAGTTTTTTTTATCCATGGAGCTGGTTTTTTTTGGAGGTGCTAAATTGTGTTTAATTACCGATGAGCTTCACTCAAAACAAAAACAAATCCCACCATTTTTGTGCTTGCATCAGGCTAGTTGTGTTTATTCACATTTCATCATTATTTTTACATCTCACATTTCCACTTCCATTATAAATAAAGGCTGTTTGCCTGGCACGTTTTAGGATAGGAATATTTGCTGCGATGACTGGACCACCAAAGAGCAGAATTCCTGTAAAATCAGGGAGAAATCGTAAGAGGAAACGACAGCTCACTTCACTTGATGATGGTGCAAACGAAAGCTCCTATTCAATGGATGTACTTCGACACTTCGAAGAAAAAATTAATGCAGTTCAAAATTTCGTTGAAGATATACCCAAGAGGAATGAGCTAAAATCAGTAATTAACTGGTTGAGGGCAAAATTATTTTTAGTGGTCGGAATTTTTCATTAAATACTTGTTTTATTACAAATTATTTGAGAGTGCCCACAGGCACTCTCCAATAATTTATAATAAAACAAATGTATATAAACAAAATACCATTTGAGTTTGATTGAATATGAAACATGAGCAAGGAAAATGTTGGATTTTGCTTTGATACCCTCATTTTAATTGAAAGCCCCGATAGTGTCTTCTAGAACACAACCAGATAAAGACAATGCTGACTCTCATTTTGATAATTAGAAGTCTGAAATATTGAATTCGCTGTCTCACATTTTCGAACAAAAATTTTCTGAATTGGACAAGAGGGTGTTGGTGTTAAGGACGAAGTGGAAACATTAACTGCCATCGTAAACGGGAAAGACAGCCTTATTGCTGCCATAGGTGGTCTATTAACCAGATCGCAAGAGGGGGTAAAACAAAGCATCAGCAAATCGAATTATAATGAACAATACAGCCGAAAACCTGGGCTTCTGACAAAACTAATAAGAAAGGTTTAAGGTTCCGAGTGACGATATTGATGACTTAATTGCCAAGCTATCATACTTTCGTAAAGCTACCGACACCTATCCGTGTAAATATGGCATCGGTGTGTATTTATCACATGTTAGTTTTTATATAAATGCTTTCATAAATCTGTTACCGAGGGAAAAAAAATGCCTTGTAACGGTTTGTTGGGAAGTGGTAACGAGCTCTCTACAACAAATTGTTATAATGTAAATGTGGGTAAAATGTTACCATACTTTTCCATCTCTTGGAAACCCAAATGTGTTTTAAATGTTGTCTCGATACAGGTATGCTGGGTATGACAGTGGCATTCACTCGATTTACTCGGTATTGTTCTCTCCGGGATAATAATGTTGTTTTGTTACAATTTTATGGAGGGTGCCTGTGGGCACTTTTCCACAGGTCCTTACAAATATTCGTCTGATACGAACGGAATAGTATTCGATAAGCAAAATTATCCATTAATACTGATTTGGTACAGATTGTTGGAGGGCACCTATGGACTCCTTACATCAAGCTGTTGGAAACCAAGTCCATTGTAGCAGGAATGAATCCTGTTTTATCATTCTGACTTCGGAATGTGCCTGAAATACTGTCCAGTTACAACTTGTCTGGGAGCATTACAGGCACATTCGTATAGACTATTAGTGTTTAGCAACGACGTCAACAATACACCTTACAAAACTTAGTCCAGGCTGTACCCAGTAATATGTGGTCCAGTGTAAATCGAATATTTGCTGATGCCCTCATGATAGCTTGTGTTTAACACCTTGGCATGGGTGCAAATAAGTTGGGTGTGTCTGTAGGCATTGAATTTGTGTGCTTGTACTGGCTTGTTAAGGTTACTAATATTGCTTTGTTAGAATTTCCCGGAAAGTTCCCAGGGGCACTTCCTGACGGACCCTAAGTATAGCTGACATTATCAGAATATTAGCCGATGATCAGAAATATCTATTAACCCTTTACCCAACCTAACGGCCAAAACCGGCCAGAGCGATTCACAAAAATCGCGAATTAATTTTTATTATTTTTTCATTTTTTGTCTCAAAAACATAGGTTATGACCCCTTTTTGGAACGAGCTCGTTCCAATGAGGGGGTCATAATCTATGTTTTTGAGACAAATAATGAAAAAAATAGTTATTCAAGAATTTTGTTTGCAAGTGTCGTCTGCTTTTCATGTTAGGTAAAGGGTTAACTTTGCTCTGTCGCAGTTTGATGGAGAGGACCTAAGGACCCGTTCTAACAAGCTGTTACACATCAAATTGAGGGTAATAAAAGAGAATGTCCTGTCCACTATTTTGATCACCGAATATACCTATAAATTATGTCGTGTTTCGGTTTGTTGGGAGTGTTATAGTCATTTTCAGGCAAGTTACAACAGGCTCATACCCACGTAAACAATACATCTGAGGCATCTTTTCGCATGTTGTCTCTTCCTGTAGTAATACGTGTGGACCAAAGTAAACTCGAGTACTCAATGAAGCTCTCACGTGAGCCTGCCCCAATCTTGTCTTATCAGATGTCTTGTCTTTCTGGATATTCATTTAGGGGTGCTGCTCAGGATGTATTAGAATTCTAATCTTCTACCAATTGGAATTCCAAATGCGCGTTAAAATTTGATAAAGACATGTTTATGTGTGTCAGTGAGCCGTGAGTTTGTGTATCAATAATGCATTGTTCAGGTTACTAACATTGACTAAAATGCTATGGATAGTTCCCCTGGTCATTTTCTGACAGGCCCTCACAGTTAAAACCCCTATCAGTCGGAAATCTCACTTAGAATCATTTTATTACAATACATTTTTGGAACCAACATAATACTATCTGATATTCTAATCTGGCCACTAATATTGCTTAATTATGGTTTATCGCCAAGTACCAACGGGCATCTTCCAACAAACTGATGCAGATAAAATTTAATGTAACAAGAATCTGTGTCTCCACCCTTTTGAATTTCGAATGCATTTAGTAATATTGCCCTAATACAATACGTTGGAGAATACTTTATGGAGGGTACTTGCGGGCACTTTCACTTAGGTCCTTATAAATATTCTTCCGACACTAACAAAATACTATCTGATAATCTGAATTATCCATTAATATTGTTTGTTACAGTCTGTTGGAGGGAGCCTATGGGTTCCCTTGAACAGGGTGCTACAAATCAAGTTAATTTAACAGGAACAAATTTTGTTTCACTATTCTGACCATCGTATGCCCCTAAAATACTGCCAGTTGCAGTTTGTGGGGTGGAGCTATTGGCACTGTCAGACAGATTGTGGACCGGAGCAAACTCGAACATTTATTGAAGTCCTCGCGATAGCTTGCTCTGATCTAGTCCCCCACAGAAAGACTGCCCCTGTAGGTGTATCCTCAAGAGTACTGCTTAAGACACGGCAAAACTTATTCTGCCAAATCAACTCAACTCCAGATATATTCAATGGTATGGCTTTGATACAGAAATGTTGCGTGTGTCAAATGGCATTGAATGTGTTTGTCAGAATTATTTTGTCTTGCTACTCATACTGTTCCTACGTAAGTTTACGAGGTGAGTGCCCAAGAGCTCTCTCTGACAGACCCAAGTAGATGAAAGCCATTATTAGCTAGAAACAGCAATCTGTACCCTATTATAAATTTATAAATGTAGAAAAAGTGATGTTAGATGACTTGGTGTTAGGGCCTGCGATTCAAGAAATTATCATGGCAGTTTGTTCTGGAAAGACGTATAGTCTGTTGGCGAGTGCCTTTGGGCACTTTCCAGCAATGTGACACAAGGCAATTGGGAAGTACAATGACCCGAGAAACAGACCTTACGTTCGTCGCCTTCATTATATTACTCTCGAGTGTATTGTTGGGGAAAAATCACAAGTCTACAGAGTGTGTTGAATATGCGACTTAGAAGTCGAATGGGATGAGATGTTGTCGAACACCCATACACTTTTCCGTCTTGTACTAAAGCCACTTAAATGCTGTCTTTCTCTTAGTAATAGTGAGGGAAACATGTCACTGGCATCATATTGGAAACTTGGTCTTCTCTCCTCTCATAACATTATATTGAGCGTGCATTTGGTAGACATTAAATGATTGAGTAGATGGAATTCACTATGTCTGGACATCATATTGGTGACTTTTTTCTTTTAAAGTTGCCTTGCGAATGCCCAATATTACTTGCCTGCAGTCCGTCCCCATCGCTGCTTTGATTCTCATGCATCGAGTGGTGATGCTGGGCGTGTATCTGATCTGATTTCTACTTGTAGTGATTGCGTCGAAAAACTCGACTTTCCCATGTGAGCCATTATATACTCGCAAGTTGACAGTAAATGTGAAAAGGTATTGAAAACTGGGAAAATAATTTTGGGGCGTTTTCATCTTGAAAAATTCCATGACCTACACTATGTATTCCGTCCTTCGTCTCTCTGACAGAAGTCGGACCGAACGATGAAAAAAAAAACTTAGCTGACTTAACCAATAAATTGTATAGGAAAAAATATATGATGTTCAGGGCTGCAAACGGAGACAATGCCTCCTTCTGAATTTATGGAGGTCCATTAAGCATTATGGTTTGTGTATTGTAAGGCAGCACATGTCAAAGGGATTCTGGAGAAGACAACAGCCTATTTTTATGTTGCTATGATGTTTTGTGACAAATCAGGGGCTTGCTATGTGCACGTGACACCATTCAGGGAAAAAGAGCCCACGGCTTTGGGCTATGGTTTGCCCTGTATACAAACTGGAAGGTTGGAAGTTCATCTGTTCGGTCGAGCCAAATTGATGAGAAATTGCTCTGTCTATTAATTATCTCCCCTAGTTTGCAAAAGTGTTGTGCTTGAATGTGTTGACCAAACACACATAATTCGTGTTGTTCAGGGCAACATTCGCAGCATTCTGAAGCTCGGACGGATCGAATAATCACTTCTACAAGTACAGACTACTTATCCACCCGAGAAACAGACTCTACGTTCGTCACCTTTATTATATTACTCTCGAGTGTATTGTTGGGGAAAAGTCACAAGTCCACAGAGTGTGTTGAATATGCGACTTAGAAGGCGAATGGGATGAGATGTTGTCGAACACCCATATACTTTTCCGTCTTGTACTAAAGCCACATAAATGTTTTCTTTCCTTTGGTAATAGTGCGGGAAACATGTCACTGGCATCATATTGGAAACTTGGTCTTCTCTCCTCTCATAACATTATATTGAGCGTGCATTTGGTGGACATTAAATGATTGAGTAGAAGGATATTCACTATGTATGGACATAATATTGGTGACTTTTTTTTCTTTTAAAGTTGCCTTGCGAATGCCCAATATTACTTGCCTGCAGACCATCCAAATTGCTGCTTTGTTTCTCATGCATCGAATGGTGATGCTGGGCGTGTATCTGATCTGATTTCTACTTGTAGTGATTGCGTCGATAAACTCGACTTTCCCATGTGAGCCATTACATACTCGCAAATTGACCGTAAATGTGAAAAGGTATTGAAAAATGTGCAAATAATTTTGTTTTTTTCATCTTGAAAAATTCCATGACCTACACTATGTATGCCGTCCGTCGTCTCTCTGACAAAAGTCGGACCAAACGATAAAAAAATCTAGCTAAGAATGAATCTGTGTTTTTAGGCAAGTCCCAATTGCTTCGAATAAATCACCGGGGTACAGTCGAAATTGAGGGTTTGGTGTCGAATTGTGCGTAAATAGCATACCACTCAGCGCGCTTATTTGCGTACTTTGGCCCACAGTAAGGCTATTAAATTCTGTACACATGCTTCATGCACAGGCAATTTTTCAGGTTTAATCTGGAGGTCCGTTTGCTGTAAATTGCCTGTGCGTGCTGTGAGTAACCGGGAGAATGTATCGTGCTTTGGTTCCCATTTGACAGGAAAAATTCGCGTAACTCTTAACACGAAATTGCGTCAAGATAAGCGCATATTTCATGACGGGAGTTCGAGTTTTGGCTGTATGTTTTTTTTTTGAATGGGCAAACCAACTTATTTAACTTATTGTGATATTTGAGATATTTCAAACTCACGTAGAATCCCTATAACTGAACAGAAATAATCCACAATGTGTGTCGAATGCCACGGCAACGGTTAAAATGCAACTGATTTTGTATTCAAGCTTAAAGTCATTTTCGAACTAATAGTACTGAATTAAAACCAAAAATCACATTACTCCATATTTACAAACACTGGGGTGCGTTGGCGTTATGTATGCCACTCGTGCAAACCCTGATCAGTATGCAACCCATTATTGAACTGTTTGTCATGATTTTTCATAGATAACTTATGATAGTAAAATAATATGAATACCAGATTCCGCAACAGTCTCATATGTGTGTCTCATACTTAATATTTTTATTGTCCTTATTTTCTTCTCGTCTTTCTCTCACATTCCAACATTCTCCTGCCAGTTTCATCCACATTGCCACAAAATGACACTTTCCAAAGCGCCGCTGTTTGTACGTCGTGGGTTCCAACTGCTTCTTAACATGCGCCATCGTTTTCAGTAACGGCTATCAGTATTCAACAGTACAGAATGCAGTTGGACTCCACTGCAATTTCATCTCCTTTGGGATCACATATGCGGGTAAAAAACCGATATGGTATTGGTTAGCTATTGATCAAACAATTGTTCTCTTCCTCAAACTACTCATATCTGTTATTGTGTCATTTCCCGACGAAGACAGCTCCGACAGACTGCTGATCCCTAGCTTCTCTCCACCAGTGAGAAAAGACAGGAATCGGCATGGCAGTGGAGTTGCGGTTTACTGTTCAATGAAAGTTCTATTCAGACGTATACATGCACTTGAATTCGACTAGTCAATGCTCTCACTTCGAAATTAAATTTATGCTCTATATTGCCTACCGTTTTAGTAACTGTTTGGTGAGTAACAACTGGGAAAAGCTCGAACGACCTATTGAAAGCTCACGTTGTCAGAACTCGTCCTTTATACCAACTGGCGATGTAAATATCGATCTTCTCAATCTTTCAAGCAATTTCTGTAACGTGACCATAACTTTTAACCTCAGGAATGTTATTAATGAACCAACCCGAACTACACCCACATGATGCCACATCTGGTACATTACTCGAGTTATCGTGAGTGATACGATAACTGTTCTCCACAGTGAAGTTATTGAACTTGGGGTTTCGGATCATCAAGCTGTTTATGCAATTATCCAGACCAGTACCTCACACCAAAACAATCAGAAGAAGAATGTGAAACTTTAATAATGCTGACTTTATAAGAATGGACAATATGGCAAAACAAACTGAGTAGTCCTCTGTCATAAACAGTACTTATATAACATAGATACTTCATTACAAAACGTCAATGATAATTTCTTCGAAATTGCCAAGTGTTTCCCGTCCTACGACATAACACTACGCCCCACATACTGACAAACCTTGGTTTGATTCAGTATTACGCAGGGAGATCCGAAAACGAGACCGTTTAAAAAAAGGGAGTATTTAAAATAAATAATCCAGAGGTAATAAATAGAAAGCTACAAAAAAGTCCGAAATAAGGTAAATAACGTAAAGAAAAAGGCCAAATCAGTTTACTTTTCCAATTTAGAAAATACACTCTCCCTTAAGCGTGATCAAAAACATTCTGGAGAACAATCAGACAACTCTTAAGTAACTTTGATAATGCACATCAATATCTCATCTCAACGGTTCAGATGACGATGGCAATTCCATAATTATAACAAACGATGGACAAAAGGCTCAATTACTTAATCATATGTTTATAGCAAATAGCCAGCTTGAGAATACCGGTTACAACCCCCGACGTTCAGATCGCATAGTCCCTACACACTTAAGAATATTGACATTTCGGAAGAGGATGTGTATAAAGTTCTATACTCCCTGGAAGTACAAAAAGCTGTTGGTCACGATGGCATAAGCAGCCGAATGCTCAAAGAAACCAAAGAAACTATTGGCAAGCCTCTTCATCTACTGTTCCAACAGTATATTGACTCGCGTTTGTATCCCTCTGAATGGAAATTAGAAACTGTTATTCCGATATTCAAAAAAGGTGATATTTATGAACCGAACAGTTATAGACCTGTCTCTCTACTCAGTAGTGTAGGTAAAATGATGAAGAACATTGTTTTTAATAGAGTCTTCACTCACTTCAACGACCTGGGCCTCTTCTTTGAATATCAGTCCGGTTTCTTGCCACAACATAGTACTGTTTTTCAGCTAACTGAATATATAGGCTCTTTTTCAAATTCGTCTTGGAGAGTGGCTTGTTCGTGATCCATCTCCTGATCGGGAGGGAGGGGAGAGATTGGTATTATGATAAAGATCTCCTTTGTTTATAAGAAGCTTAATATGATAAGGAACAGCTGGCATGTTTGATTATGTCATAAAGGTATTACGATAAAGGTCTATATGAAAGTGGTATAAGCGCTGTTACCGCAAAAAACCCTCATGGGAAGGGGATACGCAACTCTGTATTACCCATCCAAAATGCGAGATATGTGCAGATTTGGGAAAAATAACCTCCTCGAGCAACTTGAAATGCTTTTTGAATACCGAAGGCGTGTGGTAGCGGTGTGGGGCAAGTCCCTTTCGACCCTCAGCAATAACTGCATTTAAGATTTCTTTCATTTTTCATTTTTGGGCACAGCGAAGGAGCGAACAGCTAGGGTACTTAGCGGTGTCGGTGTCTCGTGCAGCTTTTTCTTGGACGGAGGCAGCAATAATAAATGCAATTTTTGCAAGTTTGTCAATATTCACCCAAGACTCGAAGTCCGGGTCAATGAAATAGAGTATTTTCTGCAGTCATTCTGTTAAATTCCGACATATATTAGATTTCTTTCATGCATAAGTAGCTGGTTTACAGTCTTCTTTTTGGCTTGTGCAAAACCTGTAAAAGTTTTTTTTAATTTCGTGTTAAATTGGATAAAGCCATGAAATCCTGGTAGACATAAATTTTCGCGCATTTTACCCGATGGCCACTCGACTGAAAAATTTTATCAAAACAGACTTCCTGATGAATTAAAAAGGTCGAAATCAATCTGGGAGCTACGGAAATTTCATAAAAGTGACAATAGCAAGCCTCCGTTGTATTTGGTGTCTGAATCACGGCGTTTTAATATTCTACACTGCAGATTGCGCAATGCATGCAGTGACCTGACCAATTTCAAAACTTCATACATAGTACTCCAGACTGCAGCTGTATTAACGTAGTGGTAGATGCAAATCACTTCTTTGTTTGCTCGAAATTCACAAACGAAAAAATTACCCTTCAGCGAGATCTTTCTAATCTCCCCTCGATGTGGGTGGATGACCTTCCATATGATATCGCTGGCTTATCCGTGAGCTCCAATGAACATGTCTTCTGTTCTGTTCAAAAGTATTTGAAATCAACTAGACGTTTTAAAGGCGCCTTTTGTAAGCACTTTATCAGAATCTAACTACACACCGAGTCAAATTCAGTGTTATAGCCCGCAGTGTACAATGGATTGTTAAAATCGGTTGGACTCGGTTTAAAGACGTGGATGCGAGTTGCACCACGCTTCTCACATCAAGAGGAGATGATGAAATTATTTGCGCTTTTGCGTTGGGAGGACCTGCCCACGACGTACACTTGGTGGCATACCCTCAGCCGTTATTCCTAGTAAATGTGGCATATCGCTATCGTTTCAACATATACCTTCACGTACCAATCAAATACTATTTCTCTCGTACTTCGAGTAAGTTCTTGAAGTAAATATAAAAATGTTTGTTTTGCCTCTTTCAAGTTAGTATAATTATGCTGTCGCAATTGTTTACTGTTCATTTAAGAATTGAATGCAATTTGTATAATCTTTATTGGAGTAGGAACGTGTGGGAATGGGTACAAATAATGTTTGAATCCCGAAGGGATTCATAATAATTTGTACCCATTCCCACAAGTTCATACTCCAATAAAGATTTTAAAAATTGCATTCAATTCTTATAATTACATTCCGTAACTGTTTAAATTACTTTTTACCAAACAACAAAGCAGAAAGACGAAATAAAACATGTACGAACGAACGAGGCGAAAAAACTCCCTCACACAAAAGACAAAGCGCATAACTCAGTTGAGCGCCGGTTCCGTCTAAATGATATCCCAAAGGCAGATAAGCTTTAATTTTCACAACTATAGAAATGGAAACGAGTATTTTAGTAACGGGCTTTATGCCACAGTTGGGAAATGTCACCAAAGAAACAGCAGCGGAGTTGATCACTGCGAGAGGCGCTAAAAGTTAAAAACCCGCCCAAACACCGCCCGAATAACATTCTGTCAACTGCGCTCTACCGTAAATGCGGGTCAAAGTTCGACCAAATGTATTCATTGGAAAATGAATTACATTTGGTCATGACTTTTTCATCCAGCTGACCAATGGGAATTGAGTATTTGGACCCAAAACGTATAACTACATTAACAATGTAATTATTATTCATTGATACTGTAATTTACAATTTATGGAGAGGAAGTTCAATAAGTGTGTGGCACTTGCCTTCCAATCCTTTTATACTTTGTGACAAATAAAATATGTTCGAACCAAACCAACTTGGTGAAACGCGATATCCGGGGGGATATATCCACTACCTCTTCAAGTGATAATGTTTGGGACGTTTCCGACGAAACTTGTGTTAACTAATATATCATCAGTTGGATATGATCAATCTCGTTCCTCAGAGCCTCAGAGAATTGCCGAAACTCGACAATAAAGAAATGTATGAATATCTAACCAAAAACTAATTGTGGTAGTCATCCATTTGAAGCGATAGCCTACAGAGCTCCAAGGGTAGTATGCCAAACATTCAGGGATTGGATGGTTTTGGTTTGGGACATCCTTGTCAAGTTAGTTTGGGTTCTACGATTAACACATTGAACCCTCGTTTCCTGGAATGGTATCGCCTTTGTGTACACTTACAGTGAGATGGGTCAGTTCAATATCAATAAAAGGGTGAGGATAAAATAATACCTGCAGTCTGCAGCCGTCTGGCTGCAGACTGCAGTTATTATTCTATCATCAATTCCCCGTGTTTAGACCTCATATAATAAGACAAAACTGGGACGCAATTATGCCTTAACCGACACATCGGTCCTCCGAGTTCAAAGGGTTAACTCTTTACACTGATTCACACTATAAACTCAGCAGGAGCAGTCGACAAGATATGGTTTTGTTGAAAAATATTTTTTTCATCTTTTCAATTTGTAAATTACGTCGGCGGATGCGGCCGATTCGTTAGGTAAATTGTTAAATAGTTGTATTCTCGGGTTCGTGGATTGGTTGGCCTGGGTTTCACGTCGCGTCGATTTAACAGCTAAGGCATCATTGCAGAACGCTTAAGCGTTGTTGGGAAGAGCATACATAGAGGTATTCCATGCGCTGGTCGAAGTTCACAACTCACAGTGTATCGATGTTTTCGAATAGCCGAGATAGTTTTGCATCGAATCGAATGACTTAACCCTTTGACCCTCGTTTCCTGGAATGATATCGCCTTTGTGTACACAAACGGTGAGATGGGTCAGTCCAGTATCAATATACAGGGAGGATAAAATAATAACTCCAGTCTGCAGCCCGCGGGCAGCAGACTGCAGTTATTATTTAATCATCAATACTTCGTGTGTAGACCTCTTATAATAAGACAAACATGGGACGAAATTATGCATTGAACCGAGTTCAAAGGGTTAAAAGATTGGAAACAGAATCGAATCTCCAACGTTGATCTGTCCCTCTGTAACCTTCTAGACTCCTAAATGACAACGTACACTGTAAAAAATTACCGTAATTTTTTACGGTCGTATGACCGGCAGCTAGTTTCCAGGCATATGACCGAAAGCATAACGGAAAACCGTAAAAAAATGTAACTGTCATTTGCCGCATATTCACGTAATTCTTTTTCATGGTTTGCCGTTATTTGTACGGTCATATGCCTGGAAACTAGCTGCCGGTCATATGACCGTACAAAAATGTCAACCATCATTTGCCTTATTTTCCCGTAAAAATTACCATCAAAATAATTACGGTCAAAATGACCGGAGATAGAGTTCCAGCCATATGACCCTAAATCAACTGAAAACAATAATTTAATTCCAACCATCATTAACCGCATTTTACCTTGAACCAACAAAAAGCATATGGGTATGCCGACCATAGCGGAGATCCGTGGCCACAAGCCATAAGGTCCATCGAATATCGGTGACGTAGTACGAACAGTCTGCTATTCTGCATGATTATCGAAACAATTATATGCATTAAAAATTGACTTTATTTGATTTTCATGTCCAAGACTGCGATGAACATGATTCACTTGGTCACAAACTTACAAATAGATAGTAATACGTTGTTGTTCGTTTTCAAAAGCATCGGGTGTCCTTCTTGGAAATGGCGACTTCCAGAGTGGAATATCGCAAGCCCGATCCCATAATTCACAATTGTTACGGCCCTGCGACGTAATTGGACAGTGTGACGGGAGAAATACGTTCATTGGATCAAATTCGCGGGTTTTTCTACGGCAACACCGTTAAAATTAATTTACCTCTTCGAGGCCGCTGTATTTGACAGTCATCCGCCAGTAGTTAACCGTAGAATTACGGTAATTTTTTTTACAGTGTAGAGCCTATAAACGAGGTAGCAATAGCAATAAAGTTTTGGACGAACCATCACTATTGTGATTGGAAATGTCTAACAAATTTCTTAAAGTTCCGACAAAATTTTAGGTGTCCTTAGCTTTCTTATGCATGCCAATGCAGTTAAATTCTAATAATCAAATTGAGATTAATTGCAAATTAGGTTTTTCGATTCGGTTCCGGCTTTTTCGGCAAATTGTGTCACATTGTCCATTTTCACATAAGCACATATCGGCACATCCAGAGCATGTGCCTATGTGCTCTTGCTCATTGTGTCACAGTGTGCCTTTTCACATAAGCACATATTGGCACATCCAACATGTGCCTATATGCGCTACCTGTAATGTGAACAATAGAACATAAACATGTTTAGGGAAGTCAGAATTAATAGAACAAAGAAGTCACTAAAAGGGATTCTGGGGGAATCCGAACCAGAAAAAACTTACCCCTGGGGGGGCCTTCTCGGTACTATAGCACTACGTGCTACTATTAAGATCTACGGTATGGCGGTCCTAAATAGGAGTATTGAAGAATCCATAGTAAATAAAGTCAATTTTGGTGATTTGGAGGGGGTTGTCGGATTTATTTATATAACTCTGCGAATCGGGAAAATACTCCTGTACAAAGGAACATACCTTCCGAACATACCCCTGTCCTATAAGAATGTTCAGGTCACATAGAAACCACGTGCTTCCATAGAAACCAAGGTGGCGGCCTCCAGTATACAAAATGGACGACGGAAACACGTATCACCCTAACAACACGAGCTGTACATGCGCAATTAACACCACGTACCACTATGGGGATAACGTTGCATCCTAGGGGGGTTTGATCATCCCCTACTAGGCGGGTCCTCAGGTGGCGGATAGAGGACGGCCTGCTCAATTGGGCAGGTTTGCTAATTTTTAATTGGCAGGTTTGCTCAATTGAGTTGGTTCGCTGCGAAATACACAAATACGCAGCCCCGGACCAAAATGATCAATCCTGCTAATACCATCTGGCAGGCACCTTGTTCTCCCGTGAGGTGCGTTCCGAAGGCCCCGGAAGAAGGAATCCTGGCAGTTGAGGACTCGGGCCCCGGTTAGGGCAATCTCCGGGATGGAGCCCTGGTCTCCATTTCGGAGATAATGTTCAACACACTGCTTTGGCCCCAATTTCGGGAGTAGAAGGATGGTCGGATGGTCCGTTCTGGCCAATCGGGAGCCCCCACCCCAAAAAGTACTGGGTGTCACGTCGGGGGGGGGGGGGGGGGCATTTGGTGGCCATTCAATCAATCATTTCTTTTATTCACATAACATAATTGCCATTGTGTACTGTTTTTAAACACTTTATATTTTAATAACCACTTAGTTTTGCTGCGCTGTCTGTTTCGGTTATGCATGGCAACCTTTTATTACGGTGTTTTACACAGTGATTGGTTGGATGGCCGCCATCTGAAGACCTGGCACTTCCACACACGGGCCAATCAGTCGGTGGTATGCCTCGGCATCAACACCGACTGAGTATACGGCCCCATACCAGGTATGTGGGAATGCCTGCAACCCGGTGGGTTCACTGCATGGCAGTAACCCTACCCCTTGTTGGACTCCGTGGTGGTGAACAATTTATAACATACAATATGGAAAATCAACCAACAAAAAACAAAAGACCTTTTTTAGTTACTGATATAAGGGACTCTGGCTCTGACGACGATTTAAGAGCATCTCTGATTCCACCAGAGGATAATACTCCAAAATTTATTTTACTGAAATCAACAGATGAAAATAGGAAATTAGGCACCATTAACCCCTTTGCTCTTGAAAAGACCATCAAGGGTATTGCGGGAACTGTGAAGAACATCAAAAAGATAAGATCTGGGGATATTTTAATAGAATGTATGAAACAAATTCAAGTTCATAACCTCTTGCACACAACAAAAATAACTGATTTTAATGTAAAAGCAAATTACCATAAAACTCTCAATTCAAGCAAAGGTGTTATACGAACTCGGGAACTAGCTGACATGAAAGAAACTGAAATCACACTAGAACTGAAACCTCAAGGAATTACTGCAGTGAAAAGAATTGAAATTAAAAAAGAAGGAAAAATTATACCAACAAATACATACATCTGTACTTTTGATGGCACAAGACCACCCAGAAATATTAAAATTGGTTACTTGAACGTCAAAGTGGATTTATAAAATCCAAATCCACTTCGTTGTTTCAAGTGCCAAAAGTTTGGTCATGGACAGAATACTTGTCGAGGCAAGCAAACATGTCATAAATGCAGCAATATTCATGAAGGACCATGCGAAACTGAAACATTCAAGTGTATTAACTGTCGGGGCAGTCATATGTCATCTTCGAAAGATTGCCCTGTCTGGAAAAAGGAAAAGACAATACAAAAAATCAAGTGTGAAAAGCAAATCAGTTTCAAGGAGGCCAGAGACAGTGTGTCATCCATGCCTGGCATGAATATATCAACACCATCCTATGCTGCCACATTGAAACAAAAATTACCAACACGATCGGTCGAATGTCAGACACCGTAGACATGGCTCAGCAATAGCGCCATTCCATCTTTATTACAGGCCTTTACAATACAGCATTCAGACAAAGTAGAACCTAAATCAACACAGACACCATCAGCAACTCAAACATCAACACCACAGGAAAAATCAAAAACAAATCTGCAGAAAAAACAGGAAAAAATTAACACAGAAGACAAAGTAAAGGAAACAAAATCCGAACAAAAAAATGACCAAACTAAACCAAAACCGAAACCAGAATCACAAAATCTATGTCAGAGTCAGAGACGAAAGCTGGAAAGAAACAAAAATAAAAATGAAAAACAAAAACAGTTCTCAGAGAGAACACCTAAAGCTCTTCAAGACCCTGTGACCCGCAACAGGTTTGAGGGTCTTGAAGAGACGGAGGTCGGTGAATGTATTGATGAAACGTTCGAGCTCTTACGCTCGAACCCCTCTCAGAATAAGTCCCCAAGGAAAAACTCACCGAAGAAACATACTGGGGCTATATCGCCCATACGTCCACCCTCAAAATCACCTTCCAAACATGCATAGTACACCAAAACAAAATATAATACAGTGGAATTGTCGAGGTTTTAGAGCTAATTTTAATGAACTTGGTCTTCTCAGTCAAAAGTATAAACCTGCTGCTTTTTGCCTGCAGGAAACTCTTTTAAAGAAACCCGAGGCTCAAGATCATTCGGTTTTCAAGCATTATACATCGTATAATGCATGGGCAGATGATAAAGATCTTCATATTCGTGGAACGACTGTCTTGGTTAGGAACGACATCATTCACAGTTCTGTGCCATTACAGACAAATTTACAAGCTGTGGCGGTACGCCTAACTTTAGACAAAACAGTTACACTTTGTTCTATTTACGTTTCACCAAGTAAAGCCTTACAGCTGAATGACCTTGAGCTGCTGGTCCGACAACTCCAACTCCATACATTTTGTTGGGTGATTTTAACGCTCACAGCCCCCTTTGGGGTAATTCCTGCAGTCAAGAAGATGCAAAAGGTAAAACTGTAGAAGAGTTCATTACAAAATATGACTTGTGCTTGTTCAATGATGGGTCAGATACTTACCTGCACCCCGCATCTGGTTCTTACACTTCAATTGATTTAACAATTGCATGCCCTTCTGTCTTCCTTGATTTTTCATGGAAGGCAGAAGATGACTTGTGCGGGAGTGACCACTTTCCGATTGTGTTGGAGAGTGTAGTTCCGGCGGATGATGAGAGGGTGCCCCAGTGGAATTTTAAAAAGGCTGACTGGGGCACTTTCTCATCGCTTTGTTCTGAACGCCTCGCACGGGAGAAATTTCAGGACAGTGCAGACCAGATTGAACACGTTACCACAGATTTGATTGACATTGCAAGCCAAGTCATTCCTAAAACCTCGGCAAATCCAAAACGTTTCACTAAACCATGGTTTGATACTGAGTGCAAACAGGCTATAAAAGATCGCAAGAAATTTGAGTGGGAATTTAATAAGTCACCAACTACACAAAATTTGGATAGATTACGTATAAATCGGGCAAAAACTAGACGACTTTTAAAACATAAAAAGAAAAGTTCATGGGACACTTACGTTTCGAAACTAAATCAAAACTCCCCCATCACTAAAATTTGGAAAATGATTAAAAAAATTAAAGGAAAAGAAACAAAATCAGCTGTACAACACCTAAACGATAACAACACACTCATAACATCAAAACAAGAAATTTCAAACAAATTGGCCTCCACATTTTCTAAACATTCGTCGTCTGAAAATAGTAACCCAGAATTCCTCAAACTTAAAAAACAACAAGAAAAACAAAAGATTAAATTTGCATCCAATAACTTAGAGGACTACAAGGAACCTTTCTCTATGGAAGAGTTAAGTAACTCTTTGCATAGAGCAAAGGATTCTGCCACTGGACCTGATCAGATACACTATCAACTTTTAAAACATCTGCCTCAAACTTCACTTGCACTATTATTATCTATTTTTAATGACATATGGGTGATTGGCCAGTTTCCACCTTCCTGGCGAAAAGCTACAATAATTCCTGTTCCCAAGCCTGATAAAGATCACAGCAACCCTAGTAATTATAGGCCTATTGCTTTAACAAGTTGTCTGTGCAAAACCATGGAGAGGATGATCAATGATCGACTTGTCTGGTTTCTGGAATCGAACAATCTGCTTGCAGATGTTCAGTGTGGTTTCAGAAACCAGAGAAGTACTGTGGATCATTTGGTTAGATTAGAAACGTTTATAAGAAATGCCTTTGCCAGAAGAGAACATGTGGTCGCCATCTTCTTTGATCTGGAGAAGGCATATGATACAACGTGGACGTATGGGATTTTAAAAGATCTTTTTAACATGTGGTTGAGGGGGCGTATGCCTCTTTTTATTGAAAACTTTTTGAGGGACCGCCGGTTTCAGGTTCGTGTTGGGTCAACGTTATCTGATCCTCACGGGCAGGAATTGGGGGTTCCTCAAGGAAGTATTTTATCTGTTACCCTTTTCTCAGTGAAAATCAATAGTATTATTGATGCAATTGAGAATATGGTTGATTCGTCATTGTATGTAGATGACTTTTTAATCTGCTATAGCAGCAAAAAAATGAATGCTATAGAGCGCAAACTTCAGCTGTGTTTGAATAGAATCCAGAAATGGGCTACAGAAAACGGCTTCAAATTTTCTAAGACGAAAACTAATTGTGTTCATTTCTGTAAGCTCCGGAAACACCACCTTGATCCGGAATTGAAACTAGACGGAAGTCGTATTAATGTTGTTAAGGAAGTGAAATTCTTGGGTTTGTTGTTCAACAGCAAACTGAATTTCACTTCTCATATAAAACAACTAAAGGTAAAGTGTAAAAGGACACTGAACCTTTTGAAGGTAGTTGGTAGCACTGATTGGGGTGCTGACCAAAAAACATTGCTCCATCTGTATAGATCACTTGTCAGATCAAAATTAGATTACGGCTTTGTGGTTTACGGTTCAGCAAGAAAGTCATATCTCAAACCTCTTGATGCCATTCATAATAGTGGCATAAGAATCAGCCTTGGTGCTTTTCGAACATCACCGGTAGATTCGATGCTTGTTGAGGCAGTGGAGCCTTCGCTTGAGAAGCGCAGAATTAAACTTTCACTCCAATATGTTTCAAAACTTCTTTCTAATCCGTCCAACCCTGCATACAATTGTGTCTCAGAACCTCAAAATACTGAATTTTTTGACCGTCATCAGAAACATATCCCTCCATTGGGAATTAGAATTAAACCTCACATGGAGTCTGCCAAAATTGAACCAGTTACAATAAAAGAGAACCGTGAACCACAAACTCCTCCTTGGCATCTTAAAAAGCCAACAGTTATTTTGGACCTAGCATCTACTAAAAAGTCTGAAACAAATTCTCTGCAGTTTAAGCAGAAATATGCTGAAATTAAGTCCAAGTACAGTACATATACAAGGATCTATACAGATGGATCAAAAGATGGTGACAAAGTAGCATCAGCTGTTGTCACTGATGATCATGTCACTTCAATCAGAATACCGAATCAAAGTTCTATCTTCACAGCTGAAGTTAAAGCTTTACAACTCGCACTCGAACATATCGAAAATGTACAGGAAAAGAAGTCGATTATTTTTTTGATTCTCTTTCCTCTTTGCTTGCTTTGCTCAACCCCAAGTTGAAGAACCCTCTCATTTTGGAACTTCGTGAGAAGTTAACAACTCTCATGTCTGATCAATATGATATCGTGTTTTGCTGGTTACCCGGACATGTAGGTATCGCTGGTAACACCAAAGCAGACAGTTCAGCAAAACAGGCTTTAACAAAGCCTCTCACTGATATTAACATCCCCTACAGTGATTTTAAACCTCATATTAGTAGTTACATCAAATCTATGTGGCAGGCGGAATGGGATGGGGCGACAAATAACAAGCTCCATCGCTTCCGACCAACTATTTCTGATCACTACCCTTTCAGTAACCTTTGTAGAAAAGATCATGCTATTCTAACACGATGTCATATTGGTCACACACGACTTACACATTTTTTTTTGTTAGAGGGTAATATGCGACCAGAGTGTGTTCCTTGTCAGCAAGTGTTGTCAGTGGAACACATTCTTTTACATTGTACAGATTTTAATCATGTTAGAGGGCAATTTTTCACAGTCGGATCTCTAAGAGATTTATTTTATTACACAAGCCCGCGTAAAATTATCTCATTTTTGAAAGTAATCAACCTTTTTAATAAATTTTAAAATTGTTTTTATTCTTTTAAAATTCAAGTCTCTCCATATCTATATCACAGGTTGATTTACACAGCATTGTTTGTACAACACTGACATTGCGTTTCGCACTCCTTAGTTTTATACCTCACATTTCATTTTCCATCGACTCTGTTTTTAATTATTTGATGGTGGATAATGGTCTTTTTTATAATTACATTCTTTTATCGCCACGATATAGCCTTGGCTGCTGATGTGGCGTTAAGCACCAATAAATAAATAAATAAATAAATAACGTTGCAACATGGACGCTCAAGCGGATTTCCATGACAACACAACATGGCGCCACTGGGTCACGTGACATGACGTCACTTCCGGGGTCCGGCGCCGTGGTCCGGCCAATGGGGCCTGAAAAGCTCGAGACATACTACTGATGGAGTAGCTGCGCTGACAACTATGAATGTTCGCTCCCATCACTTCCCCCAAAATGGGCTCAATGAAATATTCATGTCATAGAGCCCAAAATGGCCTCCAATATAGGCATACACACGCTACAGTCCTCAGATTTGCTCTTAATGCATTGATGTTTGCAATATTTTCTAGGGGGGGATGTTCCCTGAACCACCGGATGACATGCCCCCACCCCCACCCACACACACACACGAAAACAAGAAGAAATGAGTAGCCACGCCTACTATAGAATCATGGTTACACACCTGGTTTTGTGCCTGCCACTTAGAAAATGGTGAATGCCACAGGAATTACAACGCACTGGAATGGCCTACTACTGGGAAGTACAGTGTATAAACTCAGCAGGATTACAGTGTTGGACGCTGACTAGTTTACGGACGGTCAGAAATATTTGATGGCTTTTTTTTTTCTTTTCTTTTTTTTTGTTGTTTTTTTTTTTTTTTTGATTTGGAGCCATTTTGACGTCACTCCAAAATTTTGGCTATTTTGGACATATTTTATTAAAAACGCTACCTTGTGATTCACATAGCTCCCTATTTTTAAGATACTGTTGGGAAACTCCACACTCTGGTTTTGGGGTAATTTGAAATTGTGCGATTTTATATATTTATTTCAAGTTTACGCATTCGCTTCCAGCGATGCCGATTTATCGTCTTTTTCTTCACCTTTTATTTTCAACCTCATTTCCAGCCTCAACCTTTCGGAATTTTGTGTATATAATGTACGCAAAAACATATCTAAAGATGTCGTACCGTTATAGGAAATTGTAAACGTTATGGTCTCGTTACAGTTATTCAGGTGAAAATGTCGGCTTTTCAAGAAATGTTCAGCTTCTGATTAACACGACCGAGGATATTTCGCATTTAAATTACCTCCCCTATTCACAATACTCACAATGTATATAGTCTCTGGAAGGTCTGAATATGGCCCTTTCTGGAGACAACTGTACACACCAAAAATCTTACAATATCACTCAAATACACTCAGCCGAATGACACAGTTGATGGTTAAAAAAATGGCTCAAAATGGTCAAAATTTTCTCATTTTGGGAATAAATCTCCAATTTTCGTACATCGATAGTGATAAAACTGTGTTATAGGAATTCCTCATTCCTCCACTGAGGATTTTACAGCATAACATGATCATTCTGACAAATAAAAAACATATGGGTTTCTTATTCATTTTTTCAGAAGGCTTTCTCAAAGCAAATTTACACAAAAATGGTCCCATTTGTAAACGGCAAATTGTGAGGTCCCAAACAGGTCTGGGTTAGTCATTTAACACTTCCATGTGACCTTGACCCCCAATTGAAATGCACTTGACAATACACAGTTTGAATCAAGACCATCAATAGATTATTTTGATCATATCACCATTAATGAGAATTATTTACTAAATCCACACCACCATAAACTATAACTATAGCCCAAAATAGCCATTTGGCTGAGGATATCCAATAACCTCGGAAATGACCTTTTAATAGGAAACGAGACCTTAAGTGAAAAATAAAAAATTCTTCACATTCTCAGAAATAGTAAAGGTGCATCTGTATTTAATTCTGAGAAAAATTATATATGGCACATATGAAAAAAATGTTAACTTAGTGCCCTTAAGCCCCATGGATAGCGACAGAACGAGCACTCTGACAGCCAGTTTAATTACGTTTCTTTACGCAGTAATGCTCAGTGAGAGAAGGCCTGTTCTTTCACATTTCTGACTCTGATGAAAGTTCTGTAGAGTAAAGTTTGCATCAGGTGAAAGCATGTAACACCAGTAGTTCCCCTATTCTACCAAAGCAGTATGCTTTAACCTGAGAGGAGGAAGTTAGATTTCAATTTAGATGGATGCACAGCTGTCTCACCATGAACAATAGCTATCAAGGCAGCTGTGTTGGTATATTGGCCAATGATCAGACTAAACCAATGGTGATGGATTATTTATTTTTGATGTGCACAGTCACTTTCAGCACCAAAAGTTACATTAGGATCACACGTTACTGATAAAATTAAAACAAAACCAGAAATTATATTCATTTGTAAACTGCATCCTCCCTCAAAATGCATATTTCAGTCCCCACCCACCCACTCTTTTCCACAGCATTCTCAACTCACTTTCCTCATTTGGCTAAGCATCATTCACTGATTCTATCAATTATAATATAATGTGATCATAAAAGAAAAAAATCTATAAATCTCTTGTAAACTCATTTTCCTGCATAGCATACATTGTGTTTGCTAAAGGGTTAAAAATAGACCCATTTCAGTTCCTGACCTGATCCAAAAGACTGACATTTGAAGTATATGCTATTTGAAAAGAGCTGTGTAAATGTATCGATTAAGAATATTCAGTCCCAAATTATCTCTACTAATCAGACCACACTCTGATAATTCCCTGGAAAGTTCTTAGAAAGAGTTCTCCATATGACTGTACCAGAAAACAGCATTTTCAAATAAAATTGTGTTAAAAAACCTACATAATTCTCTTGATAACACCATTACTGGACTTGAAATACCTCAACAGGGAGAACTTTCCAGGAAATTATATCTGAACAGGGTACCACTGAAAAAAGAAAAATATGTTTTAATATTTCTTTTAGTTATCCTACAACATATTCCCACTAATACAGTTGGTTGCTATGGAGATTGGAGGCCAGAAATTGCAATGAAAGCAAACACTGTTTTCTACTTAAGGTCTCGTCGTTACAGTTATTCAGGTGAAAATGTCGGCTTTTCAACAAACGTTCAGCTTCTGATTAACACGGCCGAGGATATTTCGCATTTAAATTACCTCCCCTATTGACAATACTCACAATGTATATAGTTTCTGGAAGGTCTGAATATGGCCCTTTCTGGAGACAACTGTACACACCAAAAATCTTACAATATCACTCAAATACACTCAGCCGAATGACACAGTTGATGGTTAAATAAATGGCTCAAAATGGTCAAAATTTTCTCATTTTGGGAATAAATCTCCAATTTTCGTACATCGATAGTGATAAAACTGTGTTATAGGAATTCTTCATTCCTCCACTGAGGATTTTACAGCATAACATGATCATTCTGACAAATAAAAAACATATGGGTTTCTTATTCATTTTTTCAGAAGGCTTTCTCAAAGCAAATTTACACAAAAATGGTCCCATTTGTAAACGGCAAATTGTGAGGCCCCAAACAGGTCTGGGTTAGTCATTTAACACTTCCATGTGACCTTGACCCCCAATTGAAATGCACTTGACAATACACAGTTTGAATCAAGACCATCAATAGATTATTTTGATCATATCACCATTAATGAGAATTATTTACTAAATCCACACCACCATAAACTAAAACTATAGCCCAAAATAGCCATTGGGCTGAGGATATCCAATAACCTCGGAAATGACCTTTTAATAGGAAACGAGACCTATGGTCGAATGCTGAGGTAACGTCATAGGAGGTCATAAGGTAAGAAATAAAATGCGTTGAAATTTTTTTTAATTTTTAGGATGAAGTTGTGCTAAAAAATTAAGAGATAGTGGGTTTTTTTGTTTGTTTTTGATTTGAAGACATTTTGACGTTTTTACGTCCTTCAAAATTTTGCCTATTTGTGACATATTTGATTAAAACCGCTACCTTGTGATTCACATAGCTCCCTATTTATATGTGATTCGGCTAGGCAACTCCACACCCTGTTTTCTGGTTATTTGAAATTGTGCGATTTTATATAGTAATTTCTTGACTGGACTGGCTACGTGAAATAATTCATGAGAGGTGAGGGACGTTGTACAAACACGAGTGCGCGAATGGGCACGAGTGTTTTACAATATAGTCCCTCGCTCGAATGAATTATTTCACGTAACCAGTCCAGTCAAGCGATTACTCTGTTTATTACTTTTCATTATTAACAATAATTATATTATTTAACCCTTTACCTAACGTAACGGCCAAAACCGACCAGCGCTATTCTCACAAATCGCCAATTAATTTTCATTATTTTTTTCATTTTTTGTCTCTAAAACATAGGTTATGACCCCTCATTGGAACGAGCTCGTTCCAATGAGGGATCATAACCTATGTTTTGGAGACAAAAAATGAAAATAATAGTTATTCAAGAATTTTCTTTTGCAAGTGTTGTCTGCTTTTCATGTTAGGAAAAGGGTTAAAAAAAACAAAAAACAATGAAGTCCCCATTACACCCACGGCATTTTCTTTTTGTCTCAAAAACATAGGTTATGACCCCTCATTGGAACGAGCTCGTTCCAACGAGGGGTCATAACCTATGTTTTTGAGACCAAAAATTAAAAAATAATGAAAATTAATTGGCGATTTTTGTGAATAGCGCTGGCCGGTTTGGCTGTTACATTGGGTAAATTGTTAACGTCATTTTTTCGTCACTCCAAAATTTGATTTCGGGGAATTTCCACTTCCTGTGATTCACCTAACTCAGAAAATAAAAAATAGACAGCTGCTATATTTCACAGACTGGTCAATTGATACATGAATAGAATAGAATTGTTTTTTTATTTATCGCCATTTTTGCCGTTTTTACGTCACTTCAAAATTTATCCCAGTTTTATTAAACACCGCTGTTGTCAGACACAATGCTCCCTATTTATAAAGGACACAGCTAGGACCTGTGGAAGGTGACCACTCCACAGCGGCTGTACTGTTTACTCGTTTGCAACATTAAAAACATTTTACAACCGTTGTTATTTATTTATTTATTAGTGTTTAAGGTCACATACTTATACACAATGACTGGTCATGACCGTGGCAGTTTTTACGGGTGGAGGAAGCCAGAGTACCCGGAGAGAACCATCGAGCAACTGTCAGCTCCTCAACATTTTAATTTTGTTCAAGCTCCGCTCTAGCCGGGTTACATCGGTTGAAGACATGTGCACCATCGACGTGCAGTACGGCTTAGTACACGGCGTCATCGCGCCCCATGCAGGTAACCGGGGTAAAGTGCCTTGCCCAAGTACACAACTCCGGTTTTTCAGGACGGGGATCGAACTCTGGACCTCCAGCATAGAAGTCCAACACTCTACCACTGAGCCACCGCGCCCCAACAACAGGTGTTAATGATTTCTTTGGCATAAATGTTTTACGTGTTGCCATAAAAACTTTCCTGGTTAATGCAGACGGGCATTTCGTAAATATAAATTTAGACAGACATAGTTCCGTAACTTGTGGCAGTGACCGGAGGAGTCATGCGAAGGTAGACACCTGCTTGGAGTTTGCACATCATAACAGCAAGGTCACATGTTCACACAAGCGCTCTATCATAACCAAAGTGGTACCAAATATACACTACGGCATGTCGTCACTTCTGGTATCAGTACTGTGTTCAACATCTACGGGGCATTCTGGACCATTCTATGCTACCGACGTTACATTCGCTGACAATTTTCGCAAATAAAGGAAAACAGGAACTGATTAATCTATGTACAGTACACTAGTGGATACACCTTCTATAACAAGGTGGTGGATCAAAATATTTAGAAGCGAATAAATACTCCCATAACGTTTATATTCAATAAACCATTTTAGCATTCCACCATGTTAACATACGCGATCTGAAATGCCGTGAAATCACCTTTCTTCATTAATATTGCATTCACGTGAAGCAGATCGTATTCTTCGGTACATGTTAATGTTAATGCATTTTATGTTGCTGTTTTCAGTCTATTTCTTATTTCGAGGTACAACAGGCTACAACCGATTGTCGTGATTTAGAGCCCCCATTCTAATTATCTTGCTGGAAATTTTGCTCAATTTGCTACAATAAATCGTTAGTGACTGGTGGGCTTTCACTTAAAAAAAAATCCTAAGTTCACTAATTTTTAAAATTTTTTTTTTGCCGCAAAAAACTTAGTTCTTAACTCTCGTCGTACTCATTCCAATAAAGGACCACACGCTATATTTTTTAGGCATAAATATAAATAAATGAATGGTAATTTTCGTGAATGTATCCGTTGGGTGGTTGGTAATGTGGCGTTACTTATGGTAAAGGGTTAAAGAGTCTCTATCACCCTTCGTAGTGTTTGATTTACGAAGCTCTGAACCAAATGGCAACGGTTGGAAAATAATTCGGAGGCAGAAAAATCATTCTAGATCACCTTGACAAATCCTTTTACACCTGTTAAAAAACAAAGATAAAAACACACAAAAAAGAAGAAAACAGCAAAAGAAAAACAGCGTGCTAAAGTTTAAAAACACAATTTGACCGAGACAAATTTTATGTAGATAATACGTTTTGATACCATACTCGCCTATGTTACAACCTGTGAAAAGCCCTGTGTTAAATTTTAGCTTTTAATCCCACTACCGGTGTGAAGCTTCCAATACGGTTAAAAATTTACACCTGTAGTCGGAAGTTCATCCAACTTGACCTTTGGCATGACGCAGTTCGCCAACTTCGATACATTCACTCTTCGCGATGTTTCATTCAAACAAACGACATTTTGCGGTACTGTCTACTAAAATACCTACAATTAAATATTTAAAATAAAATTTAAGAATTGGTAATAATAATTTGATTGAAAAAGCAAGGTAAATTCAATCAACTTTGACGATGTGTCTCTTTGTCAATCAAGCATTCACGTGCAACAGGTAGTGCTACCCACCGCCGCAGATGTAAACAAAACAAACCCGTGTGTTTGCGATAGAAAGTGTCGTTTTCTCCTTTTTAAATGACAAAGTCGATTATTAAGAGCATGGTATAAATAAAACCAATAGGTACTAGGGCCTGCAATCAGATTTAAACCACTCGCAGAATAAGCGTTTTAGTCACTAACCCTTATCCTACTCGTGGTTTAAATCTGATTACCGGCCCTAGTACCTATTTATTCAATATTTTCAATATAGACAGCCATATTTTATCACGAATCAAAATTAAAATGTGAAGATAAATAATGAAAATGATTCGATTAATCGATAACCCATTTAATACACAACCTTTGTTCTCTTTAAGGATACACATGCTTTGTTCGATGAACTAACCTCAAGTGGGTAAATTGTCGATTTTTGTTTGAAACAAACAGACAAAAGATACAGCTTCCAATAATTGTTACCTGTTCAAGACATGTGCGTGCACTGTTGATAAAGCTGGTTTACAGGGTTTTTTATCCCCCGATGTTAAGATGGCGGAATGCTAAAATGGTCTATAGACGTACGCTATCAAAGTGAAGACTTGTTCTGATACACAAGAGTACGGAAATAGAATCATAGCCTATGCGCGGGTCCCATGTGCTACATTAAAAGAAAGGCAGGAAATACTAGAGGCGGGGGTAGAGTTAAGGTGTATGTGTGTGTGAGGGGGGGGGGGGAGGTGTCACACACACCAATGATGTTTCAGTGGGGACGTTTTCGCCAGGATTAGGGACTAAGATATCAATTCTCTATTGTTAGTATAATTAGATTATAGTTATATTCCAACGTGCGTAGGGCAACGACAACTTTTGCATTTTTTTACACTTTCGACATTTGCGTCTTTCAAATCTTTTGGCCTCCAGCGCATATTAAAGCGCATTCATCACGGGGCAGTGGTGACTGTCCAATGGGCTAACTGGGCTAAACCTTCGGGACCTAGATAAAAGGGTTCCCCCAAATTTTGTTCAACCAAGTTTTCTTTTTATAAAAGGGCCCCTGGAGTTTCATAATCTGCTACAGATCTGGAGGCTGCACATTGGCGGCAGTGGTTTATTATTACCACCCAGCGGTGGTTACTACGCGGAGTAGGCAGGTCCCAACTGCACGGCAATTCGTACCGCAGGAGATATAAGGGACGGAAAGGCATCTGTTTGATACTCAAATCGAATGTTGCCCAAAGAATTGGTTAATAATCCTCTCTCTATCCAAAGAGAGGGACAGTCGCCCTTCCCATACCCGGTTGTACCCCTACATCAGGGCACTGAGATTATGAGAGAACATTAGAAATAACAAAGTACCTGGACAGAACAACAAGAATATATTTAACATGACAGAACATCCACCAATCATGCACAGGACTTTGTTCGTTCTTCTTCTCATTTTGATCAACCTGTCAAGATAAAACAAAATTGTATTACCACCACAGATAGCTCAATACCGCTGTAGCTTACTCATCAATTTTGGCTCACCAGAAAGCGAATCTCAACTTTTCCTAGTTTACATCATTACGGGCCGAATCACTGTGAAAAACGTTTTGTTTCTATCTTACTGTTAGAGACGGACTGTGTCAAGGTGATCACTTTGCATTGTGTCATGAATTTATCACCACGCGACCTGATACCATTCTGCTTTGAGGATTCTTATGTTTACGAGATAACTGCTTTTTAAAGTTTGGAAGGCTGAAAAAGACACATAGACAGAGATTTGGTCTTAAACCTTTAGCTAACGAATCGCCCGCATCCGCTCGCGTAATATGCAAACTGAGCAGCTGAAAAAATTAAATTTTTCGAAATATGTCAACAAAACCATATCATGTGACCCCTCATTGGAACGAGTTCATTGCTTATTGAGCTCGTTCCAATGAGGGGTCACATGATATGGTTTTGTAGAATTTTTGTTGAAAATTTTTTTAAAAATTGGGTAAAGGGTTAAACTCAGTGTCTACCGATAGCGAAATGTCTTATCTTGCATGTTGCATGTACGAACACTTAACACCACCCTTTGGATTTGGGGTGTTAAATACGATTTGGGTATACTTCCGGCCACGGAGTTGCCGGGTAGGTAGTTTTCAACTTCGAAGTAAAGAAACAACATGTGAGTTGGTCGTGAAACGTTTTTGAATTTTTTGGCGAGACGAAGGCTATAGTGTTCTATGTGTCTAAATGTATGAACTATTTGGCACATAGCATAACAAGCTAAAGCGAAATTGGCTCCGGATGGTCACCAATTTCAACTTCTCGTCGCACACAAGTAACCGTGAGCTAAACGGAAGGCACAGCAATAGTTTTCTTTGGTGCACGGTGGTTCTCACCGGGCGCTTTGGCTTTTGGCACCCACAGAAGAGCCTGACACGATATGACGCTTGCTGTTGCAAATGTCGTTATAAAAAACCGATATATAAAAATAAATAAACAAATAAACGAGATTCATAACCATAAGTCTGTAAATTTGCAAGCCGAGTGGTTAAAACCCTTATCCTCCTCGTGGTTTAAATCTGATTGCCGGCCCCAGTACCTATTTATTCTGTATTTAAATCAGTTTCTAAAGAGAATAATTACATTGTTAATGTAGTTATACGTTTTGGGTCCAAATACTCAATTCCCATTGCTCAGCTGCATGAAAACGTCATGACCAAATGTAATTCATTTTCCAATGAATGCATTTGGTCGAACTTTGACCCGCATTTAAGACAGAGCGCAGTTGACAGAATGTAATTCGGGCGGTGTTTGGGCCGGTTTATAACTTTTAGCGCCTCTCGCAGTGATCAGTGATTATAGTTTACTGATATGTTAAATAAATTGTTTGGAACATTCCAAGTTTCGTTGCGAAAGACAGCAATTTGACAAATTTGATCAATGCCGAAAACTGACGCTCAACTCAGAGTTGTGCGCTTTGTCTTTTGTGTGAGGGTGGTTTTTCGCCTCGTTCGTTCGTTCGTTCGTTCATGTTTTATTTCGTCTTTCTTCTTTGTTGTTTGGTAAAAAGTAGTTTAAACAGTTAAGGAATGTAATTATAAGAATTGAATGCAATTTTTATAATCTTTAATCTTTATTGGAGTATGAACGTGTGGGAATGGGTAAAAATTGTATGAATCCGTTCGGGATTCATACATAATTTGTACCCATTCCCACACGTTCATACTCCAATAACGATTATAAAAATTGCATTCAATTCTTAAATAATAGTCAAACTGGAAACAAATGTGAAAAGCCAGCTTCTGTATTCTTGTACTAGACTACAGGAAAGTGCTTGAGGTTTGTGAAATGATGCGCACATCGATGATAAAAAGTCCGTAACATTTCTAAATTTCAATTTTGTTCAGGGGGGGGGGGGGGGGGTCACAAAAATTTTTTCCGGACGTCAGGCGGGGGTGGGTGGGTGTGCCTGGTAGCCGAAAAGCAATTTTTTTCCACCCTCCAAAATTTTTTTCCTGTCTGCATTTAGCCTGATTTCGCTTGAAGTAACGTCATCCAGACTCATCAGTAATCCTTATTAAGCAGTTTCGCAATATCCAAGGCCTTCTAGGGGTAGGCATGAGATGGGTACAGGTCTGGGAATTGTATTATTTGTGGTCAAATAGCAATAGAATGTTGACATATCACCAAGAATATGATCCCGTCAATATGTCTTGTGGTTTTGGATAATAAGTTAAAGTAGTTAAACTGAGTTAAAATGAATTAGGATTGTATCTAGCTGTGTATCTGATTAAAAATTAACAGACCACACCAGTTGAGCTCACTGGATCTTTAACCCTTTGCACTCTGATGACAAAATCGTCTGTATGCAACACTATATGCAGTTTCAATTTGGAGATAGCTGCCATTCAAAAATTCAACAATTTATATTTTGTTTAACGGAGCCCATGCAGGGAGCCCTGTTAAACAAAGTATACATTGCTCAGCATTGCTGCATATCTGACACCTCAAGGAGATACTTGGCATATCAAATGATAATTCGCGAAATGTGCAAATGACCAAATACAGTTCTTCGTTTAATAAAATATAATCGCTTCAGATCTGTTCAGATCTCTTTTAAAATAAAATATATATTAACTATTTCAACAAATTTAACAAATACTTGACACAAAAACGAAAAATCTTAGACAACCTGTGTCCGCTAACAAAAGTCTTTTGGGCAAGTAACTGCAAGGAAGCTTATAATTGGTATGTGTGCTACAAGAGATATGACCATATTGCTATCTGAGTTCCATATTATCCAAAGCAACATGCTAAAAGCATGTCGCTTAGGACAATATGAAACTCAGGTAGTGATAGGTTTGGTTCTGTATTTTTGTCACTGCCCAATTCATATATGTAAGTTTCATTAAAAGAAAGAAAATGCCAATGCTGGACGACGATTCAGCCGATCCACAAAAACGAAAAGAGAGAACCTGTCTCCCTGTTTTCGTTCACAAAAGTTTTTTGGGCAGAGAAGCTTATTGATATGTGTCCTATAAGAGATATGACCATCTTGCTACCTGAATTCCATATTACCCAAAGCAACATGCTAAAAGCGTGATGCTTAGGACAATATGGAACTCAGGTAGTGATAGGTTTGGTTCTGTATTATTGTCACTGACCAATTCATATATGTAAGTTTCATTAAAAGAAAGAAAATGCCAATGGTGGCCGATCCACAAAAAAGAGAGAACCTGTCTCCGCTCACAAAAGTCTTTCGGACAGGGAAGCTTATTGATATGTGTCCTGTAAGAGATATGACCATATTGCTACCTGAATCCCATATTACCCAAAGCAACATGCTAAAAGCATGATGTTTAGGACAATATAGAACTTCATTCAAATTGATACTTTGATCACATTTCTGCTGTTTAGATTGTAGAGGTTTGAAGTAGTCAGTTAAAGTTTTTGTTTTTGGAGGTGGTCGTTTACGACATGATGCAACATGCTTCTCCATATTATAAATATTATCTTTGCTGAAATCTTTTCGGCAATGTGGACATAATTTCAACTGTGTCTTCACTGTGCGTGAAGTAGCCCCCGAATCACTCATTTTGATCTACTACGTCAGTCCTGGTTTGTCCTGAAAATATTAAAAGCTGTATTCTTAACATCCGATACCTAGTGCTTTGTTGGAGAAGAGAAGGTACCACACACTCACCTAATCACTCCTCTAAATATGAATTGAACAGAGCTATTCCACGCCTCTAAACTTCCATAACCAAGAGTTTTACCTGTTGTTTCTAGCTGTGTCTGGCTGTTTTTATAAATATATTGGACAGTATTGGGTAGAAAAAAGCATACTTGCTGATACTTGTTTATAAAACCCGGCTTGTGACAATTTATTGGACAGTGCCAATAGGCAGTCTCCAATAAATTGTCACAAACCAGCTGTGCAAACAATTTTTTTTTTAAAAAAGGACCCATTTTAGAAGAGATATCAACCCTCTCAATCCATGATTAGAAGAGCTATTTGGCTCCTCTACATAATATTGCTTAAAAGTCTGAACACCTACAACTTTCCACTCTGTTAAGGACAGATAAAAAGAACCACCACTGTAGGACTTCACAAGCCGATTACTCCAATTTCAGGTGTGGGGGGGGGGGGGGGGGAGGGTCCTCCATTTGAAAACGGAAGAAAATTTTTTTCCTGTCAAAAATGGGTGGGTGGGTACCTGATGAGCTGAAAGTTTTTTTTTTGCGCCTGACGTCCAATATTTTTTTCCTGACCCCCCACCCCCCCTCCTGTTTTGATATAAAATTCTCATAACCTTTGTGTTAAATTCGCTGACAGCTTTAGGTAATTAAGGGGAGCTAACTTTCATGTAATTCTCTTCCAATTACGAAAATTGTCAGCAATGAACGACTTTCATTTTCTGTAATAAGCACTGGTGATCTGGCAGTGTTTCTTCTCCATTTCTGGTGAACACACGCCATGATAAATGTTGCTTATGAAATCTCTGAAATCGACAGCCGCACCGTGCAGATCGTTGGCTGTTAAATAATTTATGAGATTCTTGTAACGTTAATCCTTCACCCAACGTGACGGAAAAATCGGCCAGCGCTATTCTCAAAACTTGCCAATTAATTTTCATTATTTTTTTCATTTTTTTTCTCAAAAACATAGGTTATGACCCCTCATTGTAACGAGCTCGTTCCATTGAAGGGGCATAATCTATGTTTTCGAGAAAAAAAATGAAAAAAAATTAGTTATTCAAGAATTTTTTTTTTGCAAGTGTCGTCTGCTTTTCATGTAAGTGAAGGGTTAAAGTATATCTGGTAGAAAATCTACCTGCAGTGTTTTTGTTGCGAACCACATGTTGTATAGACGTTTTTTGTACGCTTTATTGCATGTTAATGTCTCATGTTAACCCTTTACCCAACGAATCGCCCGCATCCGCCAGCTTAATATGCAAATTCAGCAGCTGAAAAAATATTATTTTCCGAAAAAATTCAACAAAACCATATCATGTGACCCCTCTTTGGAACGAGCTGGTCGAGCTCGTTCCAAAGAGGGGTCACATGATATGGTTTTGTTGAAATTTTTTGAAAAAAATTTAAAAAATGATATTTAAAATAATAAATTTTGATATCGTCTGCATTGGGTAAAGGGTTAAGGCTATTTTCACGTAACGCTGACATATTTTAGGCAAAACTTCTTGATTATGAAATTCAAGTAACCTCCGAATAACACAGACATATTGACCTAAAAAATGAAAGCTGAAATGGGGGCAAGAAACATAAAATCTGTCTATGGCTGAAGTTGCTGTGGGTATCCAAGAACAAGCTAGGACAACAGAAAAGTCGAGGGGGCAACAGAATTCATGTTTGAACAAAGTATTCAAACTGTCTTTGTTTTATTTAACACTAACGCTGCCGAAGGCGACTATTGTCACCAATGTTATGCTGATTATCTGTACGTTCTGGTATGCGCAGATCTTACCTGATTAATTGTTGGAAAAGGCTTGAACCCTTTCCAACAATTAATCAGATGATAGAGTTTCAAGTATATCATAAATCTTATAAAACTTCCTCGCATACAGGCGTACATAGAGGTCCTCCAAAGTCCAGATATAGCTAAAGTGGGCGTGATAGTAAAAGCGTTAAGGGAAACGTAATATTCCTCCTTCTTGACATACAAGATATGATGAGATTATTGTGATCCTCGATGATTCTGGAAGTGGGATGGGGAAATCTCACCCGAGGGGTAAGATATTTGAACCAGACCCGTATCTTGCCCCGACGGTGAGATTTCCCCATCCCCACCTTCAGACTCATCGAGGATGCTTTTTCTCCCCACACACGAGGATTACGTCATTATCGATAATTGGCGGTCACGTGCTGACATTTCCAATTTATCAAGTCGTAGTCCTTTCGAAAAAACGAACAATTTCATCGAAAGATCGTACAAAAGTTAGGTATATACCATAGGTATATACTGCAAAATTGATTTGTAACACTGTCCGTTAAGGGGTTAATGAATTTGCGCGTGTCAAACTATAATGTAAAGGGCATTGTGAGATTATTGATCGATCGATAAATTCGCGCAGTGATATTATTCAAATGGGCCTTTGTTTTGCTGTCCGTCTCTTTATTCCTTTTCTCCGCGACAAATTCGTCAGTTTTTATATTTGCAAATCGTGAAGCCATTTTGTTTATTTACAATTGTGCAGACGATGATGAAATAGTTCCGGCGACCTAATAAAATATGCAAATGAGTATGTCACGTGAGGTGCTGCTGTCTCACCCAGGACACGCGTGTTTCACGTACAGTGGGGGGAGAAAGGTTTATTCAGCAAAAACACCAAGGACAGGCAGATTGCATGATGTACATAACAATAACAATAAACGTGAAGATAATACATAAATATATTTTGGTACGAAATGATAGTATTAACTGTTGTCGTAGTATGTCATATGTAGAACTAGAGAAACTGAATTTACTGCACCCAGTAAATTCAAGTCTGTGTGAAAAGGCTTAAAGTATCAGGAATAAACTATACAGAAAAAGAATTTATGGAGGCTTATTTTCAGGAGTAAAATATTTTTAAACAAATCAGAAATGGGTTTTCGTTAACAGTGTTTACAGATATTCATACTGGAATCAGAACAATTATTTATAAGAAACCAGAAAAGGCATATATGTGACCAGCATTCAAAGGATTCGATACTCGAATCAGAAATGGACATTTTTGGCTCTGCCCACTAATTTGAGTGATGAAATACGTTCATAAACTTTAGAAATGCATTAAGGTGTAATAAAATTCATTTCCCAGTATTTCCGAATAATACGCACTTGATGACTTTGGTGACCTCTTTCAGGCGGACCCCTAGGTGACCTACGTGACCTTGACCGATATTTTGAATTTCCATCAAGTGTCGACTCATTTGGTGTTAGTTCCAGGTCCATTCATCATACCACGATTGAGATATGGGCATGACCCACTTTCAAAAACGTTGGCTACGCCCACTTTTTTAACATAAAAATGCATGTATGGACCTCAGGAATGCTTTGGGGGTCAAAAAATGTGATTTCCAGCAATTATGAAAAATGCACTTAATGACCCCTAGTTGACCTCCTTGAACCTGACCCATATTTTGAATCTCCATCAAGTGTCTACTCAATTGGTGTTGGTCCCAGGTCCATACGTCATACCACGCCTGAGATATAGGCGTGACCCACTTTCAAAAATTTTGACCACGCCCACTTTTTTACGTCAAAATGCATGTGTACGTCAGGAATACTTTAGGGGGTCAAAAAATGTGATTTCCAGCAATTCTGAAAAATGCCCTCAATGACCCCTAGGTGACCTTGACCCATATTTTGAATCTCCATCAAGTGTCGACTCATTTCGTGTTGGTCCCAGGTCCATACGTCACACCACGCCTGAGATATGGGCGTGACCCACTTTCAAAAGTTTTGGCCACGCCCACTTTTTTACGTCAAAATGCATGTGTCAGGAATACTTTAGGGGGTCAAAAAATGTGATTTCCAGCAATTCTGAAAAATGCACTCAATGACCCTTAGATGACCTCCGTGATCTTGACCCATATTTTGAACCTCCATCGAGTGTCGACTCATTTGGAGTTGGTTCCAGGTCTGTAGGTCATACCACGCCTGAGATATGGGCGTGATCCACTTTCAAAACACCCCTGCAGACACCCCTGATACCCCAGGAATCTGAAAAACATAGGTGGCCGAGAACTTGTGGCTGTCTATCTGCGTGCCAAAAATCAACGAGATAGGGCAATTCATTTTCGAGTTATCTTGCGGACAAAAAAAGTGATGAGAAGACAGAAGACAGAAGACAGGAGAAGAAGAAGAAGAAGAAGAAGTAGAAGAAGAAGAAGAAGAAGAAGAAGAAGAAGAAAGAAAAAGAAAAAAAGAAGAAAAAAAGAAGAAAAAAAAGAAAAGAAAAAGAAACCGTGCAAAAACAATAGTCTGTGTGTTTCACACAGACTAATTAGCCGTTACCGGCAACCATTACTGCTGATGGAGCTTCAGCTCACGTCGTTTAAAGAAAAGCAGGATCATATTACAGATGATGTTACACAGCTTGGGTTTATTTTTTCTATCAAGAATATGAATTTTTCCTCTGCGTTCATCACAGAGAAGTTCTGGTTTTCAAGCTCTAATCTGCGAAATACGTTATTTCGGATAAACCCATATTCTGCACATTCCATCACGAAATGCAGTTCAGTTTCAAACGCTCCCGAGTCACATGATTTGAGAAATCTTCCGTTTACTGGGGTCGGAGGCTGAATATGCCTGCCCTTTTCGATCATTGAACAATGATTACTGATACGTAATCGAGTAAACATAATTTATGCTTCGAGTGATGCGGTGTTTGTCTAATACGTTTCTAAGGTGTAAGCATTCTTGAATTGTCTATACGTTCTCAGTTTATTTGATCCCCATTTCTTAGTTTCATCATGGATATTGTTATAAAAGGCATCGCGGTGAAGATTTTGTAGTTTCTCTTTTACTTTATTAAAGTCATGGAGATTTATTATTTATTTATTTATTTATTTATTTATTTATTTATTTGTGTTTAAGGTCATATACTTATGCACAATGGCTAATCATGGCCGTGACAGTTTTACGGATGGGGGAAGCCGGAGTACCCGGAGAGAACAACCGAGCAACGACGAGCAGCTGTCATCTCCCCAACATCGTAACTCCTCACTGCAGCATAGGCAGGGTTAGATCGGTTGAAGACATGCGTACCATCGAGGTGCAGCACGCCTTAGTACACAACGTCATCGTGCCCCCATGTGAACAATCGGGGTGAAGTGCCTTGCCCAAGGACACAACGCGGGAGTCCGAATCGATCGCTCAGATGGTCACCCATCCAAGAACTAACCGGGCTCGACGTTGCTTAACTTCGGTGATCTGACGAGAACAGTCATGTGGATGGACTATTGGGTTGTTATTAGCAAGAACGTCCCGATATTTCAGCCAAATTGAATTTGGCTTTAAATATTTTCGGCTTCTCACTGAGCATCCAGTAATAATTTAGATCACGGAGATTAAAATAATTTTGGCATACATTTTACAAGTTGCATCTTTGCGTCAATATATAATGGATATTGTCCAAGTTCATCTCTAACTGCATGATTGGATGATTTACTGTTTACGCCAAGAATAGACTTGTAGAACTTGTACACATTCACATGGGGTGGTATCAAAATTGATTTCATTTATCTCAGAAGCCCAGAGTTAACTTCCATACATAAGCATGGGTTTTATTAGAGAATCAAACAATTTTAACAAGATGCCAATAGAGGGAGACCATTTCTTCTGAAAGGTATTAAATAAGCTATGTAAGATCTTTAACCCCTCCAGCCTAAGCTCCCGTTGGGCGATTTGTAATTTACCATTGGATAAGAAAACAAGTCCAAGATGCGTATATTCGGGAGTATAGTCGATTGTTTGAGTGCCGATTTGGAATTTAGGAAGATTAGTCTCTATTCGAGAATGGAATAGGATGACCTTTGTTTTATCAACATTAACGATAAGTTTATTTTCATCGTAAAATTCGATTAATTTATTTAGTGTGTTTTGGAGTCCTCGCTAAGGGCTAAGTCATCGGCAAACAAAAGATGATTTAGTGGTGAACTATTAATGATGATAGGGGAGCATTCGTCATTAAAGCATAAGCCCAAGTCATCAATGAAAATTTTAAAAAGTGTCGGCGAGACACAGCCTTGCCTTACGCAGGGGTTGTCGATAACCGGGGTGGTCCTATACCCCGGATGGGTTTTACGGGCTTATTCCCGTTCACCCTGCACATCGATATTAATTAATCTGCCGCCGCACGTTATAGGCTGTTTCAAAATAATGCTCGTAAGAAGGGTTGACCTTGACGGTGTGTTGTGTTAGTCACCCCAAGTGTACCAATATATAAGCATTCCAGCAATATATTATTTGCAAATCCAAACAACATTTGGCCAGTGAATCCCACCTTCGGTCGCTTCAGTCCGTTTCTTCTACTTCCACCATCTTCCTACCCGAAGGCTTGCCTTCGGGTTGGAAGATGATTGAAGTAGAAGAAATGGACAGGACAGTGACCACATGCTCTTCTAAACAAGTCACTATAGTGTCACGGTGTATTTACCGATATACGATTGTTACTTTTCCTCACATTTTGTTGAACTCTGGTAGCCTTGAGAATTTGTGCGACTCCACTTTTATTGATCTTCCGCCGCCTCTGACAATGACCATCACAATCATCACGCCGATCTTCGAAACAGTGACCGCCGATGCTGTTATGTGTTAGATAAATATTATATATTTGTCTGTGTCTTTTTGTTATATAATTGCTTTTAAAAAGTCGTAAAAACACTCGTGTATGTTTGTCTGTGAACTTTTGTTAGAATTTTCCTTTAAAGAATCGTAAAACACAAATGTATATTGTCTATGAACTTTGGTTATAATGTGTATTTTTTATAATCTTTGTCTGAATAAAAATTTAAGTCTGAAAACTGAACTGAATTCACTCTCGTTTATATGTATTTTGTTATAATGTATATGTTTTACCATCTGTGTCAGTCTGTATCTGAATAGAAATCAAAGTCTTAAATGAAAGTGTCAATGACACTGCAGCTCAACTTGTTTAAGACATGTACATGTATAGTATGTGACACAGCAATGACAAACATCTAGGTAATGACCTGATAACAAAGGTACATGTAAAGTATTGTAACGGTCTGTACATAAATGCTGACCGTAGTCTGTAACAAATATATAGGTAAAGTATTGTAAAAGTGGGGTGACAGTTAAATATTAAAAATATTTTTTCTCATAGCACAGTGATAACAAAGGCACACCGAAACACTCGTTCCTGTCACAAGATGATAACAAAGGTACTCCAAGAAGTTTCGTGAAGATCAGTTCATAAATACAGACTTTAGCCCGAACCGTATTGACATGTGCACTTACTGTGTATAAGTAGCACTGAACAAATCAAAGTTCATCTATTTGCATAATTTCTGCACGAGAAAAAAACCCGTATTATATGTGATGTATTCCATGTTACTAAACATTCCTACAAAAATTTATTCAGATCAGAACTTTCATACAGAAGTTCTGTACAAAAAACTGATTGCACTAATTTTGGTACAAAAAGGCTGCTGACGGCCATCTTGAATTTTGGACCGCACCCAAAAACACTCGTTCTCGTCCCACGGTGATAACAAAGGTACCCAAGAAGTTTCGTAAATATCGGTTCATAAATACAGCCTCTAGCCTGAGCCGTATTGACATGTGCACTTTCTGTGTACAAGTAGCACTGAATAAATCAAAGTTCATGTAATTTGCATAATTTTTGCACGAGAGAAAAACCCGTATTATATGTGATGTATTCCATGTTACTAAAAATTCATACAAAAACTTATTCAAATCAGAACTTTCATAAGGAGTTCTGTACAAAAAACTGATTCCACTAACTAAAGTACAAAATGGCTGCTGGTGGCCATCTTGAGTTTCGGACCGCACCCAAAACCACTCATTCTCGTCCCACGGTGATAACAAAGGTGCCCAAGAAGTTTCGTAAAGATCGGTTCATAAATACGGCCTTTAGCCCGAGCCGTATTGGCATTTGCAGTTACAGTGCATTAAATAGATCAAAGTAGTCTAATTTGCATAATTTTTGCACGAGAAAAAAACCTGTATTATATGTGATGTATCCCATAGTACTAAACATTCACACACAAAATTATTCAAATCAGCACTTTCATGTGGAAGTTCTGCACAAAAATCTGATTGCACCTAATTTTGTACAAAATGGCTGCCAGTGGGCAGCTTGAATTTCAGACCGGACCCGCATAACACTCGTTCTCGTCCCACGGTGATAACAAAGGTACCCAAGAAATTTCGTAAAGATCGGTTCATAAATACGGCCTCTAGCCCGAGCCGTGTGTACGGCGCGACGGACGGACGGACTACGGGCCATGACAATACCTCAAATTTGGCCTCGCCAAAGTTGAGCTAAAAATGAACTGAATTCACTGTCGTTTAAACTGCCTAACTAATCAGAACAAAACTTTCGTCGGCCAGTCTTTGATGTTGAGGTTTATCACACCTTCTACACCTGAACTGGAAACAATAGATGCAGGGTGAA
Organism: Pictodentalium vernedei; assembly: GCA_031216915.1. Taxonomy (NCBI): domain Eukaryota; kingdom Metazoa; phylum Mollusca; class Scaphopoda; order Dentaliida; family Dentaliidae; genus Pictodentalium; species Pictodentalium vernedei. The sequence goes on along the minus strand of CM062293.1, from coordinate 310,331,915 downwards.
CGGGAATGGCCCTTTTACGTGGTAGTAACTTGACGGACACATAGATTGCAAAACTTGAAATTGTGAGATAACGAATGATACCGTATCTGAACAATCAACATGCCTGCACGTGAACAGACATACTCAATCAAAAATTGAATCATGAAATCGCCTATGGTCGAAGGAATTATGAGGTCAAATGTTTTAAAACAATGCATAGAAAATGTTTTCCAATGCAAATTCAGGTTTTTTTCATGATATTTTGTGAAAAGTTCATGGTTAACCTTTCTTTACAATGTAACGGTTAAAACCAGCCAGTGTTATTCACAAAAATCACCATTCAGTTCTCATTATTTTTTCATTTTTTTGTCTCAGACACTTAGCTTCTGACCCCTCGTTGAGCTCATTCCAATAAGGGGTCATGAGGTATAGTTTTGTCACAAAAAAAATGAAAAAGAAAAGTTATTAAAGAATTTTGTTGGCTAGTGTCGTCTGTCTTTCGTGTAGGTAAAAAGTTAAAGTATCTGTCATCAAACATTTTACCATGTTATCATCACATGACGCTGTTATTGACACGTCTTCTTGGTGTTTTGGTGGTATCATGTTGAAGTTATTTTCAAAATGCATGCGAGTGGAGGTGTTTGTAGTCGTATTATGTGCTCTAGTTCGTTTTTCAACATAATTCAACCCGAAGGCTGTTTTTCTGTTATGTTAGTAGTAGTTAGGGGAGGCATTATAGACCAAAGCATTTTTAACACTGAGTTTTCCATAGGGTCCATTGCCTTAGTGTTAAATTGTGAAACTTATAGGCCAAAACTTATAGACCAAAATGTCTGTAACTTATAGACCAAACATGTATGCACTGTGCCACCGGTGCATACATGTTTGGTCTATAAGTTACAGACATTTTGGTCTATAAGTTTTGGCCTATAAGTTTCACAATTTAACACTAAGGCAATGGACCCTATGGAAAACTCAGTGTTAAAAATGCTTTGGTCTATAATGCCCCCGCATCATGCTTTATGACCAGATCCTATAGTACATTTCTGGCTTATAAGTTTCCACTGTACATTAATTTATTTTTTGTAGTTTGCAAATTATTTTTCTATTTTGCAAGTTTTTATTTTATAAGGAAATATTTTATGTACCCCAGACCTGATTTTTTTCTTTGGCAAACCAATGTCTATGGGAGTTTTCACTGTTAAATCTGTGTTTGTCACCACTGTTTTTCCCCATAGACAATCCTGGAGGGGTAATTGCAACATTTTTTATTCCAAACTTGTTTTAGGATATCTCTCATTGATACAACTCTCATTATCAACAGTCACTCACAGAATGGGTAATGGAACTGTGTCTCTCTTTCTGAGACTTTTATTTGTTTAGAAAGAAAAATCTCTTTCCAATATTTTGTAGCCTTGAAAAAGGCTGTTCAATTCTGTATCAGGTAAGATGTAAAAATTGTCATTTCTCCCTTCCCGTCTTGTTAAATATCCACTCAAGTTACATTTGTTTGTCCCATGGGTATCTCTCCGATTTTAAAAAATGACACAATAGCGCCGGTACTTTGAGTTTTTCTGAATGCTTATCAACTTACAATATCAAGTCGATAGTCCCTAGTTGTAATTTCATATTCACACAAATCATATTTCATATATTTGTACGAATATGAATCTGCAAATACAAGAACGCTATCTGTTATTTGAGTTGTAAACAATTTACTGTTAATCCTATTACAAATGTAGTGAACAAAATACACCAATACCTTCAAAATGATTCAAGTAAAATATCCAATATAAGCGATGAATTAATTGTAATCTAAAAGTTATCCGAACAATTATACTCCTATGATAAACAAAATGCGTGTTGAATTGTAATGTTAGGTATTAGAGTCGATTTTTTCCTGGAAAATAAACGTCACGAAACACAACGTCATTTTCTGGGAAGTGGTTTAAATATAGCGCGTCTTCACTGAAAATAACCACTGCTTGGCAAATCAAAAAATCAATACTGACTTAACATTGCGTGTTATATCGACACCAGAATAACTCCTGAAATATTACTTTCCATCAATGAAATGTGATCGACCAACTTGATGTTTTAAATAAATGAGTTTCCCACGACTTATACCATGCATTTAACAAGCAGAACAATTTATTATTTTTTAGAACAATGGGTCAAGCACTCCCGACATATCCGTACTTTTACCTATTTATTCGAATATCTTCGCTCATAATTATTCTATCTGGACATATTATATACCATCGTGAAGCTTGTCAACTGCAGTTTAAGATGATATCTTAAGCGATACAATCGATTTGGAACTAAAATGTTATCGACTGTTATCTGCCAAAAGAAACACAAAACCATATTCAACACAGGCACCCCATTAAATGCACTGACACACTATTTAAATGTACATCCATTTGGTTACAAACAGTTTTGATATCTATTGCACTCAATAACCTCTGGATACTATACACCAGTTGTTAAATGCGTTTAGTGTTAGAGTCGATTTCCTGGAAAATAAAATGTCACTTAACACAACGTCATTTTCTGGGAAGTGGTTTAAATATAGCACGTCTTCGCTGAAAATAACCACTGCTTTGCAAATCACAAAATCAATACTGACTTAACATTGTGTGTTTTATCAACACCAGAATAACACCTGAAATATTATTTTCCATCAATGAAATGTGATTGACCAACTTGATTTTTGAAATACATGAGTTCCCCGCGATTTATACCATGCATTTAACAGCAGAACAATTTATTATTTTTTAGAACAACGGGTCAAGCACTCCCAACATATCCGTACTTTTACCTATTTATTCGAATATCTTTGCTCATAATTATTCTATCTGAACATATTATATATCGTCGTAAAGCTTGTGAGCTGTAGTTTAAGATGATATCTTAACCACCACGATCCGTTTGGTAATTAAAAAGTTATAGACTATTATCTGTCAAAACAAACACAAATCCATATTCAACACAGGCATTCCAACCATCGTCGTTAAGCTTGAGTGACTTTTTCTGAGACATCCGTGTTGGATATTTAAAATCTCAATATGGCGGGAAACAGTTCATTTGATAGTGAACCAGCGAGGAGAGAAGATCGTTCTTTGTACAGATGAAGTGGATAAGAAGATCATGGCGCAGTTGGAATTCAGATTCAATTCAAAGAGGTATGAACCTCATAGTTCCCTTATGTTTTGGCGAAATAAAATACTTTGTGGTTACAAAAGTTAATTGTAGTTGAAGGGATTCAGCTACAACTTTGGTTTAGGGTTCCGAGCTGAGTTTTTTCATAGCGAAAAACACGGAAGAGAGAAAAACTTAGACGTATCCCCTGTAATCACAAAGTATGCAAATATTTCACACCAATGTGTTTTTTAAAACCACCAAGTAATACATTTGAAATGGTGTAATGCAATTAGCTTTTGTGTTGCACTTAAGTTTCCACTGTACATTAATTTAATTTTTATGTTTGCAAAAGTTTTTATGAAAAAACTTTTGCAAACATAAAAAAATATTTTTTGTTCTGAAATGTTTTTTCTGTTTTGCAAGTTTATTTTTTAAGAACATATTTTTTGTGTTTGTAAATTATTTTTATGACAAAAACTTTTTCATAAAAATAATTTACAAGCACAAAAAATATGTTCTTAAAAAATAAACTTGCAAAAACAGAAAAAAACATTTCAGAACATAAAAATATTTTTTGTTCTGAAATGTTTTTTCCATTTTGCAATTTTGTGTTTGTAAATTATTTTTCTGAAAAAGTTTTTGTCATAAAAATAATTTACAAACACAAACTTGCAAAACAGAAAAAACATTTCAGAACAAAAAATATTTTTTATGTTTGCAAATGTTTTTTCTATTTTGCAAGTTTTTTTATTTTTATAAATAAATCTCCCCGAGTTGGAAAACATTCCTGTCTGTTACACCCAACGACCTCTGGATACTTTACACCAGTTGTTAATGTTGATTGAAAGATACACTAACAAATAAAAGCTATAAAATATTTACCACAGGAATATTTCCCATAGAGTGAATGGATTACATTTTATGACTTTTCAAATGTGTATAAGAAACATTTATTAACAGTATAATTCAGTGGGTATTAAACGTACATTTAAATGCACATTTAAATGTACATTAAAAATGTATAAAAGGAGGAAGAATCTTAGGTTGATTCACACTTGGGTTTTTGACTTCAAGAAGACAAGACATATTTTCACAGCTTTCCAGTTGACAGAGACGATAGAAGAAAAGATGAAGAGAGCCATTGAAGAATACAGTGAGACAGAGAGTGAAGTAGATAACAAGAAACAGAGAGTAGAATCAGCTAAAGATATACACACCATCCACCCACTCCAACAAAGAACATCAAGAAAATTCCGTTCCAAATCCCATGTATGCAGAATAACATTCAAACAATTTAATCAGAAGAATCCATTTGACATCCTTGGAAAAGTATTTGACAGTATGGTAGAAGATATTAAAGAAGAATGTGGTGTAGAAGACAATGATTCGATGAGAATATCAGTTAACCACCCAGGATTAGAAATAGGTATATTTATCCCATTTACTAAGGCTTCGGCTATCACTGGTAACACCATATTAGATGAAATAGAAAAAGTTGTACAATCAAATGATAACTTTACTATCCATGATGGGCAATTATCTTTAGAAATAACACACACTTCTCTACCACAAGGGTCTGGGCGACACGCACGAATTTCATTTTCATCTGTTGATAAAATGGTGGGAAACAAGAAAAGTATTATTGAAATTAAAAATGTTAATGATTCAATGTGTCTCGCACGGGCCATTGTAGTGGGAAAGTGTCATGTTGATAGAGATAATTCTGATCTTTGGCAAAAGAAATGGAAAAATATTAGATATTCTGATAGACCGACACAAGAGTTGGAAGCTAAGACATTGATGGACAAAGCAGGTCTTGATTATAATATTCCTTGTGGATATGAAGAATATTATAAAATACAAGACCTGCTTTACCCAGAGTATGTCATCAAAATTCATCCACAGTATGCAAAAAGTGAATTTTTATTCAAACCTCCAGTTACCACCACTGATAGTAAAGTTATTCATATTTACCACCATGACCAGCATTTTGATACTATCACAACAATTAAAGGGTTTTTAGGATGCTCCTACTATTGTGAACTTTGCAGTAAAGGGGTCCAACAGAGAGAACGTCACATGTGCCCTTTTGGTTGTGTTTGCTATGCTCCAACAAAATGTATTCCTGAACATCCCACTACCTGTTACAGTTGCAATAGACAATTTAGAAGTTTATCATGCTATAATAACCATATCACTAGAAAGGGAAAAGAAGAAAAAACAATTTGTCAATTAGTTCAAAAATGTAAAACATGCAATTCACTAATATATCCGACAAAAGGAAAGCACATCTGTGAAGGATTCAAAAAATGTAAATATTGTCAACAAATAGTTAATTCTGATCACCAATGTTTCATTCCAAAATACACTTCACCCGATGATGAAAAATTACCAAACATTCCATTTGTATTTTTTGATTTTGAAACCACACAAGACTCAGGAGTTCATATCCCAAATTTCTGTGTTGCTCATCGTGCATGTGGGGAATGTATTTGCAAATCTATAGATCAAGAATGTATTTCCTGTGAAAAATTTGGATATAGGCAATCAATATTTAAAGGGGTATCTACTTTATCAGATTTTTGTGATTGGCTTTTCAGTAAGGAACATAAAGGCACAACAGCTATTGCTCACAATTTAAGAGGTTTTGATGGACAATTTATTTTAAGACACCTCATTGAAACTGGTACAACAACTCCTGATGTAATTATGAATGGGAACAAAATTCTTTCACTTAAAGCTTGTAGTATTAGACTTATAGATTCTTTAAATTTTCTTTCAATGAGATTGGCACAATTTCCCAAAACATTTGGCTTGACAGAATTAGCAAAAGGTTATTTTCCCCATTTGGCAAACACACAAGCTTATCAAAATTATATTGGTCCTTATTTAGATCCAACATTGTATATGCCAGATTCAGTGTCTCCATCAGATAGGGAAGATTTTATCAAGTGGTACAACCAAAAATTTACTAGTAATGCCAGATTTGATTTTCAAAAAGAAATGGAATTATACTGTAAATCAGATGTAGATATCTTGCGTAGGGGGTGTGGGGAATTCAGACAAAAATTTATAGATAGTGATGGCATAGACCCCTTGAGAGAAGCATTTACCTTAGCCGATGCATGTACAAAAGCTTGGAGAAAAAATTCACTTCCAGAAAACAAAATGGCAATCATTTCAGACATAGGTTACCCTGCTAAAGTCAAATACTCCATTAAAGCCATTAGATTTTTACAGACAGTTGCACAGGAAGAAAACATACATATTCAACATGCACTCAATGGCGGGGAAGTTAAAATAGGGGGATATTATGTTGATGGGTTTCACAAAGACACAAATACAATCTTTGAATTTTATGGATGTATGTGGCATGGGTGCATGACATGTTACAAAGACAATACACATGAGAAAAATCCAATCAATTTGCTAAGTTACCAAACTCTCTACAACAATACACAGGAACACATACACCATTTAGAATCATTGGGGTATAACATGAGAATAACATGGGAACATGAACTTGATGATTTTTGCAAATCAAATCCTGAAGTAAAATCAACATTAAATTCAGTTTTTCCAAACATGGATCCTATTAAACCACGTGAAGCATTATTTGGGGGGAGAACAAATGCCATTAAATTACATCATAAAATAGACCAAAACACAGACAATGAAATAAAATACATAGATATCTGTTCACTCTATCCTTATGTCAATAAACACAGAGAATATCGAGTAGGTCATCCAAATATACTCACAAAAGAAAACATAGACATGAATAATATAAGACAGTACAGGGGACTTATCAAATGTAAAGTTTTACCACCACAATCTCTACACATGCCAGTATTACCAATTCATTGCAACAAGAAAATGTTTTTTACACTTTGCAATACATGTGCAGAACAAGAATTAGACAAATGTGAACACACACCAGATCAACGCAGTATTACAGGTACATGGACATCTGTTGAACTTTTTAAAGCATTGGGGATGGGATACACATTACTTGACACTTATCAGATTTGGCATTGGGAAGAATGGTCTTCAGAAATTTACAAACATTATGTGAACAAATATTTAAAAATGAAACAAGAAGCCAGTGGATATCCAGATTGGGTGAAATCAGAAACAGACAAAGATACATTTAAGAAAGACTATGCACAAATTGAAAACATACATTTGGAAAATATTGAAAAAAATCCAGGACAAAGATCATTTGCCAAAACCATGTTAAACTGTTTATGGGGGAAAAGTGCACAAAACAATTTAAAAACAAAAACAGAATACATACAAGACCCATCAAAATATTTTGACCTGATACAAGATAAAGACATCATTATTAAAAATGTTGAATTGTTTGATCATGATAAATGCATTTTAGTCAATTACACAAAGTCTACAGATGTTTATGAACCTCACAAATCAGCTCATGTTGCAGTTGCATCTTTTGTCACAGCTTATGCATGAATGGAATTATATAAAGTAATAGGACGTTTGGGTAGACGAGTATTATATTTTGACACAGACAGTTGTATTTACATTCATAACCCCTCACATTGGAATCCACAAATTGTAAACAGTAGGTTAGGTCAATGGACAGATGAACATCCAGATGCAAAAATTATTGAATATGTAGGTTTAGGTCCAAAAAATTATGGTTACAAATACATTAAAGATGGTCAAATACACACTTCCTGTAAAGTTAAAGGAATCACATTAGATTACAATACATCACAGAAAGTCAATTTTGAATCCATGGTGGAATGTGTACAAGACAGACATAATTACAAAATGAACATTGAATACACACATAGAATTAAACGCAACAAGAACAGACAAGTCACAAGTGAAAGACAAACCAAAACATTCAGATCTGTGTACACAAAACGTTTTGTAGTGGATAAATATGACACAAGACCTTATGGGTTTAAGGTATAAAAATTACTCTTTGGAATTCTCATTTCAAGTTTGAACAAGAACAGACATGTCACAAGTGAATTACAAACCAAAACATTCAGATATGTGTGCACAAAACGTTTTTGTAGTGGATAAATATGACTCAAGACCTTATGGGGTTAAGGTATAAAAGAACCCTTCAGATTTCTCATTTTAACTTTGAACACTGAGCAGGCAAGATGTCTCTACCACTCAATCCTACTTATCCTATATACTTGTCAGAGTTAAGAAGACTTTCGAGTTTTAGTATGACTACAAATCCTATTTTAAAATCCAAGAAAGAAGAATTAGCTAAAGCTGGATTTTTTTATGTTGGAGATGGTAAAGTAAAATGTTTTGTATGTGGACAGGGTTTAATGAATTGGGAAGAAAAAGATATTCCTTTACAAGAACATGTTAAGTGGTCACCAAATTGTCCTTATATTCAACTGATAAGAAATTGTCAATTATACAATCCACCAACAAGTATGCAAACACCCCCAGATAAAATATTATCAGTGATGGATTATGGATTCACTTTAAATCAAATATTTTCAACAATGAAAAAATATGACAAGTGTTTAGATGATTTTCCAGATCCTAATTCTTTATTTGCACTCATGGTGCTAAATGATCAAAGTACATCATTTAGTACCATAATTGCAAGACAAGCTGCAGGACAATTCAAAACTAAGTTAGATAAAATGTTTTCAGATAATGTAGGAAATGATTTTCCTGACCGTCCTGATGTACAAAGTGCATGGTGTAATATAGTACCTGATGCACAAAATACATCAGAAGAGACAAAAGAATCATCACTTTGATTTCAACCATGGAACCAGTAAGACGTATCTTAGACAACAAGATTACACGTAAGGCATTATTATATGCATTTCAATTGATCACTCCTGATTATCTAACAATAACAAAAGAGTTTATTCATAATCAATTGGGAAAAGATGAAATGTATGGGGAATTTTGTAATGCATTACAAATCATGAATGCTTTTTACAAAGATAATATAGAAAATATTTGGACAAGAGTTGTGTGGGGTAATATAATTTATGATAAAGAAATCATTAATTACTTGTATAGACAATGTGTACCACAAATAGATAGAAGAATAGATTCTTCAGAAACTTTATTTGAGTTAAAAGCACCCTTAAAACGAATACCTACTAAAAGACATGAGCAAGGGATGGAATCAGAAAGTATATAAGTGAATGATTTGACAAAACTTTTTCACAAAACTACAATTATGGCATCGAGTGAATGTTTATTGTTTCAACACCCTTGTAATATCTTTATTTCGGGACCTAGTGGTTCAGGAAAAACAGAATTTGTCAAAAAGCTTATTGATATGAAACATGACTTATTTCAAATTCCCCCACAAAAAATTATTTGGTGTTATAAAGAATGGCAAAATACATATACTTTACTTAAAGAAAGTGAAAATATTAAATTCATAGAAGGTATCCCTGATGATGAATATGAAATTGTCAGTGATGTCACTATTCCCCATCTTGTAGTTTTTGATGATATGTTAGGAGATAAAGATGAAGAAAAAATTAAATTATGGTTCACATGAAAAGGACATCATAGAAATGCAAGTGTCATTTACATTACACAAAATATGTTTCAACAATCTAAATCTAGTCGTACCATAAGTTTAAATGCACATTATATGATTTTATTTCAAAATACCAGAGATAAAGGACAAATTAAAGTATTGGCAAATCAAGTTCAATTACCACATTTAAATGCATGTTATCAAGATGCAAGAAGTATTGATCATGGTTATTTATTAATTGATTTTCATCCTAGAACTCCTGAGTCTTTGAGATTAAGAACTGATAATTTTCATTCTTGGGTAACACAAAATGAACGTGGTCCCATCATTTATACAAAACTATAAATTCCCCATGTTCTAATGAGTTGGTGTTAGTGAGTCAAAGTTTGTCAACGACTACACATCATCATGGTATCATTCATACAATCTTTGGAACAACTTGGTCAAGAAACAAGTCCATTTGCAAGACAAAAATTACTTAAGAAAGGTTTTAAGAAAATTTTAAAATGGTTTACATTAGCAAGTAGAATCATACTTAATAAGAAAATTAAATTGCCAAAACAAACTTTAACCTACATGGATAAACATAAACAAGATCTTGAACAACTTGCAAATCCCAGAGTTGATCTTGCAACAAAACGAAATATTATTTTAAAACCAGGAGGTGGTGGATTTTTTGGTGGTGTTATCATTCGTAATTTAATTCGATGGGATGGTCATAAGACAAGTAGATCATTCTATTCACCATTCAAAAAAAACAAAGAGTAAGAAACAAAAGTCACCTAAAAGGAAACGAAAATCCCCTAAGAAAAGATCAAATAATTCATCAAGTTCTAGAGAGATAAAAAATCAACGAAAGGTAGGACATAAATATATGTACACAAATTATGAAATTGCACCTCATAGATCTCCATCTACAAAAACAAAAGCATTACTTGTGAAAAATCTTCAAAGACAAAGAAAAGTATCACCACTTAAGTTAACACGTGTAGTGTCAATAACAAAAGATGGTGTTAAAAATCATGAACCAATGTATTCTGTAATAAAACCAAGTCAAAATGTACTGCATGACCCAATGGGTTCTAGACAAAATACACAACATGTACCATTAAAAGAAAAGATTCCCACAATGGCATGTTTTACAGCTTTAAATACACCCAAACCTGTTAAAGGGATAAGGTCTTACTTTAAATAATGTAAAGTTTGCACATGTATAAATAGCATTACATTTTTATATTTGTTTCATTTAATCATTAGATTCTATAAGAGCAAGATGATGAGACAAAATAAGAAACAAAAAATTCCTTTAGTTAAAAAATATGGTGGTATGGTAATAGGTTTAAGTCAAACTCCTCCAGCATTTCAAAAACAAATTATGAAAAATGCACCTAAAGAATTAATTAATTGTGTGTCAGAATGCTGTCATAATCTTTTAAAAGGCAACATACATCTAACAAAAAGTCAGAAACAAAAATTACATCCAAAGTGTCAACAACTACGAGCACTCGCTAGTAAATCAATAACTCTTAAAAAGAAAAAACAACTTTTAAATCAAAAAGGTGGTTTTTTACCATTACTTGGTTTACTTGGACCTGCTATAGGAGTTGCATCAAATCTTGCAAATAAATTAGTCAGTAAAATATGAAAAAGATGGCTATTGTACCTTATCAAATGTTAGAAGATATGCAACGTTTTAGAAATGAAAAAGCTCAAAGACCAAGATTACCCCCTAACCCACAAGTTACAAATACTGCACAACTTCAAAATAATTTATCATCTGTGTTAGAAAATTCAGAGTTGTCCGAAAGTGAGAAAGAACAAAAGTATGGGGAAACTTTACAGAGATTTCAAATGTCACATAAGAAGGCATTACAACCAACATTGGTTCCATTGCCTGAGTCAGGAGAAAAATCATTATTTTTACGAGATCGTATTATAGAAAGTGTCCCTGTTACAATGAGACGTAAAGCAACTTCATTATTATCTGCTTTATCATCTCATCCACACATGAGTTGGGATGATCAGGGTGTATTAAGTTACGATGGAGAAGTCATAAAAGGTTCAAATATCATAGATTAGTCAATGATGTTCTTAGACACCGAAAAGGTTTTAAACCGAGTGGATGGGAAATGTTTGGTCGTGGATTAAAAGATATAAATATCCCTCAAGATTTTGTTGGTAATCGTGAACGTTGGTTATGGATGAATAGACAACCTATACCCAAACCCAGTAAATATCAAAGTTCTCCAGAAGATAGTTGGTCTGAAACTCCTCAATCATCCCCTCCAAAACGTAAAGTTCGTCGAGGTCATAGAGTGCAGTGGAGTGAAGACACACCAAAGTCAGCACTAAAGCGTAAATTGACAAAATGTAGATTATCTGAAAAATGGGAGGCTTATTGAATGATTTATTAACTGAAATATATTACAATACAAAACATCCTGCTGGTTATGGTGGTATACAAAAATTGTACAAAGCAGCTCATAGTAAAGATAATTCCATCACAGTTGATCAAGTGAAAAAATGGTTGAAAGGAGAAAGAACTTATACTTTACATAAACCCATCCGTAAAAAGTTTTCAAGACGTAAGACTATAGTGGGTGGTATTGATCATCAATGGCAGATTGATTTAGCAGACTTACAAAGTTTACAATCTTACAATGACCAGTTTCGTTATTTAGTTTGTGTTATTGATGTATTTTCCAAATATGCATGGGTAATACCCATTCACAATAAATCAGGAGAGACATTAACAAAATCTTTTCAGAGTATTTTGAAAACTTCTGGACATAAACCATTATCATTACAGTCTGATAAAGGTTCTGAATTTAAAAATAAAGATGTACAAAAATTTTTAAAGAAATAAAACATTCATTTCTTCACAACAGAAAATCCTGAAACCAAAGCTAGTATTGTTGAACATTTTCAACGCACATTGAAAACACGAATGTGGAAATATTTTACACACAAACGTACATTAAGATACATTGATGTGTTGGAAAATTTAGTTGATGGATATAATCATAGTTTTCATCGAAGTATTCAGAGAACTCCTGCTTCAGTATCATTAGAAAATGAAGTAGAAGTATCTCAACATTTGTATGGTAAAAAAAAATCTAAAAAGAAAAAAATACAATTTAAAGTTGGTGATATAGTACGTATTAATAAAACCAAACGTACATTTGAAAAAGGGTATTTACCAAATTGGACAAAGGAGTTATTTAAAATTACTCATGTAAAACATACAATACCACCCACTTATAAACTTGAAGATATGGGTGGTGAAAATATACAAGGGACATTTTATCCACAAGAAATTCAAAGTATAAAAGATGATAAAAAATATATAATTGAATCAATTCTTAATAGACGGTCAAGACGTGTGGGAAAGAAAATTATCAAAGAACTTAAAGTACATTGGGAAGGTTATCCAAAGAAATTTGATAGTTGGATAGCAGAATCAGATTTGATATAAAAAGAATATGTCATTAAATGAAACTTCATTACCTAATGAAACCACAAGTATTGATGTACAAAGTCAACAAAGTCAACAATTTAAAATTTGTGGAAATCGTGTTGCAAAAAATCAAGTCACTTATTTCACACAGATTATTATCATTTATGGTATTATAATTACTGCCATTGCACATTTGAGTTTACAAAGCCCTGATAAAGAATTGTGGTTAGTGTTATTAAGTAGTTCATTAGGATATATTCTTCCAAGTCCAGGTTTAAAATATTTGAAACAACCACAAGATCAGAAAAATGAATTCATTTTACGTAACACTTCTGAGTGATAGTTCTATGGATATGTTTCCAAATAATAACCAATGTTGTTTTCAAACACAATTATCTAAACCCATTCATGTTGATAAAGAACATTGGGAAGTGGGATTAGTTGAAGTAATTTTACCTTTGGAAGCAAAAAATATTACAGATGAAGAATCTGTTTTTAAAATCTTTGTGACAGATAGCAACATATCAAACCGTATTAATAAAATGAAATTGAAACATACATTACACAAAGGTGTTGCTGCTGTTGAATTAAATATTTTATCAGGTGCATATTCAAATGGCGCTCATGTCATAGATGCAATGCAAACAGAAATTCAAGAAAAACTTGGAGACATATTTAAATCATTTGATGTATTATTTCATGTTGGATTTTCAAGTCTCCAAGGGCGTGTAAAAATAGTAGGAAATAGTATTGGGAAAGTGGGTATTAAAATGTCAGAAAGTTTATTACAAAAATTGGGATGTAAAGATAGTTATCCTGTCATTTTTCCTAACACATCAAAAGATGCATTTAAATATAATGTGGACTTAAATGTGGATTTCAATCAAATCTTTATTTATGCTGACATAGCAGATTATACATTTTTAGGTGATATTGAAGCACCTATTTTACGTGTGAATCCATTTGAATCACATAAAGAGTCTTTGCATACTCATATAAAATTTGATAATGTACATTACGTACCAGTATCAAAATCTTATTTTGATCAAATTAGTATAAATATAAATGGGAACACTGGTAAACCCATTCAGTTTGCAAGTGGCAAGACAGGTGTCAAGTTGCATTTTCGACAGAGACATAAATTAAATTTGTAAAAAATGATGCCGGTGTATCAAGGTGTACCACGGCAACATGGATATGGATTTAGGGTCTATTTTTCGCACAGCAATAAGAACAGCTGCACCATTTATAAAACCAATTGCAAAAAATGCATTTCAAACATTAAAGAGAGATGGATTAAGACATGGTTTAGAAATAGCAAATGAATTGATAAAAAAACGTAAAGCACCTAAAGACATTTTATTAACTTGAAAGGTACGAAGATAAGTATTTCGGAAGATGTCACAAAACTGAACTACTTTCTGCTTCAAAAAGCTTTCAAAACCACAGGTATAATCAACTCGTGGTGCTTAAATGGAAAACTCTTTTGTAAGGCATCTGACGGCCGTGTTCACCGTTTTAGGACGGATTCAGATTTAGACCATATCATAACTAGTCAACTCACCCAAGGAGCACCAAACCCACCCCCAATTACCAGTCGTTCACCAAGAATTAATTTCAGTCAATCCGATGAATATTATTAACCATCAAATAGTTTTAAATTATATCTCAATTGGGAATTACAGCAGACTCGTGTTAATTGAAATGGCCACTTTACAAGTGAAAATTATTTCATTATCTAGATTATTCGATTAACAGGAGTATGTTCACTTTCCTGTATTCTGAGATAAACTGAGCATTTGTTCCATTGTATCTTGTTTAACAGAGCTCAAAGAGCTGGGTCGGACAGGATATGATGGATTAAATGCCTTATTCGATAAATCGTTAACGACAGAAGCAAGTCATTAACAACTTCTGCAGTGCCAAATGAAGACTCTTTGTACATCCCAACAATCTTTCTTTCTCAAAATTATTATACCTCAATAAAGAAAAAAATGTAGAATCCCGTTAACTGAAACTGACATTTTATCAGTGAAAATTATTCAGTTAGCAAGAGTATTCGATCAACAGAAATTTGGTCACTTTCCTGTATTCTGGAGGTAAACTGGGCATCCGTTACGGGATCTAGTGGACTAAATGCCTGTGCTACATTACATTTTATTTTCTAAACTTTTTTTTCCAATTAAATGGAGTGAAGTTTCCTAATTTGATATATATATATGAAAATAATACAGGCACATGTCCGGGAGAAGGGAGTAAACATATTCATAGGAGAAGAACTATATGGGCATTCTCTCTCTCTCTCTCTCTCTCTCTCTCTCTCTCTCTCTCTCTCTCTCTCTCCCCTCCCCCCCCTCTCTCTCTCTCTCTCTCTCTCTCTAGCTCAGTAGCGGATAGTTTTCATTATAGTTATCATATAAACCTAGCTTTTTAATAACCATCCCCCCACAACCCAGAAAAAAGAGCTTATTGCTGACTAAACAAATGGCGAATGTGCATATGGCTTCATTATTTTGGTTCTGTCGCTGTGTCAGGGAGAGAGCAAGTTAAGTAGTAAGTAAACTAGCATAACATTTGCAAGTGATATATCATTATCAAGAGTCGTTTTTTTATAATAGCTGAATTTTATGGAGCGACCTGCAACATATGCTCTTTAATAACAACAAGTAGCATTTACCCGCCGTTTCCATCCCTTGCAAGGCACGCTGATGCGAAATAATGTAAG
This sequence comes from Pictodentalium vernedei, assembly GCA_031216915.1. Lineage (NCBI taxonomy): Eukaryota > Metazoa > Mollusca > Scaphopoda > Dentaliida > Dentaliidae > Pictodentalium > Pictodentalium vernedei. The sequence continues at coordinate 310,316,099 of CM062293.1, read as the reverse complement.
AGCATTTGCTCTTACAGCGAAAGTGTTTTATGTCCGTGCCTCAGTGCAAGGGAGGGAGGCCGGGAGTGCTAGATGTTATAGGTAAAAATATCTCTAACTTGTAAGAACTGTGCTGACGCAAGACCCCCCCCCCCCTCCCTACCCTCACCTCCCCCAACCCTATGGCCACTCACCGGCGGCAAGGCACGCTGATGCGAAATAATGTAAGAGAATTTGCTCTTACAGCGGAAGTGTTTTATATCCGTGCATCAGTGCAAGGGAAGGAGGCCGGGAGTGCTAGATGTTACAGGTAAAAAATATCTCTAACTTGTAAGAACTGTGCTGGCGCAAGACCCCCCCCCCCCTACCCTCACATCCCCCAACCCTATGGCCACTCACCGGCATTTTCACATACACTCTCGCACACGTCTTTCTCACATCTTCTTATAAGTAAAAAACTATTTTCTCTCCTCCCTTCAGGTGCAACAATGAGTTCAGCATTCGGGGTGAACAGTCACGCAGCTTAATGGCGACTCAGTATGGCATATGTCATATGACAGTCATGTTTAGAGTAACCGGCTCCACGGTTACCACATCGGGACGTCAACAAAATCGGCAATTAATGATATGTGTAGTTACTATTTACAATTCTTTCAGTTCTGATCTGCTTGCGTTTAACTGATCCAACCACTGTGCCTTAGCCCTCCCCCCCACCCACCCACCCACCCCCACCCCACCCCACCACACCACACCCAGAACCCGCAAGCGCGCTTCCCCGGTCCAGGATCATAACACACTGTACAAATGAAAAGTATAATGGCGGCTCTGTAAAATTGTTGGGCAGACAGGTCAGTATCTCCGACGTGCAGCCCCAAAGCTGCACGCTAGAAATATTGACCGGTCCACTCTCCACCCTTAGTGATTATGGACATTTTTAGCTAATGCCATTCAGCGGATATGGAAGGAACCATCAGGGTTCAAAGGGCCAATTGCACAAAGGAAGTTAATCAGAGGCGAATGATATAATTATACTCACATTCAGTTTCGTTCGCAATGACAATATTTGTTCATGTATCTATTCAAAATCAGTGATGGAGAATATGTAGTTTAGAGTGTTGGGTTTCAGCCCTGAGAAGTTTTTATGGAGTCTTGTGCTATTTTTATGAATTTTGCGAGTTTATAAGCTCGGTTAAGTTCGGTTAAGGTATGTGCTGGAAAAGAGGCTTCGTAATTTATACATACTTGGATGTCGCCAATAATAGGGTTTTATATATTCCTTACGCAGATCTCTTAATTTTTCACAGATTAATACGAAATGGTATCCGTCACCAATGTCGGTTTTGCATAAGTTGCATTTTCTCTGGGATAATTCTATCCCCTTCCAGCTACCAGTCTCAATAGGGAGCCTATGAGTCCTTAGTCTAAACTGTAAAAGAGGAGTTGCCAGAGATAGGGATAATTTCTGTAGAAAGTTTTCAAATCCAAAATCTGTCTTTATTGCTCTATAAAATCGATATTTGTTTGATTTTTCGAGTGCTGCTCTCCATTCCTGTATGAATATATTTTTAAGACTTTCTTTTATTAACAGGTCAAAGTATTTTGTGTTACAAACATTCTGGTTAATCCAAATGCCCTATTCTACTAACAGGAATTTGGTGACTTTCCTGTACTCTAGAGATAAACTGTACATCTGTTAACCCTTTGCCTAACGTAACGGCCAAAACCGGCCAGCGCTATTCTCGGGAATCGCCAATTAATTTTCATTATATTTTTCATTTTTTGTCTCAGAAACGTGGGTTATGGCCCCTCGTTGGAACGAGCTCGTTCCAACGAGGGGTCATGACCTGTGTTTCTGAGACAAAGGGTGAAAAAAATTAGTTATTCAAGAATTATTTTTGCAAGTGTCGTTTGCTTTTCAGGTTGGGTAAAGGGTTAAATAGCTTGTGTTTGGAAGTTGTATGTAGTTGACGAGGGTTATTCTATTAAAAGCTATTCACTTAAGTGGGCTCCTTTTGGTGAAAATGATTCAGTTATCAGGATTATTCGATTAAGTTGAATCTGGTCACCTTCCTGTATTCTTGAGATAAACTGAGTATTTGTTACGGGATATAGTGGACTAGATGCATTATTCGATTAACAGGAATTTTGTTATTTTCCTGTATTCTGGAGACGAACAGAGCATTTTTGATATTTTATCTTGTTTCACAGAGCTTATAGAGCTCTGTCAGACAGGATATAATGGTTTAAATACCTGTATTGCATAAACTGAGGAAACACAGTCCATATCCATTGGCAAATTGGTGTTTGTCACGATAGCTTTTCGACATATTACAATATTCTCAATTCCATTTACATGAGTTTACCCAGGAACTGATATGTAATTAACACATAATTTTCTACTGATGGTATGGTAAGTGGTTTTGTGTTTGGAAATTGTATGTAGCTGACGGGGTTATTTCATTAAAAGCTGTTCATAAGTGGGCTCCTTTAAGTGAAAATCAATCAGTTATCAGGATTATTCGATTAACATTAATCGAGTCACTTTCCAGTGTTCTGGGGGTAAACTGAGCATTTGTTACGAGATATAGTGGACTAAATGCCTTATTGGATCAACAGGAATTTAGTCACTTTTCTGTATTATTGAGGTAAAATAAACATTTGTTATATTGTATCTTGCATGACAGAGATCATTGAGCTCTGACAGACAGGATATAATGGATCAAATGCCTGTCCTGGACAAAATGGGGGAAAATAGTCCATAAACATTGGGCAATTGGTGTTTGGCACGATAGTTCCCCAACATATTACAATATTTTCAATTTCATTAACATTAGTTTACTCTGTAACTGATATGTAATTAACTGATACATTTCTGCTGATGGTATGGTACATGGTTTTGTGTTTGAAAGTTGTATGTGGTTGACGGGGTTATTCCATTAAAAGCTATTCGTTAAGCTCATAGAGCTCTGTGAAGCAGGGTATAACGGATTAAATGCCTGCACTGGATAGTAGTCCATAAAAATTGAGAAATTGGTGTTTGTCATGATAGTTTCTCGACATATTACAATATTTTTATTCCATTAACATGAGTTAGACAGAATATAATGGATTAAAAGTCTGTACTGGATAACCGAGGAAAAATAGTCCATAAACACTGGGAAATTGGTATTTGTCACGAATGGTTCTAGATATATTACAATATTCTTTATTCCAGTATCATGGGTTTACTCTGTAACTGATAAGTAATTAATAGATAAATTTTGCACTGAATGCAAGGTAGATTGTTTTGTGCTTGGAAACTGTATGCAGTTGACGGAGTTATTATATTAAAAGCTATTCATTTAAGTGGGCTTGATTAACATTAATCTGGTCACTTTCCTATATTCTGGAGATAAACTGAGTATTTATTACGGGATATAGTGGACTAAATGCCTTATTCGATCAACAGGAATTTGGTCAGTTTCTTGTATTATTGAGATAAAATGAGCATTTGTTATATTGGATCTTGCTTGACAAAGCGCATAGAGCTGTGTCAAGCTGGACATAATGGATCAAGTGCCTCTCCAGGACAAACTGAGGAAAAATAGTCCATAAACATTGGACAATTGGTGTGTGTCATGATAGTTTATCGTCATATTACAATATTTTCATATATGCTCACTTGCATATCTGTAGGTCCCATTCCTTCAATTTATTTACCTTCACTTCACCTTTCTCGATTACTATGTGCATACATTACGTGATTTGTCAAGATAGTTTCTCGACATATTACAATTTTTTTTTTTTTTTTTTTTTTTTTTTTTTTTTTTGAAGTTGCACTCTGTTGATAAGGTTATTAAATTAGGAGGTATTCATCTAAGTGGGCCCCAATGCAGTGAAAAAAGTGACATATTTCATAGCACCCTCACCTTGACATTACATATTGTCATTTTTAGGTATATAGTGCATTACAATGGGAGGTAAGGAGGCACAATCTGCTGGAAAATCGATACATTGTCATGACCATTTTATCTGTTTGTCAGATGTCCGACCGTCTTGTTTGTCCGTGTCTATCCATTCCTCCGCCTGACCTTCTGTCCATCTCTAAATTTGTCAGTCTGTCCATTACATGCGTCCTTTCGTCCTACCTGCCTGCATATCTCCAGGCCCAACTTATACCCTCTTCTACAAGTTTAGTGTATATTACAACGTGACATTTTGTATTTTTCAGTTCGTGCATTCATTCGTTTATTCTGTGACGTATACGTATAATGGCTCATTCAATTCATATTTCCATCAATCTGTTTATTGATTAATCTGTTTCACTCATCCACTCACTTCTTGCAGCACAACTCGTGAGCTCATCCTCATTCATTTTAAAACACACAAAAATGAAATTATTTGTCTATCTCACATTTATTTCATTCACTTCTTCCTTGTACATAATTCCCTTTTCTTCCATCCAACTCTATATGAGCACATGGAATCGGGCTGTCAAACACATTTCAAATAGCTTAACGCTCCTATTTAACACACATGCTGAAGCTGGTGACAATGGTGCTGTCAATCGATATGGCGGGTAACATAACTTTAGACGAGGTCCAGACTGGCTCGGAATACGACTTCATAGCCCAATATAACAATACATCCCCCTCTCCCGACGATGGTGAGGATTCTCCATTCCATAGTCATAAGCCCGAATGTAAGTATTATTTGCCAGAAAAGTTTCGATCGTTTATCAATAATGAAACCCAATCTTTCTCGCTTTTTCATATTAACTGTCAAAGTATTAATGCCCACTGGGAATCTTTACATGATCTTCTGTTCAACCTGCAAGGAACAGAAAATAAGTTTGACATCATTGGCCTAACAGAAATCTTCAATGTCCCCTCTAATATATCATACTGCCTTGACGGCTATCATAATCTTATAAAACGCAACCGCCCTGAAGGTGATGACGGTAGAGGAGGAGTCGGGTTCCTTATTAAAGAGAATATTGATATTAAAATTCGTCATGACCTGTCGACCTTCATCCCTCATATCATAGAAACTCTTTTTATCGAAATTAATGTTAATAAATCTCGGAGAATCATTGGGGTAATTTACAGACCCAACACACCACCGAAAGCGGACATTGATATCTTCTTAAATAAACTAAACGAAATAACTGACAAATTAAATCAGGAAAATGTATCTTCCTATATAATGGGCGATGTTAATATTGATCTACTTAAATATGACTCCAACACCAAAACAGATAATTATATCAACCAAATGTTCAGCCAGGGATTTTTACCTGCCATTACTAAACCCACCCGCTTAACTACACATTCAGCCACACTCATCGACCACATATTTACTAACAATATTTTATCCACTGCAGTATCGGGGATAATAATAACTGACGTCTCCGACCACTTTGGTACCTTTCACGTAGAAACCGTTCCCCTCAAAACAAAGAAAGAATCATATTCATGGACTCGAAAGGTAAATGCTGAAACTATTGCAAACTTCAAACTACTTCTATCACAATGTGATTTTTCCTCTGTTATGTGTTCAGATAACCCAAACACGGCTTATAACAATTTTTTACATATATATTTAGGATTATTTGATGCGGCTTTCCCCCGAATACGCGTCTGTACGCATCAAAAATTCATAAAGAGGCAACCTTGGATGACAAGAGGGTTAGTTGTCTCATCTAATAATAAAAGCAAATTTTATAATAAAAAGTTAAAAAACCCCACTGAACTTAATATAAAAAACTACAAAAACTACTGTAAAATATTTAATAAAGTGAAAAAGCAATGCAAAGCAAGTTATTTTAAAAGTATTCTAAACGAGCACAAATTTAACATGCGTAAAACATGGCAAATACTTAATGACGCCATTAAAAAGTTCAACGGAACAACCAACTTACCTCAAGTTTTTATACATAATGATAAAGAAATAAGTGACCCGACAGAAATAACTAGAGAATTCAATACTTACTTTGCGAATATAGGAAAACGAACAAGTGATAAAATACCTGGTACTAACAAGTCATTTCACGACTTCATGGAGGCAAACTCTACTAATACTTTTTACTTAAGCCCTACATGTGATCTTGAAATTATGAATATCGTAAAATCCCTCAAGTCAAAAGGAACCAAAGATTGTGATGACATTAGTTCAAATCTACTTAAGCAAACTATTGACCCCATCGTGAACCCTTTAACACATATCTTCAATTGTTCGTTTTCATGTGGCACTGTTCCAGACAAAATGAAAATCGCAAAAGTTATTCCAATATTTAAAGCAGGCGACCAACATAACTTTACAAATTACAGACCCATTAGCATTCTTCCAACATTCTCAAAAGTGTTAGAAAAACTTATGTCAGTAAGACTTTTAAAATACTTAAATCGTTTTAGTATCCTACATCCAAATCAGTACGGTTTTAGGAAAAATCATAGTACGGTGCATCCTGTCATGCAATTGTTGAAAACTATATCAGAAGAAAATAATAAAAGGAGCAAAAACAGCACACTTGCATTATTTTTAGATCTTTCAAAAGCATTTGATACAATAAACCATGACATTTTAATAAATAAACTATATAGATATGGTATTAGAGGTTTGGGTAATGACTGGTTTAAAAGCTATTTATCTGATAGGTTACAGTATGTCACATACGGCGACCATACATCTGACAGAGCAAAAATATCACACGGAGTTCCACAAGGCTCGATACTCGGCCCAACACTGTTCCTGATATATGTCAATGACATCTATCATGCTACATGCCTAAATCTCCTATCTTTTGCTGACGACACAACTGGGCTTTCTTCGGGTCCAGACCCAAATGAATTGGTCCAACTCATAAATAAAGAGCTTGAAAAAGTGTTTGAATGGTGTTGTGCTAATCAACTTGCACTAAATGCAACAAAAACTAAATATATTTTAATCAACCCTTCCGCCAAAAATAAAACAACAATTCACCAAAATGTATTATTAAATGGCCAAATCATAAGTAGAGTAGGTTCAAATAATGCAGAAAAATCTCTTAAATTCCTAGGAATACATATTGATGATAGTTTATGTTACAAACATCATGTATCTCAACTCTCTTCAAAGATTGCTCGGGCAAACTTCGCACTAAATAGAGTGAAGACCACACTTCCCCGTGAAGCTCTGAAAACACTTTATTATGCCCTGATACACACACATTTAGTGTATGGGATAAACGTATGGGGTAATGCTAGAACGACCAAAAAGATACTGCTTCTTCAGAAACGCTCCATCCGTATAATAAACAATAAGAAATATAATGCACACACTGATCCCCTCTTTCGGGAAAATAAGATTCTTAAAGTAAATGATCTCTTCAAACTTCACGCGTGCCTGTTCGTTTTTGACTGGTATCACGATAACCTGCCAATATCCTTTAGACATTATTTCCACCCAGTAGTCAATACTACGGGTAGAGCTAGTAGAAGGAGAGATACTCTCCAAATTGTTAGAACAAGGACAAGGTCTCTTGAGAATTTTCCAACACACATGTACCCCAAACTCTGGAACGATTTAGACCTTGATTTATGTAATATAAACAACAGAAACATTTTTAAAAAACAATTAATCACAAAATTATTGTCCCAATACTCCGACAACATCGACTGTAATAATCCTTACTGTACTGACTGTGCTTTTAACAATAGGTAGAATATTTTCAGAATAAACCGAGTGGGTATGCATTTTTCATTTTCATTTTTATGCATTTCCAAGATAACACAAATCTAAAGCTTTCCAAGTGCAGAGCCGACAGACGTGGGCAGTGAAATAACAATAGGGGAATTTTGTACCTGGTCTACTCCTGTTGAGGACTCCAACTCTCGGCGTCGGTCCGCGGGAGTATCTCTCTGAGAGCACCCCACAGAGAGGCGTCGGGGTTTGGAGTTGTCAAAGAGGGAGAAGTAGTTACTATTGACACATTTCTGCTGGTATTGTATACGACTGGACAAATTCTCGTCTCTTGACCCTTTGCCCAACGTGGCGGCCGGAGCCGGCCAGCGCTATTCTCAAAAATTGCCAATCAGTTTTCATTATTTTTTTTCGTTTTTTGTCTCAGGAGCATGGGTTGTGGCCCCTCATTGGGGCGTGTTCGTCGAGCTCGTTCCGGTGGGGGTTCGTGACCTGTGTTTTTGGGAATGAAAGAATACAGTGATTCAAAAGTTTTTTTTTTTTTTTTTTTTTTTTTTTGCAAGTGTCATCTGCTTTTTATGTTGAGTAAAGGGTTAACTCAATGCTCGTATCTTAACTAACTTGTGTGAGTTACACTCGCCACCAGCGACCAAGACAAAGTAAAAATGAACGATTGTTGGACAGTCCGATTCCAATGTTGCATTATATAATCCACGGGAGACGACAGGTGGACAGCCAATCTGGCTATGCCGTCTCCCTGCGGTATACAGGTTTATTAGATTATTTTTGTCTATAATTCTGTATGTATATTTTTGTTCTATAATGATGCATGTATAATTTTCTGCTTTCTGTTGTATACTGCTAAATAAAGATTCATTCATTCATTCATTCATTAACTCATGGAAAAGATCTTTTGAAATCAGTTGGTGAATCTGCTTTAGGTATAAAAAGACAAAAACAAGAACGAAAACGTCAGTCCGTGGTTCGTTCTCGTAGAGGTAAGACACGTCAAAGACAAGCTTATTCAAAACGAAAATCAAGACCACTTGATATATTTGATTGAAAAAAAATCATGATGTTACATGGATCTTGCGAACATTTTGGTAGTTTTGATCCAGATAATGTATCACCAACATCAAGTGGTATAGAAAATATTGGTGAAATTGAACAATTTCCTATTGCATCTTTAAATAATTCTTCACCAATAGAATTTTTAATTCCAAGACAAACAACCAAGTGGTTAGATCTTGCAGCATCTACACTTGAAGTTCAATTTAAAATTATAAAACAAGATGGGAGTGTTTTGGCTGGAGATACACAAATTGCTCCTATCAATAATTTTTTTCATAGCATGTTCAGTAAAATTGATGTTACACTGAATGGCAACCTTATCACCACCAATACAGATCTTTATCCTTATAGAGCATATTTTGAGAATTTTCTTAGTTATTCAAGAGATGTGAAAAAAACACATCTAGCTGCTAGTGAGTTATGGTATACAGATACTCCTGGACACCACGCAGAAACTAGTAAAGCTTCGTCGAACAAAGGTTTGACTGAACGAGCTAAAATAATTGGTGGTAGCAAAAATGTACAACTAAGAGGAAAACTGCATTTAGATCTGTTTGTGCAAGATAAGTATTTACCAAATGGAGTTGAGATGAGAATTAAATTGCATCGTGCTCCAACTAAATTTTGTTTGATTGGTAGTGAAAATGGAAAAATAGAAATTCAAAAAGCCATATTCAGAATACCGGCATTGGATTTATTTCCAAAATTTGCGAATGATCTTAATGCACAAATAGATCGAACAAATTATAAAATGCCCATAAGACGTAGTGAAATTAAAACTTTTACTATTGGAAGTGGTCTTCGTTCAAAAATAGAAGACTATCTGTTTCAGAAACAGATGCCAAAACGAATTATTCTTGGTTTAGTTAGTAATAGAGATATAAATGGAGATATTGGCACTAATCCATTTAATTTTCAACATTTCGATTTGAATAAGTTGGAAATCACAATAGATGGACATTCCATTAAAGCACGTCCCTTTGAACCGAATTTTGAAGGTGGACTTTATCTAAATTCATATTTATCATTGTATGAAGCTATGGGCTATTTTGGACAAAATCAATCATTTAATTTATCTTTGCAGGATTATGCAAAAGGGTATACCCTTTGGGGTATTGATTTGACACCTGATCAGAGTAGTAGTGGGCCCTTGGCTCACCCAATAAAGTCTGGCAATCTTAGGTTTGAACTTCAGTTTGCTCAAGCTCTTCCAGAGGTGATCAACGTTGTTGTCTATGCAGAATTTGATAGTGAGATAGAAATCAACAAATTCAGAGAAGTGATATTTGACTATTAAACAAGATGAGTCAGTGTGAACATTGCAAGATGGGTAAAGAAAAAATACAAACATTATTTCAAGAATGTGTAGTGATAGAACTGACAAAATCCATTCAACAGAAAATGAAAAATATCTGTGAAGAAGAAAATCGAACCAACACAACAACATTAATAGATATGAACATTGCAGAGTGTTTACAGAAAGTGTGTCCAGTGACTATACTATATAATCTACACAAGAGAGCAAGAAAAATAAACTTATTAGAATATTGTGCTCATATAGACTGCCAAAAAGACATTCAAAAGTGGGCAGATTTAGTTAAAAGAGACTGGTCATATTATACAGCATATCTTGATTAACGGCTCCGTGCCAGCCTTTTTCAAGGCTAAGAAGATGGAAACCATACAATTACAAACTATACTTGACAGTTCTCAAAGGTTATCATCCTTAAATGGAAAAGTGTGTTCAAAAGACTTGTTACCAAAACAAAAACCTAAACACAGACAAGCATATATTGTGAACACAGATTCATCAAAAGAACCAGGAGAACATTGGATAGCAATATATTTTAAAGACAATCATTCTGCTATCTACTTTGATTCATATGGTTTACCACCAATAGATAGAGACATATACAATTTCATAGTGAAAAATACATATTCCTGGGCAATAAATACAATGAGACTACAAAGTGAATTTACTGTTGTGTGTGGAATGTACTGTATATTTGCTTTAGATCATCTTGCAAGAGGATATGATTTAGAGACAGTTCTTACTATCAAATTTGATCCAAGAAATTTTCAAGAGAATGATAGAGATGTTCGACGATGGTTTGAGCAAACTTATAGACATTATTTGAAATAACTGTAATAAATATCAGGTGTCAAAACAATCCCACAGAGGTAATTTTTTACATCTTTTAGTTTTTTAAGTTTTTTTTATTAAAGTCAATCATCAGTTATATAATTTTCGCCAGACATTTGTGTAACAGAGAGATAGGGTTTTTTAGTTACTTTTTATATTTGTTTCAAAATCAGATCACTTGAGTGATATCAGTTTTTTATCTGACTCCAAGATTTTTTCAAAAAATGAAAAATCTATCTCATGGATAGGCAAACTCAAATCTCGGTGTAAATATGTTCAGATTTCATTTCAATATAATGATTCAACTTTAAATACAGTTTTGTGTTTTGTTAAAACCTCTGTGATAGTTTAGTCGATTTTGTTAGGTTAGTCCTATAATCCCTTTTTTATCACCGTGTCCCTATTATTTCCCAACTGTAAAAAAGAGTTAAGAGTCACTTCTCTTTTTTCACTGAGATCATTAGGTTTTAATATTGTATGCATACTTATCAAAAACTATGTAACCTGATTTACAGTTTATACTGTAGAGATAATTTTGATTGCTAAACATACAATGAATACTATTCTTATTATAGAAAAAACAACTATCACAGAGAGTTCGACCACAACGCGAATCCCTAAGTTTTTTTATTTTGTGCATGTGTTCTTGTGTTTTATTGTAAGCATAATTTCCTTATGCTCACAATAAAACACAAGAAGACACACAAAATGCCATTTCCCCATTTATAGAAGTTGTATGCACAGAGTGGAGAGATGACAACCCAAAACCACATGGATAACCCCTAATATAAAATGATTTAAATTAATATAGACATTGGGTCACACTCTAGGGAGGGAACTGATTTTTGTCTTTTCATAACAAAGACTTGATTGTGTACATGAGAAGATATATCTCTTTCTAATAGTGTGGGTAGCCCTGAAAAGGGCCGTTTTTAAAAATCTTCAGTTCAGTAGAGAGGTATTTGGTAAAAACTCATCTCTTCTTCGGTGAAGAATTCACTTTTCCGCACGTCTATAGTTGTTGGTAACATATCTTCATCTGTGAAACATTCTTGTTCCCATTGATAACTTTTCCCCACAAGAGCTTCTTCCTGCATATGTACGGGGAGATCAAACCAGTGTTTAGGTCGATTCTTGTACTGGATCTCCCCGAACGGATGTGTGGCGGCTTTGACGAATGGGTGGTCTTCAATCTTCTTAAGTTGTTCTTTCATGGGAAGTGTTGCTGACCACCACTTTCTCAAAGCCAAGGCGAATTCTTCATCAGCTCTCTGTTTCTTGGTTCTCTCATAACTCTCCATGGCTCTGTAATCAATCTTCGTTGGTTCCATGTCTTTTTCCTCTCTGTCAAAGATGATTTTCTTTAGTCAGACGATGAAATGTATCCAAATCCTCAACTCACCTTCTTTCTATAGACAATCCGAGGATCGAAAATGCACTGAAGAACTCTCATGCGACAATTCGATCGAGTGCGGGAAAAAAATCAGGTGTGGGTACATAAAATATTTCCTTATAAAATAAAAACTTGCAAAATAGAAAAATAATTTGCAAACTACAAAAAATAAATTAATGTACAGTGGAAACTTATAAGCCAGAAATGTACTATAGGATCTGGTCATAAAGCATGATGCGGAGGCATTATAGACCAAAGCATTTTTAACACTGAGTTTTCCATAGGGTCCATTGCCTTAGTGTTAAATTGTGAAACTTATAGGCCAAAACTTATAGACCAAAATGTCTGTAACTTATAGACCAAACATGTATGCACTGTGCCACCAGTGCATACATGTTTGGTCTATAAGTTACAGACATTTTGGTCTATAAGTTTTGGCCTATAAGTTTCACAATTTAACACTAAGGCAATGGACCCTATGGAAAACTCAGTGTTAAAATTGCTTTGGTCTATAATACCTCCCCTAACTACTTATGTTTTCTTGATAGATCATCAAGTTGACAGAATGAACGTTTTAATGTTTCACGGTGAATGGTTTACATTTTCCTTGCTCGGAACTGTGAAATTGCATTTGAAGTGCTTTCGAGTTTTACGTATCCCACTGTATGTAGACCTTCAAGCTAAAAGTTTCTGCTAAACTACATCTACCATGTATCTACCACGACAGATCACCTCCAACCAAGCAAATGAAACAAGAGGGGCAGAAATAACAATAAATCTTTCGTAACCCATTATTCGTGGCCAGGTCATGGGTTTTACGATCCATCCGGTCGTCCTGTCATGCCTCGCCCAGTACAGTACCGCAGAAGCATTCTCGTTCTCAGTCGGATCGCTATAGGATTGCGATCTGTTCGCGACACATTTACACAGAGATTTCATAAACACTGCAGGGTGGTAGGTACAGTTTTTGTCCAACCATGTGGCCGGTTCCCGAGCATGACCTGTACACTGATATCATGCTGGAAATCTGACATCTGCCCAACGAGAAACCTTCTATCCTGAAAGACGTGGTTTTAAAATATCTTATTCAGGGTGTAGCCATGCAGGCTAAATGAAGAGGGATGGGGATGGGAGCCAAAACGTTTTTTAAAAGAAATCTGTTAAGGTAGTCTGCTGTTCAAAAACTCAATCAATTGTCGTGGTCGCCCCGATTGCGTTTTTTTCGAATGATCGATCCGAACAAAAAAAGCCTATCCACGAACGCAATTACTGGCCTACCCTCATATTTAATCCTTCCTAAATCGAAAGTGAAAAACAGAAAAAATAAGACGAAACAAACAGAATTCTCTTTGAGAAAATGTTCACCCAATCAAACCAAAACTGCAATTTTCTATCTGATTCAATCTCATAGACATGGGAGTCTTTAAAATATTCAGGCCCTCTGGGAATACGTGGTAGTCCCCTCGTTTGGAGAAGCGCGATCCTCAAGAAAAATTCCTCGCTTGTAATAAAAACGTGTTTCCGTTGTGATAAATTAGCTAAATTTGAGCGCGCAGAGGTCGTCAGATTGAAGCTCATGGGTTTAAAAACTGAAAACATTTACCGGTACCCCTCACAAACTCTCCCCTTCTAGGGGCTATGGCCCTCGGGACGTGCCTACGGTATGTCATTCTAGTACCCCTAAGTGGGACGTGTAGCCACCCCACCTGGATTGAAAACCCCGTCTACGCCCATCGGTTAAATGTATGAATTGGTCTACTCTCCATGACAGCTTAACAGCCTTCTGGTGTATTAACCCTCTGAACACTGGTGGTATCTTTCATATCAGTTAAATGATAGCAACTGGAAAAGTCCATCTTCATTATTTTGTGGTAGACCAATTAATATCTTCAACTTGCAGCCTTGGGGCTGCTCGTTGAAAATATTGATTGTGTCTACCACACACATGCACTTAGCATCTATCCTATTTAATGAAATTATGACGTATCATGTTCCTGGTCGTAAAAAGTGCCGCTAGGGTTCAGATGGCTAACTCCTGCTCACTGATACTAAAATATCACAATTTCAGCCTTCAGATGTTTTCCTAATAATCTCATTGAGCTCTGCCAAACAAGATTTTATTACACGCCTGTTCTATAAGATCCCCATCTACAGCCACACTTGAGCCATGCGGAAAATGGAAACAGAAATCGTAGACGGACTATTTGTTACAGAGAAGCGAAATTTCACTGGAATTTTCTACAAATCGTGCACCGTAATTACAATTTGAATCGCCAACAATAGCTAAAAACCGTCCCCTGATTTCCATTGTATTCTATGTGCCAGTAGGCTCCTCGAACACATTGGAACTCGGGGCGAAATAGTAACACGGGATCCCATCGCAAATTTGGTTGGCGATAAAATGTGTTCTTGCTGTTGATAGATGTCAAATGAATTGCTGAGTGTCCTTCTAATAACTGCTTTTACAGACGTGAAGGCCTGTAAAAAACACACAAACGCTATGTTCAGTGTGGGAACTGGGGAAATTCCCAGTTGCATAACAGTTGCATAATGTGAAAAATTTGCTGCTTGATATTTCCGTATTTTGACATAACTGTGCAGGGGGACCAAACATCAGCGGCACAGTTTTGACCCAAGGATGGTACTGTGTACGCTCGACCATGCGCCCGTTTCTCAAGCACCGCTTGTACACTTACCTTTATATGTTACCGGTACTCAAGCACCGCTTGTACACTTACCTTTATATGTTTCCGGTACTCAAACATCGCTTGTACACTTACCTTTATATGTTACCGGTACTCAAACATCGCTCCTGACAACATGCTGAGAAGCTGACATCGTCTTGCCGCAGTTCCTTCATTCTCTCCGAAAACCCCGCCAAGATTCCCACCCCGAATGCAATTACCACTTGTGGAGATCCAAGGAGCTTAGCTGCATAAAGTGTTTCCTGCGGGTGCAAACAATCATTCCCAAACAAAACCACTATATTGCAAGATGGGGGTTTCAAAAATATCTTATTTCGGAGAGGAGCTAGGATAGATGAAGTTGGAGGGGGGGTGGGGGGACGCATTCTTCTGCTGCCGATGAGACCGGTACTCAATCACCGTTTGTACACTGACCATTATATGACCATTATATGTGGCCGGTACTCAAACAACGCTCCTGACAATATGCTGAGAAGCTGACATCGTCTTGCCGCAGTTCCTTCATTCTCTCCGAAAACCCCGCCAAGATTCCCACCCCGAATGCAATTACCACTTGTGGAGATCCAAGGAGCTTAGCTGCATAAAGTGTTTCCTGCGGGTGCAAACAATCATTCCCAAACAAAACCACTATATTGCAAGATGGGGGTTTCAAAAATATCTTATTTCGGAGAGGAGCTAGGATAGATGAAGTTGGAGGGGGGTGGGGGACGCATTCTTCTGCTGCCGATGGCAGTATAAATATACTCCCCGCTACCACTTTTCACCTTGTACTGTATTAAGAGGCTGTATCCTCCATAGGTGAAGGTCAGGGGTCTTACCCGAGGAAAAATAACTCTTAATGGCAATTGGAGGATCCCAGATACGTTTTGAAGGCCTCGGTACTCAGAAAGTGAAGGAATAGCTACAGAAAAATGACCCAAGAAATGGGCGAGGGTGAACTTACACGAATCGGCCGTACAGATTTCGGGCATGAATGTATATTGTCCGTAAAATGCAACAAGGCGTCATATGCAATGCTTTAACATTGCAGATGATGCCTTGTTGCACTCAACAGACGATATATTAACATGTTTCAGGAAAAGTGTGGGGAGGCGAATCCTTCAAGTCCATTCACCTCATGGCCACACCGCCGACCTCATTCTCGAATAAAGAACTGAAGAAGGTGTGAATAATTTACATTAGCACACAAGATTACCGACAGAGCCCTTAAATATGATGTTTCGTGTAACTATGGAACGAGAGCGAAGCACTGGAGTCGGGAACCGAACTCACGACCCTCAGCACCCAAAGCGTACAGATTATATGAGTTCAGGACCAAACAGATAGGTTGTTAAATGATCTCTATACCACGACCGCTACATCACTCTCCCGCCCTTATGCGATTCCCAACCAGTACATCGCACCCAGCTTTCTCCTCCGAACGGTCGGCACAATGCATGCATTGCCACCGGCTCAAGATCGGACGAGCCTCTTGTGTAACAGGAAGAAGAGAGCATTTTGAGAGCCGAGGCTCGACCCGATCAAATAGGCTGGTTAGTCAATGGCTTTCATACATCGACCGTACATATGAAAGGGTCGTTCATCTTCGTGATGCCGAATGTATACTAGCGGAAAAAAGGAACGCAACTTTTTTGGTTTTTTTTTCTGTGGTAAATATTTCAAATGTGTTACGGATGATTATTTCATAGTTTGGATTTTAATGTTATTTCTTCATTTCTGATTAACTTTTGACGAGTTTTGTTGTCTTAACACAGAGGGCGTTTGCAAGGATAAAGTTCAAACCTGAGTACCCTACGCCATTTCCTGATCAAAATCATCCCGGCCTTCAGTCGCTGATCTAACTCTCGTTACCATTAACCCCATCAGGTTGTTTATGTTTCTGTTTCGGATGTTATTACACTTCTGACGAAGAGCCTGCGTTAGCTGAGCGACGTTGTTTGGGACGTTGACGCACTTCCCGACCCTCCCGTCCCGCTCGTGCCACAAATGCTCGATCGGGAACAAAACTAGACTGTAGGGTGGCCAATCGAGAACTGGGACATTGCTTTGGTTGAGGAAGTCACAACAAATCCTAGCAACGTGTGGCCTCGCTTTAACTTGCTGCAACGTAAGGTTACGCGCATGAAAAAGTGGAAGGGCATGAGGACCTGATCCCGATATTTTTCGGCTATAAGATTGCCCTGGATGACGACGAGAGGTATTTTCCCGCCATGAGAAATCCCTCCCTCCCCCCCCCCCCCCACAAACCATAACAGACCCTCCACCGAATCTTTCGTTTTCCTTAACGCACGCGTCAGAATATCGCTCACCTCGATACCAACGTTGTCGTCCACCTGACCTGTAAAGCGTGGACCGAGACTCGTCCGTGAATAACACACGCGTCCAGCGGCCTGGGTCAAGTGAAACCGATTTGGTGGATGTGCCCGCAGCTATTGCAATCGACGTTGACATCGCCTGGGGGTAAGTTGCGGACCAACGTAAGGATGTCGTAGCCTTAAATTGAACTCCCGCAAACAATTCCAAACGGTTCTTGGCGATCATGAATGCTTACAGCCTGACTCGCCGTCTCCGTCGCCGTCTGAAATCGATTACCGAGGTGTGAGAGACGTATGCCTCTGTCTTGACGTGGCGACTAATGCGCGGACGTCCGCTCCTGGAACGGTCACCTAATCTTCCTGTGGCTTTGAGATGCCCAACTAAATGAATATCGTTGACTCATGGACCCCAAATTACTGGGCGAGGAGACGTTGCGATTGGCCCTGCATAATTATAGCAATAGCCCTATCCCTATCAACTTCGGACATTCGCGGGACTTTGCTTTTCAATCGAATTGGAATTAAATGTGCAATCGATGTGTACTGTTCAAAACTTCCATTTCAAGTCCAGAGCACGTGGGTGTGCCCGGATGAACGCTTTGTCGAAAAATCTGCTGAAAGCATGCACCGTCGCACGTGGTCAATGTAGAATGAATTTTAACCAATGTCTCTTCAGATAGTACTCTGAGGTGGGAATGTGTCAAATTTTACCACATTTTGTCTGCGAATAAAAAAATATATTACCAAAACTTAAGGGGCTATATAAGTAAAGGAATTTTTTTTTTTTTAAATTTCCACCTCTGATATTCCTTACAATCAAATTAAATATACAAAAATTATACACCAAAATGGAGGTTGGGCAATAGAGAACACGAAAAATATATGAAATCAACTCATAGAGTTTTCAGCAGGCACCAATGGTTCCTGAAAATCTGCTACCGTATTCGTATTAGAACTGATAATACAATATTATTTAATGAGAACAACTTGTGACCAAATGTGCTTCACATATCCAAGACCAAAGCTTGGGCATCAGAATCCTTCAAAACAGAGCGACAGAGCTGCAGGGGGGTAAATTCTCAAAGTGACTGTTTTGTTTACATATATTCTTACTTTCGATTCCCGGACTACGTCATCAGACTGGAAAAGCATCGAAAAACAACGCCGCCTAAAATCAAATAATGAGAAAGATCGCCTTAATACAGATACTGTCATTATATATAGATTGCAAAGTTGCCATAGTCAATGCAAGGTATCATGACACCTGGTGAAATTTCTTAGAATTACGATTTTGTTTTTTATAGAAATTCGTGGTATCGAGTGATTTGCGCATGTCCGTTGAACATGGAATCCATCTTCAATAAAAAATACAGACAGTGCTATCCTTTTCCCAAATGCAGTCCTATCGCTGCATTCGAATGTGTTTTGAATGCCTAGCTTTGTTCTTGGATATGTGAAGCACATTTGGCCACAAGTTGTTCTCATGAAATATTATTGTATTATCAGTTCTGGTACGAATACGGTAGCAGAATTTTAGGAACTCCATGAGTTGATTACATATGTGTTACGTGTTCTATACATCTTAACCTTCATTTTGGTGTATAATTTAAGTATATTTAAATTGAATGTAAGGAATATGAGAGATGGAAACTTCAAAATAAACAAAATTCCATTACTTATATAGCCCCTTAACATGGGTTTCTTTCTTCCGTCAGTATATAGTTCGAAGCACAATGTGCTGAAAAATGAATACATATTGGAAGGTATATTGCCCCCCCCCCCCCCCCCTCCACACACACACCCATTCATGGAGCTTTGAAGTGTTCCATCGTATTATCGCATGTGCGTATTATAGACCCTCGTGATACCATTCCGTGTTTTTTTACTGTCACTGTCTGAAGAAGAAAAGGAGGCAAACATTATTGTACGTTTTATAATATTTTTCATTTACAAATGTGATTACCACTAACTCGAAATATGTAGCTTGATAGAATTGGGTAGTCCAGATTTCCATTTGGCCACAAGTTCTCCGGGAATATTATTGTATTATCAGTTCTGGTACGAATACGGTAGCAGACCATGTACAACTATTTCTATCCCCCTAGTTGCGCATGCGTTAAAAACAGAGCTATCTTCATTATCCAATTTACTACAGAGGTCAATGGGAGAAAGCAATAAAACTTCATTTTCCATCCATATTTGCTTTTCAATAAAATTCGCGTACATATGGTCAAATAGTTTAGGGCATCCTCTTAAAAGTGATGTTTAATACTTATTGCTAGACAAACTTCTTCATGTTTCCATTTTTGTTTTAAATATCTTATTTTATCTGTGTGCATTGCCTTATGAATTTATGAAAAAAAAATTGTATTATCAGTTCTGGTACGAATACGGTAGCAGACGGCTTTTGGGAACCAGTGGTGCCTGCAGTCGACTCTATGGGTTGATTACATATGTGTTTCGTGTTCTGTACATCTCAACCTTCATTTTGGTGTATAATGTGTGTGTATTTAATTTGAATTTAAGGAATATCAGAGATGGGAACTTCAAAATAAACAAAAGTTTCCATTACTTATATAGCACGTTAATGGGTGGGTGGGGAGAGGGTGTGGCAGGTTTCATCGGGGCGAGGTTTGTGTGTGTGCGAGTGGGGGGGGGGATAAGGTTTATTTTGTGGCGAGAAAATACATCCCACCCCCGTAGGGCAGTCACTGAACCCAGATTATACTAAGGAAAATGTAATAAGTAATTAAAATACACAATGGCGACTTACCTGTCTTCACATCGATTTCTTCCGACCGGTTATTTGAATCCCATTGTCGCGTATAACACTGATGGAAGGTACAAACAGAATTCGCAATGTGAAGATGACCTTCACACTTTGCACATATATATATTGATTACACTGCCATGTGCTTTGAACTACTTTGTTCCTTTCAAGTGCAAAGGGTGGGCATATACCTATGTTGAATTTTAATTTTATGTTTATAAAATCAGCGAAGCGGTAAACTACAATAAGTCTTCATTATAATAGTCACTCATGTGGAAAAGGGAACGAAATTCAATACGCCGATTAACATATTATATTGCATCTAATTCGTGTCCTTTGGCTACACACATTACGGATTGGATGACCTGTTTATAATCTGCCATTATGGCCCTCAATCTCGTGGATGTTTGTTAAATAATGCGCGCCTTCCCAAATTTCCTTGTTTTAAAGGAGCTTCATTTTATGCTGATATGAAGCCAGACACAGATTTCGACCAGTTTGCTGATGCAGCCTGCAGCTCAGAGGTGTAGCGGCTGGGTTAGTGGAGGGTGAGGGAGGAGATAGAATGTGCCAAGATGAAGTTATGCTTCGAGAATATTAAAATAGTCTGGTATTTAAGATGTATTGATCATCGTTCATTTAAATGTAAATTAATAACCAAGATATTTCTACCCAAATTTCAGCCACCCTCCTATCCAAATGGTCTGTGTTTTGTTTCAAAATGTTGCTCACATTCCTTTTTTTGGTAAAAGATTTTCAGGCTTTTTCCAGAAAGTGCCGCGAGGCGAGTTTTAGGATGTTAAATTAAAAAACTTTACACTAGTTTTATGGACATAGACATGTTTGTTAGAAAAAATGAGAAACTGATAATCTTCCGAGTCGGATAAGGGAGCAACCTTAGTAGTGTCGGTGTGGAGGGGGTGGGGGGGGGGGGGGTAACTATGGCACATGTACGGAATAAACGAATTTCTCCTTGGTACATGTATTGAATATCCACGTAGTAAGACAGGGATGTTCCATACTCAGTTTAGGTGATCCTGGAAGTGGTTGCCATGGTAACCCACAAGAACGTCCATGCCGTAATATAGCAACCATTGAGATAAGCAGCGTCAGTGTGCGTGAGCAGCAGATGCTGTTACGACGATAGGCGCTTATGTCGTCCATTGGTTTTCAAGGTGGCATGTGATTACTATGTCTGCTAGAGGTATTAGGTGTGTTTTCTGGGGCTGTTCGACTCAAAAGAAGTATGGAGAAATGCCCCAAAATGACCAGACGTCGACTAGAATTACCACAAACAACCCCGAAAACTATAATGGGAAACACACAGTGCAGTATGCCTGGTCTGTTAGTGTGGGGTGTTCTGATGTCCTCGGGTGTACCCCGATAGCATAAAAAAGTATTTTACTTGAACCCTAAACCATTGTAGCTCACCTACTTCTGAAAGAAGTGGTGAGCTATTGTCGTTACCTCGGGCGTCAGCGTCGGCGGTCGGCGTCCGACGTGTCCAATATTGTAAGATTTAATGTTAAGGTTAATTTCTCAAAGATCAGTGGGCTCAGGCCTTTAGTATTGCATATGTAGGTTGTAGGGGACTATCAGAACAGTATTTAACCCTGATACTACGACTTTTTTCCAAATTTCACCTAAAATTTTCTGCCAAAACTTGTAAGAATTTGCGTTTAGGTGTTGTAAGAATTTGCGTTAAAGTCAGCTTTTGTGCAAATTATGCTGCTTTAACTTCTCATTACTGTTGATTTTCATATTTCAATAACAACTGTAGGTATTAACCCTACTGTATACAGAAATTTAACGGGAATTTTCTTTTTTTTCAGTCAAAATTTTCATGTTTTTATCGGACTTAGTAAAATTTTAAGTTGTAAAACTTTGTAAACTTTGTGTTTAGGTGAGTTGTGTTTCTATGTGTCTTTCCAGGCGATTAATATTCTACACTTGGGTTACTGAACTCCATTGCAGTAATATTTAACCCTCATTACATGCATCTTTGAGGAATTTGAGGCTGATTTTCTGCCAAAACTTGTAAGAATTAGCGTTTAGGTGTTGTAAGAATTTGCGTTAAAGTCGGCTTTTGTGCAGATTGTGGTGCCTTCACCTCTCATTACTGTTTATTTTCTCATTTCAATAACTACTTTAGGTATTAACCCTACTGTATGCAGAAATTTAACTGACTTCTTTTCTTGTTTTCAGTCACAATGTTCACGTTTTTCTCTGACTTACTCAATTTTAAGTTCTAAAAGTTTGTGATAAGGTGAGTTCTGTTTCTATGTGTCTTTCCAGGCAATTGATATTGTACACATGGGTTACTGAACTATATTGCGGTAACGTTGCGCCCTCATTACATGCATATTTGAGGAATTTGAGGGGGATTTTTGGGACTTATATTCACTTTCTTTGAAAAAATTTTTTTTTTAACTTTTTTGTTTATTTAATACTTTCTCATACTTGTTACTACTAACATAAAGGCTTATTTTTTTAGTTGTTGATGTGATGTATTTTTGTTGGGACTTATAGTCACTTTCTTGAACGAATGTTTTTCCGCAACTCCTCTTTAACCAATGAATGTACTTCAATTACAATTTCAGTGATTCTTCATTACATAATGCCACTTTGCACCTCCTATTTTATTTTTTGATCTGATGTATTTTTATTAGCTCACCTACTTCTATTACAAGTGGTGAGCTTATATGATGACCTCGGGCGTCAGCGTCGGCGTCCGGCGTGTCCAATATTGTAAGATTTAATGTTAAGGTTATTTTTTCAAAGATCACAGGCCTCAGGCCTTTCATATTGCATATGTACGTTGTAGGCGACTATCAGCACATTATTTAACCCTGATACTACGACTTTCTTTCAAATTTCACCTACAGTTTTCAGCCAAACCTTGTAAGAATTTGTGTTTAGGTGTTGTAAGAATTTGCGTTAAAGTCAGCTTTTGTGCAGATTGTGCTGGTTTAACTTCTCATTACAGTTGATTTTCATATTTCAATAACAACTGTACGTATTAACCCGACTGTATGCAGAAATTTAACTGCAATTTCTTCTTCTAAAATAAATTTATGAAAGCCTTTCCTAATTCTTATTTTTGATTTAATATCTGGCCTCACGATTCATATTCTTAATCATAAACATTTCTAAAAGAAAAACATGCTTTTATATCCAATGATTCTATGTTGAATTGATATATAATAAATGCAGAAATATAGACTTTCCAAAGCCATCACATAAACCACATTAATCATTTGATGCCTAGTTAATGATTTATATTAACTAAATATTAGGCATGTTACATTGGAACGACATTATCAAGCGCGAATGTAGGTGAGCGTTGGGATGTAACATCCCTCTTGTTGTTATTGTTGTAAGCCTATTCGTCTGCTCTACCCACTGCCGGTTATCTCTTACCATGTCATCACTCCTCTTTCCGCTACCGAGCAAGCAAACTGGCAAGAACTAATCAGATTGCCCCATTCACCCACAAAGTCCCACCCTCTATTACAGAGTTATCTCCTCTGTGTGATCAGAGACCCTGAATGATTCGCTGCAATGGGGTAAACAGCAATACCAGCAATTGTTTGAATGGGTGACTCCTCTTACGACTTTTCGAATAATCTGGATACTGGCACATAGATCGTATCATAGTTTTCTGGTCTGTAATCTCCTAGATTATTTCTTCTGGGATCCTAGATAACCGATGGCTTCTGCCTTAAGGCCAGTGCTGCTGTCATTGTCGATCTTGCTATCACCGAGATTTAAAAACACTGCCACGAATAGTTTGGTGCTCGGTTTCTCCTTATAGCTAAGAACGGGAAGGAGCTGAAGAACAACTAGAGTAGTGTGTTCGACAGATCATATCATCCCTTGAGTGGAACAAGGCGGCATCTGCAATACCAAAACATTGCAGAAGGTGCCTGCTTTGTTTTCCACCCAAGGGACGATATGTTCGAATATCTAAACGACTTCACCGAGCAATCGGCGGAACACCCGGCTTGATGGTGTACTATTGCGGGCAGGGGAGGGGAGGGTGATTTGTCCAACAATCTAAAACGTAATAAGAATAACTGCTTAAAAGTCGGACTTTTTGTACGACTCTTCGACTCGTTCTCTAAAAAGGGTTCTGAGGTCCATTCGGTTGTATATTTGGTTTGGATACTGCAAGTGGGTTAGCGAACAACGTGGACGGTGATTTTGTCAAATGAGCAGAGAGAGTAATCACTCACCCACACACATCAAGCACTTGAAAGAGCAACACCTCTCAACTCTGAAATCGGGGGATCATGGCACATGGTAATCAAGCATGTAGGCCTAGAGGTCGGTTGCCCTACATCTTCGTATCCACAGACAAGAACGAAAATGTGATACGTAGGGGTACTCCAATACTCTGCTGCAAAAAGATAACCTCAAGACTATAATTCATCTATTTCATCCTCTGTGTTCTGATAAAATGAAATTGTTATGGGTAAATGTGAACTGTACATACTATATTCCAACTACATTTTCGTCGCGTCGACAAACGCATGCCTTGAGATTGTAGTTAGAATATATAGTCAGTCGAGATTATAGTTGAACAAACTCAAGTCTTCTTGAAAATATATACTACACACATTTAGCTAAGGGTCACCTCTACCCATCTATATATTTGATACATAAAAGGTCAAATTATGTGTATTGTTTTAAGTTTGTTTATTTGTTCATTAAGGTTTAACACGACTTCCTCAAGGTATGATCATATCGTGTCAGACACCTTTACGCGTGGGGAGAGTCGGAGTACCCATGCAGAGAGAACAACTGAGCAATTGTGAGTAACTTTCGGCCTCTCCAATTTACCAACAAGACACAAACGGTTAGCATTGGTTGAAGGTAAGTGTTACGTTGACATGTTGTACATCTATGGTCGACGCGCAGTATTCCCACGGGTCACTTGCCTTCAAGCAGTGCTAACCCTGCTTGTACCAAGATGATAAATCAGGGTGTGCGACAGTTACTTGACACTGTTGAGTGCTTACCTATGGGAACTCAAGCCTTTTCTATCCGTAAATGTGTACAACTTGATATGACCAAGACAATTAACAGTGTCTCTGCTCCCCAATAAATAAACAAACAAATGATGTACCCATATTCCTTTCATGTACAAATTATGTTGACGAATGGGGAGTGATCCTTAGTAAATGTGAGTAGTATATTAGTGAATAAATATACAGGTAGTAGTCGTAACGCAACTTCTTATTCAATTAATACGTACCATACCATACCGGTACTCCAAATTGGACATGTTTGGCTCCCAACAGCCCGAACCGGGTGCTACAGACCATCTGAAACAAGTCCAAATTTGAAATCTAGTGTTTTAAGAAAGTACATGATTACTAGCAAGAGGAAATTGATATCCAACCCCAACGAAAATGTCCCAGCTTCAAAGTTATTGGAGTTAGGGGGTGGGTAATAGATATGCCCTTGAAAGACTAACTTCAGTGATTCTGCGAAGTCGAACTGCTTTGAGCATAATAAGCCTGCAAACATCTGTAATCCAATGTATTCGATTTTATAGGTTGATAACGAATGTGGAATAAGAAATTGGGAATAAGTTACGGTTGCCACGTCCCTTCGGTATGTTGGCAATGGCCATCTGTCAGCGTTTTCGGAAACGAGTTTGCCATTTAAAACACGCATCCTGATACGTTACATAATATTATTTTACAACTAGACTTTATGATTCTGGAGAATCATTGCTTTTCCAGATGAGATTTCATATGAGTTTTCATGACCCCAGAGTGTCTGATGAATTGTTTTTTAACTGTCTCACTGAAATTCCTTTTTGATGTTATGAGAAAGATGGGTATAGCAGTCTAAAATGACTCAGTTTTTACCTCAAACTATCATTAATGGTGGAGAGGGTTAATATCAATATCGTCGTCCGACAAATTAATGACCGACCAAAGGAATTATTTTTGTTTGACACATACCTACTGAGTGCTGTGGCTATTTGAAAATGGTCGATTTTATCTCAAATGTATCCAAAATATTGATGTCTGGTAACTTGTAGAGGGTTAACAAGTGCTAACAGGAATATTTTTCCCTGCAACTTGTAATGTCACACCAAGAACTGCGAATGGCCATTTTTTTCTTAAAAATTTACAAGTTGTTTTCAGAGAAATCCAGGGAGAACATGAATTTTAAGCTTTTTATGGGTATCATTGTTTATCCAGCCTAAAACGAGTTAAGGTTTGTTTTTGAAGATACTTATTACTTACAAAAATAATTCTCAGTGAATTCTACTTCCACTTATGTTGATCTCTCCTCTTAAATTTGGGTGCTGTGGATATCCAAACACAGCCCATTTTATCAAAATTTTGATGTTTGAGAACCTGCATAGGGTTAACAAATGATTACTGGAATATTTTGTACATGCACCTTGTAATGCCACACTAAAATCTGAGAATGGTCAGTTTGTCTTGAAAATCTACGAGATGTTTTTGGAGAAATCCTCGGATAACATGCATTTTAACCTTTTGAGGGGTATCGCTCTGTAACCAGCCCTAAACGGGTTAATGCTTGGTTTTTTGAATACCTTCATTACTTACAAAAATAAACCTCGGTGAATTCCACTTACAATGAAGGGGGTTATGTTTATCTCGCAGATGCACATTGGGTGTTATGGGTGCCCAAGAACAGCCCATTTTCTCAAAATGTCTATGCTTGGCAGCCTCTGGAGGGTTAACAAATGCTTAACGGAATATTTTGTCCATGCAACTTGTAATGTCTGTCCAAGATCTGCGAATGGTAAATTTTTCTTGAAAATTTACAAGAGTTTTTAGAGAAATCCACAGAAAACGGGAATTTTAAACTTTTAAGGGGTATATCTCCTTAACCAGTCGAACATGCGGTTAAGACCTTGATTTTTGAATACCCTTACTATTTACAAAAAAATTTCCCTATCAGTTTTGCGTCCAGTAAAAGAAGTTACGTTTCCCTGTGGCATTTCGATTTGATGTTGCTGGTGTCCAAAAACAAACTATTTTTTCTAGATTTTGACATTTAGCAGCTCATGGAGGGTTAACAAATGCTTACCGGAATATTTTATCCATGCAATTGGTAATGTGACACCAAAACCTATCAATGGCCATTTTCTCTTGAAAACCTACAAGATATTTGTAAAGAAATCAAAGGAAAACATGAATTTTGTAAGCTTTTGATGGGTAATGCTATTAACCACCCCAAAAGGGGTTAACGCTTGTTTTTTTAATACCCTTATTACTTACAGAAATGGACCTCGGTGAATTCCACTTCCAACAAAGGAGATTATGTTTATCTCGCGTGTATATGTTGGGTGCTGTGCGTGTCCGAAAATAGCCCATTTAAACAAAATTACGATGCTTTGCAGTCTGTAGAGGGTTAATAAACGCTCACCGGAATATTTTGTCCGCGTAACTTGCACTGCCACACAAAGACCTGCGAATATTCAATTTTTCTTGAAAACTTACAAGAGGTTTTTAGAGAAATCCACAGAAAATGGGAATTTTAAGCTTTTAAGGGGTATCTCTCTTTATCCTTTCCAAAATGGGTTAAGACTTCGACTTTTGAATACACTTACCACTTACAAAAATGTTTTCGTATAAAATTTGCGCTCGATAAAGGAAGGCACTTTTCTTTGTGGCGTACCCATTGGTGTCCAAAAACAGCCCATTTTATCACAATTTTGACTTTTGCAGCCTGTGAAGGTTTAACAAATGCCTACCGGAGTATTTTGTCCATGCGCTTCTATTGTCACACCAAAACCTGCGCGTGGCCAATTTTCTTTGAAAATCTACAATACTCGTTTAGAGAAATACACAGAAAACATGATTTTTTTTAGCTTTTGAGGGGAATTGCAGTTTAATCAGCCCAAAACGGGTTATCGCTTGGTTTTCTGAATACCCTTATTACTTACAAAAATGATCCACGGTGAATCCCACTTCCAATAAATGAATTTATGTTTATCTCTCTGTATCGTTTGGGTACTTTAGGGGCCCGAAAACAGCCCATTTCATTCAAAATGTCGATGTTTGGCAGTCTGTGGAGGGTTAACATCTGGATTGCCTAATATCTCTTGTATATGAATGGTCGTGTCACAGACAGGTCTAACAATGATGAATGTTTAAAAAAATCTACAAGACTCGTTTCGAGAAAGTGCCTATAAACCCTAATTTTGACAGTTTTTTCCAATTCTGCCGAAATAAGGGTTAAATCGAAAATTCCGCTTCTCGGTACATTTTAAGATTTTGCGCCCTCTATGCGTGTGCAAAATCTAGTGAAAATCGGTTATAAAATGGCTTCTGAATTGTACGGACAAAATGTGTGTAACCCCCCCCCCCCCCCCCCCCCGAAAAGAAAAAAAATCCGTAGAAAAACAATAGTCTTTTTCAGAGGGAAAAGCCTAATAAAAATCCATAAAAAACAATAGTCTTTTCCAGAGGAAAAAGCCTAATAATAATAATAAAAACAATTCCCGAATAACTACACGTACTTCACACCCAAACATAGTCTCTGACGCCCCCCCCCCCCCCCCAAACACACACACACATACAATTGGAAGGAGCTCAGCAAGTCAAAAGCTATGATTTTAATGCAATAATTGAAAGAAGTAATAACATTTTAATGGCGTTTGTTTTTCCCGAATAGCGCTGGCAGGTTTAAAGTTTGGTAAAGGGTAACAGGGATGTGACTAGAGGGTCTTGGTTCGGTGGTGTACCCCTCGGAATTTGCAGCTGTACTCTTCCCACCTCCCGGCTCCCGAGCATTCAACTTTTGAGCAAACCATTTGCAGAACCCAATCCCACACCCTTCCTCGATGAGTGAGAATTTTCCAAATGCTACTTGTGAATTTCCACTCCGAAAAATCCGAATGCACCACCTCCCATACTGTTCGAAATATATGACATCTGGGTTATAGAGTTGGAAATCTCTTTAGAATTGCAGATGGAGCATGGTCGCACCCAAGAAACGAAATAGTGACTTAGTTAGCAAGTCCCATGAAGTGTGATTAAAAAGTCTTTAAATGTCTATTAGAAACGGTCACACCCACAAAGACTATTCCGCGAAACCGACTACCGCAGGACATAACATTTTCAACTGTTGCTGGTTTGAGGCTTAAAATTTCTAGCTATCGCAAAAAAAAAGCAAAAAGAAAATGGTGTGTGTGTGGGGGGGGGGGGGGGGGGGCGGTACACGCCCTATCTTCACTTGTCTGAGGAGTAAATACATATTTTTTGCTGGCATTTGTAGCTTGTGATTGCTCTAAATATCTTACGCTCAAACATGAATGACAGTACATACCCCATTACGAAGGAAATCGCGCACATGCAGGGTCTCCAAAACTTGAAGCTAAAAAAACTACAAGCGTTTATGTCGTGAATATTTATGTATTGGGATTTAACCACGCTTTCAACAACCAGGGTCACCTCTTGTCGGATTGTTTTACGGGTGGAGGAAGCCGGAGAACCCGGACAGAGCCACCGCCCAACGGCGAGCAATTGCCAGACTCCGCAACGTACTAACTCCACACAAGCAGGTATAGCATTGATTGAAGACAAGTGGACCATCGATGTGCAGTACGTCTTAGTACACAGCGCCACCGGGCCCCCATGTAGGCAAACGGGATTAAGTGCCTTGCCCAAGGATACAACGCAGTTACCCCTGGCGGGTATCGAACCGTGGGCCTTTCGGTTTGAAGTCCAATTCCGTAAAGAACCACCGCGCTCCATATGGCATGAACATAAAGTGCGACTAGTTTCCATATATATATTGATAAACTGTTTTTGCAGGCACGAGTCCAACGCCCCCCCCCCCCCAACTTAATTCCGAAATATTTCTGTATGATGGTGCAAAGGCGACGGACCCCCCCCCCCCCCCCCCCCGGGGGGGGGGGGGGGGCAGGGTGCACGTGCACCTGCGCTTTTTTTCCACAGACATGTTGACATGTTAAATGTTAAATGGGCCCATGCAGTCGTGCCAGTACCACGCAGTGCGAGTTTCCAGACATTCATGTATTCTATTATTTGCAAATCTAAACAATATTTGGCTAAAGGATCCCACCTTCGGTCGCCTCTGTCTGTTTCTTCTGTTTCAACCATCTTCCAACTCGAAGGCGAGCCTTCGGATTGAATGATGATTGAAATATAAGAATGGACTGGACAGTGACCACACCGCGGCGTGCTCATCTGAACGAGAGACCATAGTATGTCATGGTACATTTACCGATATACGATTGTAAATATTCTCCCACTGAGCTGAACCATGGTAGCCTTCAAAATTTCTGCCCCTCCACCTTTATCAAGCATCCGCCGCCTCTATGATTGTGTGTCCGTATGTTGGTGGGGATGGGGGTTGTCCTGTGTTGTACTCTTATTGGGAAATAACGAACTCTTTTCTCTCAAGATATTACCAAAGATTCCCTTTTGAAATCGAGAAACGTTCTCATTTACAATTTTCACTCCTTATGACTGTACTGAGTCAAAAAAGAACGTATAATAAACTTTGAGGAGCAATTTCTTTTAGTATTTAGTATTTTTAGTATCACGTCAGGACGTCGCAATTCAGACATGGGGTGAAATGAAAAGTTCACACATGCAGTCAATAGCGTGTATGTCCACCGTTTGCCTCTTGGATGGCGAGACATCGACGGCGCATGGACCTGATAAGACTCTGGATGTCACCCTGTGGTATTGCGTTCCACTCCCGCCTTAGAACATTACGTAAATCGCCTAACGTCTGAAGATCATGAAGTCGTACACGACGGTCCAATTGATCCCAAAGATGCTCGATTGGCGACAAATCTGGCGAAAGTGGGGGCCATGGAAGAAATTCGATGGTCTGTTGCTCAAGAACATCACGACAGATACGCGCCACGTCACATCAAGCATTGTCTTGCTGGAATAACTGCAATCCGACGTTAGCGTTGAACAACGGGACAACAACAGCGTTAAGAATTTCGCCCCAAAATAGCTGTCCATTCAGATTACCATCGATGAAGATCAACTGCGTTCGATGGGGCAATGAAATTCCTGCCAAAACCATTACACTACCCCCGCCGAAACGGTCGCATTGCCGCACGCAAGCATCCGAAAATCGTTCTCCTCGTCGGTGATACACTCTTGTCCTACCACCAGCGCGCCGTAGACAAAATCGTGATTCATCACTAAAAAGAACTGTGCTCCACGGTGACGTACCCATTCCATCCTGACGGTACGATGACGTTGGGTAAGGATTGGTCCGTAGTATGGACGCCTACTTCGGATGTCGAGTTCAGCGAGTCTGTTGCGGACAGTTTGTACACTGATTCTATTGTCAGTTCTACCATGAGTAATTGCTGCTGTCCTCGTCGTCGGAAGGAAACGATCCCGCAAGCGAGACATCCTGATGTGTCGGTCTTGTGCAGGGGTCGTAACTCTTGGTCGACCTGAATGCGGTCGGTCGGCAGTGGATCCAGTACCTTCCAGTAAGACGGTAAATATTGGCCACAGTGACTCCGAACTCAGCAGCGAAATCATCTGGGGGTATCCCAGCCTCATGCATACCAATGGCACGCAACCTCTGATTTTCGGTTAACCTTGGCATTTTTTAAAATGTCGGAAGACAAAAACTAGCGTGTTTTCTCAATATTATTACCCAGGCTCTCTTGCACAACACAACACAAATAAAATCGTCGGTCACCCATTCAATCTGACATTCTCGGGTAGTACGTGCTATTTTGAAATCCGTAGCAAATTTGTATACGGCTGGGTGGACAACAACAACATGCCATTAAACTCTTTGCACGACTTCTTGTCCACAAGCATGCAACATTAGAACTATTATATTTCATTCTTTATGCTATTTTTTCACGTTTGTTTCTAATATACCTTCTTTTTGACTCAGTTATAACAAATTTTCCCACCCGGCCGAAACGTTGTTTTCACCCGGTGAAGAAATTGTTAAATATGGACCCAGTTTTCTAAAAGTAGATGTGCACTAGTTCTAAGCATAGCATTACGTATTTATTCCTACCGTGCCACTAACAGCGTTGGTGCTCTTCTGTTGCCGTGCCTTCTCAAGTTCGAAATGCTTCCTACGGCCCTGTGTTTCTGTATGTCACTGTCACTTTGATGCCGCTGCCTCGGCAGTGCAGTAGAGTTGAAACGGCTAGAGGTTGGCTGGCACCAGAGCTGATAATACAATAATATTTCACGAGAACAACTTGTGGCCAAATCTGCCAAGAACAAAGCCAGAGCATAAAAACTCTTCAAAACACATCGACAGAGCTGCATGGGGATAAATTCCAAAACTGTCGGTTTTGTTTACATTGTAAATTAATTCCGATTTCCGGTCAACGTCATCCGACGGAAAAAGCATCGATGTACAAAGCCGTCTAAAATCAAATAATGAGAAAGATCGCCTTAACACAGCATAGTATTCTTATATAGAGACTGCACAGTTGCCATATTCTATGCAAGGTATTATGACTCCTGGTGAAATGTCCTAGAATTACGATTTTGTTTTGGGATGGAAATGCGTGGTATCGAGTGATTTGCGCATGTCTGTCGAACATGGAATCCATCTTCAATAAAAAAAAATGCAGACAGGGTTGTCCTTTTCTTGAATGCAGTCCTATCGCTGCACTCTAAAGTGTTTTGAATGCCTAGCTTTGTTCTTTATATGTGAAGCGCATTTGGCCATAAGTTGTTCTCCGGAAATATTATTGAATTATCAGTTCTGGTACGAATGCGGTAGCAGACTTCCAGGAACCAGTGGTGCCTGCTGTCGACTCTATGAGTTGATTGCATATCTGTTTCGTGTTCTATACATCCCAACCTTCATTTTGATGTATAATTTTTGTATATTTAATTTGAATTCAAGGAATATCAGAGGTGGGAATTTCAAAATAAACAAAATTCTCTTACATTTTCTTGCACCTTGAGGTGGGTTCCGACATGCTGGTTGCAGTGGTTAGCTCCCTTGGTGTGTCTCACAACAGTCAAGAAATGTGGAGACGAAGAGAGCAAAACCTGTCTTTTTCGCTGCATGTGGAATATCAGAGGTGGGAATTTCAAAATAAATAAAATTATCTTACTTATACAACACCTTAAGGTTGCAATACGCTAAAAAATTTGCATTGGTGACAATGTAACAATTCCTGTCTCCTAAGCTCATTTGGGGAAGAACAACCTGTGTATCCACTTAGCATATCATCTCATTAAACAAATGAACGGGAAAAAATATAGGTTGCCGTGTATTTTTTGTGTTCAAATTTGTCGTCCAGTTTCACACTCAACTGAAAAGGCATATTTTTCTTGTCCCCCTCACATTATTTTTTAACTCTCACAATTTGGAAATGGCAGCCAGTGCAAATATTTTCTGTCTTTTCTAAAATAGACACTGTGACATTTTTATTGAGGGTTTCAAAATCACTAAATATTGCCTCGTTCAGCTGATCTCCTTCATTTTATGCTCTATTAAATATTGAGGGCATTTTTGACTCTATTTAGTGTATTGTAACCTTGAGGTTATATCGCCTCATTATGAGAACTAATCGCTATAGATTTCTTGCATGACATCTACTGACTAAAACATATGGGATGTCTGGCGTTGGTGCGGGAACAACTGCCGTCACGTCGGATGGTTCAATAAAGGTTAGCACTTCAGATTTGTCCCACGGTGTCCACCTCCAAATCTGTGGCGGTTGAGTGTTCCGTCGGGTGCTATATTTCAGTAGTTTGCCAGGGATGACTCAAAGCCATCGGGATAAGGGAATGGGTGAGGTGGACGTGACGTCATAGTCAGGTGATCCAATGGCGCCATGGTTGTCATGGTAACCAGCGTGATGCCATTACCATAGTGATAGTCGGTCTCGGTGCGCATGCGCAGCGCGTGTTGTTAGGGTGACGCGTCTTTTCCTCGACCATTTTGTTTATACGAGGGTCACAACCTTGTTTCTCTATGGTGACACATGGTTGTCATGTGACCCCAAACCCTCTAATAGGACGGGGGTATGTTCGGACGGTGTGTTTGATTAAGTGGGAGTAGTTTTCAGGGTCGGATATTCCCCAAATCCTCGATTACTTCGTAGAATTACCCGAATAGACCCGCCATTCACTACAAATAACCCAAAACACCCAAATCACTTTATTTTTTGCAGGTTCTCCCTGAATCCTCCTTTTTTACAATAATAGACGCGACCCTTTGTATAAGAGTAAATCTAATTACCCAAATACATTTGTCAATCACTCCAAATCACCAAAAAACTGTCTAAAATCACCGAAACGTACTTGGCGAAGGTCCCATCATGGGCTTATTGTAGTAGCACGTAGTGCTAGAAGGCGCGTTCTAATAAACTGGAGTAGTTTCTAGTTCGGATTTCTCATTAATTTTTCGGTTTTACCTGTTATTGGGATTCCTTGCGAATCCTCTTTTATAAGAGTAGCACGTAGTGCTATTTGGTCCTAAATAAGACGGGGTATGTTCAGTTGTTCAAGAGAACTTTTACTAAATCGGATTTCCCATTTTTCTGCCTATTCCCTTTACATGGAACGTTCGAACGTTCTATATATTGTAACTTCCATAAATGACCCCCCCCCCCCCCCACCTAAATAATTTTAGGGCGGTGCTATATTTTTTCGAAATTCCTATAATCTGTGTCCAGAAGATATATACCAGATAACTTGAGCGTATTTCCTCCTTTTTTTCGTGTTTTTTTTTAATATAAAAAACCCATCTGTTTACAACATTTCTTGACAACTTCTGTTTACATCTTCCGGCTGCTTGGCTTCTTGAGGGTCATGAATTCAATCACTAAATCCATAGTACCAAGTCTCTGCTCATTTGTGAGGGGTTTCGCGAACATATCTTCATACTCTCTCTGTACTGGTGGTTGATTCATTCGAGAAGTATTATGGTGTCACAGATTAATTAAGATTAAGATTTAAGATTGAGATTAATATTAATTAATTAAGATTAACTGTATAAGCCTGATATCCACACGAAGTGCTCTATGGCTGTGCAAATTGAAAGGTAGAGAGCTAAAGGTTATACCGCCTAAGTCATTAAGTTTCTAGTCTTTTTGATCGAGGAAAGTTAGTTGGTAGATGTGTGTCTTCAAGCGTTTTTTGAATTTGTTTACATCTCTCAGTTTGTGGTGTTTTTAAGTGGGGTGGTAGAGCATTCCACAATTTTGGGGCAATGACCGAAAAAGGTCTTTCGCCTGCTGTAACCAATTTAGACCTCGGATGGACGAGATTAAGAATATCTTGAGAGCCGAGCAGTCTTCCAGGTTTGTAAGCACTTACAAGGTCAGACAGATTGGATGGTGCCATTGCAGATGGACATAATTCTTGTTCACTCTTCCAAGTGCATCATCGAAACTTGTGATGACCTTCTCTTCTTGAGGCATATATTATGGTGAAGCTGGCTGGGGTGATCGACTGTACATCCATAACATTTTTCCTTCATCACTGCATCAATGTTTTAACCCACATAATGAGCATACGCAAAACAGAGTTCATGTTGCAGGCGAACTCGTCCGAGTTCGGTATCAACTTCATCAACGGTTGTTTGTGGTTTGGTTATTCTTACTGTGATCTCCTTCTTCAAAGGTGGTTCTTGAGCTGTTTCTTGAATGTGGGTTCTTCAATGTGACTTGGTTCAGGTTTAGCAGGATTAATGGTTTCGGTTACAGCTTCGGTTAGAGCTGTGTGTAGGATCTGGCTGTTGACAGCTGCATATACTTCGTTTATCTGAGTCTTCGGGGATTTCCATTCTTCTATAGATAGTGCAATCCCAGTCTTGGTTGGGCAAGACTTCTGGTCTTTTCCCTCAGTGTATCATCGGAGGTGTATCTTCAGTTCTCAGTGGCACTGGGTGACGTTAGCATAAGTCTGTTTGGTGTCGAGTCGGAACATCTCCTCTAATCTGTTCAGTTCAATGGTTCGATCGCCAATGATGCCAAGCCCATGCTTCGCATTTTCGTATGTGTCTCCGACGGGCGTGTTTGAAAACACTACCTGCTTTTGACAAATTTTGATCGATATTTTTATTCTTGATTGGGGTGTGTTTGTTTCCCATAGGGTTGTGGGTTAAAGTTGGGAAATTTAAAAATTAACATAGAAGTCCATGGAAAAGAAACACAATGTACTTTTCCATTGTAAAACTATTAGAGGGGAAACATTTGATTGGTCGATAAACTGTAGGATGTGGCCCTCTGAATTTTATACTGGCTTGGGATAGGTCAAGCTACAAACCTCTGTCCACTGAAGATAAATCAAATAGCTCGAATGCATTACCACCCCCTACAGTTAGCACTTACTGACTTTTTAAGGAAATTACCAAAGAGGACCACCTTTGGGAAATTTTGTTCTTTTTAAAAAAAAAGGAAAAAGCTACCAATACTTTTTTGGGGGAAATAATTTCTATGAGAAGAAAAAACCTAACAGGACTTTTTGTGAATAGAGGTTTCCCCTGGGCGAAGGAAATGTTTTTTTAGCAAAATCGTGTCCGTCTTTAGTCTTCAACTTAGGTCTTTCGAAAATCAAAAGTAGTGCCTAATTTTTTTTCATGCTTTGTTCATTTCTTATTTTGAAAGAAATTTCTAGTATTTACGACAGACAATTTCCCATTGATGTGATGATGTGATGATGAAGAAGATTTATTTATCTGGTTATACAATAAGGGTAACCTAAAACACACCAGAAGTCAACTTTTTAAAAAAAATGAATCAAAACAAAATTTTTGGGGGAAATCAACTTGGAATTAAAAGTGTATCATCCGGTTCCAATATGGGTAACCTAAAAGATACAGAACCTTTAAAACATTCATGCTATAATGTCAAGAGTAGACTACCAAGAGTCCATTGTGAATTTCATTAGGAATTTTAGGTCTATCTAACATGACTATTTCATGGTATACCGCCTAGAATCCATTCGGATTTTGGAATTTGCGGTCAACCTAGCAGGATTTCTTTAAGCAAAAGCTAGATATATGACAATGGATGGTTGTGTCCTTGAAAAGTTGTCTTCAGCCTTCAAAAATTGGTTGTCCTTGGTGATCAAATCTCAAATGATGGTATGATCGAGACACCATCTGACTGTATCTTTCTCGTGGGATGAAAGTAAGACAAACCATCTCTTCTTTGGTTATATGTGAAAATGTTGTCGTTGACAAGGGAACCCCTGTTTTTAGCACGTCCATGTATCTCTGCTTAGTCAGGTTGTTTTGACGTTTGTTGATTACTTTGTAGCAAATTTTATCTGCGGCTCCAACACAGAAGTATGTTTTACTACACAAAGCTACCATGCCTTCACGTTGCCATTCAACTTTAAAAAGATCAGGGGTTCTTTTATCCAAGGCTTCTGTGCTTTACAACTTGAGGAAGACAGACGCTCCTTCCCTTCTAATTTGCTGCTTGCAATTTCACTTTGATGGTTGTTGCAAGATTCTGCTGGAAACCACTGATTCCAATAATGGTAAAACTCTTCTTTCATCTCTGGCCGCGCCACGTTTTCAATGTTTTGACTGGACAAGGCAAGATATAAAGAATCTGTGTCTATCTCACAATCAAAATTACAACGATCAACAAAATGATCAACAAAGTCGAAGTAGAACTCTCAGTTGGGCATATTGGTAAACAAAACTTCCTATAAGCTTAGGAAGGTCCAATTTGAGGGTTTTTTCTGTTTGATTCTCTTCATACAAAGAGTTACTGGGTGCAGTTAAAGTTCGGAAAGATAGGTTATTAATGGCATCATACACTTCATTTTTATCACAATGTGGGCGTTCTTGAATTTTTCTTTGGTGGTCATTGTCTTGCCATTACCACTGTTGCCCAGCAATTTCATAGTATCAGCGACAATGGCGTTATTTGGGTCTTGGTCCCCTTCTGGTATTGGATGATTTCCTAGCCTCTAGTACGTGCTAAATATCATTTTAACAATAAAATAGCCCCCAAAATTCTTGTGCCAGAGTAACTGCCGATCAAAGATCTGCGAGGTTGTCACATAACCTGATTCTCTTCAACACACTTCTTCGTGTGAACGGCTTTCAGGTCATCTGGCACGTGGACATAGCAAAATACCAAACCAAATAGTTCCTTTGTTAAAAGATTTTTTTTCTTGATAGTAGTTACATTCAAAGGACCAGTATGTTTTAAGTCTGGTCGTTTTTTTTTTCAAAAAGGTTTTCAGGTCTGGGTTGGTTTTCTTCAGTTCCTCAAACTCACACTCACGTAGCCAAGATCACGAATATACTTGAGAGTTTTCTGGATAGCTTCATACAGTTCTTTCATATTCTTCTGTCGGACGTTGTTGAAAATAACAGGCTAGCCACTTTTGTTTTTTGTTTTCATGGCAGTGGTGTCCATGCCAGGAGCAGACTGGAAATTGATATACCGTTTGTGTTTTGGCACAGCTCCAACCACTGCTTGTTCATTTTATCATATCTTGTACAGTGCTGGGCTCTAAAACTATTCTCCTCTTCTCTTCTCACAAACCACTATGTTGGCATATTTTGCATCAAGCACCCAATATGAAGGGCGTTGGCATCAAATCCGACGATACCGGCACACGATTTTGTATCTTCACCCACCATACTGAATAGATCTAATTTTTGTTAGTCTATTCTCTTGATATGCATTAAAATTGATGGCAGGTCCACCAACAATGTTGTCCTTCACTAGATGGTGTAGGTCTTTGTATTTGTCATTAAACAGAATTAATTATGTAAAGTCATCTGCGGTGTTGAAAAGATATTTCAAAGTTAGTCCAAGAACGGAGATATATGGAATATACCCATAGTAGCTTGGTGTACCAAATGTTCACCACGAGTGGGAAGTGGTGTTAACCGCGAGCCTTTGGCTAGCCACTTTTGTTTTTTGTTTTCATGGCAGTGGTGTCCATGCCAGGAGCAGCCTGGAAATTGATATACCGTTTGTGTTTTGGCACAGCTCCAACCACTGCTTGTTCATTTTATCATATCTTGTACAGTGCTGGGCTCTAAAACTATTCTCCTCTTCTCTTCTCACAAACCACTATGTTGGCATATTTTGCATCAAGCACCCAATATGAAGGGCGTTGGCATCAAATCCGACGATACCGGCACACGATTTTGTATCTTCACCCACCATACTGAATAGATCTAATTTTTGTTAGTCTATTCTCTTGATATGCATTAAAATTGATGGCAGGTCCACCAACAATGTTGTCCTTCACTAGATGGTGTAGGTCTTTGTATTTGTCATTAAACAGAATTAATTATGTAAAGTCATCTGCGGTGTTGAAAAGATATTTCAAAGTTAGTCCAAGAACGGAGATATATGGAATATACCCATAGTAGCTTGGTGTACCAAATGTTCACCACGAGTGGGAAGTGGTGTTAACCGCGAGCCTTTGGCGCGCGGTTAACATCACTTCACCACGAGTGGTGAACATTTGGTACACCAAGATTCTTTGGGTATATTTATACCATGATCATCAGATTATTAAGAGTCGCTATTATTTTTTGTCGATTTTACTGAGCAGCAGCCGTACTTACGTGAGAATTTGTTTTTGTTCACATGAGCATCGGTGGCGGTACTTCCGCTGTCAATTTTATCACCGAAACGAAAGAGAAAAAGAAAGGGCCTTTTTCATTTTAATAACATATTAACATACTATTTTGAGTTATGGATGTTTCATTAACATGAGACAATGCATGTTTATTAATTTTTTGGTGTTTTATGGGGTAAATTCATTTAAAAACGTAATAAATAATTGCCACTTCCATTTCACTCTTCGCGAGGCGACGTGCGATAAATTTAGACAAGTTCGCATTCATGTCGACGTCACCAAAGGTCACCTTGGATGTAATTCCACTGTAGGTGAAAATTTTAACTACTCTAATCCCATTTCTGGCGCGTTCACCACGGTTGGTGTATAAAGCTACAATTTATGTCATAGGCTTTTCCTATATAGTAGAATAGGTAATTTATGGTATAAATCATCTTTGATCATATCAATATTTCTTTCTTTGTACAATGTAAACTGTCACTCTACAGCTTCCAAGAAAGGCTGGACATCGCGGCCAACACAAAAAGGAACATAATGATGTCATCTGTTTCTTTTCCCAATATTTCGACAATATTCATATTCTTCTTCAGTAATATTGGCACTCTTCAGCTCGCTGTACAAGTCTTTATGTTCTGGTAAATGGTCCATGTCGAGTTTTGAGAGGTAATCCATCCAGTCATAAGAGACAAATCCCTTAGTCACGAAACATCCGAAAGTCATTAGGAATTTATCGTTACTGAAATCAGGAACCAAGTAGTTACTCATATCAAGACCTTTAAACTGGCCCGTCTTGATACACATAAAATTGTAGGATTCCTTCACAACAAAGAGGTTCTTCAGTTTCAGGTGAGCCTTCGGTTAGTTCTCTTTTTACAACATTCACGTCATATTGACCACTGCTGAAACTAAGTACTGGAAGTTCCGTCAATTATTCGTTGAACTCTTTCCGTAATTTCAAGAGAGGGACCGCAGCTATAGAGTTCTCACCACTTTCTGTACTGTTGGTGTACTGGAGCATTGCATCTATGGCTTGTAAAGAGCTAAAATGTATTCTCCGTATTGATTGGCAATCTCTGACAGGTAATTTATGAAACGTTTCCCTAAGTCTTGAGAATCACCACCAGTTATAAAACATCTAGGTTCAGCATGAGGAGGAACGTTGCTGCACACACTGTCACTAAATGGTTTCATAACGGGAACGTTGCTGCACACACTGACACTAAATGGTTTATGCTGTGAATCCCAGGAAACTTTATCAATGTTGGCAGGTACGTTAGTCTTATCAAAATAAGATTCAAAGTTAAAGGTTGCTCGACAAGTATAGTACTTGTCGGTCTCAAGCACGTCGATCCCTTCATCTTCTAACTTTTGAAAAATGTTTTTTTTGTACATGTTTACACCACCAACAAAGTCAAAATTCACTACATCTGTACAGGTTAATTCATGCCGGTTCACCGAATCCATTTTTCATTAATTTTCCACATTTTCTGCAAGCAATGGAGTAAGCATAATCATCGAGGTTCTGTATATAATTGAAATGGTTTTTTCACTTGTTAATGTACATAGTGTCGTTAAAACGACATTGGGAGCTATGTACCAGCCCAACAATAACCTTTCCATCATCAGTTTCCCCCAATTCATGAACAATAATATTGCTGTTAAACAATTTCTCTATTTCTGTTAGTTGGTCAAGTTGTACACCTGGAAAGGCTTTTCTTTTGTGGAGAATACTTCGTAAAAAAGACGTCAGTAGATAGGCTCAGGTTATATGAAGCATCACTCCATAAAGCAAGTACTCAAAATTGTGGTGTTCGTCTCTTTAACAGGTCTGGTGCAATCACAGCTTTGTCACGCATTATAAAATCAGGTCCGTAACGCCTCCGATAGGATAGTCCCTGATCATGTTCACAATGAAGCAAAGGTTCGCTAGGCAATGTACAATTTCTTGATCCTCATTACATTTATTAGATCTACTATTAAAAATTATGCAGTTAGGGGGTTAGTAACGGACGTTACTAAATATAGGAATTTAGATAAAATGATAGTACCCCTTAAGAATTAGTTAGGGGGGGGCAGTTAAGGCAGTTACTAAAATAGATCGGTGGGCGTAAAACTCATGAAAATGCAGTAGCGCCCCAAAAACTAGTTAGGGGATCAGTTAAGACAGTCACAAAATATAGAAATTTAGAAAAATATAGCACCGCTCTAAAAATTAGTTAGGGGGTCAGTTATGGAAATTACTAAATATAGAGCATAGGAACGTGTAAAAATATAATCCCATGTGAAGGGAATAGGCAGAAAAATTGGAAATCCGAACTAGTAAAAGTATTCTAGTACAAGAGAACACACCCCTTCCTATTTAGGTGCCTATAGTGCTATGTGCTACTATTATAAAGAGGATTCACAAGGAATCCGAATGACAAGAAGAAGCCGAGGATTTGGGGAAAATCCGAGCGAGAAAAGTACTCCAGTTTAATAGAACGTGCCTTATAGCACCACGTGCTACTCTTATAAAAACCTAATAGAACAATTCACTGAGATTCGACAGCCTATATTTTAGACATTTCAGCTGCTGTGAGCTTACCAAACGTGTAAGTATATTAGGTAACGCGCACGCCGTAAACCCGTGTTTTATGTCATAACGCCAATTTATATCTTATCTTTGAATATGAGGTAATTGTGAAGGCATTATACACCACATAGACTTTTCAACAAAGTCATTAAGCTGCCATAAATAGAAGACTTCATTCACTAAACACAAATTTGTGAATAACCAGAAAATTTCATTTTGGCCCCAAAACATAGCCCTTTACTCCTCGTTGCAATAAGGTGTCATAATCTATATTTTTTAGACAATTTTTTTTTCTTCTAAAAATCCAAATAAAATTTGTGAATACCGTTGGGAGGTTTTGGCCATTACGTTCAGTTAATGTATGAGGATGGGTTTTTACTGTTTTATATGTCACCATAAATACTACTCATCACATGCTAACATCAAAGTTTGTGACAAATGACAACTGTACAACTAGCTTACTATCCTATGCGAATCCTATTTATCTACAAGGAATAGTATGTCAGTTATGTTGGAGTTGCGTCTGAAGGTGCCTCAATATCTGACAAATAACGCGGGCGGCTCCATCATTTATAATCTGTTGTTTGCATACAGCAAAAGTCGCATACATCATTTAAAGGTGATAAACATGTATTTATATGATACACGATGCCATAATATTTTCATTAATTTCCGAAACACACAATACCATAGCTTTTCAATAACAAATAACAATGTTTTTTTTTAGTTTTTCATTACAATCTGGTATTTGAATCGGCGAGTGATGGTAGCGCGTTTGTTTTCGGCCAGTTCTGTATAACATATATTCATATCACTGCATTCTGGAGTTATTGAAGGTACGTACAAAACTTACTCAAAGGTTAGACAGCGATATTGTGTGCACTATATGGTAAGAATGGTTAGCAGCACGTGGCTTTACAAAGTGGCAATCTGGAATTTCCTGATATTGCGAGAAATAACAAGTCGCGAGATCAACTACAGGGTTTTAGGACAAATGGATACGTTCTCGAAATTTTGTCATATAGCATATCACTGTGACAATGGCCACTGTGTAATTAACTATACAAGTGGAGATGTACCAAAGATATTATGCGAATGCTATGATGGGTTTACGGGCCTATTCTGTAATTATAGATGCCCGCCTTGTATTCACGGAAAGTGTAGCAATGATGGTAGCGGATCGCTTTGTGTGTGCGATTCTGGCTATTCTGGGGCATTATGCGCAGACGCCGAAAATATTACACGTTCAGAACTCCACAGTGGTTCAAATACTTCGACGATTGAAACTGGAACAGTGAATTCGGGCGGAGAAAACATACCCGCAACAGCTAAGGGTGCGATTGATACGTCAAAAGTCCAAATAAAGCGATGTGGAAGCGAATTTATTTGCCAAAACGGTTACTGTGATATGGACGGCATCTTATCAAATAAATATGGATGTGTTTGTTTCACCGCCTGGACTGGCTTGTTTTGCGAAATTCCATGCGCACTGGATTGTGGAAGGAATGGGACGTGTAACGTTGCAAACAATTCTACCGAGTATTGTGATTGCAGAAAGGGATACAGTGGAATCAGCTGTGACACAATGGAAATGAATAACGTTTTCTAAAAAGTACTGGTGATACTCATGAATATAATGATATATCATGATATTAACAGAACCTATATAAATTACTCGCCAAACCCCACAAATTATCCAGTGATAGCTGACAGCTTCCTTGGTGATAGGGCGAGACCACAAAGCTTCTGACAGAAAATGAAGATACATAGTATCGCTATTTTCTGTCG
Organism: Pictodentalium vernedei; assembly: GCA_031216915.1. NCBI lineage: Eukaryota > Metazoa > Mollusca > Scaphopoda > Dentaliida > Dentaliidae > Pictodentalium > Pictodentalium vernedei. The sequence continues at coordinate 310,272,148 of CM062293.1, read as the reverse complement.
GACATTTCATGGCCATCATACCATGGAATGATGGCCATGAAATGTCCGACAGAAAATAGCTGAATTACTTTACAACTGAATTACTGGAACTTCAGCAAAAAAAACGTCGCAATTCAATCTCCCCCGACCTCCCACCTCAAGCTGGCGTCAAGTCAATAAACGCGATAACTCCTCCCAATCGATGACGTTTGATGACGAGGAACCTGTTACGCTGTGACTGTCGTCACAGCGTAACAGCTTCCACTTCATCAAACGTCACGTTGTTTACCTAGCACGAAAACTAGTAACACTAGCAACTTTCCAATCACGGCCATATCTTGTCGATAATAACAGAAATATTTTGTAAATATTTAAATATTCAAAACGTGAAAAATGTGCAAATCATTTATCTATTCGTTTTTCAAAAACATCAAAATATATTCATTAAAAACCGATGGGCGATGGCGAGGCGACGGAGAATTTATTTATTTATTTATTTATTTATTTATTTATTTATTTATTTATTTATTTATTTATTGTGGTTTAAAAACACTTTCAAGAGGCAGGGTCACCTCGTGTCGGACAGTTTTACGGGTGGGGAAGTCGAAGTACCCGGAGAGAACCACCGAGCAACGCGAGCAAATGTCAGACACCCCAACGTACTAAATCCATACAAGCAGGGTTAGCATTGTTGAATACAAGTGCACCATTTACTTGCAATATGCCTTAGTACACAGCGCCATCGTGCCCCCATGTGGGCAATCGGAATTAAGTGCCATTACCAAGGACACTACGTAGCTACCCTGGCGTAGATCGAACTGTGGACCTTTTGGGTTGAAGTCCACTGCCGTAACCAGTGAGTCAGCACGCTCCCTCGGGAATTTGATAATCTTTGAAAAACAAATTGTTGTTTAGCATTGTTTACTCTTAGAACAACTCCTCCCCCCCCCCCCCCCAAGATGGCAGCGGTGAAACACTTTCTGTATGTGACCAAAGAGTGTTCTAGAAATCAAGCTGAAAAGAGATATGTGGTGAAGATGTAGCCTCATTTAACATGCGCAATTTTAGAAAAAGGGGTGTCAATAATACGCTATCTCATAGATTCTAAATGGCAATTTTATTTAAAATCAGTTCTAAAAGCCCTTCAAAATGTCCGAAAAAGATATTTGGGGTGAGGGGGGAGGAGCGTAGCCCTCTCCAGCCCACGTACCTACGCCATTGTAATTATTTGTTGTTATGTAACTTTTGAGAACAAAAGAACAAAACATGTTTCAATAAGTTACAGAAAAGGTAACGTGTTAGGGTTTTTGAAGGCCCACTTTGCTTTACAGTTTGTGAGGTGTCAATTTACTGGTAAGGTATAGGTTTATAGGTTCAGTGAAAGTGCACTGATGGTTAACCCTTTTCCCAAAGTAACGGCAAAAAACGCTATTCACAAAAATCGCCAATTAATTTTCATTATTTTTTCATCTTTTGTCTCCAAAACATAGGTTATGACCTCTCTTTGGAACGAGCTCGTCGAGCTCGTTCCAATGAGGGGTCATAACCTTTGTTTTTGAGACAAAAAATGAAAAAAAAAATAGTTATTCGAGAATGTTGTTTGTAAGCGTCGTCTTCTTTTCATGTTAGCTAAAGGGTTAAGAATTCTATTCTTTTATGGATCTCTATAGATTTTCTATAGTATTGTCTGGACAGGTACTGTGGGTGTTTGGATTGATCTCCATACCCGATCACTTCACACTATATTGTAAAATATTGCGCGGCTTGGAGTTGTCTCTGCCAAAATAGTGGTCTTCGTTGAAGAATACTGCACGCTCTGGTGGCGTGTGTACTATTTTGGATCACTGCTTGGCATAGCCATCGATGTGCCGTACAATAATATCATATCGAAAAAAACGAGGAATAGTCTTGTTGCCCATAAAGATCCCAGTCCCACGTATACCACGTATTGTCAAGGACTTGCCCAAGACAGGCATTTTCCTTCTTGAACTTAGAAATAACGAAACATATTTCCAGAAAGAAATCTCATTACTGGGCGCTTTGTGTTCCGTCAGTCGAAGGCCCTAGAATATTGCACGGCTATTTTTAAACGGATATAATATAGTACCTCTCAGTAAACCAGAAAAAGGGAACGTTACGTGAGATATAATATATGAGAAGAGTTCAGGGACAGGTACATAACAGATTGAATACAACTCATGATTTTATTTTATTAACCCTTTACCCAACGTAACGGCCAAAACCGGCCAGCGTTATTCACAAAAATCGCCAATTAATTTTCATTATTATTTTTCATTTTTTGTCTCAAAAACATAGGTTATGACCTCTCGTTGGAACGAGCTCGTCAAGCTCGTTCCTACAAGGGGTCATAACCTATGTTTTTGAGACAAAAAAATGAAAAACATTAGTTATTCAACATTTTTTTTTTTTTTTGCAAGTGTCGTCTGCTTTCCATGGCAGGTAAAGAGTTAAAAGTCTTACTTTTAGGAAATTCAAGTGACACAATTTGCTGCAATAAACTCTTGTACTTAGATTTTATATACTGTTGTCATCCATCGGAACAAAGAGAGAGAACTGATGTTGAACAGATTTCGGGTATAGTCCCTCAGTAAACATCGCTAAATTAGTATTGACCTGTCGGCAGGTGCAATGTTCCTGTAGGTGATCTCCGAGGATCCTGAACTAACTCAATTTGTTCTGGCAAGCAGATCACTATTCTACAATGTAAAGTGTGATGTATTATATTTCTGGAGTTGCCAGGGGGGGGGGGGGAGGGGGTGGAGGTGGTGAAGCGTGGTATAAGGTGTTTGCGACAAATACAATTCTTTAACTCAGACGCTTACGTCTTATATCTTGATTGACTCTTCCTAGTAATCATGTACCTTCTTACAAGACTATATTTGATACTCGGACTTCACTCACACAGTCCGACAGTCGGTCATATAAATGAAGATCCCTACTCTCCGCGCCAGGCTGCTGGCCGCCAGCATGACCAATTTGGAGTCTGTAGGGTGCATACAGTACAGTCGCCGAGGAGTGGTGGTAATTCACGCATAGGCGGTGATGCCCACGCATGCATTTATCAGGTAATAAAAATCATCATAAGCAAAATTTCAATTAATGAAGCACCGGGTTGTACCCGGTGTTTCATTAAATAAATTTCTGATGATTATTCCTATAATTAGTGTTTGGAATCTGATATTATTGCGTCCGTGGAAATATGGCCCATCTGTGAAAAGTGACCAATCCACGACGGCCGTACTGTATTAATTAAATAAGAAATTGTCCCCAAACTACAACATGTATATATTACTTATTCACAAATAAATGTCCAAGAAGTTTGCCGTTTTTAACGATTATCCTATTCCAGCTACATCATTAAGGCATGCCTTGAGACTCAGACTATAAGAAACACAAGCAACAGTTGATCAATCAGTTGAAGGTTTACACCTGAGTTCCTTATGCCTTTAGTCGGTAACTAAGCGTAAATTTGTGATACGTGGATATTAAGGATACTAAAATCCACTGACTAAGCGTTGCACCCCGACGCGAGTATATAAATCAAAGAGTACATATTTATATTATATTAATTATAAAGAATTTCCAAGATAACTAGAAACACCGTGTACACAGAGTAATTGCGAAATAAAACATGCACTGCAAAAAATATAGGTTCTCTTTAGAACCAAAACCAGCTCTAATCTTGTCCCTGAGATGGAACCAGTTCTGTTTAAACAGTATTTATTTCAAATCAAATAAATTTATAAAGATTAACATTAAATATTAACAGAATAAACATAAATTGAGGGGGTTTCAACCGTAAGTTTAGAGCTTATACGAGGTTATCTCAAATCATTATCAAGCAAAGGAGATATGAACAGTTGGCAAATCTAACCAGTTTTGGTTCTATACAGAACCAAAACTGGTTCGATATGCCAACTGTTCATATCTCCTTTGTTTCAAAATGTTTGGCGACTGCGTTGAATAAGCTCCAAGTTTACTGCTGAGTCTACTTCAGTTCATGTAATATTCTGTTAAAATTGAATGCTAATCTTGGTAAATTTATTTGATTTGAAATAAATACTGTTTAAACAGAACTGGTTCCATCTCGGGGACAAGATTAGAACCAGTTTTGGTTCTAACGAGAACCTATATTTTTTTGCAGTGTGGACGATCGAACTATTATTTGTGGAGCTGTATACTTAGATGGATTGCTGAAAAAATGGACTTGCACACGCATGCAATTCAGTACACCCAAAATCTCTTCGAGAGTTCATTCCAGAATGTAACTCTACCAATGTCTGAATCTTCATGAAGTCCCACATGCATGTTTGGTATGGTATGCTCTTTCAGACAGATTACAAGAGATGGAGCCAACATATTCTACGAAAGAGTTATAGCCCATCTGTCGTTAAAATTAAATTTCCCGTATATCCTACACGGCTTGGATAATGTCATACCGGGTGTCATGCCATGGAGTAGAGGGGGTGGGGGTATACCCAGGGCGGTAGCCCAGTTCTTGTTTTGCAAGTCAGGCATCGCAGAAGAGATATTATTTGTTTTATTTAACTTTCTGTGAATGTGCACTCTGAAATCAGTGACAAAAGCCTTACAAACGGAATTACCATCTGCATTTGCGTTTTCAAATAGTTGAATATATTTTTTCCGCTTCCAACCAACACCCACCTCTGCCTCACCACCAGTTCCAGTGAAAGTCACTCCTATTTTACACCAATATAATGGTGAAACTGCTCACAAAGCTTCAGGCGAGGAACTGGGCCTGATTTATATCATTCTGAGCTTATTTGGTATTCAAACTTAGTCATAAATATGAAAAAAGAAATAATTACTTGATCTGAGACAACATATTTTCCCACACCACCTATCCACCCAAACCACTTTGTATCCGCAATTTCTTTTCTGCGCTGCCCTGGCTTTTTTAACCATTTTCCACATCGTCTAGCAAGTAATTTTATGGAATATCAGCCGTCTTCATTTTTTTCACCTCCGGTCGAGCAAAACTTGATTTGAAAATTGCAGCAAAATATACGTTTTGAACCACAAATAACACAAAGTTTAGAGCCCAAGCTCATTTCACTAACAGGATTTGAGTTATACAATTCTTCTGCCTTGTTGTCAGAAGCATTGTGTAACGCTGCTCTTTTTGGTGTAGTGAACGTAAGCAGGCTTTGCACACGGCATGGTCGCCAAACAAAAATATTACCAGGAGAGTGGTATACGTTTTCCAGTAAACCGTCCACTGTCCATGCAGGTGCCTCTGCTGCTGCTGCTGCTAAAAGAATGTGTACCCGAAATAAACCATGACAGTTCATGGAATACAGCGGGAAATGCAGAAAGCAGGTCCCTTTGAGAGGGAGAGGGTGGGGTTCTTTATTTTTAGGTTCTCAACTCTCCAGCACATCCCGGGAGCAGTCACCTTTCCTGTCAGGGATCTGTTGTTGGAAATTAAGGGACTCGAGCTGAAGGAAGAACTTTTGGGAGCAGCTGCCATAAGGGCCAGACCGAGCAGATACAGCACAAATCCTCTCTGACGTTTAACTATTGTATATGCAATAAAATATATGATGGTAGTGGTTAGCATGCACTCATATTTAGTACCACAATAGCTTGCTTGTTTCGGGTTGATTTGCTCCAAATGGGTTGTTACGCAGCCTGTTATCCCAATTACTTTTCTTCCTTTTTGATTGTGATTTATACAGTTTCAGACGACGAATGAATATATCGGAATGTTGTGTGGTGTCCTTGCCGACGATGTTCAGTTACACGGGCTTTCGTCAAGGGATTTCAGAATGATTCATGAGAAATGGCTCTAGATGTGGGTAGTGGGTTGTCATCATGGGTTGATGTCAATAGTGTTTGATCGATGGAAATCCAAACAGTGCTGGTAACACGTTTGTTCAGAAATGAGATAAGCTTTGCAGGCTAAAACAGAGACACGACGACTAAAATATTAACCACATGAGATTCCATAAATATTCCAAGTTACAAAATGGGAACATGATAAAGAAAGTACATCGAAAGGTCCAATTTGGCCAATCATTGGGTAACAAAACTGATCGTATGAGTACAACAACTGTTTTGGAAGATTTTTTTCTGAGTTAACAGTTGTAATCGATAGCGTTCAAATACATAAATAACATTGGCTAGTCTCCAGACAACTCCCAACTAAACAGATACATCTACTGCACATACAGCTGTATGACAAATGTCAAGAATGTACCAATACTTAGAGGTTATCACTTGGTTAGTTCTATATCCCTTTACCCAACGTAACGGGAGAGCGGTGGCTCAGTAGGTAGAGGTGCAGGCTGCAAGCCGAGAGGTCCTCGGTTCGAATCCCACCTGCGGCAACCGCGTTGTGTCCTTGGGCAAGACACTTCATCTCCATTGCCCGTGTGGGGGCACGATGACGCCGTGTACTAAGGCGTACTGCACGTCGATGGTACGCATGTCTTCAACCAATCTAACCCTGCCTGTGCTGCAGTGCGGAGTTACGATGTTGGGGAGCTGGCAGCTGCTCGTCGTTGCTCGGTGGTTCTCTCCGGGTACTCCGGCTTCCTCCACCCGTAAAACTGTCACGGTCATGATTAGCCATTGTGCATAAATATGTGACCTTACACATCAATGAATAGAATAACCCAACGTAACGGCCAAAACCGGCCATCACTATTCACAAAAATCGTCAATTAATTTTCATTATTTTTTCATTTTTTGTCTCCAAAGCATAAGTTAAGACCCCTCTTTGGAACGAGCTCGTCGAGCTCGTTCCAATGAGAGGTCATAACCTATGTTTTGGAGACAAAAAATGAAAAAAATTAGTTACACAAGAATTTTGTTTGCAAGTGTCGTCTGCTATTCATGTCAGGTAAAGGGATATAGGCCGGGATATCAGCCCGACGTAAGTTCACATCAGCCTGAGACCAAAGGTTCAAAGGCTGATGGGAAGCTACCGGGGGCTGATAGCTCGGCCGATATGATATTAACCAAGTAATATCCTCTATTTACTGAACCAAAACAAATGATTACAAATTGTTCTCAGATCTGTTACTGTTTTCTGACTGTTATTGTTTCTTGTCTGTTATTGTTGACAGTGCTATTATTTCTCGTTCTTTTCACAACGTCCAAAGTTTCCTCATCTCTTAGTTCAACTATCCGAACGTCTTGGCTTCCCCATGTGGGAAGCCACGACGTTCGAGTTGCTGAACTATCTTTTCTCCCACTTCGACGAATGTCTGCTCACGACTCTGAATCTTAGTTTGCATAGGACTCTTTACAACTCTCTTCTTTCTCCTCTTTTTCCACCCAATCATAATTCATTGTCGTCATTAATCCCTCGTCATTCAAAAACTCCGCTTCAAACCACTCGATTTTGCCCGGTAACACCACTTTTCCTGATTGCATTCATCGATTAACTGTTAACGGTTTCGATGTAAACAATTTGTTGCACCTCGTTACGACGCATCAAGGGGAACAACCCTGGCATGGTTCATATCGGTAGAGAACAGCCGAGTTTAAAGTCATATCAGCCGAGCTTAATAATGGGCAATTCTGGAAAAGAAAATCATATCTAAAAATACCACATTGAAGCATGACGGAGTTGGGCTGATTTTAGAGTTGACAAGCAATTGAAACAGCTCAGAACGTTTTATGTCATTTTATCACAAAGTTTGCGATTGCGTGATCTCCAAAACAAATCGATAAACCAACTAGTTTAGTTTCTCATCAGTTTCGAGGCTATGCTTTTTACATCAGTGAGGCAACACATTTGTTTACCTGTCAAGGTGATAGCTTGAATCTATGACTTTGTTGTTTAAAAGGGTATATATTTTTGATAATCTTTCTCACTCGGGCTAAATATAAAGCGTGAAGATGGGTATCTGACGGACGCCGGAAACCGATTTGTCACTTAAACAGACCAGCAATAATTCATGCGCTGCGAATTAAGCATGGATTTTTATGTCCATTACCAAATTTCTGTTTAACAACACAAAGGGCGGCCTGGTAAACGATTAAAGTTAATGAAGACCAGTGTTCTCCTGTGGTCATTATCTATGTAATTATGTCCAGTTAATAGGTAATTGTCGTAAAAACAGTACATCTCACGTGTTCTGGACACACACCCATATTACCTATCTGGTCTGTCACCGAATGTCAGTATATACCGAAAATGCGAGGCTTTCAAAGAAACTTAAAAGAGAATTTTAAATTAAGACAGATCTAAGCGGTCAAGTTCAAGAGAAACAATTATAGTGAGAAATGATGTCCTTGCGGACGAATAAGAGTTGGTTTTTTTCCTACAAAATTCTTTTCCAGTCTCAAGGCGTGTAAAACTGTGGGTCGTAGGCGAGGAGCTGGGGTGTCCCATGCTGTGGGTTTGAGGAAGTGCCGAATCGGTGCCAAAGTATAGACACGTTGTAATGTAAGAGGAGCCACAGAGCTCATATTTAGAGTAGGAACAGTCGCGGGGCAAGTCGGTGGCCATAGATGAGTGCAGGGTCAGAAATGGGAAGCACAAGCTTACGAGCGTACGAATAATTGCATTTGGGTAGACGGTGTTACCTATTGAAGAAAGCAAACCATATGTAGGCAGAGTAGGCTTTGCCTGTATGAACATTATTCTGAGATAAAAGGAGGGGAGCACTTAACCCCCTAAGTGGTGATTGCTTGAGTGGAAAGCGTCCAGTCAAGTGACGATATCTTAGTGGTCGTGCGAGGGCAATGGTAGAGTGACATTCCGTCACATGTTAGAGGACAGGCATCCAAATAAAGTGACAATACGTTAGTGGCTATGCGATGGCAGTGGTATAGTGAAGTAGGTGTAAAGTGCGGATTCTAGACCACTTTTCCAAAAAAACTGTACATGTACACGTACATGTACGTGTACCGCCATAGGGGTTCAGTGTTAAATCGTGTACAGAGTGCAAAAAAATGTCGTTTTTGCATGGTGGTCCAGAATCCGCAATTGTTTTTGAGGCTCTTGGATCGCACTTTTGACCGTTCAAACATCCGTTGGCGAACGAGTACATTCGACACATCGCTCGGAAGGCAAAAATGTATGAAAATTTGAAGAAAATGTAAATTTAAAAATTTTTGTCTACGTTCCCATTGCGGATCAGACCTTCGATCTATCGTTGGTGAACGCAAGCAAAAACGTTTTGCGGCTGCTAGACCAGCATAAAAATGTGGTTTGTGGCTTCTGGACCACCGACGTTCGCGATCGCGTTTCAAACAGTCTAGGGTGCGATCCGATCGGCGAAACCTATTTGCTGATTCTAGACCAAGAAAAATCGACCTCAAAACCTTTTCTCGACGTTCACCAATGGCGAGAAGTGGGTGTAAAGCGCAATTACTCATCGAGGATTTTTAAAAAAAAAATTTCACTGATTTCGGCTTCCGGTACATCAAAAAATGCGTTTTGCGGCTTCTGGACCACCGACGTTCGCGATCACATTCCGGACGGTCGAGGGTGTGATCCGATCATCGGAAACGATTTGTCAATTCTAGATCGGGAAAATATCAAAACGTTCTCTCCACGTTCGCCAACGGCGCGAAGTGGGTGTAAAGCAAAGTCACTCGGCGAGGATTTTTTTCCAAACCAAACTGGAAAAACTCGAGTTTGGAAAATTAGAACCGATGGAAATCGTGCGTCCACGTTTTGTCATTGCGAGTTTTAAGGTAAATCGCAATAGATCAGTTTTGTGAAGTTTTCAGTATTGCACTCAGTGTAAATAAATAGTTTTTTCATTCAATGGAATCGACTATAAAATTGCGTTCCACTCAGATAGTTTTCAGTGAGAAAATTTGTGTTTTAATTGACACTATGAAATTTCGCAAATCGTTTCATTTTTTGTTCTGGTGTAAATAAAGGTTTTTTCATTCAATGAATGAGACAGAAAAATCGCGTTCCACTCATTTAGGTTTTTAAGAGGTAAAGTGAGTTTTAATTGACTCGTGATAATGTTTCAGAGATATGAATGAACCCTTTTGACGGACACAATTCTTCTCAAATGCATTAAATCAGAAAACCGGTTTTTCATTTTTCATTCGTAAAGTGGTTTTAAAACAGAATTTTTCACTTCATCTAAAATGCTGTTTGAGGATTATGATAAAACGTTTCAGTTCTTATGCGCTAAACTTTCACACTTTTCAAAGTCGTTCTGTTTGTCACGGAGTGTATAATCGGTGATGTGATCTTTAACATGTTCGAGGGCAAAACGCATTTATTGAGGTTTCATTTTGTAAAATGTTTTTTTTTCCTCAACCGGTTTTAGTTATTATATATTAAAGACAAAAGATTTTTATTTACTTAAAACATAAAACAAAAATAATTATACATTTAATTTTTGAGAATAATAAAATAACTCACGTTACCATACTCTAAAGGAAATATTAATAATTTTAGAAAACGAAAAAAATGTTTTTACACATCACAGATTCCAAGTGGAGATATGAACTTCTCAGCGAAAATGAACGACTCAAGAAAAGCATTCGATCCGCTGACAGAAGCAGGCAACTGGGAGAAATGGAATTAAGATGCGAAACCACAAAATGATTTAAACCCATGACGGAGGTTCAGGAACGAAGTAAGAAGGAGATCGTTGTCGAATTGAAGCCCATAAAAGAAAGTTCTTTGAGAACGGGTTCATTGCCCGACAGTTTTATGAGGGGGTTTTCCTTTCAAAGATCATCGCCGGATTACGTTCCCATGAGAATCGAAACCGACGTGAGTGAAAGCGATGATGCCGCTTCGACTATTAGCACTGATAGCGTTGCGTCGTCCGAGGATGGTGGTAAGAGAGATCTGTTGTATGGAATTTATAAGGATTCTGGCGGTAGAACTTTCATAGGCGACACTGAAGTGCAAGAGGATGATGATAATTTAATCGTCGGTTCGAATAGGTATGAATTAACTCCTGGACTGCACAAATTGCTCCTTTTTGACAAGCCTGGAGATTACACGGATCGGGATTTCGACAATTACGGCGACATTCTGGTCCAGACTCACGCCATGAAGAGAAATAACGATGTCAGAGAAACGAGACCCAAAGCCAATAGAGGTTACAAGTGGACGAAGGTGGTGAAACCCATATGGGATATGAATAAGAAATTCGTCGAATCGGTGACTGGGAAAGGGGTGAGAACCACTTTTCTTCCGAGCGATTCTGACGCTCTGTCTCAGAGATTGAGATTGTTGATGGCAAGTCGACACGCTGGTAATACTGGATTAGATAATGAGATAGTGAGCATATGTGACGAATTGTTCAGGCAGGAGGTTTTGAATAAACGCGATAAAAGGCTGCTGAACGAATTGAAGGATTGATATATATATAATAAGTGGAGAGAACAAACAAACAAAAAATAGATAAAATAAAAACAGTAAATTTTACACTAGAAAATAATAAAAAGTATTTAAACAACAAACGATTTACCAGTGAAAAAACAAAATATATATTATAAAATAAACATATATTGGTGATAAAAAGAACAGGGGATACATCAGAACTTACGTTCAAGGCGGTTCTGGCATCGTCGATTCTATACTGCAAGCGTTCATGAGCAATGCAGGTAGAAAACTCGCATCAACCGCGTTTGAGGTCGGTAAGAAGACAGCTTTGGATGATGGTAAGAAAGCTGCTTCTGAAGCTAGTGGTACGATCGCTTCTGTGGCTGGCAAGAGGGCAGCCGACGCGTTGATCGACAAGTTGATCAGTCTGTCGGCGAAGCGAGCTACGTTAGAGTGATCGCCGAAAAGTTGGAAAGATTTTAAGGATGCTGTGGTACCCATACAAGATTTAGCCAAAATGACGAGTGGATTTGGATTGAAGAGAACTCGCGACGGTGTAATATAAATAAATAATAATATTTAGAAAAACTGAGTTTGAAAAAACATAAAAATTGTGTTTGAAAATCTAAAAATAACAAAAAAAAAATAAAAAAGATGAACATTAAAGATATGTCTTGGAACGACGCCGCGACAAAGAGTTCGAATAACGAGTTCTTTCCCAAAAGATTAAGAGGCTTGATAGTGGGAAAATCGAATTGTGGAAAGACCAATCTGTTGATGAATCTGTTGTTGCAACCCGGCTGGATGGATTACGACAGATTATTCGTGTTTGGTAAGAGTTTGTTTCAACCCGAATACAGATTGCTTCGAGAGTGCATGGATCGTAGATTGCCCAAGGACATCATAGCCAGAATCTTTGACAGTAGGGAGGAATTCGACAAAAGTGAAGCTTCTCTTTCGACCATTTTAGAGGGTGCGGCGATGGAATTGATGAAGAGAAATGCGTCTTCGAACACTGAGTGTCGATTTTATGAGAATGCTAGCGACGTTCCGGATCCTAGAGAATTGAAATCGGAAGATAAGAATCTCATGATTTTCGACGATCTGCCTTTGGAGAGACAGAACCGATGCGAATCGTATTACGTTAGGGGTCGTCACAGCAATGTGGACTGTTTCTACCTGTCGCAGAATTATTTTCGATTGCCCAGACAGACCATAAGGGAGAACGCTAATTTACTCTGTCTCTTTCGCCAGGATCTCAAGAATCTCAATCACATCACGTCGCAAATGACATGAGCGTGGCGGAATTCAGGAGATTCTGCAAGAGGGTTTGGGATGGAGGACTTTACAATTTCATTGTGATCGATTTGACTAGCAAATTTAATCACGGAAAATATCAGAGCGGATTCGACAAGTTTTATGTTTCTGATGATAATAAGATAGAGAGCAAAAACAAAAATGAGAAAATAATAAATCATCAATAATTTAGTTTTGAAAAAATAAAATAAAAATTAATAATATAATGTTCGAACAAGGAGAATTGTTAGAACGGATAGCCGAGAATACGGCTGCAAAACAATCCATTCAAATTGTGGTGAGTGGCGATTCGACTCGATTCGCGACGAAATTCGAACCTTCCATCGAATTGAATAGAGAGAAAAGATACGAGATGGCGTTGGTGAATCTGGAGACTTATTATTCCTTTCCCAACGTCACCGAAAAGAATAACTCATTCAAGTATTCCGATGGAGTGGATTGGTTGGAGATTCGAATTCCCAAAGGAAGTTACAACATAGACGATTTGAACAATTACATTCAGACGTGAATGAAGACGGATGGAAAGGAAGCAACAAGATCAGACTCGCTCCCAACCCTAATACCTTACAGGCGATGTTGGATTTGGAAGATAATTTTCGAGTGGATTTCAACACGAACGATTCTATAGACAAGATGCTGGGATTCGATCGAAAGATGTATCGAGGCCACGCGGCATCTGAAAATATGGTTGAGATTCTCGTAGTCAATAGCATTCTAGTGAATGTGGACGTGATTGCTGAAAGCTACGTGCATGGTAACGCTCAACCGACGATCTATTCCTTCTTTCCAAACGTGTCGCCGGCTGATAAATTGTGGAACGACCTCGAAATTTAGTTTCTACCAGTGATTTTAGACACGTTGTATAGTCTCAAAACCACGTTGACAGATCAAAAGGGTGAACTGTTAGATCTTCGTGGAGAGAGGGTGACGATACGATTTCACATAAGAGAAATATAAAAAAGGAAAAAAAAAATATATTGTGTATATATATAAATAAGAAAAATAAAATAAACGCAATATTAATTTTACAAAAATTATTTAATATATATAATTATCATTAAAACAAAAAAACAATTGAACAAAATATATTTAAAAAAAAGAAATATGACTGAATACGTGGTTAAAAACGTGAACATATCCAAAGGACAAAGGGAGAAACTTGAGAGAGCGTTAACTTGAGATGAGCCGGTGAGATTCAAATTCACTTTCAAAGATCTGACGAGTGATGGTGACGATCAAATCGCCTGGACCAGAACTCAAATCAAAAGGATGGAGAAAGCGATTGGTGATAGAAGAGGGTTGAGGGTGAGATTGAGTCCCGCTCAATTGAAATACAATTTGAAAATGAAAGGCGGTTTCCTACCACTATTGGCAGGAATCACCGCAAAAGCATTGCCCTTTGCCGCAAAAGCATTGCCCTTTCTCGGACAGACTCTCAGCGTGGGAGCTCTCTCGGGACTCGCGAGTTCGGCAATTGAGAAAGTAATGGGTGGCAGCAGACTGTTTTTGAAGAAGGGAGGAGCCGTGTGTCACGTCCACATAGAAGACAACGGTGAAGGATTGTATTTAGAACCCGTTAGAGGTGGCAACTCATTCAGTGGAAATGGTCTCTATCTGAAGAGTGGATGGAATGTTGAGCGACTCGGTGAGGGTTTACTGTTTGGTGAGAATTCACCGTTTAAGAATATACCGATTTTTGAGTATGTTATTATAATGTAAATATAATTATATAAAATATAAAAATATAAATCATAGAAAGTATAAAAAAAATTATATAAAATGGATAAAAAGGTGGAAAAACAATTAGACGATAATGATGAATATCACAGGATAGAGTGCGAAAAAGATGTGGAAAAACGATTAGATGCTAGTGATGAATATTGCGGGGTAGTGTGGGAAAAAGATGTGGAAAAACAATTAGACTCTAATGATGGATATCTTAGGAAAGAACTGAAAAAAGAGTTTAAAAAAGATTGGGATAGATGGTTGAAATTTAAAAGAATGAGACGTTTTCCACCGCCAGCACTACCTTCTGAAAAGAATGGTAATGATGTGAGTGTTACCAAGAGATGCACCACATTCGTTCATAATTATGATGCAGATAAACAAATGTGTTCTTATAAAAAACATAATATATCACAGAAAAAAAGAAAAGAAGAATCGACGTCGAAAATTGTGAAAAAAGGAAACGTTATTATAATATATATGGGTGATAGTGAAGAAGAAGAAGAAGAAGGCAAACAAAAAAACAAAAAATAAAGTAATGAGATCTAGAGATGTTCAACCTCTCTAGATCTCATTACTTTTTTTCCTTCTTCTTCGCTAAAAATCAGTCTCTCTATTGTTTTATATTTTCAAGTCTGTTATTAGCATGTTGACGGTCGTGTCTTCTCCTTTTTCGAAAATGTGTTGAATGTTTATCTGTACTTTTGCAAGTTTTTTTTTACATCGGTGAACGTGCTCTCACCACCTGATTTATTCATGAGTTCGAGAGAGATTTTTGAATATATGTAACTTCCATAGGGTAACTAATGACAAATCGTCCTTGTCGAATTCTCTGTCTTCGGCGATGACGATGTTCTGTAGACCGCTTTGGTACTCGTAAAACAAATCGAGCGTGGCTTCATCCAATTTCAAAGGCATGTTATATTTGTCGTATTTGTGCTTAAACCCTTCGTCTTGACCTCGTTCAATTCGATGGCATCGTGTCGTTGTAATCTATAGATTTTACAACCGAATTTCTTAGATGTTTCGACTCGTTTCAATTTCAATTTGCATCTTTTAGGTGTTGTTTTCATGATTGATTATTTGTTTTCTTTTGTTTTATGAATTATTGCAAATAATATATATTTTTGAATTTTGTGTTTAAATAATAATTTAACAAAGTTTTTTTTTTTTTTTACTCTCTCTATATATATAAAAAAGTTTTTAATTTTTAATTTTCTTTAATGTGAAAATTTTTTTTTGTAAAAGTGTTTTTTTCTCTTTATATAAATAAAAAGTTTAAATTTAACGTCCTTTTTTTCTCATATTAATTCAATTTTTTTTCATGTTAAGGAACATAAAAAAAATTGATTAATTTCATCAAAAAATTTTTTTGAGGGAATTAAAACATATATATATAAACTATTTTAAAACTTTTTAACAAATTATTATTTAAATACAAAATTCAAAAAAAAATATATTCTTACAAATGAAGCAAACAAATAAAAAAAATGGAAAATTTAAATTAGAAAACCATACCTCAGTTAAACAAGATGTGTAGAGAATTAAACATTCCACATTTCAGAAATCATAGAACCAAATCAAAAAAAATTGAAGTCATACAGGAATATCATTTGCGAAACGATGGAAAGAAAAAAATCAAAAGACCGAAAGTGGACAAACTTAAACACACTCGAATTGTAAAAAAAATAAGCCAATGACAGTAATGCCTGATGATAGAAAACGAAACTTGGAACATGATGAAATTAGAAAGATCGTGTGTGAGGAGTTATGTAGTTTGCTCGATGAAAAGGCAAACAAATATCGATAGGAACGACGTCAAAAAACGCTTCGGTTGTGAAAAATGAGAAGAAAAAGGTAGTAAAGGGAATTGAAATGCCGACGTCAAAAAAAAAAAAAACCTTTCAGTTGTGAAAAATAAGAAGATGACTAAATGAAGAGCCATCAAAGAACTTCAAGTTTCAAAAGAAAAACAAAAAACTAAAACGAAAACGAGTGATGCAGTTCAGCATCTAGACAAACAAGATATATCGAATGAAATTCGATGAGCAATCGACGAAGGGAAAGGAGAAGAATATGTAGGATGAGTCATCATGGAAGCATTCCAATCGAATCCTGTAGAATGGGAGAGTGTGATCAAAGGCGTTTTTAAAACTTTCGATGTGGTTCCTTCATTCAAGAAAGTCAAATTGTTCATGGTACGGGTGAAGAAAAAAGTATTGGATTTGTTTTGTGAACACATGAACGTGGGACAAAAAATTAAGATGATACTCCATTGCATGATGAATAAAATCGACGTGAATTCTGGTGAGAGCATCATGAAAAATGCATATTTCAGATCTACTGTCGAACCCGTATTTTGAGGTTCAGATTTATCAGACGTTTTCAAAATGATGAAAGACAAGATGTTGTCGTCTCTCATGAATTATCAACATGAAGGTAGTAACTGGACGTTCGATGAGGTGTTGAAACTCGAAATTCATATAACTAAAAACGATTCGTTGAAAGCGTCTTCCTACGTGGAATTACCGTATTTCTTAGCTAAAAAAAAGCTGTGATCAACGTGAGAAATAAAGATGATCAGTGTTTTAAATGCGCAGTCACCTCCGCTTTATACCCTGTCAAAATGCACTCCGATAGAGTTTCTTGTTACGAGGAGACTTCTAAAAATCTTGATTGGGCCGGAGTGACTTTTCCAATGCAGTTGAAACACATCGAATGTTTCGAGGTTCAAAATCCCACCATAGCAGTGAACGTCTTGGGATACGATGATGAAAAATGAACGATCTATCCTCTCAGACAGACTTCGTATCTCGAAAGAGAAAAGACGATTATTTTATTATTGATTTCGATTGGTGACAATTATTGTTGGGTTAAAGATTCAAGCTGATTACTGTCGAGACAAAATAATAAACATAAACGAAAGATTGCAACTGCATGAACGCATTTCACAGCGAAAAATCATTAGCGAAACATCAGGAATATTGCAAAGAAAATCAAGGTGTCGCCATCGAAATGCCTAAACCCAACACCATCATGAACTTTCGCGATCACAATAGAAGGTTAAAAGTACCATTCGTCATGTACGCCGATTTCGAATGCTTCACCGTGAAAATGAGTTCCTGCCAACCCGACGCTCTTTGAAGTTACATCGAAAGATATCAAAAAAACATGCCTTCAGGCTATTGCATTTACGTGAAATGTGCTTTCAACTCACAACATGACATGGGTCCCTTCACTTACACGAAATGGTGCGAAGATGACGACGTGGCTCAAAGGTTCGTGGAAGAGTTAGAATCGAAAATTCAAATTTTATACGACAAATTCAAAACTCCGGCGAAAATTTTCATCATGCGAGAGCAGCAGGACGAAAATAACAGAGCCACCAAATGTCACATATGCAGACAATCGTTTGACGAGAATTCGAAGGAAAATAAGAAGGTCAGAGACCACGATCATTACACGGGTCTGTATTGTGGTCCGGCTCACAGCAAGTGTAATTTAAAATATCGAGACGCCGTTTTCCATCCGGTGATATTTCACAATCTCTCAGGTTACGACAGTCATCTGTTCGTGAAAAATCTTGGCACCTCCCAAGAAGAATTAAATTGCATCACTAACAGTGAAGAAAGATACATTTCCTTCACGAAATGGAAGCTCGTGGAGAAGAAAAGAGTAATCGATGGAGAGACATTGGAAGAAAAAATGAAATCCATTTGTAGAGGCATACATTTCATCGACAGTTTTAAATTCATGTCGACCGCTCTGGAAAAATTAGTTGATAACATGAGCAAGGAAAAATTTAAAATCAAGAGCGAACACTTCAGAGAACAAGTAGACATCATGTTGAGGAAAGGAGTCTATCCTTACGATTACATGAACGATCTAAAGAGATTCGACGGCACCGCACTACTTCGAAAGAAGATTTTTATTCGAAATTATACGAATCTGACATTTCTGACGAGAATTACGAACATGCCAAAAATGTGTGGAAATCATTTGATATGAAAACCATGAGAGATTATCACGATCTCTATCTGAAGACTGACGTTCTGCTCCTGGCAGACATGTTCGAATATTTTCGAGACGTCTGTCGTCGAAATTACGATCTGGATCTGGCTTGTTATATCACCGCACCCAGTCTGGCATGGGACGCTCTTTTTAAGACCACCGAAATCCAATTGGAATTATTATCCGATGTGGACATGTTGCTCATGTTTGAAAAGGCCACGAGAGGTGGCGTCTCGATGATCTCTCACAGATACTCTAAAGCTAACAATCCCTACATGAAAGAAGGTTTCGATTTGGAACAATCGAATAAATACATACAGTATTGGGATGCTAATAATCTATATGTTTGGGCCATGAGTCGTCTTTTACTAACTGGAAATTTCAAATGGGTGACAGAACCAGAAGAGATACAAAAATGGAGAGACTGTCCTTGCATTTTAAAAGTCGATTTGAACTATCTGGAAGAATTACATGATCTACACAACGATTATCCGCTGGCTCCCGAATGAATGGAACAGATCGAAGGAGACGAGGAAAAACTCATTCCCAATTTATTTAACAAACATAGGTACGTCGTCTACAGTGAGAATTTGAAACAATACGTCGATTACGAGATGAAATTAGTCGACATACATTGCATCATTCGATTCGACGATGAGCCTTGGATGAAAAAATACATCGATCTCAACATGAATCTCAGAATTTGAGCCGAGAATGATTTCGAAAAAGATTTCTTCAAACTCATGAACAACTACGTGTATGGTAAATTGATGGAAAACATCAGGAAGAGAACCAACGTTCGACTCATCACATCTGAGACAAAAGCTAAAAAGTCAGTGGTGAAACACAATTACAAACACCGAACCATATTCGACGAAAATCTAGTGGCCATTCACATGCAAAAGACGCACCTGAAGTTCGACAAACCCTATTATCTCAGACCGATCATCTTAGATATCAGCAAGCAATTGATGTACGAGTTTCACTATGATTACATCAAATGGAAATTTGGTGAGAAAGCCAAACTACAGTTCACCGACACGGACAGTTTAGTTTATGAGATAGAGACGAAAGACTCTACCCAGATATATCTCCAGACGTGACTGCGTGGTTTGACACGAGCAATTATCCCGTCGATCACCCGTCCAACATTCAATCGAATGACAACAAGAAGGTGTTGGGTAAATTCACGGACGAGAGCGGCGGTAAACAAATCGTCGAATTCATGGGTTTGAGACCCAAACTGTATGCTTACTGTCTTGAAGGTGAAGAGATCAAGAAGTGCAAAGGGATTAAAACGTGTGTGGTGAAGAAAAACATCTCTTTTCGAGAGTATAAAGATTGTCTGTTAGGAAGTGGTCCAGTGTATAAGACTATGAAATCGATTCGAAGCGACAATCACGACTTGTATACCAAAATAGTCAACAAGATTTCGCTGACGGCCGACGATGATAAGAGATTCATGTTAGGCGATAAAATAAGCACTTTGGCACTTGGACATTGGACGTTGGATATGATTATGAACGATAGGATTCCAGATAGGATTCAAGATATGATTAAGGATGATAGGATTCTAGAATTTCAAGAGGAATTAGATGGATTCAAGATTATGGAAGTCGATAGAGACATCGAGAGAGTTAGTTTAAAAAAGAAAAAGAAAAAAAATATAAAAAAATAACGTTATTTTAGTGAATTATAATAAAATAAATAAATAAAAAAAAAATATACACATTTATGAATAAGAAAATAGAGATATCCGTAGAAGGTGTCATCTTACCTAACGAACCCCTATCCAGCATCAATCTGTTAAATGCGATGAAGGATTTGAAAATCAAAGATTTTCTAGGCGTGTTTTCCAGAGATGCCTTGCCGAAGAGAAGACCTCAACAATCGGAATGCAGAATTTTAAATCTAGATGGTTTATCGGGTGAAGGCACTCACTGGGTGGCGTGGTTCAAGAACGGGTAGAAGAAGAATTATTATTTCGACAGCTACGAAATCTCACCGCCGAAAGAAATAAAAAACTATTTCGATGAATCGATGGTTTGTTACAATACAGAATGAGTGCAATCGTCAGATCAAGTGTTTTGTGATCACCTGTGTCTCTACATTCTCAAGAGATGGTCAGAAGGAGATCGGTTTCAAGACATTCATTTTTTTTATAGTATATATAAAGGTAAAAATTATTTTAAAAAATTTAATCGAATAAAAACAAAAAATAAAAAATAAGTGAAATAATTCATTTTTAATAAACTGCATTTGAAATATATTTTTAAAACAAACAAACCTCAAAACAACATGCCAGTCGATAAATTTGGTAGAAGTGACGATGAAAATCGATTCAAAAAGAAGAGGAAGATGCTTGAAGTTGGCGATGGTTACGACATTGCCAACTTGGATGAACGTTACGTTCAGAGATATGAACCTTGAGAGGAACCTTTGAACATGAATGAAAAGAAGCTCTACAATCTTCCCGAGCTAATAGATCTCGCAGATGCGGCGACTAAAAAATACGTCGACAGGGGGAATGATGATTTCGAACGAATCATGCTAGATAATTACGCGGATAAAGCCATGACCGATGATCTCAATCTGAAATCCAAACATTTGGTGAATGTCGCAAATCCCATGGATTCCACCGATGCACGACCAAGAAATACACGGACGACTCTCACGCGCGATTCAGTGAACATCTGAGAAATAGATACATTCAGAAAATGATGCAATCGGAATTGAACGCCAATTCTAACAAGATAACGAGCGTGGTCACTCCCACGAATCCCAAGGATGTGGCAACCAAACGCTATGTAGATCTGGAACAGAGAAAGTCTGACAGACGAGAAATGAAATCAGATCTGAATGCGGGATTCAACAAGATATTTAATCTGTCGAAGGTCAACGATGTGGATGCGGACTCCACCGCAGTCAACAAGGGCTATGTGGATTCTGCCATGATACGATCTCAAGGATACGTAGAATCGCAAGTGGATGATCTCTACCTGAACAAACAATCTTGTGGAACCATGGAGAATGGCATCAACATGAACAGTCAGAATTTATTCGATCTCGATCACAATCCTGAATTCGATTCCAGCGTGGTCAGCAGGAAGTACATGGATGACAACTCAGTCTGGAGAAAGGGCGACATCATGGAAGGTAAACTAGACATGGGCGGACACGTGCTCACGAATCTACCAGATCACGTGAACATGATGGACGCCTGCACCCTGATTTCGGTGGTAGAGAATGTCAGATATGCCAGACAATTGATCACCATGTGGGCCGAGGAGACCGGCACATTAGAGGAGGGAAAAGCCGAGTGGTCTTTCAGAAACGGAGGTAGCGGATCGCAACATGGTCAGGTGGGATATCCCATGCCGTTGGGAGGCAAAGTCATTCGAATGAGTCTGGCTTCCACGGATTTGAATAACAGAGCAGTCATCAGTCTCATGGTGAACGGAGTAGAGAGCGATAAGAGATACAGCATCGAAAAGACCGAGAATCAACACTCGAATGTTAGCACGTTTGGCACGCCTCTCAAAGTGAACACCGGAGACAGGATTAATTTCGTTATGAAAACCAATAATCCTGAAGCCGCCACTTCCGTGGTGAGCATACTGATCGAACTAGATCCTCTGAACAAACAGTGAATGCGTGGAAATAATTAATTAAAAATAATGAGTGATTATTAAAAATAAAAAAAAACAAAAAAAAAGTAATGAGATTTAGAAAGATGTTCAATCTCTTTTGATCTCATTACTTTTTATTTATTTTTGTTTGTTTTGTTTTAATACGTTATTTCTCATAATGTTTCATCTCGTGAAATTGGATCACCTATCTCAAAACACGCGTCGATATCTATTTTAGCATTTCAGAGAGCTTTTGTAAATTCTCGAAAAGCAGTCGGTCCTCTATATGTCAACATGTCTAAAAGTTTTCTGGCCTTATCTTCTATCAAGATTTTACTTTCGATTTTGCGTCTCATATAATTGGTCAATATCAAAGGTTCTGTTTTGACTAAAGTGTCTGGAATTATTGCTAGAGAATCTTGCAAAATATTTTTAATCAAAACACGTCTGTTTCTTCTCAAGTATTCTCTTTATCATTCATTTTTATAATTATTTTTTTAATTTTTATTTATATATTTTTTTTAATTTTTTTTTCACACACACATCTCTCATCGAATGATCGACATCTTATTTCCATCCGATTCAAATTGTAATTCTCTATCTGACAGGACAAGGGCGAAGGCTTCGGTTTTTCTCGGCACATTCCTATCGAATTGCATCTTGATCTGAATGTCTAAGGCGCTACTCTTGAGTCATTCGCTCTGTTTACTGACATCAAATACGAACATGGGATACATCGACTTGTATTTGCCGGGAGATATATTAGGATTGCTCATCAATTCATCTAGACTGTGATACTTCTTTCTAAAATCCGTGGCATCATCGTACAGTCTGCAGAAATCATTCTTGTTGAACGACGTGTTGTAATCGATTGCTGGATATATCATGGCATTCAGAAACACTTGCATGTTTCTCAAATTGCAGGGATCGAATAGCGATGCATTCTTTTCCTGAGCCCGTCCCTATCGGTCTGAAACGCGACCACGATGAAACGCGGTCTCTCGGAAGCGGATTTCACAGTCAATCTCCAATCAGAGTGATTCATGGAGAGTGGAATGCTAGCTGTGTCGCACTGTCTCATTCTAAATCCCACGAGTAATTTACTCTTGGATTCCATGATCTTGTAGAGACGCTTTTTTTCCATGATCGAAGGCTGCATGTATGGAACGAACCACGATATCTTGTGTAGAGTTAATTTACCCGCATCGGTCGCGGGGAGTCTCACTATTGTGTCGTTGTTTCCCTTTTGAATCAACGTCAGATTGTATTTGAATCCGTACATGATCTTGTTGTAATTGTCCGTGAATCCGAAGATGTGTTTCAAAGGTATCCTGAACGAAAACGTTCCTTTAGGTCTGGACGTCTTGACGACGTAGTCGAATATCGCGGCAGCGCCGGCACTAGCAGGGCCGATGGTGTCTTTCATCCACAACTGATTAAGTCCTCTGGATTTCGAAAAATCATCTGGATATGTCAAGAGTCCAAACATCGTGGTGGCCTGACCAGGATGAGACACAGATTCTATCTCTTGTCCGGATAGCAAGTATTTTATATTACTGAATAGATGCATGATGCCATTATTGGCTAGAGTAACCATGTCGTCGTCAGCGTAGTCGGTCCATCTTCCTTGGTGAGACGTCCCTGCACCAGTATGTAACTCTCGATAGGATGGACGAATAGATCTTGGGTTTCGACATTGATTCTTATCTCTCCCGCATTGTTCAAACTCGTTCCAGTTATCGGTTCATATTCGTGAACCTCGTATTCTTGAATACTTTCATCTTTCACTATGCTTTGTGTGATATCTAGTATATTTGCCATTTTTGAAGGTTTTTTTTGTTTTTTGTTTATTAATTAGCTTGCTTTTTTTTATCTAAAAATAGTTTTAATTATTTTTTATTATTATTATTTTTTCTCTCCTTTATATATATGTGTAAACAAGAAAATGTTAAAGAGAGTAAATAAAAAAAAAATGTTTTCTTTATTAAAACTTTGTCTTCTGCAATTGTAGTTCGTAAAACTTTCTGATGATCTCTTTGCCATCCAAAGCTTCAATTTTGTAAGTCACCGGATCAGTGTGAAATATTCTGATTATCACGAAAATTTCCGAGGTCCATCAAGAAGTGTAACCCTTTTCGAAGTGCTTCTTATAAGCGTAGATTCTCACTCGATCGCCGACCGCAAATTTCGGCGGTCAAGACTTCTTCCTGATCTTAGATCTCTCGGGATATAGATTCTTGTAGACTCGTTTTTCGTTTCGAGGATCGCTAGCTTCTCGGGAGTCATCTTGATTGATCTGTGTCGCGTGTTGTTCTAATCTTCAACCAGACCCTTCAGAGCGTATAGGTATTTCTTGGTCGAATTCGCCATATGAAGTATCTGTGCATCGTTCGATTCCAACGTTCCACGATGCTGGCTTTCTCTTCGTTTTCGATCGAGTAGAGGTCGACCAATCGACGAACGTCCTTGTTGTAGAATTCCTTCCCCTTATCCACCCACAATTTATTCAGTTTTCAGGAAGATGAGTCGAACACGCTCTTCAGAGCCTCGGCGATGCAAGGTTCCGATTTATTCTTCAAAGCTCTGATCCAACCGTATTTGGAAAACACGTCGATGACCGTCAATAGATATTTGACACCCTCGTTCCACCTCGAAAACGATCTCATGTCGACCAAGTCGGCAGACCAAATGTCATCCAGACCCTTCACGAACACCCTTCTCTTTCGAAATTTATGCACGATGGGTTTGTGTAACTCCTCGGGCAATTTGCTCGTCAATAATCATTTCTTCTTCTTTTCCGAAGTGCTTTTTTTTAATGCCGCATCCGAATCTACGTTTCACACCAATCAGATTGCCGACTAGTGAACGTTCTATCTTCTCTCTCCTAGTCGGATTCGATATGCCTCTCAATTTCACCAACATGTTTTTATCGCAGATGTCGTTGCGAGTCTTGGTGTCGGGATGTCCGGCATAGCACAGATTGTGATCATACGCAGCCACGTCCACTCTATTTACGGGTTTGCTCCAAGATTTAGGAGTCAGATCGGCGTTGAGTCTCTTGTTCAATTTCGTTCCGGGTCCCGTGAAACTGTGACCCGGCAGATGCATTTCGAAAGGTAGATTATTGATCATTTTATTCACGACGCCTTTGCCTCTGCTCATTTTTTTTTTGACGAATCAAGTCTTGATCGAACCACACACATTGCAAATTCCGCGAAACATCTGTCTGTCGTTTTTAGTTTGTACTTCTCGAGAATTACCCGTTTCAGTAACTCTCTTACACTTTACGCAATACATTTTTGAGAGTTATTTAAATTAATTTCGTATTTATTTTTTATTTTATATATAAATTTATATATTCTTTTTTAAATATTCTGTTCTTATTATATATATATTTTTTTTTCAATCGCTGCTCTTGAGTTCTATCAACTTACCGAATTCCTCCCTGGCCTCTTTCCTCCTCCTTTCCACGAGAGAATCCTTCATCTCTTCCTTGGTGATCTGATGAGTCTTGATTCTCACAGCTTCTTTCATAGCATCGTATTTCATTTTCTCACTCAATATCGTGAAGTATTCTCCGTCCGGTATCCTACCGTCTTTCAACGCCATCGAGATCATTTCCGATATCGTGTCGATCTTGGAGTTGGCCAGACGCAAATCTTTTCGTGTTTCCTAGCCTTCAGATATAATTTCCTACTCAAAACGTTTTCGAGCGTGCTAAGCAATCTGGCGGCGAGAGCCACTCCTTCTATGGCCAACATGATCGGAACGCCGACTGCGGTCAACAACAATCCAATGCCAGCCACGTGTAAACCCATGGAAATCGTGATGAGTGTCACGTTGACCGCGTTGACGAATTTCATGAGACGCAAATACTTCTTCTTGAGAGAACGACGAGACTCTCTCTCTCGAGTCAGATACAATTGGATTCTACTGATTTGCTCGATGCGATACCTCTCTCCTTTTCCTTTTTCTTCTGACGATGGTGCCGTTGGCAAAACGCCGTTCGGCTTCTCATCCTCGTCATCATCTAATATCGGATACACGGTTTATTTCTTTCTAATATTAGATAAAAATTTATGTGTGTATTTATTTTTTATTTTCTATTCACCTTATTTATATCAATGAGAAAACTTAGACATATGCTTCCTCCAGCAATAATTTCAAGACGCATCCCTTGTCTTCTAAAGTCAGACTTCTACGCGCCAATTTCATTTCTTCCGAATTGATGGGCTTGTCTCGCCCATTACAGAAGACTAATCTCATCCAAAATTTGATCACATCATCGATTTGAACGCATTTGAACGCCGGTTCGAAATACTTGAGGACCATATCTTCCCTTTCCATCGTCAGACATGAATGATCCTCGTGATCGAAGTTTAGATGATCCCGACACCCGACGCATCATTTTAATAAGAGGCGACCTAGTTGATCGTTCACGCAGAATGCGTAGGCTCTCATCAGCATTTTTAAAAGAAACCTTGCTCTCATAATCTGGGAATCGTTCATGATTTACATATATTTTATTATCTATTTCGATTCGATATTTTTTTAAATAACCATTTATTTATATATTTCTTTTTCTCACCTATATATATATATCAATCACTTTTTTATTTCCTCTCGACAAAACCGATTCCATTACGATTCACCTCACAAAACTCGCGAGGTGAATCGACAAATCGTTTTCGCCGATCGGATCGCACCCTCGACCGTCCGGAACGCGATCGCAAACGTCGGTGGTCCAGAAGCCGCAAAACGCATTTTTTGATGTACCGGAAGCCGAAATCGGTTTGGAAAATTTTTTTTTTAAAATCCTCGACGAGTAACTGTGCTTTACACCCACTTCTCGCCGTTGGTGAACGTTCGAGAAAAGGTTTTGAGGTCGATTTTTCCTGGTCTAGAATCCGCAAATCGGTTTCGCTAATCGGATCGCACCCTAGACCGTTCGAAACGCGATCGCGAACGTCGGTAGTCCAGAAGCCGCAAATCACATTTTTGTGCTGGTCTAGAAGCTGCAAAACGTTTTATGCTCGCGTTCACCAACGATAGATCGGAGGTCTGATCCGCGATGGGCACGTCGACAAAAATTTTTAAATTTACATTTTCTTCAAATTTTCCTACATTTTTGCCTTCCGAGCAATGTGTCGAATGTACTCGTTCGCCAACGGATGTTTGAACGGTCAAAAGTGCGATCCGAGAGCCTCAAAAACAATTGCGGATTCTGGACCACCATGCAAAAACGACATTTTTTGCACTCTGTACACGATTTAACACTGAACCCCTATGGCGTACACGTACATGTACGTGTATGTGTACAGTTTTTTGGAAAAGTGGTCTAGAATCCGCACTTTACACCTACTTAGTGAAGTTCCAGTTGTATGAAAAGGCGGCCAGAGGCCAAATACACTACACTGAGCCGAGAGAACGAAGCACCAGCGGCAAGGAAGAAGCAACCAGTGACAACAGAGAACGTGGGCCCATCAAGTGACTCAAAAACTGGGTGGGTGGGTGGGGGGGGGGGGGGTGACGTTTGTGTCATTAATTGGATTTTATGTAAGTTACAAACTACCATATTTTTCTATATGTATTAAAATTGTTAATTTCTGTGAACCCCTATTGATTTATGCTTTTTGAGGAAAGGTCAATGACCCCTTCTGGATGAGAACTACCCCAACAAAAACGAAACGGGGGTGGGAGGTGGAGGGGGAGTCGTCAAGTTGAGACATGCGTTCACGAACGGATTCAGGCGACACTCCTTGAGTTTTGGCTGAATACGCGGTGTGAATCAATTTCCCCCAGCAACGACAAAGTCCGTTTTCCGATATTACATTTACACTTGTTGCGAATGCTGGTATGCGAAAGACAGTTGGAATAAGCTCTCCGATGTCAAACTACTGATAGGGGCGGACTGGGCCATGAAAAGATACCGGGAAATGCACCAAGGGGGACCCAGAACCGGAGAAAATTTTGATTTTTCGAACTGAACGAACGCGACTTCTTTGCATCTGAGCGATCAATGGCAGTCCACATAGAAGATATTTCGATGGAATTTTTTATCATCTTTATCGATTATTCGGTTTTACCGCGGGTGGGCTGGGGGGGGGGGGGGGGGGGTGTCATCAGGAAGACCACAGTTCGGCCCAGTCCGAGAAAGGTTTGATTTTTCAAATTGAAAGAACACCGTTTCCTTTCATCTGAGCGATCAATGGCAGACTAGACTGCTGGTATATCGAAATGTGTTCTATGTGGACTGCCAATGCCAGTCCACACAGGGAACATTTCGATATACCGCAGTCTTTGTAACCAGATCCACTTTGCGTTTTGGTTATTTTCACGAAATTTCAGGAACCAACATATTTTGGGCTGTATCAAATTTGGGGGCCCCCACGGGGAACCCAATATGGGCCCCACCGGGAATTTTTCCAGTGGACCATTCGTCCAATCCGAAGATGACTACTAAAATATTAAGTGGCATTTTTTTCCATAATGCAATTGGAAATTTAACAAACTCCATTTTGATTCAGGGCACTTAATGAGTATTGTCAGATAATTTGGAATTTGTTCAAGTCCCAGTTTCTTTTTTTATGTTTAGACATCAGTGTACAGAGGGTTAAAGAGCAACCACTCGCAATATTTACATAAATTTTAGACCTGCCCAATTATTCTATAGAAACTCAGCTAACAGCAGGGGACGCAACTATACTACTCAAAATTTGCTAAGGATCACCCTCTACTCATCGACATATTTGTGCATAAAAGGTAAATGCATGATTCTAATCACTCACCATAGTACATGTATAACCTGCACACGACCCTTTAATTTGTTGTCACATGTGTGCACTTATCCATTGTTAATCTTGGATTGTAAAAAGTGGATCACCACCCTTTCTGAGGATGCCAAACGTCATTAGGCATTTGCAGATTATCGTTAAAGTCTTCCACATGATATCAAGTGGATTTCAAACATTACTTTGACAGTCTGCACGTGAAGATTAGTATCTCTTATGCCACCAGACATCATTTGAGTCTCCAAAAACACCCAAGAGGTATAGAAATGCGGCAGCCAGCCATGTCAAAGAGATAGGCGGTTGCGGTGATAGCGGTCAGCCAAAGTGTGATCTCTATCTATGGCCTAGTATCAGTTCAGATCTCCTTACAGAGTTGAGAGAAAACATGGCACAGGTTGTGAAAAGGCCACAACAGCTCATTAAGACGTATACGTTGTTACCACAGCATGTATGTATGGTAACGCGAATGCTACAGCTTTGCACAGCAGCCCCGATAGTGCAATTAGAGCCACTGTGTCCACACAATCATTGGGGAAGTGATTCCACAATGCTGAGCAACGTGCACTAAAAGCGCACACTTCGTGTTCTTTTGCAAGATGGACACAGACAATATAGGGTTGAGTGATGCTGAGATCTCTAAACTGCATACGGACTTAATAGTACAACGTCTGTTGACATTTGAGACCGGGCCTTTTGGATACATGCATCAGAATGTTGAGATGTGAGAATTGATAATGGGAGGTTAGTTGATTTCAATGTGACATAGTATGGATGAGTCTCAGTAATAGTGTGGTTAGGTGCGAGTTTGGTTGACCACACAGACTCTGTTTCATCCAGAATGAGAGTCTGAATAGAAAATGGTACAGAAATTAGATCCTGGGACCTTGTTGGGCGACCGTATGTAAGGGTAGTGCTGACTTCATTCTAATGAATGATAATGCCAGGCTCCATCGAGCCAGATTGGTGACCCAGTGAGTGGGACAGCAGGGATGGGATAGCATCCAGACTAAAGTGGAGTCCGTCCCGTTCAATTTAATACACTCCAAGAACTCAGACATACCCTTGTTTGTAAATGGGACATTCTGCCACAACAGACATTCCGAAATTGGTCTAATAATGAGAAAATGCTGTCAAAAAATGGCAGAAGGGGAAGCACTGCATACTAAAACTGCTTTTCTTGACATGAATAAATCGTTTTTGATAAGACCGAATTATTATGTGATCGGCTTTATCCTCGGAAAAAGGGGCGACCTCTTTCCACATTCTCACCATGTATACACCTGGAATTAATTAATTAAGCACCCACTGAAATGTTTCATGACGGTGAATTTTCTGCTACTGATTATTATGTTTTAATGATTTCTATGTCTTGCAGTACATTTCATCTCGTGAGACATGATGTTTCTGGTTGATAGCGTACCCCAAACACACCCCGTAGTCCACGTGAAGCATGCTACCCACGAATGTCACATAAAACACTATCATCCAGATTCAATATCTGGGTATAAAACAAGAAAATTTGTCACTTTTATCAGTAAATGTTGACGTGGCAAGGAGACATGCATGCATGCAACAGGCATGTCATTCAAAGCTATTGGAAGGCAACTTGGCTAGAGTCATTCTGTCATCAGCAGATTTGTCCGAACAAAACAACAAACCAACGATGTTAAGGACCGACCAAGGCCTGAACATCACGAAAGACTTTTTTTCGAGAAGATCGGAGTCTGGCACGCCTCGTTAGGCGTGAACCCTTTGCTTCAAGTGGGTTTTGAAACGTCTTTGGCTCCTCCACAGTAGTGTGTGCAACCGAACTGTCCGAAACTGTCTTAAAGCATTGGGCTTGGGGTTCAGAAGGGTCATCAAGCGCCCAGTTCTGTCCGATCAGCATCAAAGACGACGTTTGGAGTGATGTATAGCACGACAACTTTGGAATCTCAGGACATGGAGGAGAGTCCATTAGTCAGACGAAAGTAGGTTCCTGCTTCACTTCACAGATGGTCGCACGAGAGTGTGAAGGCATAGAAATACTGCTTACGTACCCAGGAACATCAGACCTACTGATCCTTATGGTGGAGGATCAGTAATGATCTGGCGATGCCTCTCTCATGATTGTAATCTTGATATGGTGACTGTGCGTGGGAATCTCAATGGTCATCAGTACACACGGGACATTCTCAATCCGGTTGTCGTGCCCCATTTTAACAACTACCCGTTGGTTACTCGCCCTGTATTCATGGACGACAATGCAAGGCCACATCGTTCCCATGCTGTGTGAGCATTCCTTCAAAACAACGCTATTACAACACTACACCTTGGCCTGTAAGAAACCCCGATTCGAGTCCCTTAGAATACATCTGGGACTTTTTTGGACGTCGCGTGCAAGCAAGTACATGATTTGGCCGATTTGGAGGCTGCATTGCATGAGGGGTGGCAGCAGTTACCTATAAACCGTATCAGAAGGCTCACTGTTAGCATTAGGAGGAGGGTTCAGGCTGACATCCAGGCACGTAGTGGATACACTCGCTACTGACATCAGACATTGCTATTGTGTTCAGGAGATCACACTTTACATTTTTTGTCAGCAATTACCGGCATAGTTTCATCATGGACCGTTCCAGCACCATACTTGTCGTGAGAAGAGAACATTTTTCCATCAAGAACAGTTATGACAGATATGTGTAATTAGCGCCATTAAAATAATGAATATTTTCATCATTGTATTGTCTTTCATTTGTCAATAGACCATTCTTTCCGCAAACAATCGCGTTTGGCCATCTTAAAGATAGCATGAAAGTAATGACAGTTTCTAGTAACACCACTGCGAAAAAACCGCAGGGGATGCTCAGTTAAGTTTCAGGTATATATTATTGCATACAGGTAGTAACAAATGAAAGGTTTAGAAGACAGTTTTCCTGAAATGTGGTGAGT
The DNA here is from genome assembly GCA_031216915.1 of Pictodentalium vernedei. Taxonomy (NCBI): domain Eukaryota; kingdom Metazoa; phylum Mollusca; class Scaphopoda; order Dentaliida; family Dentaliidae; genus Pictodentalium; species Pictodentalium vernedei. The sequence continues at coordinate 310,240,463 of CM062293.1, read as the reverse complement.
GATTAGAACCGCACATTTTACTCCTCATTTACCTTTTATGTACAAATATGTCGGGAACAATCGAATTGTGAGTAGTATATACCAACAATTCCTATTTTCAGTATAGCACCATGGGTGGTAACATCTCTGACGACTGGTTGCTTAAATCTCTGTTTACTCTTGGACCAAGCTTGGGTGATAGGTATATTCATGTTTGCACGTATAATCATTAAAGCACCGAGACTTGTATTTAATTTGATGCCATAGGTTTTCTTTCTTGACACTTGTGAGATATGGTGGTGCGAGAAGCGCTGTTGTTTTTTCAACAGACAGCCAAACACTCTCATTTCATCTGTAGAAAATAACACTTACCAAAGCACAGGCACAAAACAATAGTGATTCCCCAGACTTTCAGTTGTAGAGATGTTAAAACAAAACATCCTTCATCACTCCACATCGGGAGTGCTGTGGCTCGCTGATTAGAGCACTGAACTTTAAACCGAAAGGTTCACGGTTCGATCTTGACCAACGGCAACTGCGTTGTGTCCTTGGGCAAGACACTTAACTCTTTGAACTCATAAGATCGATTTTTCGGTCCAAGGCATACTTTCGTCCCATTTTTGTCTTATTATAAGAGGTCCATACACGGGGCATTGATGATAAAATAACAACTGCAGTCTGTAGCCAGACGGCTGCAAACTGCAGTTAGTATTTTATCCTCCCTGTATATTGATACTGGACTTCCCACCTCACAGTATATTACACAAAGGCGATACCATCCCAGAAAACGAAGGTTCAAAGGGTTAATCCACATTTCCCATGGGGGTGGGGGCGGGGCACGGTGGTGCTGTGTACTTATGCGTACTGCATGACGACAGTGCATTTGCCTTCAACCGCTGCTAACTCTGCTTGTTCAAAGTTAGTAAGTCTGACCGTTGATGCTGCTCGGTGGTTCTCTCCGGACACGCCGCCTTCCTCCCTCCGTAAAACTGTCCGACACGATGTGATTCTGGCTATTGAAAGTGTCAGTAAACTCTAATAAACAACACATAATCATTCTACAGACACTGAATCATGAATGTGAGACCTCCGCAAACAAGTATAACCGTCAAAAGTGGCTGCTAGTTCACGTTAGTGATATGTGAGCCAAACTGGCACCAGAAATAACCATTGGAAATGCCATGGTTAAGACCGTTGCTGTCTGACATGGGTTTTACCACAACATTGCCTATTGCCTTAGCTAATTTCGGTGACTGTCGACCGTGTGAATAGCTCGCCGCGAAGCACAGCACTGTGTACACAAGCACCATAGGGGAAACGCATATAATGGCGGACCAACATGGGCCACACCACCGCCATTCTCGAATCTGAAGACAGTTGATGACCTGCCTGAACATTTACCACCTATTACACATCACCCTCAGACCCCCGGTGCCGGTTCACTGGAGGCTGCAGAATGAAATATACGTCATCCGTCGTTTTAGGTAACCTTTTCTATGGCTTAGATCAGTTTCAAACATGGGACATATGACGTAGCGTTGTTTTGCTGAGTCGCTGTCGTGTGGTCGTCTAATGGATAAGACTCTTTGAAACATGGACAACCCGTTTTAAATCATGTACCTAACATAACTGGAATTTAAGCAGTAAACAACACGTAGTATGAATTTTATTTTTTCTTCTATTTTTTAAATGAACTGTACATATATACACATTCAAACATTTTGGCCCTTGAGGTGATTCGGTCTGCTCCATAATACAGTGTAGAATTAGGAGACGATGTACGATGCACCACGATGTAGTGGTATCATCAGGTGTGACCGAGGTATGAATACTGCAGTGTCACACAAAGACATGTTATTGAATTAGTACCTAGTTGCAAAGTCCACCATGGGTGAAGATTGGTATTGCAGCCTAGGTAACTGAAATGAAATGCGGAGATAATGCTGAGAATACAAAGTATTTTCAGCATCGCCGCCGCCAGCCATATCATGCAGCAAACCGAGCCACAATGAGGCATGTCAAAAACAAAAAACATAAAGCACACAAAATAATCATAAAACGCGGACAAGGCAGAAAGGGCAATAAGGAAACGAGAATGGGGGATTGGCGGGGCTGGTGGGTGGTTACTTAACCCTTTACCTAACATGAAAAGCAGACGACACTTGCAAAAAAAATTCTTGAATAACTAATTTTTTTCATTTTTTGTCTCAAAAACATAGGTTATGACCCCTCGTTGGAACGAGCTCGACGAGCTCGTTCCAACGAGGGGTCATAACCTATGTTTTTGAGACAAAAAATGAAAATATTTTGAAAATTAATTGGCGATTTTTGAGAATAGCGCTGGCCGGTTTTGGCCGTTACGTTGGGTAAAGGGTTAACAGACTGAACAGAATGTCTGTGCATTTCAAAGAAACGAGCGAGACTGATTTGGTCTGGCTGGGACTTGGTACATACAAGCAAGTTTTGCAATTCCCATGTCCATATTTGGTCATACCTCCTTGTAGCTTTCCTGGAAATGTTTAGCTGGAATACCCATGCCACAACTCTGGGATGTCACCAGTAACACATGACAATGGAAGGATTGTTTAGGTCTGCAGCCTGCAAGACTGAGTCAGCTTGGAGGCAACAAATGGTAAAATTCAACAACCAAGAAAAGCCCAGTATTAACATTAGACTATCTGCACAGAACTTAGTAAAACTTATAGAAATAGCTCTTGAGGATATACATGGTATTAATCAACTCAGTTACTTGTACTTAGTGTGGTATACATGGAAACCATATGAGATTAGTTTAATTTGTGAAAGATATTCTTGTTTCAGCTTAAACTTCCATTAATACAAATTGTATTAATTCTTGATTTATTACACGCCTGTTCTATGTAATCCCCATCTACATCAACACCAAACCGTGCGAAAAATGAAAATCTGTTCCGAACATATGTGCGGAACGGAATCGTTGATAGTTGTCAAATGAATTGCTGGGTGTTCTTCTAATTGTTTTTATAGAGTCGTAAAGGCGTGTAATGAACACAAAACGACACACGTGTGTTAATCGGTTAATCGATATGGAACTTGTGCCTCTTACGGTCTCTCTTTCTATCCTTACGCGCTGGCACTCGTGCCATATCGATTAACCCATTCATACTCGCGTTTCGCTCTATGTATATGAGGTAAGCGGTATTTACAAAAAAGGTAGACCGGTGGCTCAGTTAGAGCATTAAAGTTTAAAAGAAACAGTCGACGGTTTCGATCCTGAGCAACAGTGCGTCGATTGAACACATGCCTTCAATCATTGCTAACTCTGTTTGTGCCGAGTTAGTAAGTTTGAGAGTTTGGCATATACTCGCCGCTCCTCGGTGGTTCTCTCTGGATACTACGGTTTCGTCTACCGGTAACACAGTCCACTACGATGTGACCCTTGCTGCTGAAAGTGTTGTTAAAACCCAATAAACAAACATTTGCAGATATTCGCTCTTCGTACGTCATAATGTTTTCATTTTTGACTCTAAACTATAGCTTTTGACCCCATCATTAGAACGAGCTCGAGGAACCCGTTCCAATGAAAGGTCATAAATTATGTTTTAAGACCAGAAATGAAATATTTTCAGTTATTCAAGAATTTTTTGCATGTGTCATACCTGGCCCAGTTGGTGATAGGGTTAACAGGTTGTCATATATGAGTATATCGTCACTTTAACGTGATATATAAGGAAGGGAAAACAATTTATTATGCCTAAGTCTGAAAGTCTTTGTAAATTTCAAATGAATATATACACAAATTATATATCAAAATGAAGGTAGTAGTGACTAGAACACGAAAATATATGTTTATAACTACAACAGTTGATGACAGACATTAATGGTAAAGTGCTGGAAGCCCATATTTGGGCTTTATTCTGAAGTGCAGGTACCACAGCTTGAAGGCTCATATTCAGTACATGTGCTTGTATTATCTTTGAAGTGATATTATTTAGTCTGTAAGGGTTTGTCTTATTATAATTTATGGGAGACTGCCCATAGGCACTCTCCCATAAATTGCAACAAGGCAAAGACATGCGTACAAGATTTGTTGTCCAAAAATAATTTAGCAATCTACCAGTTAATGGTTTCTGGAAGTCTGCCACTCCATTCGCAAAGGTAGGAATTCAAAACACTTCAAGGTGCTGAGACAGAGCTGCATGAAGGAAAATACCAAGACTGGCGGCGTTTTTCTTGAAGCAGGACGCCATACCTGTAACAAGGGTGTTTTGTCACGCGATACTTGACTTGAAAATGACAAACGAATTCTGGTAAATTCAAACAAGTGCTGTGATGCCTTGTACGTAATTCGTCAACTAGAAAGACTTCTTACTGTGGCAGTTAGTTGTGTGAGGCGATCGGACACTTAATGTCCCCTTAATAGGCATTGTATATCGGTGCCTTTTTGCCTTTGCTGTCCTTGACCGCAATATAAGCAAACGACATGGCGTTCTTGTCGGAAGAGAGGCGACATTTTTGGCATTTTCCTCCACGTAGCCCCGTCGCTGCACCTTGAAGTATTTTGGCTTCCTAGCTTTGAGTATCTGAAACCAATTTGACCACGTGCCACTCTAATTAAATAAAATTATATTCCCAGTTTTAGTACGAATATGGTAGCAGGCTTCCAGGGACCAACTATAACCTGACATCAACTGTTCGGGTTTGAAGCTTATATTTTCCATGTTCCATACACTTCTTACTACCTTCGTTTTTGATATATAGTTTATGTGTAATTAATTTCAAATTTGATAAATGTCAGACTTGGGAATTTCATAGTAAATTGTGTTTTCTTACTTATACAGCACCCCAATGAAAGAAATTTTGAGCGTTGGCTTCGACGTGATTGCCATATCAAATCGGCATTGACTTTGAAGTGATTAAAGGACCAACTATTTAATTCTTCGCCCCTATTTTCACCTTCAGCGTGGTCTAAATGTTTACAAAAATTGGGGTCAATGACGTTATGAAAGTTCCGTTAATCAACAAGGGATGGACGCGTTGTATATTTTACCACGAGGTGATCTATTTTCTGAGGGTAATCAAGTGTACACATGTTTACACAACTTAGCTGGCAGTTGTAGAAAAAACACCAAACGGAATAATATTAAAGTAATTAGGAAAATAAATTTGTTCTGGGTTTTAAACCTTTTAAGCTGATGTGTATACAGTCGTGGGTTAGGACTATTTGGTAGTCTATGACTCGACGAAAGAATGTGCACTAAAGAGGCATGGGTGGCAAGTAATAATATAGTCTTACAGCCCTCTAGGGCTGTAACACTAAATTATTCCCGATTGTTTCTATAATAGAACTAAAGCGTTTTAACCAGTTTACAGAAGTTGGTATTATAGGACGATATCATATAGAAACACAGGGTTGGAAGGGAAAACCAGAATTAACCCTTTACCCAACATAACGGTCAGCGCTATTCACAAAAAACACCATTCAATTTTCATTATTTTTTCCATTTTTTGTCTCATCACCATAGCTTATGACCCGTCATTGGAACGAGCTCGTTGAGCTCGTTCCAATGGGGGTCATAAGCTATGGTTTTGACTCAAAAAGTGAAAAAAATTAGTTATTCAAGAATTTTATTTGTAAAGTGTTGTCTGCTTTTCGTGTAAGGTAAAAGAGTCAAAGAGAGTTGACGGAGAAATACAAGATTTAGCCATCTGTTTCTTGACCATCTCCACCCTCCGTTTTCTTTACGATCCGTTTCATGTTTTCGTTTCACTTGTTTACAAAAATCCGACGAGAAGTGATGAAATGCAAGGGGAGTAATCCTACATGTTATTGAGCGCCAACAAATCTATTGATTTATTTCCTCCGACATTTTTGGGAGCTTATAAAATTATACCTGCTTTCCGACGCTTTGGACTTAAAAACAAACTTTCTTAAGAGCCAATTAGTCGAATTTAGACTGCGATTTTTGCGATAAGAACAAAATAGCGGGAAGTGACAATTAATATACCTCAAGAGTCGGAATATTGCATTGATACGGGGTCACTGCTGACCTTTACTGTTGGTGCATTCCTCAGTCCTCGCTGACCAGTTATGAACGTTCATTGGTTAATCTACCATGATAGCGTAATAAATGAGTAAAATGATTAAATGAGTGCTTCTGCTTTAATCGATTTGTAACCTTTTCTACACTAATGTTATCTCCCGTGTCAGTTCACTGGTAACAGTTGGAAGAATCCACGTTCATTATTTGGGGGACAGACCAATTAATATTTTCAACGTGCAGCCTTGGGGCTGCACGTTTATAGTATTGATTAGTCTACCCACACATTCACTTAGCAGACATCATACTTAAAATATGACGATTCATGTTCCTCCGATGGAAAAGCGGCACTCCGATTCAAAGGGTTAAGCAGGCCTGGTCAAACCCCATTCACTTGTCTCATATATCAAGCCTGGCTAACTGATATTGTTTGGCCTGCCGAACACGGATTGTGACCCTTTCAAGCTTTGATGAGGATCAAGTTGTTCGTCAGCAGTTCTGTACGTTTTCTGTCCAGCGCCTCACAGGAAGTTGCTCATTTGTGGTCTGTGAAGCTTTACACTTCTGCCCAAATCATTTTTCCCCATTTCCAAACGAAATCCACCAAACCTCGATTTACAAATATCTCGTCAAATGATGATGATAATTCGCAAATTGTTTTCTGTGTTTTTTTTTCTATCTTTTTGTATTGCTGTTTAAGGTCACAGTTAGCATCTACGGCTATATCATAACCGCACTCGCCACGATATAGCCTTAGTTGTTAATATGACATTAGGTCCCAATAAATATCATGACCACAGTATAGAAATGAAGTCAATCGTTTATACCTAAGCTGCCAATTTTCTAGGACTTCCTGTTCATTGGTTTCAGGGCCCGATTTTACTCGTTAAGTAGAAATGTTTACCACAGTAAATAAGTACTGCTCCACTTCCCGGATTTCCGCCGTGGGTGCAAATTGGTTAAGAATTTTGTTTTCCACCCGGAATCATAAAACATTTAGTCAGATCTATTTTTCTCCTCCAAAATAATTACAAAATGCAGAAACAGACGCGCGTGTGCTACTACGCGAGATTTCAGTGGGTGGGATATAAGCCCCCCCCCCCCCCCCCACACACACTGATCTTTCCGGCATTTACACACACAGGTGCATTCAGACATACGTCCCCTTCTCCACGGACACACATGAGAGCGCGGTGGCTCAGTGGTGGACTGTTTGTCTTCTATGCTAGAGGTCGCGAGTTCGATCCCCGTTCGGGACGACCCGCGTTGTGTCCTTGGGCAAGGCACTTTATCCCGGTTATGGGGCACGATGACGCCGTGTACTAAGGCGTACTGCACGTCGATGGTGCACATGTCTTCAACCGCTTTAACCCTGCTTGAGCGAAGCTTGAACAGAGAATGTGGAGGAGCTGACAGTTTCTCGTCGATGCTCGGTGGTCCTCCCCGGGTACTCCGGCTTCCTCCACCCGTAAAACTGCCACGGTCACGATTAGCCATTGTGCATAGATATGTGACCTTAAACACCAATAAATAAATAAATAAATAATACGGACACACATAATACAGTAACCTGCTGCCAAAGTCTTTATTGAAGCTGTTCCCGGGAATGTATTTTCAAAAGCTTAATGAATAAGATTGCGTCACCAGTGAAAAATGAGTTTTCTCGACTTTTTACATGGTCATTCATGTCAGCCGTTGTCCAGTCAAACGGCGGCTCGATCTGTCCAAACTGAACACAGGATGCGTCATGCATTTGGAATGATACACGACTTTGTTTGAACTTTCACCTTTCTCTTAACAGACACGAAATGTCTTTACAAGTGTCTATATATATATGTGTGTACAGAGTTTTATTTTGACGTGGTTGTGAAGTGAAGCGCATCCAGCTTTATGTTCGAGGTTTGCGACTCTCAAGTCGTAAACATTTCATTGTGTCACGATGAAACCACCGTTTCTTATTTTGAGGTTAAATCCTGTTCGTTGTATCCGTCGTGAAGTCTATTATATTTCGGTAGTCAGCGACTGGATGAATCAATTTTATTTTGAGAAAGTGTTCAACACAGCGCCTGTAGTCGCGTGAGTATGTTTTCTGTCGTTCCCCATTTTTTTCATTTGCCTCATTTATCTTTCTTTTGAAAATTTTCCAGTGAGAGAGCTGCGATGTGAAGGGACTATAACAGACAGTGGCTTCACGATGGAGTGAGGAGGTCTGCACCCCCAAGCTCGGCGGTTTCCCAAAGTACGACCCACATGACGCGGCAACTGATGTAATTCCATCATAACGATCAGCATTTAGAGCCCCAGGCAGTTCCATTTGCGATATATTTTTCAGACATTTGTCAGGGAGAGCCCTTTTCCCTCAGCTGTGGCCTGTTTGATCAACGCAGAAACCCACAGGACAAATATCCATACTTTCATTACCATATTCATTCCATTAACCCCTCCCAAACAAGGATATTCCCACAATCAGAATCCATGAGTCGGAGACATATCAAACTGGCAGCCCCAATGCCCCACAGCCTCAACAAAAATAAATATATAGGTTTCTGACGCACCTAGTGTGAGGTGGGGGACCGGGGGTACACTGCAAAAAATATAGGTTGTCTTTAGAATCAAAACTGGTTCTACGTCAGTTCATGTAATATTCTGTTAAAATTGAATGCTAATCTTGGTAAATTTATTTGATTTGAAATAAAAACTGTTTAAACAGAGCTGGTTCCATCTCAGGGACAAGATTAGATACCAGTTTTGATTCTAAAGAGAACCTATATTTATTCAGTGTAGAGATAGTTGGGAGTTGTGACATCTATATAATTTTTGCATTTCGTTTTCTAAAAAGCAAAATTCCACAGTGCTGTGGGGGTGGATGTGGATTTCGACCAGATCGTGGCCCAGTTGAACTGTTCTGCCCAGAATAATCTTATTTTATGCTTTAGATATTTATTTCTTTTGGCAACACACAAAATTAGTAGCCACTGGTTTTTGAAGTTGGAGCTAGTCGCGGCCCAGCCTGCCCATCTTCGTAATGGAAGTACCCAAAGTGCTAGAAATGCGGCACCGTTTTTCGAATCGTTAACCCCATTTAAGCCAGTAGGCTACGCAACAATTCTTCAAAAACTATCCTAAAAAACAGTCTGCCAATTGATTCAAATGTGCAAACTTTTGTAGCATATACATGTTGGAGATCCCAAATCGCAAAAACAAATGTGAAAACTTTCTTGAACCTTCAAAAACACAGAATTTGTAGATTTGCATTTGCGCTATATCATGTCACTCTGATCCCCATCGAAGTCCGTTCTGACATCTCTGTGTCAAGGTGATAGCTTGAATTTTCGATTTGTTGCATATAAGCTAGTGGCCGTGCGACGGCAGTGGTAGAGTGACATTCCTTCACTTGTTAGAGCAAAGGCGTCCGGATAAAGTGACAAGACGTTAGTGGCCGTGCGACTGCCGTGAAAGGGTAAAGGGAAGAGGAGACCAAAGAACAAACACCAGCTAGAAGGAGGAAAACCACCGACAGCAGAGTATGCCGGCCCGCAAGTGACTCAAAAACTGTGGGTGGGGGTGACTGACATTTTGTTTTTCATATTCATTGGATTGAATTTTTAGTCACAAATTACCATATTTATTTATATGTATATGTATTAAAATTGTTGTTTTTGGTGAACCCCTGTTGATTCATGCTTTTGACAAGTCACTGCCCCCTTCGGGATAAGAACTACCCCAACAAAGTGAAACGGGCGGGTTCGTTACGGCGAGACATACGTTCACGCACGGATTCAGACGACACTCCTTGAGTTTTGGATGAATACGCGGCGAGAATCTATTTCCCCCAGCTGTGACAATGCCCGGTTTCCGACATCTGGCGAGGCTAGCACCAAGATCTTCCTAAAAGGTAAAAATTGAAAAGCTCAAAATCAACAGGATCACTCAATGACAATTTTAATACATGCTTCATTTATAATGTTCATGCAGGTTCCCTCATTGAAATTTTAATAGTTTTGATAAGTTGTGTAGGGGTTAACCATTGGTTAACTTAGCTCTTAAATTCGATCGGCGAATTTAAAATAACTGTGGTGGAAATTCTAGCGTAATAATAGGACGCAGTGTGAGATAGGCAATAATTAATCCGTGAGGTCAAAAAATATTTTTGTGTACAATGTTTAGTGATAAATTTTAATAATGGACACCCCAAGTTTGGAACAAGTGACTAATATGGGAGAGCGGTTGGGTTTCGCGGGTAATGAGTTGCAAAAATTTGTGAGAGAAGAGCAAAAGCGTACATGTATGGCGAAAAAAAATGGCCGCCGAGTCAGAGCGTCAAGTTGCGTTAGAGCGCAAAAGAACTGAAAGAGTGCGCAAAAGAGCTGAGAGAGAATCCTCATAAGAGCGAGAAAGGGCTGACAGAACGGAGAGAGAGGCAGCACTAAGAGTTACAGAGCGAGAGAAAGAGATTCAGGTCGAGCGCGAAAGGTCTGAGAGGGCGGGCAAGGAACCTGAAAAGGAACACGAGAGGGAAATGGAAATTTTAAGGGCTAGGGCGCTGTTGCCCGGAGCTAATGGTAGACAGGGTGGATAAAGTCCCGGAGGAAACGTGAGGGCACTTTATCCCCAGTTACCCAAGTACAATGAACAGACTGACGACACTGACGCGTACTTACAGAGGTTCGAAAGGTTTGCTTCAGTTCAGGGTTGGCCGGATGACGCCTGAGGTGTCAGTCTTAGTCCGCTGCTGGCGGGCAAGTCGCTACAAGTATATGTGAGCATGCCCCCTGACCAAGCTAATGACCACGGTGAGCTGAAAAAGGCAATAGTCAAGATGTATCAGCTCACCGAGGAGGGTTTCAGAATGTAAGGCTGAGAAGGGTGAAAGTGTTTACTAGTTTGTGTCGAGGGTCAAAAGATATTTCGACAGATGGGTCGAACTAGCAGGAATAGAAGAGTCATTTCCCACCCTGAAGGACTCACTTGTCAGGGAGCAGTTTATGCCATCGTGTGCCCCCGAGATGGCATTGTTTGTTAAGGAGAGGATGCCGGGTAGTGTGGAGGAAATGACTTTGGTGGCCGAGCAGTATTTAGAGGCTCATGGGGAAGGTTTGACCCGAGGTAGAAATGTGGGTAACGGAGTTGCAAAGGCACCCGTAAGAACCCAACACTCAGGCTCGGGCAACGACCGGGTCAACCCCCACCGGTTCGGGGGTCAGGGAGTTAACGTTTTTGTGACAAGAAGATGCACCTGGCCCGGGACTGCTGGCGGAAAGCTATGTCGGGCAGACCAAACGGGGACCCAGCAAAGAATGGAAGGAGGGACCCATCCCCGAAAAACTGGAGGAATGACAGTAATGCCAATCTGTCCTCGGGGAGGATACAGACGGCCGCATTATGCCAAACAATCGGGCCTGAAGATAGCCCACTGCGGGGGTGCATAGATTGGGGAGAGCTTAGGTTGGAAGGGGGGGGGGGGTGGCGCCCATCCGATAAGGAAAAAGGAAAGATGCCGGTATATCAGGGTTATGTGTGACAAGAGGCAGTCCGTGTGCTACGAGACACAGGGTATAGTAGCGTGTCTGTCAAGCGGGCACTTGTCAGTGATGAACAGCTGACAGGGCACGATCACATGTGTGTACTCATAGATGGTCGGTGAGAAGATTCCCCCTTCCGTGGGTGAGAGTGGATATCCCTTTCTATAGGGGCGAGGTAGAGACAGTGTGTATTGAGGCGCCCATCTATGACCTCGTGCTTAGGAACATACTCGGGGTATATTCAGAACCCGATAAGACATGGTCGGAGAGGAAAGCACCCAAAGGGACATCGGGGGCGGTCACCCGAGCCCAAGCCGCGGAGGCAGAGCAGCCGGTGAAATCACTGGAGGGACCAGTGGAGTCGAGTAAGGATGCACAGGTAGAGTGCACAGTGGAGGCCCCAAAGGGTAACCCTTCGACGACGGAAGTCAAGGGAGTAGCTAAACAGAAGCAACCAATACATTTGGCCGAGAGGGGGCATAGTAAGGATCGGTACGGAAGTAGACCAAAGGTTGGGAACTTTTGGGTCGTCAAAAGGTGACCGTGCTCCGGCCGACAAAATTAGTAGACCGCGGTTACAGTGGGAGGGGCCATACGTTGTAACAAAAATAATGGCCAACGGTCATTACCGAGTGGACATAGATGGATGTGGAGAGGTTTACTACGCAAGGTTTTTGAGGAGATGCCAAAATATAAAGCACACTGAACCTACGCGATCGAGGTACATTGGGCCAGGAGAGGTTGCAAGAGGTGGCCGAAGTAGCCACACAATGGCATCAGAGACATAGAGTTAGGAGGGGCCCTGGGACTTGGAGAGGGGTACCCAAGGAATGATTGACAGAAGTCAAACATCAGAGTGTTGCTTCTGTTGCAGCGAGCTCTGGTACGACAGACATCGCCTGGAGCCGGTAGGTGTCGGGCGTGAAGACGGGTGGGGTCCTTGGTGGAGGATGCACCGGAGGAATAGGCCCAGGTGGAGGCGCTCGAGGGGCTCTCTAGGAAATTGTAAGGGTCCCTCCGCACATGGGAATATTTAGAGGTAGTGCCCAACAGGGCACGTGACCCGCTGACGGGCATGAGCCGGACAGGGAACCCTATCCAAGGATGGGGGCAAGTTAGTGGGGTGATGAGAGTTGGGGCAAGGGACCCATTAGCTGGCATGGGTCAGGGTGGATTCCCCTTGCTAATATTTGTTTTTGTTTTGCGCAGATGTTGCGTGAGTGTACATAGATCTCGGTGTGTGTGTGTGTGATATAGTAGTATAATATTTTGCAATAGAGAGAGGGAGATAGGGAGAGTCTATGGGGGGGGGGGGCTGTTGGCGGCCCGTGTACCGACGTACCACCCCGTGTTATGCGCCAGTGGAAGTGTGTGCGCGAGTTGCAGTGAGATGTGGATAGATTCATGCGTTCCAATGGGGAACCGAGTCAAAGTACTGGATTTATTTGTGGTGCGCGTCAGTGCGCGCATGCGTGTGACTGTGTGTGTGAAAATTGCGAGTATATTGGTATAATAGTAGAGCGAGATTGTGAGATAGCTGTAAGAGAGAAGTGTGAAGGTGGATGAACGTGAAAGCTATCCCCTTGGTTTATTTTGAACAACTGAGAGTATATTCCTTGGTTGAGGATTACCAAAGTGATAGCTTGAATTTTCGATTTTGTTGCATGTAAGTGTTTATAACTTTGATAATTTTCTCATTCGGGCCGAAGGTATAAGAATGTGTGTTTATATAACGGACCCCAAAAAACAATTTATCATTTAAACAGACCAGCAATAATTCAAGCGCTGCTAATTAACCATGAAATTTTATGTCCATTACCGCATTTCTGTTTAACGCTAAAATGGGATATGTAGTAATAGATTAAACGCAGCGGAAGCCATTCCTCTCTTGTAGTCATTATCTGTGTCATTATGACCAGTTAATAGGTAATTGTGGTGAAAACAGCACATCGCACATGTTCAGGACACACACCCATATTACACATCTAGCCTGTCACAGAAATGTCAGGGCATGCCGAAATGAGAGTCTTTCAAAGAAACATTAAAGAGAATATTGAATTAAGATAGATCTAAGCAGCCAAGTTCAAGAGAAGCAATTAAAATGAGAATTGATGTTCTGGCTGTGGAAATAAAAATCGGGGGGTTTCTCGAAAAATTAATTCCAGTCTGAAAGTGTGTAAGGCTGTGCGTCGTTGCGGGTAGATGGGGAAGTCCCATGCTGTAGGTTAGAGGAGGTGCCGCATCGGTGCGAAAGTATAGGCACGTTGTAGTGTAGGGGAGCCACAGAGCTCATATTTAGCATAGGGGCAGTCGTGGGCCTAGTCGGTGGCCATATTTGAGTGTAGAATCAGAAATATAAAGTGCGAGCTCAGAGAGCTATTAGTATTTAGGAAGACGGCATACCTGTTGTGGAAGGCAAGACATACGTAAGCAGAGTAAGCTTGCCTGTATGAACATTATTCCGAGATAAACGTAGGGGAGCGTTTAACCCCATTGGTGGCGACTGCTTGGGTGAAAAGCGTCAAGTGACAATAAGCTAGTGGCCGTGCGACGGCAGTGGTAGAGCGGCATTTCGTCACTTGTTGGAAGGAATGCGACATAGTGAAGTGACAGTACGTTAGTGGCCGTGCGACGGCAGTGGTAGAGTGACAGGCAAAGGCGTCCGGATAAAGTGACAATACGTTGTTGGCTTTGCGACGGCCGTGAAAGGGCGAAGTGAAGAGGCGACCAAAGAACAAACACCGTCGTCGAGAAGGAAGAAAAACCAGCGACAGCAGAGTATGCGGGCCCGCAAGTGACTCAAAAACTGTGTGGATAGGACGTGATTGACGTTTTGTTTTTCATATTCATTGGATTCCATGTAAGTCACAAATTACCATATTTATTTATAAGTATATGTATTAAAATTGTTGTTTTTGGTGAACCCCTGTTGATTCATGCTTTTTGGCGACAAGTCACTGACCTCTTCAGGATAAGAGCCACCCCAACAAAGTGAAACGGGCGGGTTCGTAACGGCGAGACATTCGTTCACGCACGGATTCAGGTGACACTCCTTGAGTTTTTGGCTGAATACGCGGCGTAAATCTGTTTCCCCCAGCAGAGAAAATGCCCGGTTTCCGACACTGTGTAAATTTGTTCAACTTTCTTTTGTTATCACTACTGTTTCACAACACCATGCATTCTCCAAGTTAACAAACATGCAAGTTCGATGGGCGGATGCATTCTTACTTCTAGTTTCATTAAATGTTGAGTCTTAGCGTATGAGGTGAAGTAACAACCAGTAGTGTATTATTAACCAGTACTAGACAACTGGTAATGTTATAATCAGTATCGTAATAAACGTAACCAGTGTAGAAAAATAAAAGTCAGTGAAACTGAACAGTTTTTCGGGTGGCTCAAATTATAATTTTGGTCCATCTTGTTGATTTTTAACAATTTGGTAAGTCTACACTGCAAAAAATATAGGCTCTCCTTAGAACCAAAACTGGTTCTAATCTTGTCCCTGAGATGGAACCAGTTCTGTTTAAACAGTATTTATTTCAAATCAAATAAATTTATAAAGATTAACATTAAATATTAACAGAATTAAACATACATTGAGGGGGTTTCAGACGTAAGTTTAGAGCTCATACGATGTTGTCTCAAATCGTTATTAAGCAAAGGAGATATGAACAGTTGGCATATCGAACCAGTTTTGGTTCTATGCAAAACCAAAACTGGTTCGACATGCCAACTGTTCATATCTCCTTTGTTTCAAAATGTTCGGCGACTGCGTTGAATAAGCTCCAAGTTTACTGCTGAATCTACTTCAGTTCATGTAATATTCTGTTAAAATTGAACGCTAATCTTGGTAAATTTATTTGATTTGAAATAAATACTGTTTAAACAGAACTGGGTCCATCTCAGGGACAAGATTAGAACCAGTTTGGGTTCTAAAGAGAACTTACTTTTTTTGCAGTGTAGACGGGTTTTCTAGATCAAATGTCATTTGTATTGGTCAATACTGTGACGGCAGGTGTTTTTTGCGTACGTGCATTTACTTGTGTTTAGGGTCACTTTCAGTGTTTGTGGCTATTTAAGGCTATATCGCAGCCGTAAAATTAGTACAAATTCACAATTACCTAATTATGTACAGCATGTTGTGCTTGTTAGAGATTGCTTACCCCAGGTATAAGATGTTGTGTCCTATGGACCCACAAAAGGTTTTAAAGGTAACTCGTGTATGGTGAAGTCTTGTCTTTGGAACTCGCATTTTCATACCCCATGCGTTGTGTCATACACCACCACGTATTGCTAAAGATCTCCTTCACCCCATCCAGCTTCAGTCGATATCAGAGGCGGCGGAACCGAGGGGGGGGGGGGCATGGGGCAAGCGCCCCTCCACTTTTTTTCAACAGTTATGTTTCACAGTTACACTAGGAGTTAAAATGGGCGCATGCAAACGTGTCAATCAATATACGGGCATTCCTGTATCATTTGTTGTAAACAAACAATGTGCAGCCAAAGAATCCTACTTTCGGTCCGTTTCTTCTACTTCGTCCATTTTTCAGCCCGAAGGCATTCGAGATTAAGTGCCTTGCCCAAGGACACAGCGCAGTTGCCCACGGCAGGGATCGAACCGTGAACGTTTCAGTTTGAAGTCCAATTCCGTAACTCTTGAACCACCGAGCTCCCATGGGTTTGAAACACAAATAACCAAATTGGGATATCAACAGACAGAAGATACCCCTGTCCCTTAAAAGGTAGATGCCTCCGTTTAACCCTTTGCCCCTGATGGTGGGGGCGTGGTGGCTCAGTAGGTAGAGGTGCAGGCTGCAAGCCGAGAGGTTCTCGGTTCGAATCCCACCTGCGGCAACCGCGTTGTGTCCTTGGGCAAGACACTTCATCTCGCATGGGGGCACGGTGGCGTTGTTTACTAAGGCGTACTGCACGTCGATGGTGAACTTGTCTTCAACCAATGCTAACCCTGCTTGTGTGGAGTTAGTATGTTGGGGAGCTGACAGTTGCTCGGTGGTTCTCTCCGCGTACTCCGCCTTCTCCATCCGTAAAACTGTCACGGTCATGATCAGCCATTTGCATAAATATGTGACCTTAAACACCAATAAATAAATAAATAAATAAATAAATAAATAAATAAATAAATAAAGAAATGGCCCCTGATGGTACATTCGGTGCCAGTTCAGAGCCATCAACTGGAAGAGTCTGTATTCGTTACTTGTGGAGGTCAATTAATATTTTCAACGTGTGGCCCATGGACTGCACGTTGAACATCTTGATTAGTCAACCAAACAAATTTACTGAGCAACTATCTACTTTATGAATTCAGATCGTATCACAACCCTGGGCAGGAAAAGTGCCCATTCGGGTTCAACGGGTTGGGGAACATGAGCACCATTCTATGCATATCGACACAGCGACTGAAGGGGGTGGGATGAGGGAGATCTTAAGAGATCTATCATTGCGGTATTAAAAATTATAACTGCAAATAACGCAAGAGATCAGGAAATTCCGAGTCCTAGAAGCTTTATCGCGTACAAGTTATCCCGAAAGCATTCTGTGATATTATGAGTTATCCTTGTGTTTTTCAGGGTGTATGGGAATTTACACCGGTTTGGGAACTCATACACACTGAGGCAAAGCAGAAGGGTGTATGAGTTCCCAGACAGGTGTAAACCCCCATACACCCTGAAAAACACAAGGATAACGGATTTATTTCCAAGAATTTTGGTGTTCTTAATACTTTAATCTATATTGTTGGCAAAATTGACAGAAAATTTGTACTTTGTAAGTTTCTTAATAAAGTCAGATAAATATGGATGTCATTGGAATATTGAGCCAGTTCCAATGACATCCATATCTGTAATATTTTATTGCACATAAATATTAAATTTCCTGTATTTTTATTTTCGTTCTAACATAACCGAGCAGAAGATATGAATTAATAATTAAAAATGGGTACTTTTTTAGCCACATGGCCTGCTATTGTGTATTCTTGTTTTTACACCGTGGTTAACCACGGTGTAAAAAAGCTACTGTGGATTGCAAGTTCCACCGTACCTCACAGCCAATCAAAATGCAGTATTTTGTTTCATTTCGAAATAATATAGATTATACATTTTATGTCCAGGTTAAGCATATTCAAACAAGCACAGCATTTCCATAACTAACTGACTGGCAACCTTTGAAGTTATATTAGCCTTGCGTCAGCTATATAGCCACAGATGCTGAAGGTGACCTTAAACTAGGCCCCTGCGAGTCACACATTTTCGATTCGAATCGAATCGGTCTGTTATTCGAAATCGAATCGAACCTCGAATCGAATCAGGGGTTTTCTAGAAGGTGACCGATTGGCGGAAAGGGGGTGCTGTAAGTCTGATTTGTTGTGACTCTAATGGCTCAAGTCCCGACTGATAAAATATTCCAGCTATACCATCAAGGTAAACCTTCGACGAAGGCATGCCTTGATGATGTAGACGGAATATTTCCAAGTACGGGTTAGAGTTCAAAAACAGAAACGAGTGCCTGAATGTCCCGTACTGTATATTTGTACTGCACAGGACTAACGGCTCATCGCCGAGACTGCTTGGGAACTTTAAATTTGCTTCCAACAGTGGTAGAGACTGGTGTGACTGGAATTAGTATAGGTGGTGGCATGGCCGTAGATGCTATTTATGTTAATATAGCGGAATTTAAACTCAGTCTTTACCTTCAGCATTATTTACATACAATTTCCATCTGAAATATGAGACGGCGAATATAACCGATGCCAAGCTATATTCCAGTGAAAGTATTCGAAGAGAAACGAAAACGGGGAGCCGAACCGAATGACATCTTGATATTCGAAATCGAATCGAATCTCGAAGCTTCGCAAGGCACTAGTCTGAAACTTCTCTTTATTTAATATCTTTCCCGTGAAAGACTCACTTAAAACATCATACAACCGCTACTGTCACTCCAAATTTGATTCCACATCTTCATAGAAGAAATGTTACGTATTGAAGACATCCGTGTTCATTTTAACTACCGGAGCGCCATTTTTCACTAAAACATTTTTACTTAAGGAATGTGGCGTTCCGACTAAAAGAGTGTTATCATTGGACCTGACAAATGATAAGCTTTGACCAAAAGACGTTTTGACTCAAATGAAATGAAATGCTCTGTCATGGTTTTATTTTGACAAAGATTCTTTATTTCGAAAAATAAGTCCTCCACTTCTGCTGGTAGTCAATAGAGCACTGGGTGAAATTGTTTGAAGATGGTTATTAGATGGGAAGCGTGGAGGCAAATCTTCAGATGATATAATACGTTTGTTTTCAACAACCAGGGTCATATCGTGACGAGCATTTTTACGGGTGGAAGAAGCCGTAGTACCTAGAAAGAATCACCGAACAGTGGCGAGCAACTGCCAGACTCTCCAACTTACTAACCCGAAACAAGCGGAAAGAGCACCGGTTGAAGGCAATTGCTCCACTACTTGCAGTTCGCCTTAGTACACAACACCACCGTGCCACCGCCCAGGCAATCAGGATTGAAGGGGCAATAAGCCGTTAATTTGAAAAAAATATTTTGCTCGTATGTTGTGAAAAAGCATGTTAAAACCTCTGTATGCAAAGTGTTGGTCTTCAGAAGCATCAAGAAATTGCTTAAATTAGTGATTAAAAAAGTTGCAGGTTGCCGAATTTGCAGAAGATACGACATTGCGAAGATATGGACGAATGTACCCGAAGCGATCGTATGTGAACAGAAAACCCCTGTTATAATTCCCGATACACGCAGATACACGCGGAAATAACTGAATACCTCAGCTGCATTCCGAATATTTGATAGCCACGAACACCAACGTGACATTATCAGATCACAAACTGCGTATTTATTTCAAATGAAGCTCAGTTGTTTTTCCGATGAAACCCACAAAACGAGTATTGACACGTGTGTACCGTGTTCGCATTTGTCTTTTTGTGCGCATCTCTGTTACCTAATTTCGACGAATATGGAAAATTGCGTTGTGCCGGAAATTTTCGCGAGTGATCGGGTCACAAGATCGAGATGAAAAATTATGGCACAGTTTTTCGACAAAGCCAGTATATTCTCGCCTTCAAGTTAATTTATTTAAACGATGCGAGCGCATTCATGCGAATGATGTATGAAACATTAGGTACTTCTGTACAAGAAAATTTTGGTTTTGTCAAATGGTCAACATATTTTTTTTTTAAATTCGTGGCTTATGGGCTTTATGTATTTAGTGGTGTTTAAGGTCACATATTTCTGCACAATGGCTAATCATGACCATGACAGTTTTACGGGTGGAGGAAGTCGGAGTATCCGGAGAGAACCACCGAGCAACGGCGAGCAACTGTCAGCTCCCCAACATACGAACTCCACACATGCAGGGTTAGCATTGGTTGAAGACAAGAGCACCATCGACGTGCAGTACGCCTTAGTACACAGCGCCACCGTGCCCCCACTTGGGCAATGGAGGTGAAGTGCCTTGCCCAAGGACACAACGCGGCTGCCGCAGGTGGGATTCGAACCGAGAACCTCTCGACTTGCAGCCTGCACCTCTACCTACTGACCCCCCCCCCCCCCCCATGGGCCTTATGTATCTTGCCCAAAGACACAGCGCGCATGGCTGATAATTTTTGTCATTGTAAAAGATGTTGAGGAATGTTAGCGCCTCTTAATTTTCTTAAGTTGCCAGTAAATTTAACACTAAGCTTGTGGGACTTTCATATAAAAACTGAAATTTCGACATGTTAGCGACGTTGTATCATCGATGTGCGCATCATATAACAAACTTCGGGCATTTTCCTGTTGAATAGTATAAAAATACTGAAGCTGGCTTTTTACAATTTTTGTTCTCAATCAGTTGACCTCAAATGAAATGGAATGTTCTGACATGGTCATATTTTGACTGGAATTCATTATTTCAAAAGAATAAAGCCTTCACTTCTGATGGTTTTCAGTAGGGTACTGGGTGATATTGTCTGAAGATGATTATTAGATGGGAGGTGTGGACGGCAAATACGTTTGGTTATAACGGCAGTTTCAACAACCAGGGTCATATCGTGACGTGCCGTATTACGGATGGAAGAAGCCGGAGTACCCAGAAAGAACCACCGAGCAGTGACGAGCAACTGTCAGACTCTCCAACTTACTAACCCAACACAAGGAGACTGAGCAGCGGGTGAAGGCAATTACTCCACGACTTGCAGTTCGCCTTAGTACACAACACCGCCGTGCCCACAGTCGTGCAATCGGGATTGAAGGGGTAATAAACCGTTAAATTAAAAACAAAATATTGACTCTTTGCACGTAGGTTGTGAATGAGCATGTTAAAAACCGCTTCTTAAACCCATTTAAAAATAAGAAAACGGTGCCTTCACCATCTTCTGACGTTCCTGAACTTTTTTCTGTTCTTGTATCAACAGTGTGCGTATCGTGACATGTAATACAGACAGTACCCTTTCCATTAATATAAAAGTCTAGCTGCAAAGATTCGCTAATTGATTTCCTGGGAAGAATAAAAACTTGCAAATAACTGTGAAAAAAACATTACATAAGTATTTATTTATTGGTGTTTATTGTCACATACTTGTGTACAATGGCTAATCGTGACCGTCACAATTTTACTGGTGGGGGAGGAAGCCGGAGTACCGGAGAGAACCTCCGAGCATCGACGAGCAACTGTCAGCTCCTCAACATTCTAATTCTGTTCAAGCTCCGCTCAAGCAAGGTTACAGTGGTTGAAGACATGTGCACCAAAGGCGTGCAGTACGCCTTAGTACACGGCGTCATCGTGCCGCCATGTAGGCAATCGAGATAAAGTACCTTGCCCAAGGACACAACGAGGGTCGTCCCGGACGGGAATAGAACTCGGGACCTCTGGAATAAAAGTCCAACAGTTTACCACTGAGCCACCGCGCGCCCCCAAAGCATTACATAAACAAAGACCCAAAGTGGACGGTTACATAGTTGATTCTAATTGGCTTGCCATAAAAAGCCGAGTTTCATTTTGTAGCTTTTAATAAACAAAAACAACAGACAAATCAGAGAGCTACTTGTTATTTTCGCTTATTAAAAGTAACAAAAGGAAATTTTACTTTATTTCCTTCTGACGTCAAAGGTGTTTTCTCAACAGTGTGGTAGGAGATGTGATGGTTTACTAAACCTAGAAGCACATACTGCGTAGTAAGAGGGAAGGACAGAGCAAAACTAATTCGCAATTTATCTTGAAGATTCACGAGTATCGTCTTAGAATGACTGCGTTCGAAAAGTAGGTGCAACAGAGTTTCTTTTGTATTGCTGCAGAAGGTATATAGTTCCGTTTCAGACAGCTTACTTTTAAGTAGTTTGGAATTGGTATAAATCGATCTGTAGAATATTTTGTATTGGTGGTTTGAAGATGGGGGTCATCACTAATAGTAAAATAGCCCTTGTATATCGACTCCCAGTCTACCAGTTGGAGTTCGATACCCAAGGACTCTTCTCACCTTTTCTGGGATTCGTAAGGTCTTGGAGCAGCTAACTTTAAAAAGATGGGGTAGAAAGTTTGGCACGTATTCTTCGAAAAATTTAATTTTTCAATATATATATATTCTTTTCTTATAGTTGTGATTCTACAGGTCTCGTTTATTGCTTCTTCCCACGGCTTTGGTATTGCATTCATCACTCCTTTGTAAACTGTGAAAAGCGTCTCGAGGTTGTACTTCCTTGAAAAAAGAGGGAAGTTTAAAAAACCTCCTTGTCCACTTAAGAGATATCGATGATAAAAAAGCTATCCTTTCTACAACATTTTTTGTGGAAACAGGATCGATCATTGAATTTATTTTTTTTATTATAAAATAAGGGTTCACATAGAATATCTTCAGGGGTTGAGGTAACATTTTTATCAAGCAGGGACCATACATGCACTACATTCTTCCAGAAGGCATTTAATTTTTCTCCAATCTTTAGAAGTCCTTCCTTGTGTAAATACCAAATTTTGTAGGCTCCTTGATCTTCAAAATCGTCTGAAACCAAAGTTTTCCTGGGTGCCAGTATGGGTCTAAAAGCCTTGTTATCCTGCTAACTTTTAGAGAGTAGCCGTACGTTTTATGTCCGGGAATTTAAGTCCTCCATATTCTATCAAATTGATTAATGTACGGTGTTTCACTTTTTCGTTTTTACCCGACCAAAGGAACTGGTAAAAGAGAGTCTGTAGTCTACGTAACATATTTTCAGGTGGATCCAGGAGAACTGTCAAGCAGTGTATTAGGTTGGGAGAGCAAGGGTTTTAATAACTGCCGTTTTCCAAGTGTCAGATTTCTGAATGACCAGTCACTAAGAAGTTTTTCAATTTTTCCGAACTGATTAAAGTAGTTGTTAATGTAATTCTCGCTAAACAAATTATAGTCGATTCCAAAAATTTTAAAGGCGTTATTGCGATTCCATTTAACGTTTTGTAGTGTAGGAATTTCGTCACCACAACCCCATTTTGCCCCAATCCATATCGCCTCGGTTTTATCAAAGTTTACCTTTAATCCAGAAATTTTTGAAAATGAGTTCTCTGTTTATCTAATGAGTGTCCGCTCAGAAGGATCGTGGAGTCGTCAGCGTATTGGATAATCAAATATTCGGAGTTGCTTATTTTAATACCATTTATATCTGGGTTATATTTTAGTGCTGCGCTCAGGATTTCTGTACTGAGAATAAACAAGTAGGGGGAAAGTGGATCTCCATGTCTCACACCTCGCCCTAACTTTATTTTTCCAGAACAATGCCCGTTATTTAAAATATAACTGTAAATATTGTTATAGAATTTTTAAAACCATCGGATGATCGAAGGACCAAAGTTTAAAAAACGTAAGGTTTTCAAAATAATGGATCACTCTAATGAATCAAAAGCTTTCTCGAAGTCCAGTAAAGTTAAAATGTCGGGAATAGTTTGTTCCTCACATTTTTCAATTAGGCCAAAAATTAATCGAGTTGATTCTCCAGTATATGCCCCATTTGCAAAGCCAAGCTGTGTTTCGGATATTGATTTTTGTAGGATCATTTTGATGCGATTGGCTAAAGAAGCAGAACCGATTTTAACATCTACATTTATAAGGGATATTGGTCTCCAGTTTTTCAAAAACATTTTCGGTTTGTTTTGTTTCGGTACACATGTTATGATACCAGTTCGTTGGTTGGTTGAAAGTTCTTTTGCAGGATAACCAAAGTTCAAGGAGTTAATTAAATACATACTAATGTCATTCCAGAAAAAATGTAAAATTCGGCTGTAAAGCCATCTGAACCTGGAGATTTATTTGTCATTTGTTTCATGGAGCTTGAGCATTCTGACTTAGTCAGTGGACCTTCAACGGAATTTTTTTTCATTTTCTTCCAATGGGTTTTCAGCATTAAAGAATGTGTTTTCGACTTGGTTAAGTTTGTCAGCAAATGTAATTTTTGAGGCATACAGGTTTTGGTAAAAGGTTTTCTGTTCAGATATTATATCCTGCAAGTCGTTTGTTTCTGTACCATAGGATTTTATTATTTTGGGGATAATTTTTTCAGTATAATGTCTTTTTTCCATATTACAGAAGTATTTCGTAGCTTTCTCCCCCTCCACTTTCCATTTAGCTTTGGATCGCAGAATTATGCCTGTACCGTCTTATCTCTCATTGACTTTAGTTCTGTTTCCAGGGATTCGATCTCTTCGGTAACAGATAAGTCGCCCTTGTCTAGATTCTCGTGCAAGATGATTAGTGTCTGTTCGATCTCCGATTCCCGTTTGTTGGACAGTCGTTTTAAGTTTGCAGAATAAGAGATAGTTTTCCCTCTTATCAAGAGTTTCAAAGTCTCCCAGAACAGCTAATCGTCGATTGTGAGTCTGTTATTATTATTATTATTATTATTATTATTATTATTATTATTATTGGTTCTGACAGTGGCATTACTGGTAGTGACAGCTGTTGTACTGTACTGGTCAATTGTTTTTGCTGTTGTCCGTTTTACTACATTTATGTATTCTTGATCATTGAGAAGGCTGTTATTGAACTTCCCAAAACCTCTCCCCCGAGGCCGCGCATCTTGGTATCTGTGGCCGCACGTGGTTGATATGTGACCAACGGTTTTCTAATAGGACGAGGATATGTTCGGATGGTGTGTTCGTTTAAATTAGAGTAAATCTAATTACCCACATCGACCCGACAATTCCTCAAAATCACCAAAAATGACTTTATTTGGTACAGATTCCCCAGTTTTGAGTAGCATGTAGTACTATAAGGCGCGTTCCTTTGTATAAGAGTAATTGTGGTTAGGATTTTTCCCAAGTACTTCGTAGAATTACCCAAATAGACCCAATAACTATTTATTTGGCTCGGATTCAGTCTCTCTAGTTATAGTTATCTCTGAACCTGTCCTCACCTCAACCAAGTCTTTTGATCACCAATGATTCGTTTCCCGTTATCTGGACATATCCACACAGAGTTATCTCCCCTGTGTATGACGAAGTCCTATTCGATTCCTAAAGCCAAAAGTCAATCTAGTAGGGACGACAAATGTTGCTCGAATGGCTTGAATATAATCGAGCAAATAAATCATAGAGCAATTACTCGAACGAGTGACTCCTCTTACGACTCTTATCCTCATCTGAGTATTTGAGGATACTTATAACGCGGTGATGTATCATCTGAGGATAGCTTTGAGGATACCTTTAGGTGGATACAATTTGTAGAATACCTACCTGAAGATAATAGTGTTTCCGAGTACCTGATCGTGTTCTGGTTTCTATTGCTCTAAGACCACTACGGTTGACTTACACATGATCACCATCATCTGCCCTATGATTAGCTTCTACTGTAGTCCCCCAATCCTATAGTCCTCTTCCACCCTTGCAACATTGCTATTGACTTGTAACGCTACGACAAGCTTAGTAGTTACCTCGAGTCTGTCTCGACATCTGCCTTTGGTCAGGTCTTTAACGGCTGCAACCAGATTGCCACATTCGTCTAAACCTGTGTTGATTTTAACATTCCCTTGACCTAGTGCGCTATGGATACCTTTCATATAAGAACATGTATGTTGACCGTACGAAAATGTGCTTACGTGTTAGTACATAATGTGTATACATTACATTTTGGATGTGCCGATATGTGCTTGTGTGCTTATGCAGAATGTGCGCACATCACATAGGCACATACGGGTATTTGAGGATACTTATGACTTGATGATTCACTGCATTGTACAGTGCATTTTGGAAGATTTCTTTTGGAGGATACGTTTTTTCTAAAGAGGTATCCTCCTTCCGGAATCCCACTATGAAAATCCCTTTTTGGAAAAACGTCCGTGGGTATGGAATTCTTTTTCCGAGATGAGGATAAGAGTCGTAAGAGAAGTCACTCATTCGAGCAATTACTCGATGGCTTATTTGCTCTAACAACTCGAATCTGATCGAACAACTAAGCTGTTGAGTAGTGAATTGAAGAGGAGTTGCTCGGACGAATCAAATCTAGTCGAACCGAGATGAGAATAAGAGGGGTGTGAGGTGAGACCTCACCGAGATGTTCACTAGAAGGCTATGAGTGCAAGATGACGCCATGAGGTAAGGGTTATGATTCAGGGAATGACATAAGGTGCAGGCTAAGAGGGAAGGGAAGGCCATGAGACCCCTCTGAGTTATGGCCTGAATGAGGCCTTTCTCCATAGGCATCTTGTACTCGTGCGGAGCGAAGCTCACGAAGGTCCGTTTGGGTACGTTTAGGTGGAGATACGGTCCAATCAAAGGTCCATTGGGGTAGGTTTGGGTCGTTGTTGGATTGTTTGTGGTGATTCGATGCACTCCCGGTGAATCGAACACGCCCTCAGAACATGCCCCTGTCCACCAAGAAGGCCATTGGGCTCCTTAGCAACCACGTACTACCCCTAAGAGTCAAAATGGCTGGCGGAAGAGTGCATTACCTTAGAAACACGTGCTGCATATGTGCAGTGGGACCACGTGTCACCATGGGAATGACGTCACAAGATGGCCACTCACGCGGGCTACCATGGCAACCTCACTCCACCCCATCAGGTCACGTGGCTGATGGTGTCAGATGAGAACCTGCATGGGAACCTGCTAAAAAAGCAAGAAGTCAACATCACATACTACTAAGGTTCAAGGCTGAAGGAGTTGGAATCTCGTGTAATTGGCATTGAAAGGCACGTGCCATTGCAGATATGTGTGTGCGCATGCGCACGATACACTACATATCACCACGACAATGATATCGCAATGTGGCAGGTTATCCAATAATAAGCAAGGGTGTGGGCATTACTACTGAACAGGCGCATCAATAGTTTGGTTTGATGATCATTATTGGATTGTTGGTGTTTTATGACACTTTAATAGCTGAGGTCATATTTTGTCGAAGATAGCTTTGTGTGTGGAGGAAGCCGGAGTACCCGGGGAATACCACCGAGCAAGCAACGACTAACTGTCAACTTTCTAACGTACTAATCCCACAGAAGTAGTGTTAGAATTGGTTGTAGGCATGTGTGCCATTAACGTACGATACGCATCAGCACATGGCGCAACCGTGCTCCTAAGCGTGCAGTTGGGATTAAGTGCCTTGCTCAAGAACACAATGCAAATTACCCCGGCAGGCATCAAACTCAAAACCTTCGGACCTCAAGACCAACACTCTCACCACTGAGAAACCGTGTTCCCGATAATCATGACTGAACGTCACGTCTCTCGACACTTGCAGATTACTTCAGTTTTCACACTGACAACAATTGTAACAATAATGGGCGACTGTTGTAACAAAACTGATGAGCGAGATTTTTTTGTTACAAAAATGGGCGGTGGTTGTAACAAAAGTGGTGAGCTCATTTTGTAACAAAAGTGGTTGATTTTGTAACAAACGTGGTGAGCTGTAACAAAAGTGGTCAAGTGTTGTAACAAAATTGGTTGTTGTGGTAAAAGTGGTTGTAACAGGCGTCCTGACGTATTAAGGGGGACCGCATAAATTCCATGAAAGTGTGAGTAATCCAAAAATAGAGATGGCCAGTTTCTCTTTCAAGTACCGCTTATACGTTTTAAATCTATTTTTCACAGAAAACACATAAATCCGTATTGACAGTAAGCTCATTAAGTACTGTTTGGGTCTTTCTTCCGTTTAATATATCCGACATTCACTGCCCTATCTTCACTCGCCACGTCATTACCTCATTCATAGACCTTCAGTAGTTCAGTTTTCTTTAACTGGTAAAGTGCTAAATTATTTTTGCTCCTGAAAATTTCTCTGTGCATCTTTGCCTTGTTACTATTTAATTGAGAGTGCACTCTCCCATAAACTGTAACAAGGCAAATCCTAACAGATAAAATAATATCACTTCAAAGATAATGTGAAGCACATCCACAGAATATGAAGCCTTTAAATTGCGGTACCGGCACTTCGAAATAAAGCCCAATTAATGGCTCCCAGCACTATACCCGTAAGGTGATGGTTAAATGACCCAAAATAGCTGAAAAATTGTTTTTGTTCAAAAATATGTGGGCACTTTCTAAGGGACGAAATATATTTTATTTTCTAGTAATGAGTCATGTGGCATCCATAATTGTGTGATAGAAAGATATTTTGTAAGAAATAACGATAAAAGAAAACGAAAACTCACCGAAAAGATTGAATTTTATGAATCTTTAACCATTACCACTGACCTTCATAAAATACTGGGTGTGTGTTCGGAACTTACCACATATATTCTTGTACCGAGTGAGATAAACAAAAATGTTGCCATTTTGGTATGGAGCGCGAACAGATATATGCACCCCCCCCCCCCCCCCCCCATCCAACACACACATCCTCTCTCTCTCTGGCACACATGTAAGTGATTTCCATACCCACTTTGGGAAATATTTACTAAAGTGGGTAAAAATATTTACTAATCTACCCGATAAGAGAAACTTTGAGGTTTATGTACAAATAATGGAACCCAAGTGAGTCACTCACTGGGGGCTTGACGACAGGGACGTAGAAAACATCTCGGTCTTGGAGTGGAGGGTATGGACATAGACACCCACGCGTTTATAAATATCAGTGGTGAGCCACGTGCCTTAGTGGGATGGTAGGAATACAAGGCACACAGTTATGTTTCGGACTCACGCACCATTACATTTCGAAGAATACACATTTTGTTTGCCCCATATTTAACAAATTTCACCGTCAGGGACAATACTATAAAACTTTTACAATTGTATTTTCCCGAATTGTATTTTCTTCAAGTGACTATAAATGACTGAAATGAACCATAAGCATTTCAAAAGATATGGCAATTTGCCACCTGGCAAATTGCCACATCTTTGAAAATGCTAATGGTTTATTTCAATTTGTTATTTCAATAAACAGAAAATATAATTCTGAAGCATTCAACTGTAAAAGTTTTATAGTTGTGGCCCCGAGTCGAAACATTGTTTTTGTCTGATGGAAAAATTTGTAAAATATAGAAAATAAAAATGTATATTTGTAACGACTTCAAAGCCCGTAGCAGAGACAAATCAGACAAGAGCTTCTTTGGCCACATCCTAGTAAGAGTAAGTGAGGAATCTGTTCACCCCTTCCTTCGAATTTCAAGAATGGTTTCAGTGACGTGTTGGCAAAGATAATGTTTGACTATATATTTATAATATATATATATATATAAGAAAAAGTTGGGGTGGGGCAGGTTCCTTCTGTCCCAGTTCCCAGCTCCCCGCTTGACGACTGTTAGTGATAATTTTTTTTGAATTCTCAAATAATAGATTTATGTGTTCATTCTAAAATGTTTTCATGGCCCTAAGACGTTCAGACAGTTCGGCTTTCTAATTTGATGATTTATGTTTCAGGTTCACATGAATCCCACGGAAGAATCATATTGATTTATATCATTAAATCGAACTGGAAACATTCGTCCGAACATGTTTACCGTTTTACACCATTTCATTATTATAACACTAGCAATACTCTTCACTTTTTCTGAGAGCGAGATTACTGTGCGCGAGAAAAGACAATTATTTCCAGGTTCAGGATGTATGGATTATTGTTCGATGGGTATCAGCTTCTGTCAACATGGAGGTGTTTGTCAGATGGATCCGAATGACTGCAAGAAAATGTACTGCATTTGTCCGGCCGACTACACAGGGGACTATTGCCATATTTCGAAAGGTGACTTAACGACAACACAGTCTAATGACACCACGGTAGCTCTATCATCTTCCGGAAGTAATACTGTCATTCCGGAAACATCCACTATTGACCCAGCTGATCGAATGTGCTCTGAAGGGTTCGAATGTGTACACGGAATATGCGATCAAGAGGCGAAGATGAATAACAATTTTAGGTGCACATGTGAGGAAGGTTGGACAGGTTTATTTTGTAGTGAAAAGGTCTCGCGTGAGAAAGAATGCTTCCCAGGATTTGTCTGTGTTAATGGCTACTGTAATATTATTGAAAATTCGATGAAATGTGTATGCGATGACGGATGGACAGGGAACTTGTGCTCAGAGCCGGTCATACAACACACATCGACAACATCGGTTATTTCTATGGAAGCAAGACTTAGTACTGTGACACCGCCATCTAAAGAGACACCGACATGTGCAATGATATGCTTCAACGGGCAATGTGACGGAGAATTCTTCCGGGATACAGGCTTTTATAGATGTAAATGTGACCCCGGATATATCGGAGACGTATGCATTGAGAGGTGTGATCTCGACTGTGGAGAACATGGTGTGTGTCGTAAATCAGAGAGCATTGGCATGTTTTGCACTTGCCTCCCACGTTACTCTGGGGAAAGATGCCAGTTATTAACATCAGACCATCATCACACAAACAATTCATCATCACACAAAACAGATGCCCCTTGTAGTCTGACTTGTGAAAACAATGGTATCTGTGTGAACGTCAATGGTATGGTTAAATGCGAGTGCAGGGCTGGTTACAGTGGCGACCACTGTGGTGATAAAGTCACACAGAACAAGTCATGTGGTTTTTTCAATTGCCAACATGGAGAGTGTGACGAGGAATTCTATCGAGAGCAAAATGGTTTGAAGTGTAAATGTTATGAAGGATTTGTTGGCGAGTTGTGTCAAACTAAGTGTGAACTAGATTGTGGACCCAATGGTTTGTGTGCAGAGCATCTTGACGGTGACACTTTTTGCACATGTCATCCCTCCTGGGGAGGAGTAAACTGCAGCCAGTACACTGCCAACATCACAGGTAAATAATGTCTTATTATTTTCACTTTTATGGGTTACACGAAGGATTGTACACTCAGTCCAGGGTATCCGGTCAGAATTTGGTCGAAGCGGAGGTCCTGGAAGGTTTTTTGACCGAATATAAATAAATAAATAAATAAATAAATAAATAAATAAATAAATAAATAATACAGTTTAGAGACATGAATCCGCATAATTGCACTCTCAAGCGTTACACACACACACACACACACACACACACACACACACACACACACACACACACACACACACACACACACACACACAACACACACACACACAACACACAACACACACACACACACACACACACACACACACACACACACACACACACACACCACAACGCAACGCAACGCAACGCAGCGCAGCGCAGCACAGCACAACAGCACAGCACAACAGCACAGCACAGCACAACACAACAGCACAGCATAGCACAAACACAGAGAGAGAGAGAGAGGGAGGGGGGGCAGATTCGAACTCGACGGGCGTAGGGGGTGGGATGGTGAGTAGGAGTGTATCAGGCAAATGAGATAATCGGGAATCAGACCATTTAGTGCTTTGTATGTTAGGAGAAGTATTTTGTATTCAATCCTTTCCTCTACCTGCAACCAATGAAGCTGAGAGAGAATAGGACTGACGTGCTGCCATTTCCGCTGTCGAGTTATTTTTCTGGCTGCACAATTTTGAACGAGCTGAAGCCTTTTGATCGTTGATTGTTTGCAATCTAGCCTACTGGTGACAAGAGCTTGAACTTATTGTTTAGCCGTCTCCTCCTCAACCACAGATCGAACTGGACCGAATGTATTTTCGGACTTAAAACCCGTTTACATTATAATCATGTTCTAATGTGACAAAATATGAAATTATTTTACCGCATTGGCACAATTAACACATTTTTTATCAGCATCTTCCATCGTATGTACCCTCGCGTTATTTTTAATTAACAAAACAGAACAACAAAAAATAAAAACAAAAAACATGCACGAAGCAAAATGACAAGACAACGATTAATGTTACCGTTGCCTTCATTTGCTTTACACTTCACTTACTGCGAAACGTGTCACTCAACGTTGCAAACTCCCAAGTGACTGTTATTGTCAATACTTAAATTTTAACACCAATATCTTGCAATATTATTCCGTTCTTAAACTTTGATAACGAAAATCCATAATTCGAAGTAATATTTCGTTTTGAATAGCAACGAAAATACGCAACTTGATTCAGACTAAACGCAGTCACATTTCATTTACCCAAAGTTTCGTTTTCAACTCAGATTTTCCTTGTTATTAATATTACAACTGATACTTCCTATAACAGTAATTTTCAACGTAAAGGTCATGCAATATACTAATATCGCTTCAATTAACATCGGGTCGCATACACGTCATCCATTTTTTGCCAATGCTTACCACTGCTGATATTTCATGTGTGATTTGTTTTGTGAACAAAGGTCACGCAAGTGGTGCATTCGTCATTAAAATGGATATGCTGATCTCCCGTTTATGCGAAATGGTTGCTTTGTGAGTTAAACTAGCTCAGGTCAGTTTGAATGTTTGTATTCGAACAATATCTGGGCTTTATTTAAAATACTGCGCAGTTATTGTTCTGGAGATATTTAGTTGTTGTTAAAATAATACAGTCTTTTTGTTCGTGGCTTCCATTGTTTCAGATAACAAATGAAGTAGGCTGACGTTGGTTTTAATGTGGCGATAAACCTGCATAACGGGTGACACTAAACAATGGAGAAACTAAAATACGGTCCCGACATATAAGTCGTTACAAGTGTCTAACAGCGTTGCATTCCAGGTTCTTGTACAATTTGAAGAAAACAATAAACGTTAAAAAAAACATGCACGAAGCAAAATGACAAGACAACGATTAATGTTACCGTTGCCTTCATTTGCTTTACACTTCACTTACTGCGAAACGTGTCACTCAACGTTGCAAACTCCCAAGTGACTGTTATTGTCAATACTTAAATTTTAACACCAATATCTTGCAATATTATTCCGTTCTTAAACTTTGATAACGAAAATCCATAATTCGAAGTAATATTTCGTTTTGAATAGCAACGAAAATACGCAACTTGATTCAGACTAAACGCAGTCACATTTCATTTACCCAAAGTTTCGTTTTCAACTCAGATTTTCCTTGTTATTAATATTACAACTGATACTTCCTATAACAGTAATTTTCAAGGTAAAGGTCATGCAATATACTAATATCGCTTCAATTAACATCGGGTCGCATACACGTCATCCATTTTTTGCCAATGCTTACCACTGCTGATATTTCATGTGTGATTTGTTTTGTGAACAAAGGTCACGCAAGTGGTGCATTCGTCATTAAAATGGATATGCTGATCTCCCGTTTATGCGAAATGGTTGCTTTGTGAGTTAAACTAGCTCAGGTCAGTTTGAATGTTTGTATTCGAACAATATCTGGGCTTTATTTAAAATACTGCGCAGTTATTGTTCTGGAGATATTTAGTTGTTGTTAAAATAATACAAGTGGTGCATTCGTCATTAAAATGGATATGCTGATCTCCCGTTTATGCGAAATGGTTGCTTTGTGAGTTAAACTAGCTCAGGTCAGTTTGAATGTTTGTATTCGAACAATATCTGGGCTTTATTTAAAATACTGCGCAGTTATTGTTCTGGAGATATTTAGTTGTTGTTAAAATAATACAGTCTTTTTGTTCGTGGCTTCCATTGTTTCAGATAACAAATGAAGTAGGCTGACGTTGGTTTTAATGTGGCGATAAACCTGCATAACGGGTGACACTAAACAATGGAGAAACTAAAATACGGTCCCGACATATAAGTCGTTACAAGTGTCTAACAGCGTTGCATTCCAGGTTCTTGTACAATTTGAAGAAAACAATAAACGTTAACCCTTTAGCTAACATGAAAAGCAGACGACACGTGCAAAAATAATTCTCGAATAACTATTTTGTCATTTCTGTCTTAAAAACATAGCTTATGACTCCTCATTGGAACGAGCTCGTTTCAACAAAGGGTCATAAAGTATGTTTTTGAGACAGAAAAAGAAAAAATAATGAAAATTAATTTGGATTGTTGAGAATAGCACTGACCGGTTTTGGCCGTCACATTAGGTAAACGGTTAATTGAGCGACCAACGTTATGAGTGATAATGATAGTAATAACAAGATTTGTCGGACCACCGCGTTTTATTATACGTCCTCAGGTAATGATTAGCAGCTCGACGGATTTATTAGCAACCCGAGTTACTGAGGGTTGCAAATAATATGTCAGATTGCTAAGCATTCTTGTCGGTGGCACGGTGGCGGCGCTGTAACCGGTTCTCGTCAGATCACCGAAATTAAGCAATGTCGAGCGCGGTTAGTAGTTGGATGGGTGACCATTTCAGCGAATTATTCGCGCTCCCGCGTTGTGTCCTCGGGCAAGGCACTTCACCCCGATTGCCTACATTGGGGCACGATGACGCTGTGTACTAAGGCGTACTGCACGTCGATGGTGCGCATGTCTTCAACCAATCTAACCCTGCCTGTGCCGCGCTGGCAGCAACTGGTCGTTGCTCGGTGGTTCTCTCCGGGTACTCCGGTTTCCTCCACCCGTAAAACTATCACCGACATGATATGACCCTGGCTGTTAATGTGTCGTTAAACCTAATAATAATAATAATAATAATAATAATAATAATAATAATAATAATAATAATAATAATAATAATTTTTGTCGGGGTAGATAATAACATTTAATACTCTATAAGGTCATGTTTTTCATCCTGTAAAATCGATTCGCGGCCTCCTTATACAATCCGCGTCTCCAGTGTGCTGTTACATGGCATATTGCCCATAGATTCCACACAACGATCGGTATAAAACACCCATACGCAAGGACTTCTAAAGACAAACAATAGACCGACAGGGCCGTAGGCATTGTTCTATGACACCTAATATTGTTCGAGTCATACGTTTTGAGCTATCTCGTAGGAGAAGCTCAAAACGTATGACTCGAACAATATTAGGTGTCATAGAACAATGGGCATCAACATCAGTCGTATGACTCGAACAATATTAGGTGTCATAGAACAATGGGCATCAACACCAGTAAACGTTCTCATTACGTTGCGTGCGCATAATGACGTTTCAACACCACAGGCAACAAAGTCAATCGTTTTGTGGGTAGAAGCGTCGATTAAAGCTTCTCTTTCCATCAATCTTCCCACACATACACATACCCACACTGTATAACAGTACCTAAGGCTGTGCATCTGGATACGAAACTACCGTTTATCCCGCTCCTCTATATGTGCAGTACTTATAATACTTTCTGGATGCAGTTCTGAATAGAGCCGGGGTTTTGCACTGGAAAAGCTTACAGCGGCAAAGTTCTGGTTGTGCACCGGCTGAACTCTGGGTAATGGGGCTCGAAAACCTCCGCCTATACTACATCTGATTAATGTAAATCTTGGAGAGACCAATCTCACTTACCGGACAAAAGGTAAAATCAGAATTCTCTAACCTAGACATTATGTATGCCCAACAGAAGCGTTAAGATGTGTTTGCCAGGTACTGATTGCAACATGACATTTTAATCTCTGAGAAATTGAATATGAGACCAAAGAAGCGTGCACGTGTCCTTGTGGATGGATGTATAAAAACGGGATATATCTCCAGAATTACTTAGCACAATGCTGCACAGCAGCTCCATTTTTTTTAGTGTGCAACGCCTCTAAACTTGTTCGCATTCTGGACATTTTCAAACAATCGATGGCACTCTTTTCTATGTATAAAAATTCGACAATCTATACTTACAAATTTGAAAAAATCCCATCAGATTGTTCTGAAGACGGAAATTCAACCCTACCCCTGCGTGTTTGGGGACGTAAATTTTCTTCTTTATACATGAACAATGCAGCCGCTAGACGAACTGGGCTTCGAGGTATGACCCCTCTGGTAACTGAGAGGACGACTTACAGCCCAGAGAAGACGCCGATTGCACAGAAATAACGCCAATCGATTTTAAATTGTCATTGTTACAGTAACAGTTACACAACATAATACCATGTTATTAGGTAAAATATCAGTGATATTGAAGTGAAAAAAGTAGAAGATTAGATAAACACTAATGAACTACGCACGCTAATCCAAGACACAAATGGAAACTAATACCGATCTTCACCAGCGGAAGAGATACACAAAACATTATTTTTTGTCTCGTCGACCAGTAGTCGGGCCAAGTACATTATTGCCCGATAGTAAAAATGTGGTTGTTTGAGAGAGGGTCCTTATTTTGACTTTGTACTTTGAAAAAGTGCTGCCTGTTCATCACGAGCGTTCACGTGTCAACAGAAGAAACTACTGAAAAACGTTTCTTCTGTTAACTTAAGCAAATAGAATTGAACTTCCCCCGTTTAACACGAATGGCAATCTCAAAATATACTATTAAAAACAGTAGGGGATATCCAAACTGTTGTTGATATTTTCAGAACATGGTAGTGGATACGCGTGAATGGACATATCAATATGTTACCAAGTTTAGTGTGGATCATGAATGTCACTGGCCCACCAAAACTCTGTGCAGGTTTTTCGCGCGATCGCCGCTTTAATGCCTGTGGAGTACGTTTTGAAATGTTCATTTGTATTGGACGGGCATTTTCGGAGGTCTCATCGTTCTTTTCTTGGTATAAACTCGTTTGTCAATAGTTTCTGGTCGAAACGTAACTTTTGAGGTATGCGAAGACTGATATATGACGAACGTTTACGCGCCGTTGGCATGTTGGAAGCTGGCAACAGACAGACTGCTGTGGCTCAAATTCCCAATGTTACTCAATCGGTGACTAGCAGGTTGTGGTCACGCTACCGTCAGACAGGCATTGTTGATGACATACGTCGGTCAGGTCGTCCAAGGGCGACAACTGCTAATCAGGATCGTTTCATCCAAACCACATCATTACGTAACCGCTATCAAAGTACCTCAGAAACTGGTCGGCAGCTGTATCGAGCGACAGATGTACGAGGCAGTGGTCAGTCTATCCGAAATCGCCTACACGGCTGGAATTTGTTCGCTCGATGACCTCGAATAATTCCACGTTTGACTGAACATCACATCTCAGCAAGACGTAATTGGTGTAGAGCAAGACAGCGCTGGGACAATCGTCGGTGGAGCAATGCCATGTTTTCCGAAGAATCGAGGTTCACTATCGACTTCCACGACAGGCGAAACAGAGTGTTACGGTGGCGAAACGAACGATACCATGACGTAACCGTTAGGCAGCACGATCGCTTTGGTGGTGGATCGACTATGGTGTGGGGTGGCATGACCATGATAAGCAGGTCAGCATTACATGTCATCCAAGGGCGTTTCACGGGACAGTACTACCGTGACAACATGCTAGTAGCTCATGTGGTGCCGTTTGCACGACGTCACGGCCGACGATTCATTTTCCAAGATGACAATGCAAGAGCACACATGGTCCGTGTCGCTACAGTTCCTCTAGGAGCAGAACATCACTACTCTGCCTTGGCCATCTCTATGTCCAGACCATTCACCAATCGAACACGTCTGGGATGTGCTTGGCAGGCGACTACAACACCAACAGCCTCCTACCAATGTCCATGAACTCCCCGCTGCACTGCAATCAGAAGGGAATAACATCAGTCAAGCTGATATTGAAGGTTTGGCGATGAGTATGCACGTCGGATCCACGCTTGTCTCGCGAACCGAGGGGGATTTACAAGGTGTCGAGGTGTAGGACTGAATGGGGTAAATTCTCTGACTGACCGTCCATTCTTCTACAGCTCAGTGCGTGGAATGTGTGCTTGTCATACACCCAACTATCTCTGAATTCATTCACCAGATGTCACAGTGCAATGCCTCAAATGTCTTTTTGATGAAAATATAAATATATCTTTTTACATATCTCACTTTCATCAAATATACCCTATTTTTTTAATAGTATAGTATTGTCAGAAAATAAGGAGAATTATGCTGACAGCAACAAAGTCATGTTAGTAAAAAATACTTTCGGGAATGCCCAGACGATGAGAACTGTCGAACGCTTATAATTCAAATATTTAGTTTAAACAATATTTATTTCCAAAGTTTAAAAAAATGTTACACAAATCGAGTACGGTAATGATACACGTATCAGCGAGCACAAAACATTAATTGAAATGGATTCAGCAACAAGCTGGTAGCTTATACTAGGCTGTTTCCATATAGATAAGTCGTTTATATATAATCTAGGACTGACGACGATGATACAAGTCGGTGGCTTGGTGCAGGCGCGTAGGGCTTTGTATAAATTTACGTATTGTCAGTGATTATTGATGCCATGAGACAACTCAGCAATACTAAACATTATAAGAAAATAGATTCACTTATTTGGCCTAGTAATATCGAAAAATTCAATAAGATCTTAAAATTTCTCATCGACGAAGGTCACATTACCAAAAAACAATTGAAATATTTAACAGCTAAGCTCAGTGCTCAAACAAGACAATTTTATATCCTACCAAAGATCCACAAGGACCGTTCTTCATGGACGGATGACTTAACTCCACCCGGGAGGCCAATTGTATCAGATTGTAATTCGGAATCTTATGCGATCTCGGAATTAATTGATTATCATCTGAAACCTATAGCAAATAGACATCCGAGCTATCTAAAAAATACACAGGATTTCCTGTCAAAAATTTCGAAATTGAAAATATCGAAAAATGCGATTCTGGCTACTTTGGATATCGACAGTATGTATACGAACATTGATATTGATAAAGGTGTTAAATCAGTTAAAAATGCATTTGAAAAATATCCGGATGCGAAACGCCCGGATGAACAAATTTTGGATCTTTTAGAGCTGAGCTTAAAAGGTAATGACTTTCAATTCAATGGAGAATATTTTCTACAAATAATGGGTTGTCCTATGGGCAAAAGATTCAGTCCTAATTTTGCAAGCATTTATGTAGCGGAATGGGAGGAAAATGCCTTAAGCAAATGTGCAAAGCATCCTCTCGTATATCTCAGGTATTTAGATGACATTTTTATTATTTGGGAACATTCAAAAGAAGATTTTGATGAATTTTTAGAAATTTTGAACAATCACGATCCAAATATTAAATTGAAAGCTACTATCAGTGAAAATTCTGTTGATTTTCTCGATGTGACCGTGTATAAAGGCAAGCAATTTCAGGCGTCCGGTCATTTAGATTATAAAGTGTATTTTAAACCAACTGATTCACATCAATTGTTGCACACAAAATCATTTCATCCTCAACATACATTTAAAGGTATCATCAAATCACAACTCATTCGTTTCCACCGCAATTCAAGTGATAAGGTAAATTTCAATGAGGCTTGTTCTACTCTATTTGGCGCCCTCAGATCGAGAGGGTACTCGCTGCGCCTTCTGCGTAGCCTGAAATCCCAAACCCTGAAAAAGCTCGAAAGTCCAGCTGAAACTACCGATTTCGAACCACTGAAGATTGAACACAACAGACCGTTGCAAAATAGTAGTGGCGCGATATTTAATTGCAAAAAGCCTCGTTGTAGACTGCATACTTTTATGCCTGATCATAAAGAGGAATTTTCCTCCGAACAAACGAAAAATCATTATCAGATCCGTAACCCCCTCCATTGTGATTCACCAAACATTATTTACCTTATCACTTGTAAGCGATGTCGGAAACAGTATGTTGGTCAAAGTCAAAATCCTTTCCGAGAACGTGCTACTAGACACAAACAGGATATAAAACATAATGCTGATGCCCCAGTAGCACAACATTTTAACCTTCCTGGCCATTCTTTGGACGATTTCGAAATCCATCCTATTGAACAACCACCAATTAAAGACACATTAGAAGAAACGGATGAATTTAGAAAAAAACGTGAAGCTTTTTGGATCAATACGCTTCAAACCCTCTGGCCATTTGGTATGAACATATCAGAGGGCGAATGCGAAAGGAGGTCCATCATTCCTTTCACTTTAACGTACAACAGAATGAATATCGAAATAGCAAAAATGTTAAAAGATGAATTCAATTTTACCAATGCTAAATTAAATGAACCTTTGAATCTTCGACCTGTCATCGCCTATAAGAAAAACAAAAGCTTGCGTAACATCCTTGTAAGGACTAAATTAGAGCCCATCAATGAATAACATCAATTATTGCCAGTCAGTTTAACCAGTTCCTAAGCTCATCATTTAG
The DNA here is from genome assembly GCA_031216915.1 of Pictodentalium vernedei. Lineage (NCBI taxonomy): Eukaryota > Metazoa > Mollusca > Scaphopoda > Dentaliida > Dentaliidae > Pictodentalium > Pictodentalium vernedei. The sequence continues at coordinate 310,200,521 of CM062293.1, read as the reverse complement.
TTTAAATCAATTTTATGTACTTTTTTGTTACGTTTGAAACCCATCAGGGTTCAGTAAATGAAAACAATTTTTCAGCGGCATATTAAAAGAAAAAAACGTTTCAGTAGGAAATGTCTGTGCCAGTGCGATTTTTTAACCTCAAACACACACACACACACAACACACACACACACAACACACAACACACACACACACACACACACACACACACACACACACAGACACACACACACACACACACCACAACGCAACGCAACGCAACGCAACGCAGCGCAGCGCAGCACAGCACAACAGCACAGCACAACAGCACAGCACAGCACAACACAACAGCACAGCATAGCACAAACACAGAGAGAGAGAGAGAGGGAGGGGGGGCAGATTCGAACTCGACGGGCGTAGGGGGTGGGATGGTGAGTAGGAGTGTATCAGGCAAATGAGATAATCGGGAGTCAGACCATTTAGTGCTTTGTATGTTAGGAGAAGTATTTTGTATTCAATCCTTTCCTCTACCTGCAACCAATGAAGCTGAGAGAGAATAGGACTGACGTGCTGCCATTTCCGCTGTCGAGTTATTTTTCTGGCTGCACAATTTTGAACGAGCTGAAGCCTTTTGATCGTTGATTGTTTGCAATCTAGCCTACTGGTGACAAGAGCTTGAACTTATTGTTTAGCCGTCTCCTCCTCAACCACAGATCGAACTGGACCGAATGTATTTTCGGACTTAAAACCCGTTTACATTATAATCATGTTCTAATGTGACAAAATATGAAATTATTTTACCGCATTGGCACAATTAACACATTTTTTATCAGCATCTTCCATCGTATGTACCCTCGCGTTATTTTTAATTAACAAAACAGAACAACAAAAAATAAAAACAAAAAACATGCACGAAGCAAAATGACAAGACAACGATTAATGTTACCGTTGCCTTCATTTGCTTTACACTTCACTTACTGCGAAACGTGTCACTCAACGTTGCAAACTCCCAAGTGACTGTTATTGTCAATACTTAAATTTTAACACCAATATCTTGCAATATTATTCCGTTCTTAAACTTTGATAACGAAAATCCATAATTCGAAGTAATATTTCGTTTTGAATAGCAACGAAAATACGCAACTTGATTCAGACTAAACGCAGTCACATTTCATTTACCCAAAGTTTCGTTTTCAACTCAGATTTTCCTTGTTATTAATATTACAACTGATACTTCCTATAACAGTAATTTTCAACGTAAAGGTCATGCAATATACTAATATCGCTTCAATTAACATCGGGTCGCATACACGTCATCCATTTTTTGCCAATGCTTACCACTGCTGATATTTCATGTGTGATTTGTTTTGTGAACAAAGGTCACGCAAGTGGTGCATTCGTCATTAAAATGGATATGCTGATCTCCCGTTTATGCGAAATGGTTGCTTTGTGAGTTAAACTAGCTCAGGTCAGTTTGAATGTTTGTATTCGAACAATATCTGGGCTTTATTTAAAATACTGCGCAGTTATTGTTCTGGAGATATTTAGTTGTTGTTAAAATAATACAGTCTTTTTGTTCGTGGCTTCCATTGTTTCAGATAACAAATGAAGTAGGCTGACGTTGGTTTTAATGTGGCGATAAACCTGCATAACGGGTGACACTAAACAATGGAGAAACTAAAATACGGTCCCGACATATAAGTCGTTACAAGTGTCTAACAGCGTTGCATTCCAGGTTCTTGTACAATTTGAAGAAAACAATAAACGTTAACCCTTTAGCTAACATGAAAAGCAGACGACACGTGCAAAAATAATTCTCGAATAACTATTTTGTCATTTCTGTCTTAAAAACATAGCTTATGACCCCTCATTGGAACGAGCTCGTTTCAACAAAGGGTCATAAAGTATGTTTTTGAGACAGAAAAAGAAAAAATAATGAAAATTAATTTGGATTGTTGAGAATAGCACTGACCGGTTTTGGCCGTCACATTAGGTAAACGGTTAATTGAGCGACCAACGTTATGAGTGATAATGATAGTAATAACAAGATTTGTCGGACCACCGCGTTTTATTATACGTCCTCAGGTAATGATTAGCAGCTCGACGGATTTATTAGCAACCCGAGTTACTGAGGGTTGCAAATAATATGTCAGATTGCTAAGCATTCTTGTCGGTGGCACGGTGGCGGCGCTGTAACCGGTTCTCGTCAGATCACCGAAATTAAGCAATGTCGAGCGCGGTTAGTAGTTGGATGGGTGACCATTTCAGCGAATTATTCGCGCTCCCGCGTTGTGTCCTCGGGCAAGGCACTTCACCCCGATTGCCTACATTGGGGCACGATGACGCTGTGTACTAAGGCGTACTGCACGTCGATGGTGCGCATGTCTTCAACCAATCTAACCCTGCCTGTGCCGCGCTGGCAGCAACTGGTCGTTGCTCGGTGGTTCTCTCCGGGTACTCCGGTTTCCTCCACCCGTAAAACTATCACCGACATGATATGACCCTGGCTGTTAATGTGTCGTTAAACCTAATAATAATAATAATAATAATAATAATAATAATAATAATAATAATAATAATAATAATAATAATAATTTTTGTCGGGGTAGATAATAACATTTAATACTCTATAAGGTCATGTTTTTCATCCTGTAAAATCGATTCGCGGCCTCCTTATACAATCCGCGTCTCCAGTGTGCTGTTACATGGCATATTGCCCATAGATTCCACACAACGATCGGTATAAAACACCCATACGCAAGGACTTCTAAAGACAAACAATAGACCGACAGGGCCGTAGGCATTGTTCTATGACACCTAATATTGTTCGAGTCATACGTTTTGAGCTATCTCGTAGGAGAAGCTCAAAACGTATGACTCGAACAATATTAGGTGTCATAGAACAATGGGCATCAACATCAGTCGTATGACTCGAACAATATTAGGTGTCATAGAACAATGGGCATCAACACCAGTAAACGTTCTCATTACGTTGCGTGCGCATAATGACGTTTCAACACCACAGGCAACAAAGTCAATCGTTTTGTGGGTAGAAGCGTCGATTAAAGCTTCTCTTTCCATCAATCTTCCCACACATACACATACCCACACTGTATAACAGTACCTAAGGCTGTGCATCTGGATACGAAACTACCGTTTATCCCGCTCCTCTATATGTGCAGTACTTATAATACTTTCTGGATGCAGTTCTGAATAGAGCCGGGGTTTTGCACTGGAAAAGCTTACAGCGGCAAAGTTCTGGTTGTGCACCGGCTGAACTCTGGGTAATGGGGCTCGAAAACCTCCGCCTATACTACATCTGATTAATGTAAATCTTGGAGAGACCAATCTCACTTACCGGACAAAAGGTAAAATCAGAATTCTCTAACCTAGACATTATGTATGCCCAACAGAAGCGTTAAGATGTGTTTGCCAGGTACTGATTGCAACATGACATTTTAATCTCTGAGAAATTGAATATGAGACCAAAGAAGCGTGCACGTGTCCTTGTGGATGGATGTATAAAAACGGGATATATCTCCAGAATTACTTAGCACAATGCTGCACAGCAGCTCCATTTTTTTTAGTGTGCAACGCCTCTAAACTTGTTCGCATTCTGGACATTTTCAAACAATCGATGGCACTCTTTTCTATGTATAAAAATTCGACAATCTATACTTACAAATTTGAAAAAATCCCATCAGATTGTTCTGAAGACGGAAATTCAACCCTACCCCTGCGTGTTTGGGGACGTAAATTTTCTTCTTTATACATGAACAATGCAGCCGCTAGACGAACTGGGCTTCGAGGTATGACCCCTCTGGTAACTGAGAGGACGACTTACAGCCCAGAGAAGACGCCGATTGCACAGAAATAACGCCAATCGATTTTAAATTGTCATTGTTACAGTAACAGTTACACAACATAATACCATGTTATTAGGTAAAATATCAGTGATATTGAAGTGAAAAAAGTAGAAGATTAGATAAACACTAATGAACTACGCACGCTAATCCAAGACACAAATGGAAACTAATACCGATCTTCACCAGCGGAAGAGATACACAAAACATTATTTTTTGTCTCGTCGACCAGTAGTCGGGCCAAGTACATTATTGCCCGATAGTAAAAATGTGGTTGTTTGAGAGAGGGTCCTTATTTTGACTTTGTACTTTGAAAAAGTGCTGCCTGTTCATCACGAGCGTTCACGTGTCAACAGAAGAAACTACTGAAAAACGTTTCTTCTGTTAACTTAAGCAAATAGAATTGAACTTCCCCCGTTTAACACGAATGGCAATCTCAAAATATACTATTAAAAACAGTAGGGGATATCCAAACTGTTGTTGATATTTTCAGAACATGGTAGTGGATACGCGTGAATGGACATATCAATATGTTACCAAGTTTAGTGTGGATCATGAATGTCACTGGCCCACCAAAACTCTGTGCAGGTTTTTCGCGCGATCGCCGCTTTAATGCCTGTGGAGTACGTTTTGAAATGTTCATTTGTATTGGACGGGCATTTTCGGAGGTCTCATCGTTCTTTTCTTGGTATAAACTCGTTTGTCAATAGTTTCTGGTCGAAACGTAACTTTTGAGGTATGCGAAGACTGATATATGACGAACGTTTACGCGCCGTTGGCATGTTGGAAGCTGGCAACAGACAGACTGCTGTGGCTCAAATTCCCAATGTTACTCAATCGGTGACTAGCAGGTTGTGGTCACGCTACCGTCAGACAGGCATTGTTGATGACATACGTCGGTCAGGTCGTCCAAGGGCGACAACTGCTAATCAGGATCGTTTCATCCAAACCACATCATTACGTAACCGCTATCAAAGTACCTCAGCAAACTGGTCGGCAGCTGTATCGAGCGACAGATGTACGAGGCAGTGGTCAGTCTATCCGAAATCGCCTACACGGCTGGAATTTGTTCGCTCGATGACCTCGAATAATTCCACGTTTGACTGAACATCACATCTCAGCAAGACGTAATTGGTGTAGAGCAAGACAGCGCTGGGACAATCGTCGGTGGAGCAATGCCATGTTTTCCGAAGAATCGAGGTTCACTATCGACTTCCACGACAGGCGAAACAGAGTGTTACGGTGGCGAAACGAACGATACCATGACGTAACCGTTAGGCAGCACGACCGCTTTGGTGGTGGATCGACTATGGTGTGGGGTGGCATGACCATGATAAGCAGGTCAGCATTACATGTCATCCAAGGGCGTTTCACGGGACAGTACTACCGTGACAACATGCTAGTAGCTCATGTGGTGCCGTTTGCACGACGTCACGGCCGACGATTCATTTTCCAAGATGACAATGCAAGAGCACACATGGTCCGTGTCGCTACAGTTCCTCTAGGAGCAGAACATCACTACTCTGCCTTGGCCATCTCTATGTCCAGACCATTCACCAATCGAACACGTCTGGGATGTGCTTGGCAGGCGACTACAACACCAACAGCCTCCTACCAATGTCCATGAACTCCCCGCTGCACTGCAATCAGAAGGGAATAACATCAGTCAAGCTGATATTGAAGGTTTGGCGATGAGTATGCACGTCGGATCCACGCTTGTCTCGCGAACCGAGGGGGATTTACAAGGTGTCGAGGTGTAGGACTGAATGGGGTAAATTCTCTGACTGACCGTCCATTCTTCTACAGCTCAGTGCGTGGAATGTGTGCTTGTCATACACCCAACTATCTCTGAATTCATTCACCAGATGTCACAGTGCAATGCCTCAAATGTCTTTTTGATGAAAATATAAATATATCTTTTTACATATCTCACTTTCATCAAATATACCCTATTTTTTTAATAGTATAGTATTGTCAGAAAATAAGGAGAATTATGCTGACAGCAACAAAGTCATGTTAGTAAAAAATACTTTCGGGAATGCCCAGACGATGAGAACTGTCGAACGCTTATAATTCAAATATTTAGTTTAAACAATATTTATTTCCAAAGTTTAAAAAAATGTTACACAAATCGAGTACGGTAATGATACACGTATCAGCGAGCACAAAACATTAATTGAAATGGATTCAGCAACACGCTGGTAGCTTATACTAGGCTGTTTCCATATAGATAAGTCGTTTATATATAATCTAGGACTGACGACGATGATACAAGTCGGTGGCTTGGTGCAGGCGCGTAGGGCTTTGTATAAATTTACGTATTGTCAGTGATTATTGATGCCTTGTGGATGAAGTGAGCCATTGTATGCCTTCTAAAAACACAAAGCCGCACGTGCCTGCAACCAAGTCACGATTTGTTTGGAATACTTATAAACAGTTGTACTTTGGATTTAAACATTGTGTAGGATAATGAAGGAGTATGGTGGAAAGGTTTTGGTATCTAGACTGTTTCGGTGTTTGTAATAGTTGGTTGGATGGAACGCCTGCGTGTAGATCGGCAGTGTAATTATCAACGTGGGGAGGCCAGTCAGTCACGGAAAGTCGACCCTTATGGTTGATACGGTACATATTTCTAGGATTGGGCTTCATAGAGCGCATATGGCCGAGGTGGTTACTTGGTAAGGAGTATAGACACTACCAGGTAAAACTACAAGGTTTTGGTATCTAGACTGTTTCGGTTTTTGTAATAGTTGGTTGGGTGGACCGCCTGCATGTAGATCGGCAGTGTACTTATCGACGTGTGTGGGGGTGGGGGGGGGGGGGGGCAGTCAGTCACGGAAAGTCGACCCTTATAGTTGATACGGTTCATATTTCTAGGATTGGGTTTCATAGAGCGCATATGGCCGAGGTGGTTACTTGGTAAGGACTATAGACACTACCATTCAAATATTTATACCCAGTGCCGTATTAACCCATGGCCGGGCCCCTAGGATTTTAGGTACTCCGGGACGGGGCCTCCTCCGTCATTTCAATCTTTCACTCCACTACAGCTGACAGCCTGACCCTGGTACAGTAGGCACTATGCCGCAGTTCATAGCCCTATATCCATTTGCGGGTCTCCTGAATAATTCTACTCACAACTTGACACATTATTTAAATAAGCATTAAAATAATGTATTGTATATAAATATATTTATAGTATACTTATGAGAGTATATATATGGTTAAATACATATTTACATGCATCGATACGGCGCAGCGTGCAAAGTGCATTTAACCATTAGGGCCCTAAGGCGCTGGCAACAATGCCTCAGCCAAAAAAAAAAAAAAGCAAATGGTGGGCCTCCTGTTCCTGTCAGCCTTATGAATAATACGGCTCTGTTTATACCATTTCGAATGGTAAAAAAAATTTAATAGTTCGATTGTGCAGATATTTTGGTGGAATGCACTTTCTGGGCACCACACGTATACGACATGGATCGTGGTGGTTCTTTGGTTTGTTATACAATGAAGTTGGAAGTTCGATCTCTATCCGTGCCATCTATGCTGTGTCCTTGCGCGAGACATTCAAGCACAGTTGCATCCCACCTGCGACAATCGCGTTGTGTCCTTGGGCAAGACACATCACCCACATTGCCCAAGTGGGAGCACGTGGCGTTGTGTACTAGGGCGTACTGCACGTCGATGGTGCACTTGTTTTCAACTGATGCTAGCCCTGTTGGTGTGGGGTTAAAATGTTGGTGAGCTGACAGTTGCTCGCTTTTGCTCGGTGGTTCTCATCCGGCACTCGGACTTCCTCCACCTGCAAAACTGTCGTGGTCATGATTAGTCATTGTGCAGAAATATATGACCTTAAACAATAAATAAATAATATAAACACAGTTGCAAAGCGGAAGCGTGCTGGAATGTTCTTACCATTCGGGGCATAGCACATTGATGCTGCAAAGCACGCTGAAAGTATCGTTAAACTTAAACCCCAACAAACGAAAATGTCTGTAACAAACCTACAGGGCTGAGTTGCTAATTCATTATTTTGTCCTGCTTTTCAGTTCCACAACTACATTTACAATTTACGTAGCTCAAATAAATTAAACATTTTGTCCAACGCCGCTTCTCGTTGGTATTCAAATAGTTTCCCCTTTCCTTTCAAACCATATCTAATGACACGCTATGGGAATCGTGGGGTAGAAGTTTTATGCTATTGCCTTAACTCTTTTGGCGCGGAATAATCTGAGAAACAGAATTCTCAGCGCCTGATATTCATCAGGAATTTTACAAAAAGTATAGGTCGTTAGACTAAAGCGTTATTATTTTAAAAAGATGTTCAAATGATCTCATTGACAGTTTTTCAAATGATTTCCTGTATATATTTAAATGGCACCGTTATACTTTCAAGGGACGATATCGTTGTTCATGGATAGGACATAAATGGTGCATGAAACATTGGAATACGTATGTTTGTTCAACCCTTTACCCAACGAATAGGCCGCCCCCCCCCCCGAGTAATATGCAGCTTCAGCAGTTGAAAAAATAATATGATATAACAAAACCATATCATGTGGCCCCTCGTTGGAACGAGCTCGTTCCAACGAGGGGTCACATGATATGGTTTTGGTTATATTTTTTGAAAAATTTGGAAAAAAATGATATTTAAAATAATAAATTTTGATATCGTCTGCGTTGGGTAAAGGGTTGAAAGCATTTGGAAATGGACACACGCAGTTGGCTAAAATGACTACTGCAGTACCTTTCCGCGGTCTGCCGTCTGTCGATTTTAGTCGCCTGTCGCGCCAGAACAGTTAAAGGCGTGCTTATGGCAACCTGCCCAAATGAACTCATCATTTATTTGAGCTGGTGGGTTGATTATTCAGATTCGATTTCGGTTTTGTTTCAGAAAAAACAGCCCGGTTTCGGTTCAGATTTTCATGTGTTGAGATCTTTTTTTAAATAACACTTTATGCTTCTTAACTTGGAAAAAAATCCCCAATAGTTTGTAGGTCACCACTCACTACCAGGGGCGGCGGAGCCGTAGGCCCGGGGTACACGTCCCCCCCCCCCCCCCCCCCCCCACACACACATACACACGTTTTTCACAAATTACAGGTACCCGAACGGCATTTTCCGACATAACATACACAACCCATATGGTCACTACCCATCACCTATACATATATGACCACATTGATTTTCCAGATTTTATTGGATGAAAATAGAATATCTCAAAGAACGGTTTAAAGGTTATGATTAGCCCCTTCAACTCGAGAGGCCGTTTTTCGGCCCATGAACAATGATACTTTATAAATTCATTAAGCATGATAGCTGGTAAGTGAATGTGTGGGAAATGCGTGGGGAAGACAAGTCAATATTTTCAACGTGCTTCCCCGAGGTTGTACTTTGAAAATATTAATTGGTCTGCCCACAAATAATGAATATGGCTTCTTCCCATTGCTACCATTGAATCGATATGGAAGATACCACCAGGATTCTAAAGGTTAACCCTTTACCTAACGTAACGGCCAAAACCGGCCAGCGCTATTCTCAAAAATCGCCAATTAATTTTCATTATTTTTTTCATTTTTTGTCTCAAAAACATAGGTTATGACCCCTCGTTGGAACGAGCTCGTCGAGCTCGTTCCAACGAGGGGTCCTAACCTATGTTTTTGAGACAAAAAATGAAAAAAATTAGTTATTCAAGAATTTTTTTTGCATGTGTCGTCTGCTTTTCATGTTAGGTAAAGGGTTAAGTAAAAACAAAACAAAATAAATACGAAGAGGTTTGTAATTTAAATGGAGTGGATTCAAGGGTGAGGGGTAGCGTATATAAATTTATATATTTTGCATGAATACACCGCTCCACCACGATTGACATCACCCCCCCCCCCCCCAAGACAAAACATTTTCCATCCTACACCCTTGCAGTACCGAGGAAGGTGTGCCCCCCCCCCCCCTTCTGGACCTTCTGTCGCCTCTGTTCACCACAATAAGTATCTCAGTTGGGTTCACCCAAACTCTCCTAATAATAATAACACTTTGGCCAGCCGCTGTTTTGTCGCGGTTCTCGGACGAGAAGGCCATGGTTACCCATGAACTCCCAACTGCCTCCCTATTCCCACGCTTCTCCTCTCCTCCCAACACTCGGAGACGAACTGCCTGATGACATCCCTTGCCCCATTCTTCCCAATCTCACCGATTAGCATATCAACCCTCTCCTTTGAGTCTCCCCCTAACCACATGTCCTTCATTCTCCCATCCCACTTCCTCATTATACTCCCAGTGAATCTCATTCTTTTAGACTGATGCTTTGGGCATTCTAGAAGAAAGTGTTCCAGGGTCTCCACCACGCCCAAGTTACACATCTGGCACTCCTTTTCACTGTTTTTCCCAATTTTTCCCAATTTTTCCCCTCAGCTCCAGGGACCGCGACCTCAGCTTGAACAGCAGTGACCCCCAAAGGTGCCATCAAGGTACTCTTCAAAACCAGACTTCTCTTTATCACGCAGACCACCCAAAGATCTCTTTGATTTGACCCCCTCTCGCCAATTACGGTTACAATCCTCCATGACCCTTTCTCTGACGATCTTTTTGCCCTGGTTTGCCCCAACGTCAACGTCTCGATCTCCAATGAGTAGTTTTCTACTAGCTCCCTCACTTGGACCATCCACCCCGTCTTGATATTTGAGTTGAAAGTTCTCAGGAACATTACTTTACACCATCGGCTATCGGGGAGATAAACCAAATAATTAAGATAACCGAGTTTCAATAGGTCTATCCTGTCCTTGATCCTCATCCACCCAAGCTCACCCCTGATCGCTTCTAGCGCTGCGGCATTACTCGTGCCTGTTATCCATCGGCCTGCATCGTTCTGCAGGATTTCCAAGCTCTTTACGGCTGTGTTGTTTAGGGGTACAACTTCCGTACCGTATGTTATACTTGGCAGACCCACCATTTCCCAAATAGTTTTCCCCACGAAAACCTTATTGAAACTGTTTCTCCCTATAAGTTTCATTTGGTTAAGGATTCGCTTCCCCTTCAGAATCAATTTATTTGTGTGGTTTCGGTAGATGCCTCTTCCTGTGATGTTTATATTTACCCCCAAATACTCGTAATCGCTAGTCTCTCCTACACTAAGAAGTCTACTGCTACCTTCCGGAATGCAGAACTCCCCCACTCTCCACCTTCGAGTGGGGTCCACTTTGCGGCCCACTGGTATAACTTTGCTCTTGCTTTCATTAAGTTTTAGTCTCCATTTGCTCCCATATTTCCCAACAATTCCCAGCATCTTCGCTAGCCCCTCTTCGCTTTCTCACACTAGCACCATATCGTCTGCAAAAAATCGCCCTGGGATCTTCAAGTCACCAACTGCAACCCCCTCGTCGCTATGCAGGAGTTCATCTCCTAAACCTTTGATGTACAATGCAAAAAGAATTGGCGAAAGGATACACCCCTGTTTTAGGCCTATCTCCATAGGCACACGTTTTGTTGTAATGTTTCCCAGGCTAAGTTCACTCTGTACATCTTTATATAATGCTTTCATAATCCCAACAAACTCGCCCCCAAGCCCAGAGCCTCCAGCTTGCGCCACATACCCTCCCTCCATACTCTATCATATGCCTTTTTAACATCCAAAAAGGCCATGAACATCTTTTTCTTTTTTGCTTTCGCGGATTCTATCATTTGGGGTAGCGTGAAAAGATGGTCAGTGACTCTCCTTCCCTTCCTGAAGCCATTCTGGATTTCTCCCAAAAAACCCTTCTCTTCGATCACCTCCTCTAATCTCCCATACAGGACTTTACAAAAGACTTTTCCATTGTTGTTGCTGACAGAGATCCCTCGATAGTTATCCAAGGCGTCTTTTTCCCCCTTTTTGTGAATAAATGTCACTTTGCTTTCCTTCCACTCCTTTGGGACCTCTTGTTTTTCTATGGCTAAATTGAATAGGGCAGTTAGGCTTTCCAAGAGTTCCTCTCCCCCTTTTTTGATAAACTCGTTAGGAATTTCGTCCACCCCTCCCGCTTTTCCATTCCTTAATTTCGAGATCACCCTTCGCACCTCCTCAGTTTTGATTTCGCTGCACACGAAATTCGATAGATTTTCCTCGACCTGGTTCGGACACTCTGGTGGGTTCCCCATGCCCCATCGCTTATCGTTTACCTTTTCCCAGTGCTTGACTAGTTCTAATGCGATTTGATCTCGCGCTTCTGTAACTATGCCATCTACTTTAATGTTCTGTGGGTTATTCCCTTTGTTCACCCATTTCCAAAATACGCTCGAACTCGACCTACCCTGTCGTTCTTATCGTCCTAATGAGACTGCTATTTCGCACTCTCCGGTTGTCGTCTTTAATCTTGTTTACTTTATGTCGTGCTTGTTGGTATTCTTCCTTTGCTACCATGGCCTCATTGCTTTCCACCCCCTTAAGTTTTCTACTTCTCCTGTATGCAGCACATTTAGCTTTTCTAACCTTTATGGCCCTTTTCAGTTCTTCGTTCACTCTGTACCCAAGTTCCTGTGTTGGCACCCTAATCTTTCCTACACTTTCCTTCCCTGCCTCCACTAGGCTCGCAACTATGGCGTCGGCCATCTTCTGGACACTGCTCCCCTTGTGTACGGCTGCAAGCTTTGGTTTCAGTTTTTCTTCGAACTTCGCCCAGTCGGCATCCTTTTTGAGTTCCCAAACCTCCTTGAAGCTTCCTTTGCTTTTCTGTAGGTTGTTGGCCCTCATCGTCACTGTAATCAAGTTGTGATCACTATCCAACTCCATTTTTCCCTCATCGTCCACTTCTACCCTTATCACCTCCCTCCATAAAGTCATATCTGTGAGAATGTAGTCAATTATTGATTTTCTGTCGTTTCTCTCCCAGATCCATTTCCCCTTACATCTAGCGTCCCTGTTCAGAATCTTCAGACCGAGCTCATTTGTGAAGTTCAACAGCTTCCTTCCATTCCTGTTGACTTTCTTGTCCCCACCCTCTATGCCTTCTTCCTTGTCACCTATGTGTCCATTAAAGTCGCCCATCAGAATTATACCGAGCCCCCTGTTTTCTAGTTCAGTGATATTGGACCTTAGTGTTGAGTATATCGAGTCATTCCACTCGGGTTTACTTCCCTCCACCGCACAGTACACAATCCCAAGGGCAAGACTTGTTTCTCAGACTGATCTTTACCCATCCATTTTCTTTTGACACCTCAGCCGAGGTGATGATATCTTCCAGATCTGTGATCAGCGACGGTTTTAAATCCTCTTTAATGTACATGCCTACCCCCCTCCCCTTTTTCTGCCCCTCCGTTCGCCCTACACCTATCCACACACATCCGCTTACTTGGTCTACCCGTTCCTCGTGTCTTACCCACGTCTCGCTTAAACCCATGACATCAAACTCCTCTGCCTCGATCAATGTAGCAATTTCACTTACTTTCCGGTGGAGACACTGGATGTTGCAATAACCCACTTTCAGGGTACCGAGGTTCATTGGCTTCCGCCTACTGGGCCCATTGTTTTCTGGCGCTAGTCCTGGTAAACTTATTCTGTCCCCCTCACTCTTGATTACCCCACCTATGTCCACTCTAGTTATACTTGCCTCTGGCCTCCCACCCCGCTCCTCTCCAAAAAAGGCTCAGCTACCCGTAGAATTTTATCCCCCAATACCCGTTTCCCCACCCTGCTAAGATGCAGCCCGTCACGCCCGCACATGCTCCCATTGCCCCAAAACGTGTCCCAATGGTCGATAAAGGGTATTCCCAGATCAACACAGTAGTCCCCCAACTCTTCATTTAGGGCCAAAATCCTTGAGTTCCGTTCGTCCCCACCTCCAAGGACAGGAAGGACCCCGGATACGACTACCCTTGCATTCCTACTTAGCAGTTTGCCGACTAAGCCTCTATACGACTCCACCAAACTTACTGACCTTCTCTCCCTGATATTGTTGGTCCCCCACATGGACCACCACTACCGGTTCCGGTCCTGACCCTGCCACAATGCCATCTACCCGGTCCCTGAGATCCTCCACCTTCGCCCCCGGAAAGCACAAGACTGTTCGATTGGAACTATCAGGACCACAAACTACATTGTCAATCCCACGTATAATGCTGCTCCCCGCTACAACTAATTTTCTTCTTCTGGCCCCAGTTCCTATATCATCTGCACCTCCTCTCGTTTTGCAAGCTCCTGGCCCCCTCTTTCTCTTGACCGCCCTCCTTACCCGTCTGGCTTATCATCATCACCAACAACCTCACCCCCACACTTTCCCCCTCACTCTCGTCCCCAGTGGTATTTGAGTCTAAAACACTAAACCTGTTTTCTAAACACCGCCTAGCAACCTTGGCAGCCTTACGCCGACTCTGGCTTCCGGACTCGACGCAGCCCTAACCTGACGCCACCTTCCGAAATTTCCTACTAGAACCCCCCCCCCTCCTCATTTACACCCCCCACATCAAGCATTATTCCCCCACGTTTCCTGCTTCCCAGTTTCCTCCTTGAGTCCACAACGACCTTCCACCCACCTTCAACCTCACCATCGTAGCTAACCTTCAACGGGGTAACTCCAGATACACCGGCCCTCCCCAACCTCCCTCTTAGCTCTGCAATCTCCCGCTCGAATCCAACACACTTCTCTAACAACTGTAAAATATCCCTGCAATTCGCACATACCCCACTACTCTCCATTGGCCGACCACCACCATACCTCATATCACACTGTCTGCACGCCTCCGTATCCTTACTCTCCCCCACCTGCACCCCTCGACTCACCTCCCCCAGACCTCCCTTAACACCCATACTTACCTCCGTCTGAACACGCGTCGTGCACTTACCATTCATGATTACAAATATTATACAGAATCCAATGAAAACACCAGGGCAACAAACACACACGAAAAAAGTCAACTAAGGCAAACAAACAACAAAACCGGAAAAACCTATCGCCTAAACCTCCTTATTACACCCTACGGTCCTCCCAAACACACTTGTAAAACTAAATATATAAAAACTTCCCTGGAATAAAACTAATATTAAAAACAATACTTATAAACAGTTCCGAGTTGAAATTTTTCTTCTTCTCTTCGCGAGTAGTATTCACTGAATGATTCACTGATGATTATTTGGGGTACAGGAGGAGCAGTTACTAAGGCTCCTCAGTCAGAAAAAATATACACCTGGAACTTAATTAAATACCCCCCTAAAATGTTTCATGACAGTGAAGTTGTTGTTACTGACAGAGGCGGTGGAAGCTCGATAAAAGAGGAGGCGCGCACATTTTTAAAGCTACCATGGTTCAGCCCAATGGAAGGAAAAGTTACAATTAGGGTTGCACGGTATTTCGATAAACCGATATATACCGGTATTCAAACCAATATCGACTGAATTCCGGTGCAATTCCAAAAATGTCGGTTTATCTTCATTATTTATTTACACACAATTTAATTTTCAAGATGTCTTGAGTTTTTTAACTGTACCTCAGAATGAATAATATTATCGCTTTACCCAAGGAATCGTCCGCATGTGCCCACATAATGTACAAATTCAGCAGTTAAAAAAATAATTGTCAAAATTGTCAACAAAACTATATCATGTGACCCTTCATTGGAACGAGCTCAGCGAGCTCATTCCAATGAGGGGTCACATGATATAGTTTTCAGGAAATTTTTGGAAAAATTTTATTTAAAACAAATTTTGATATCGTCTGCGTTGTTGTAAAGGTTTTTCGAACGGCCTCATCAAAGCAACCTGATTCGTTCCGACTGTGATGCCTCAAGTCTCGATTGTGGTACTTATATTCAGATAACTGGACAGTTTTTCGATATACCGGTATACCGCGGTATTTTTTTGAATACCGATACCGGTATTCTGTTTTGAATATCGTGCAGCTCAAGTTACAATCGTATCTTGGTAAATGTACCGTGGCACACTAGGGTGTCTTGTTTAGATGAGCATGTGGCAGTGTGGTCATTACCCTGCTCATTTCTTCTGCTTCAGTCATCTGCCAAACCGGAGGCTAGCCTTCGGGTTGGAAGATGGTCGAAGTAGAAGAAACGGACTGAAGCGACCAAAGGCCAAATGTTGTTTGAATTTGCAAATAATTTTTTAAGAAATGCCTTATATTGACACGTTTGCATGCGCCCATTTTAACTCATTGTGTAACTACACAACATGTCTGTGGAAAAAGTGGATGGGCTCGTGTCCCCTGTGATCCCCCGGTTCCGTCGCCTCTGGTTACTTATTATTATGTTTTTATGATTGTTATGTCTTGCAGTGCATTTCATCTGGTGAAACATGATGTTTTTGTGTTGATAGCGTACCCCAAACCCTCCTCTCGTCCACGTGAAGCATGCTTCTCACGAATATCACAAAAATTACTATCATCCACATGCAATATCAGGGTACAAAACAAGAAAATGTGGCACTTTTTTCTGTAAATGTTGACATGGCAAGGAGGAGACTGTCAGAGGCACTAAGATGGCAAATCGTTGGCATGCATGCATCAGGCATGTCATTCAAAGCTATTGGAAGGCAACTTGGCTACAGTCATTCTGTCATCAGCAGACTTGTCCGAAAACATCAACAAACCAACACTGTTAAGGACCGACCAAGGCCTCGACAACCCCAGAAGACCTCTCCCTGGGAAGATCTAAAATTTTAATGTTTGACAGTTTGTGGAGGGTTAATGAAGGCTTGCGAGAATAAATCTTCTCGAGAGTCCATTTGTTCTTGAAAATCTGTAAGAACCACTTGAAGATATCCACAGAAAATTTGAACTTTAAGTTCTCAAGCATGTTATGTATGGTCCCTATATCAATTATCTCCTATTAGACCTCAGCTGTTATACACGGTAATGTCGTCTTCTCACACCTTCTACAGTTTACTGTGTCCATTGACAGCAGAACCAGTTTAGGGAAAACGGTGTATCCCCACTTTGCCATCAGCCTGTAGTGACAATTCTTCACACATTGGCTATAGTCAGTTCTAACAATTTGTGACAGCTAATCAAGAGTTTTTGGTCCTTAGTTTGTCAGCAGACCTTCAAGACTGGTGCGCTATGTGGCGCATCGAGCTAAATGCCGCGAAAACACAAAAAATCACATTCTATAAAAAGCAAATGAAAAAAACCTGTCTCTAATATTGAGCTTAAGCTTTACGACCATAAACTTGAAGCTAGTAATGAAGCAAAGTTTCTGGGATTCACCTTGGATAGCAGTCTCGATCTAAACAATCACATAAACTCAGTCACTGTCAAAGCCACTAAACGCATCAATTTCCTGAAAATGATTAGAGGTAAAAATTCGGGAGCCAATAAAGAAGTTCTCCTCAAGCTTTACAAATCATATATACGCCCAGTACGAGAGGATGAGGCCATAATAACAAGTGACCTGAATAAAACCAACATTGAAAAACTACAACGGGTCCAAAATCATGCCTTGCGCGTGGCTCTGCGCAAGCCCACGGGGACATCGATAAAACAACTTCACGAGATAGCAAAAGTAACCACTATAGCAATGCGCTTAAAAGATCTCCAAAGCAAAACTCAAAATAGACTTCAAGACAGCGAATTAATAAAAGAACTCAATGCGCATCGCGTCCTCAATAGGAAAACTAAATAATCTGGGGCGTATCTATCGAAAGGGTTAAAGATTACATCATTGAGATGGGGTGAGTCAGACATTCTGTGACATAAATTTAGAACTGGCTGCGGGTGACACGATACGCACGAAAGCTTCCCTCTGTTACCAGTGGGAGTTCGAAACAGCGAAGAAAATCCCCACCTGCTGCCGGGTCTCCCCTCCCCGAGATATAAATCTCGGGAAAAAATGCTGACTTCCCCATCCACATGTCACTGGTCGTCACGGACGGAACAGTTGTAAATTAAAAACCGAATTGGTCTAATTTCCAGCTCTCTAGCTTTTCTACCTCCTCTATCTCATCAGACACACGACCAAACTGAATGACAAACTATGAGGGATTGAAACAATCCTCATGCAAAGATGTGCAGAAAACCTAACAAGACCAAGGCAAGGATTGAAACAATCTTGCCAGCAAACGGCCCTTTTTTGTTGGCAAATACAAGATAGTCGACATATCAGCCGTTTTTCGAAATGGTAAAACAGAAGGCACATGATTAAACATGGAACTGTGTCCATCTACAGTAGTGACCGACTTTGAGACAGCGGCGCAAAATGCCGCCAGGACTGTCTTCCAATGCACCATGAAAGGGTGCATGTCCCATTATAGACAGGCAATTTGGAAAAATGCCCAACGACGTGATTTACAAGTTGCATTTACCAGCGACCAGATTGTTAATATGATTGGTAAATGACTATTGGTGGTTCGCTATAGAGAATGTGGATATGGATATTCCTGGAGTTCGCAGCTTTGCTGACTACATAACTGAGCAGTGGGTAGAAGGTGGTGACAGTTTTATGTGGAGTCACTTTGAAACCACAGGTCCGCGTACGACGAATCATGTTGAAGGATGGCATAGTAAACTGTCAAAACCTGCAGCTTGTCATCCAAATATCTACAAGTTTATAAACTTAATCAAAGACGACAAAAGTTTCAATGAGGCAACAATTCTACAGTTACAGAATGATGGTACTATAAGACCACGAAGGAAGAAATATCGGCGTGTGAACCACATGCTGGATGATGAAAAGAGACGGTTGTTAGATAGTAGTAAGACTGTTAATGAATATGGTGATTCGGTAGCACATCTCGTTGGCTTGTGAAACCTTAATTCAAATATTGTGTATATATCTATTATCTATCATTTGCAACTGATAACAAAAATCACCATTTAAATTTTTTGTCTCAAAAATATAGCTTATGACCCCTCAATGGAACAAGCTTGTTGAGCTCGTTCCATTAATGTTGAGACAAAAAAATTTTTAAAAAATTATAGTTACTCAAGAAATTTGTTTGCAAGTGTCGTCTGCTATCCACGTTATAAAAAGGTTAAAATATTGCGAAAAAAATAAATAAATAATTTAATTATCAGCGCCAATCAATCAATAAAACATCATTTTATCCTGAGATATCCATCTGAAAAATCCAGGAAAATATAGTACAGACTTTAACTTAAATCTCTATTGTCTACCCTATTAACACCTTTTTATGAGAACAAAACCTGATGGCAAAGTGGGGACAATTAGAGAGAAAAGTAGTTCTGCTATCAATGAAGTTGTTTTATTTATTTCACTGAAGATATCTATACATATAACGAGAAACATGAAGTTATAGACAGCAATAATTTACATATACAAGAAAGTGTTCTTCATACATCTATGCAGATAAAATATACCCTCGGATGGAGGAGGGGCAGTTATAGCCGTCTTACAAACTAGTATATACCTAGCCCCTCTGCCGGGGAAATGTTGCCACCACCACTGCATTTAATAACCGCCTTACAGAGTAGTAAATACCTACCCCCCCCCCCCACTCCCCATGTTGGGGAACTCCCCTTTTTATTGCAAGGCTCCTTAGGCACAACATATAGCGTCTGTGAGATGGTTATATACTGCCATGTCGCCAGCCTGAGAGTATATAGTCGTCCTACAGACAAGTATATACTTGGCCCCGCTGTCGGGGAAATCCTATAGCGTCAACACTGTATTTGAAATTATAATGAATTGATCCCATTGTAGCTACGCTATTTACTGCTTTCTTGTCATGCAGTGCTGTGTGGAATACGAAATGGGGCGTGCCTTTCAATGTGTGTTTGGTTGGAGAAAGAGGCAGGTGGTAAGATCGGTAATTTTGTTGGGTTAAATCGACCGCTGGCGTGGGACACCGTGGAATTGACCGATGAAAAGGTACACAGTGAGAGTGGAACTTATGAGAGGTTAATCTTGATAATAAATAAATGTACACTTACATTTGAGTTCATCTTGGAGAGGATTCACTGGAAATCGTATATCGACAATCATTGCTTCTCAGTTATTCTCTGCCCCCCCATCCTATGAATTGCACTTCAGACATCTCAAATCTAGCCCCTCCCCCAACATCATACCCCGCCAGAATTTTGGCTCGCTAAAAACTTATTTTTGCTTTATTCTCCCAACATCTAACGTAAGAACAACTAGAGATGCTTCGCAGGGCCACCGGGAGCACCAGACGGCAGGGCAACCCATATTTTCAGGACTCTTTTCCCAGGGCTGTATGCCAGCTATGCTCCCAACCACACCCTCTCCCCCGTCGACCGGAGTGCTTCTAAAGATAGAACGGTCAATAGGGGAGAGGCCTGATAGCAAATAAACGGGGCAGGTGTACTTGGTGAAAAAAAACAGCAGGGGGCAAGTGTCCTAGGTAATTAAAGCAGCGGGGGGGGGGGGGGGGGGGGGGGCTTGTTTTTTAATAGGGAGCAGCTGTTCGTGGGGCAGGCGTCCGTATCTCATTGCCCAGTTTTCCAAATTTTCTATGGTAAATGGCCTTGACGGAAACAACATTTCAACAATAAACAACGGGAAACCTATTTGCAGTGAAGCTGCAAATATAAACTAGATTTTAGGACCATTCCATGGGCAGTTTAAAGCCTACTTCGATATCGGCGTTCCTTACTCTCGTCCTTTCACTGCATCGCCGCAGTATTTCACTCGAGTCGAGCTCTGACGTCATGTAAGTTTGACTGACATGCTTTCAATTTTGTTATTGACAACTACATATTTATAATTTGGTGATTACTGATCGGAATTTTGAAAATGACACATGCAATCGCGAAACCGTTTTCTGCAAAACACGATTCTGCAAAAGGTTTTAGTGAAATTCGATTATTTTTTTATTTTCAATTTCCATGGCTCGAGTCGAAAAAGTGTTAATCATCGATCGTCCCTAACGAGATCAAAGACTGACGTCGCGGATTAATAACAGACAGAGAATCTTCTAAAAATATCCATGCGCCCTTATAAAATGGGGTCTTCCCGTTTAGGCAGCTCCTATTGTTCTGGAAGAGGTGTGATTAGTTTCAGCATCAAAGGGAAATCGACTATAGTTTATATAATATTAGTTGGGTGTTCTTTGTATGTTATGCATATAAATATTTTTTAGCAAATAAAGTGCTTATCAGTAAATAAATGTTTTTTTTACTTATCCTTAATCAACCCTTAATCAATAACAGTATGTAGTTGGTCTAATGGGAATTGGTCTTTTGGGAATTGGCCTAAAGGGAATTGGTCTAAAGGGAATTGGTCTAGTGGGAAGACACCTGGCGAACAAAAGAAATTTCTGACAATTTTTTTCAAGCTTATGCATTATTTATTATATTTAGATATCCACTATTTATATATAACATGTAACAATATAACAATATCTACTACGAGACATACAATGATAAAAATGATAATATTACACAATATATATATATCAGAAGCCCGTGCATTTAGAAACAGAATCTAAATAATTTAGTAAATCAATGTCTCCCTCTCTCAAGCGTCTTCAAGTGAGACGAATCGATGAATCAGTCTTCCTGTATTTCTTCTTTCTTGGTTGCCTGCTCTGAGCTGAATGATAGTGGCTACCTGGTATGCCTGTTCCTTCTTTATGAAATCTGTCATCTTGTATATATTTGGATGTGAACCAGCCAGTAATTGTAGTTTCTGTGGCATCCTTCAATATGGTTAGTCGTTCGTGGTCCAAGGGAGTCAAAATGACTCTTTCGACTGGAACCAGCGACAGCGCTATTGCGCGTCGAACCAGAGTTTTCACTTCATCGTAAATGCTGCTGTTTGGAACACACTGGCTTGTGCATTCTGTGCTGCGGTCTCATAGTCTGTGAAAATTATCTGTGGGTTGATGTAAATTCCATATTCTGCAGCCTTCGCTTTGATAAGATGGAAAGTCCTCTGGTGTGTCCATTGTGTTTCATTTGGGAGGAATGCATAGACGAGAGGACAAATTTTCCCTTCGACAAAGCAGTGGATTGTGTAGAGTTTGAGAAAAATAGCCGGGGATTTCTCGAATGTACCGTCGCAGACAATTGTGTCGGATTCTGATACACATCGTAGGGAATTGATATTCTTTCAAGTTTTGTGTACAAATTACTCGTTACAGGCTTTATATTCGCTTTTTAAATTATTTATAAGTCCACATTGTTTTCCATTAGTCTTAAATTCAGAAATACTTACTTGCTATTTCTTCTTGATAGATCAACGATATTGGTTTAGAATCACATTTGACAGTTTCTTTCAGTTCCAAGAGAAAGGCATCTGCTGCAAGTTTTGAAATGTAGGATGTATGGTTGTGGCTATTATTTTATGTGGTAATCACGTCGTCGATAGTATTTATTGTTGCTCTCGCAACATCTCCAATAGATACTCTGTGGTTTCCTGTTTTTTATACGCAATTTAAAATCATCAAAGATCGGGTACACTGCAAAAATATAGGTTCTCTTTAGAACCAAAACTGGTTCTAAACTTGTCCCTGAGATGGAACCAGTTCTGTTTAAACAGTGTATCTTCCGCCTCTACCGTTTGGAAGAAATTGTGTGTGTACTTGTGTACATCGTTCTAATACTGAAGTTGAAAATGGTGCAAGGATATATATATTGGTAGAAGAAAGACAGTTCCGCCCAAATATTCTGAATAATGTTCACTATTCATGGGTGACTTCGTCTCATTCGGAAAGATAACCACCAGACAGGGTTAACTACATCCCACTCGCCAGCCACCTAATTAATTAGAGACAGACTATAGCCCATATTGTTTTGACAACAAAATCGACCGGACTGGCTAAATATAAATAACCGCCTAAAATGCAATAAATCAATCTTTTTTCAGGTTTTAGGAGAGAAATATGTCCAATAGTATCATTTAATCATTTTATGTATATGTGGGTGAGCAATTTTGTATACGGACAAAATACAGACTAAATAAAAATATTTGGCATTATTTTCCACGGACTTTTTTGTCTTTGCTTCTTTGGTAAATCCATGCTGTTAAATACGACAAAGGAGTATTATCTGATGAGGTCAGGTGGTCGGGTCAGACACTCCACCTGACAATAGATTTAGTTGGGGTGTCGATTTTACATGTAATATAGACAGCGTACACGTCATGGGCTGTTTGTCTTTAATCAAGCAAAACAGGGTTAAGGCTTGGTTTTTTGAATACCCTTAATACTTTCAAACATTATCCCCCTCTGAGTCCTATAAAAGAGGTTATGTTTATCTATTACAAACCCATTTGGTGCTGATGGTGTACGAAAACAGCCAATTTTATCAAAATTTGGATGTTCAGCAGTCTGTAGAGGGGTTAACAAACGTTCAGCGGAAAAAATCTATCCATGCAACTTGTAATACCATTCCAAGACCTGCCAATTTCCAATGGTTCTTGAAAATCGCCATCAGGCAGTAATCGAAATCCACGGAAAATGTAAATTTTAAGCTTTTAATGGGATTCTCTCCTAAAACAGTCCCAAATGGGTTAGGTTTCATTTTTTAAATACCGTCACTACTTACAAAAATGATCTTCTTTGAATTCTACGCGCAGTAAAAGAAGTTTTGTGTAGCTTTTATATACCCTTTTGGTGCTGTTGGTGCCTGAAAACAGTACATTTTATCAAAATGTTGATGTTTAGCAGCCAGTTGAGGGTTAACAAACGCTTAACGGAATATATTGTCTATGCAGAATGTAAGGTCAGACAAAGACCTGCTAAGGGTAATTTTTTCTTCAGTCTGCAAGAAGTGTTTGGAGAAATCTACAGAAATTGGGAATCTTAAGCTTTTAAGGGGTATCTCTATTTAACCAACCCAAAATGGGTTAAGACTTGGATTTGTTAATACCCTTACTACAAACAAACATTTTTTCCTATAAATTTTGCGTCTGATAAAAGAAGTTATGTTTCTCTGTTACATATCCATTAGATGCTGTTGGTGTCCAAAAACAGACTATTTTATCAAAGTGTTGATGTTTGAGTACCTGTGGAGGGTTAACAAACACTTATCAGAATATTTTGCCTTTGCAACTTGTAATGTCATACCAAAATCTGTGAATGACCAGTTTTTTCTTGAAAATCTACACGACATTTTTGAAAATCGACAAGACTCGTTTAGAGAAATCCACAGAAAACATGAATTTTTGAAGTTTTGAGAGGTATTGCGTTTTAACCAGACAAAACGGGTTAACGCTTGGTTTATTGAATACCCTTATTACTTACAAAAATGATCCTCGGTGAATTTCACTTCCAATAAAGGAAGTTATGTTGATTTCTTGTGTACCTGTTGGGTGCTGTAGGTGCCCGAAAGCAGCCCATTTTATTAACATTTCTATGTTTGGCAGCCTTTGGAGGGTTAACAAATGCCTTGCCTAATATCGCTTGTATATCAATTGATTGTTGTGTCACAGTCAGGTCTAATAATGATGAATGTTTAAAAAAATCTACAAGACGCGATTTGAGAAAGTGACGATAAACCCTAATTTTGACAGTTTTTTTGCCAATTCTCGTGAAAGAAGGGTTTAATCGAAATTCAGCTTCGGTACATTCTTAGATTTTGTACCCCTCTATGTGTGTGCAAAATTATGTGAAAATCTGTTTGAAAATGGCTTCAGAATCGTACGGAAAAAAACGTGTGGAGAGGAAAAAAAAATAATCCGTAGAAAATCAAGAGTCTTTTCCAGAGAAAAAAGCCTAAAAAAATAATAATCCGTAGAAAAAATAGTCTTTTCCAGAGGGAAAAGCCTTAAAAACCCAATAATAATCCTTAGAAAAACAATAGTCTTTTCCAGAGGGAAAAGCGTAAAAATGTATTGCTCTCTCGAGAAATGCAAGGGTTAAGGACGAACTGACTTGTGGTATCACAGGAGGTCAATAACCGAAATATTTGAATCCGTTCGATTTTGACAAACTTTTAGCATTTTGTAGAGGGCAAAAAATTACAGGACTTGGGTCTTTGGAATTTTTTAGCACACCTGACTGAAAGTCAGGCGGAGCTTAAGTGATCACTTTTTGTCCGTCGTCCGTCCGGCGTGAACTTTAAATTATCGACTTCTCGTCATAAACCACAGGGCCGAATTGAACCAAATTTGATGTGCATGTTCCTTATCATATCTCAATTCACGTTTGTTCAAATAAAGTTGTCACGCCCACAGAGAACACCGGGAGGAGCATTACTCTGATAGCACCCATAAATTGTTTTCCAAAATTAAAAACATCTTCTCCTGAACCAGCAATTATAATCTTTTGATATTTGGTATATAACAACTCTAGGGGAGTCAAATTCAAGTTTGTTCAAATCGAGTACCTGAGTTAATAAATGGACTCCATGTAGGAGCTCGAATTTTAACTTAGTGAAATATGAGGAAATTTCTTTATAAATCTTCTTCTTCAGATCCACGAATCAGAATCCATTCATATTTGGTATACAACATCTTTTGGAACATCAGATTCAATTTTGTTCAAATCTGGTCCCAGGGGTTGATATATTTGGGCTTCCTGTGGGAGCCCGAATTTTAACTTAGTGGAATATGAGGAAATGTCTTTAAAAATCTTTTTCTCCAGAGTCTTCAATTAGAAACGTCTATTTGGTATACAACATCTTTTGGGGGGGTCAGATTCAAGTTGGTTGAAATCGGATCCCCGGGTTGATATTTGGGCTCCCTATGGAAGCCAAACTTTTAACTTACTGCAATATGAGGACTTTTTTTAAAAGTCTTCTTCAGATACACCAGTCAGAATCCTTTCATAGTTTGTACACAATATCTCTAGGAGGGACAGATTCCAATTTCTTCTAATTAAGCCCCTGTTATTAATTTGCTCTACCTATGGGATCATGAATTTTAACTTAGTGCAATATGAGAGAATTTCTTTTAAAATCTTCTTTTTCAGATCCACCAATCAGAATCCTTTCATATTTGGTATACAACATCTCTAGGTGTGTCAGATTCACGTTTTTTTTCACATCGGGTCCATGTGTTAATATTTTGGCTCCCTATTTCAGCCCAAAGTTTAACTTAGTGCAATGTGAGGACATTTCTTTAAAAACCTTCTTCTTCAGATCCACCAGTCAGATGTCTTTCATATTTGGTATATAACATTTCAAGGCGGATCAGATTCAAGTTTGTTCTCGTTGAGTCCCTGGCTTAATATTTGGGCTCTCTATGGGCGGGGTTGTTTGGGGGTGGCAGGGGGTATGCTAGGTTCAGGTTTGTTCATATCCATCCATTAGTGTTTTTCCATAACATTTGCCTTTTATGACTTCATTCCTTTGTAATGTTGATGAACCATGTCTAACTGAATATATAGACCCAAAATACTTCTTTTAACTACATTGGGAGATGAGCGATTAAGGCCCCCTGGCGCCTCTTCTTTTATTTGAAATCATTTTGACATTTCTGCTTCAATTCACGTTTTCACATGCTATCCTTCACATCCTCCGATTTTGTGACTGTCCAACCTTAGAAACTGCAAGAGACACTGCTATCATATTGTACATACACCTAAAGTAATACTTGAATTTATTTAGTGTCACATTCTTATTCACGTTGACATAATATATCCAACGCTACGATGTTAAACCCGTCCGAGCGTCGGAAAACTTTAAACATAAATTTTTAGGAATGAAGTTAAAATTAAGTGACATTAGTAGTATGTCATGCACCCCTCGACCACGATCAGGGGCACATAGTGGGGTGGGGAGGGGGATAGGAAGTGACGTCATGCCACGTGACGTCAAGTTTGGTTGTCATTGTAACCCGCATGAGCGACCATGTTATGATTATTATGAAATCCCTTTGATGTTGTCACCTGGTCCAACATGATGACCCCGCTGTTCCCACTTTTCCACGCAGAAATATGAAATACTCGATCATGTTAGTGTCTAGATCACGTGAACAACAAAGTGAGTACTACGTCTCGCAACTCTCGACCCTGATCAAAGGATCTAGTGGGGGATCTAGGAAACGACGCCATGTGACATAACCCAATTACGTCATGTTTGATTGGTATAGTAGCCCATGTGTGCGGCCATGTTGTGATTATTACCAAAGTGATACGTGGTGTTTGTGCACATTTACAGCGCGTGTTGTTAGGGTGACACGTGTTTCCGTCGTCCATTTTGTATACTGGAGGCCACCATCTTGGTTTCTGTGGAGACACATGAGTTCTGTGTGACTCAAAACTCTCTAATAGGGCGAAATATGTTCGCAGGGTGCGTTCGATGCAAGAGGATTATATTTAATTATCCAAATTACCCCAATGGATACGACAACTAAAGAAAATCACCAAAACAGCCAAGGTTTACCGAAATGGCCTCTAATTAACTCGAATTCTCACAGATTCCTCTTTGACTTTAAGTGTGTAGCACATAGTGCTATATGACAGAAGGGGTGTTTTTATTGCATCTGCGTTCCCCATATGTGTAGATCCAGTAGAATAACACCCATAGAAGGTCATGAAGATTTTTCTATGCGATCTACCCTCAAGTCCCCTAAATCCACATCAAAGTACTTAAGAATATGAGACCATGAAGGCCATGAGAAAATCACTCAGTGAGGTATAATCTATTGTCACTCATATCCTCATCTGGGTTTTTCAACGCCCATTTTCCGTGACACCCCTCTTTGAGGACCCCTATCTAACAACGACCAATCTATGGCACCCCATTTTCATTTGAGACAATGGGAGCCGCAAGGAAATCATTCACTGAACTATTATCTGTCACTGCTCGTATCTCCAAGTCGGAAAAATGGTCTTCTTTTGCAACAGATGTTTTCCCCAAAAAGGATTCTCTTGGTGGGATTCTGTTAACGGATTCCATGAGTGGATTCCGAAAGTGTGACTTCAAACCCCTTCCCCACCCAACTATCACTGACCATCGGCGCCCGATTTCGTTATATGAGGCCATGAATAGTAGCGGTAGTCTTATCATCGGCTTAAAATATCTGTCATATGATCATCTTCCTCTCTACTTACCCAATACTAGAGTCAGGAAGAATCACGTGACATGACAACACTTCCTAGGTCTCCCACTAAGTCCTCTGATCAGAGTCGAAAGGTGAGATTCATCGTGCTGAACAGCTGATAACATTAAGAGGATTCCATACGTTCTGACTGACTAAATAGCACTACTTGAACTTGAGGTTGCGTCTAATATCATGTTACAGCTCTGTGGTTTGAAATTTCAAAATCAGAGGCGACCCACAAGTGATGGCTTCGAATGAGGTCCTGGATGAGGGTTGTCCCCAAAGTTATACATATATGCAACTCACTATGGTGAGTACCCCTCCTCCGATACAGTGAGCTTTTCTTAACAACAACCCCTGAGGTGTAGTTCACTTTTAAAGGCCCATATCCGCATTTGGCAAACATGAAAATCTCAAAACGTTTACCTGGCAATCAAGAAGGCCTGGACATAACAGTAAAATTACATCGTTAGTCGCCTTCTAGTAATGTGTTCTAGAAGCAGCCGAGACCTGGCGAGAAATGACTTAAGGGTCACGAAACTCAACACTGTGCTGTAGCAGAAAGTCTATATAATTACCACGGCCTTTAATATTAAGAGACTCGGCGTGTGCGCGAACTCCGATTTCAAAATTCCTTAGTTTATCAAAGGTTTAAACTTTCTAGGTTGGCATTTACCGCTCGTGTTTTCCTCAATTCGAGGCAGCGAAAATATGACGTAGTGGTCGACCGATCGTCTTAAACTATAGACCCGGTTTTGTATAATTTACGTTAAACTACGTACGCAGTCAATGTGTTTCGCCTCAGGGCACTTATTTTCCATAGCCGACAAGAGCAAGCGGGATATATTTTCTTGGCCAATGACATGTGTTAGCACACTGAGTTTGAGAAATGACAAGAGGTACTCCCATCGTCTCCATTGCTGTGGTATTATTTTCGTAATGGTATTCATCTCATTCTGTTATTAGATCCCTTCCCCAGTCACGGCGCGTACACGTATTACTAAAGAATGTGATTATATCTACCACGGCGCGTCATATCCTGTTATCCGCTCCTTGAACTTAATTTGCTTGTCAAGCATTTTGTCTCGCGTGTCAACCTAACTCCTTTTCTTATTTCCCAGAAGCGATGAGTTTTCAAAACTCGTTTCAATAACGTGTAATTTTGTGTATCTGAATGTGGAAAATTTCAAGTGTTAAAACTTCTCGACCGTTTAATTCTGTTTTAGAGCTTTACCAAATAACCCAAAACCGCCAGAATATATTGATTTGCTTCGTTGCATCGGACACATGGCTTATGAGCCCTCATTTGGGTGGATTAAGGTCACGTTTTGGACAGGAGTGAAGCCAAATATCTATATTAGCGGAGGGGCGCATTAGTGTGACATTGGAGATACTTTTCAAAACAGTTCTCTGGGGAGTCCAAGGCCTGGGCATCCCACGGAGAAATATGTGAAAAATATTGCTCAAAGTGGCGCTTTTTGGGACATTTTGAAGCTAGACAGAACTCCAATTTCCTCCAAGTATGGTTTGTCATCTATAATTTCCTACGCTGACGTCCCAAGCAGATCACAGAATGCAAGAATTTTAGGAACATGGTTCACCCCCCCCCCCCCCCCCCCGCGTGCTTCGTTACTGGCTTTGGAAGCCAAAAGTGGTAATATTACCGTTTATATTGCCTATTTCTGCGCTAAGCGATTGGCAGGATTCTGTCTGTTCTCTTCCCCCACCACCCCCAAACATTGCTCAAGATTCCGAGACAAAAAAAAATTGTCAAGGAGCTATTTGCACTTGGTGATCATTGGATATATCTAACAAAGAAACATCCGTCAGCTGAAAGTGAAACATAGCGGTCATGTAACACTTACACAGCCGGAAGCGACTATTGTCACCTATTTTATAATGATTATCTGTTCGTTCTGGTATACGCAGATCAAACCTACCATCTGATTAATTGTGGAAAAGGGATCAGACACTTCTTAGTCGTATACAAGGGAGAGGACGTGTTTTAAGTGTTGAGCACTTGTTGTCCAATCTTTTTAGTTTGTTTTGACAAATAAAATATGTTTAAAGTAACAATTAATAGGATGATAGAGTTTCAAGTATGCCATAAATCCTATTAAGCTTCCTCGCATACAGGTGTCCATAGAGGTCCTCCGTATATGGCTGACGTTGGCGTGGCAGTAAAAGGGTTAAATATATATAGGTTGTCACAATTGGTGTATGGATAATTTAACCCTTTACCTAACGAATCGATCACAGCCGCCTACTGAATTTGCAAATTAGGCAGTTAAAAAAAACCCAAGTTTTTCAATAAATCTCGCGATATTCTCGTTGCAATGAGGGTTCCAGGGTCGGAGGAGCCAGGGGAGCACAGGGGGCACGTGTCCCTCCACTTATTTCCAAAGATGTGTTCCGCAGTTACACGGCGCGTTAAAATGGGCGCATTCAAACTTGCCAATATAAGGCATTCCTGTAACATTATTTGCAAATCCAAACAATATTTAGCCAAAGAATCCCTCTTTCGATCGCTCCGGTCTGTTTCTTCTACTTCAGCTATCTTCTAACCCGAAGGCTGGCTTTCGGTTTGTAAGATGGTTGAAGTAGAAGAAACGGACAGGACACTGACCACACAGCGGCATATTCACCTGAACGAGAGACTATAGCGAGTTATGGTACATTTACCGATATACGATTGCAACCTTTTTCACACTGGGTCAAACCATGGTAGTATTGTGAATTTGTGCCCCTCCACTTTTATCGAGCTTCCGCCGCCCCTGGAGTGGTCACACAATATGGTTGTTAACAGTAATTAAAATAATAAAATATATATAATAATAGAAGATTGTCTTTTCCGTTCCAATCTTGGTATACATTTCTATCCCCGGTACCATTCCAGTAGAAGTTCCATTGTTCTTCACGATAACTACAATTTTTTCCTGACCACTTGCATGGGTCCACAACCCTTTCAAATTATCTCCCATCTGTTACTATGCTTTCTTCCACAGCAAAAACGATCCACGCACACTTGATACATTTTTTTTTACTGGATATGCCTTTCTCTCCCACAATTGCACATTATCAAGCTCGATCGATATGACTTCAAACTCGGTCGATATGATGCCGATCTCGACCGATATGAACCATCCAGAGTTGTTCCACAATTTTATGTATATCTGACTAAATTCGAGCACTTGCATCTTGAGTTACTGTTAGTGTCATTGGTGTCATGTCCATACCACACTGGTATTGAGGGCTGGTGTCTGCTTATTTCTCATCGCATAAAATCAAACAGTTATTAAATTTGTTCGCATTATCAGTCAAATAAATTTGAGTTTCCTTTAATGTTCTGCTTTGCAGAGAAACGATTTGATGCTTTCCCAAACATATGTTTTATCGCAAATGCACATTGATTACGGCAGTTTAACCCTTTACACAACGAATCGCCAGCATCCGCCATGTAATATGCAAATTCAGCAGTCGAAAAAATATTATTTTTCAAAAAAATTCAACAAAATCATATGATGTGACCTCTCGTTGGAACGAGCTCGTCGAGCTCGTTCCAACGAGGGGTCACATGATATGGTTTTGTTGAAATTTTTTGAAAAATTTGAAAAAATGATATTTAAAATAATAAATTTTGATATCGTCTGCGTTGGGTAAAGGGTTAAGAAAGGCATTTTTGATGTTGACGACAATATTGTGCACCAATGGCAACGTCTGTTTTGGTCACTTTTGGACGAAAATGTGTTTGTTTACAGTTGATTGGATGGCGTGTACAAATACCTTTTTGACCCCCAAAAGGGTATTTGTAGGCTTCGAAAAATGAGTGCCCTCAATAAAGTCGCTTGATGGATGATCTGTCATTCCTCCGCAGCACCCGGACTACTCCATCTAGATGTATAAATGAACACTGAATATTTCCATACCCATTACGGCTTTAACCCTCTACCTAACATGAAAAGCAGACGACACTTGCAAAAAATATTCTTGAATTACTCATTTTTTTTTCTCAAAAACATAGGTTATGACCCCTCGTTGGAACGAGCTCGTTCCAACGAGTGGTCATAACTTATGTTTTTGAGACAAAAAATGAAAAAATAATGAAAATTAATTGGCGATTTTTGTGAATAGCGCTGGCCGGTTTTGGCCGTTACTTTGGGTAAAGGGTTAACTGTCTTTGCAGTCAAAAGATTTGTTGGAGTGCCGAAAATTTACAATTTATTTCACTCGACCATGCCAAAAAGGCGACGTTATATCAATTTTCAGGTACGTTACGCCATGTTTCACGTCCTTCCACTTTGTCGACTGAATACATCATGGCATTGAACATAGTACATCATGACACTGAACCTATCTGAACCTACTCTGACCCTCTCAATGGTGATTTGGGCCTGGATGTTGAGGATTACGTGGTCAATCTTCGCTACCGCGCGCGCGTGGAATTGTCATGCGGTATTGGATAACTGCATTTCTCTTACGGGCTTAGTCATTCCATATACGATTCTCAACATCTTATATTTTGTTTATTAGGGCCCCGTCACCCGGGGGAATCCTATAATGATCACTCTGTCCGTGCGTGCGTCCATCCGTTTTGATTTCCTGACTCTAAATCTGCAACGCTTTGGCCGAAAATCATGAAAACTTGATGGGTAAACCGTAAACTAACTTGAGGAAATGGATGAACCCTATCGATCTGGGGATGAAAAGGTCAAGACAGTAGGGTGGTCTAATCCGAATATGTGTTCAGAACTCTAACGTCACAACTCGAGGCCTAAGAAAATGGAACTTCAACGGTACACTGTTTAGGGGACAGAAATAAACCCCGACAATGTGGGGGTCAAAAGGTAGCAGGATGTTCTTGCCTAAACATTGTTCCCGGACGCTAACTCGAGAACGCTCTGGACTAGGATTATAGCCGTTGTTCCAGCGATGGTCTCCAGTACAAAAGTATCTAGTTCCTGACTACCACGTGAGACATTTTCTTATATTATGAAAGTTTTGTTTTGGTATTTGAGCTTGTGACTCATGGCCTAGATCACAAGTGAAGTGTTTTAATTCGAATACGGGAGGAAATGGATATCCGGGTTTTGGGAGGTTCGCACGCACGTACGAAAGATCATACTATACTTGAGAAAAACGTCTGGCTGTGATTCCTGGTAAGTTGGCACCACCGCTTCGTCTCATTGATATACTTCCGTAATGATGGGTCACGCGTCGATCGTGACCAATGTGACATCCATGGGCAAGCACTTTTTCGAATTTATTTATATGTCGTCTTTGAAGCAGTTACTCTACAACGGATTTTAATAGCTTGATAGTGAGACACTGAGGGACATGACAACCGGTACGTATTCCCAGTTCCTTATTCGACATTCGTTATCAACCGATAAAATCGGCTGACAACGAATTTCGAATAAGGAACTGGGAATAAGTAGTGGTTGAAAATATACCAATAGTTCACATTCAGTGTTGATATTTAACCGAACTTTTTTCCCCGTGAGGACCCCCGGAAGTGGAGCAGTGCTTGTTTACTGTGGTAAACAAGCCTGTTTTACTGGTAAAATAGGACCGACTGCCAGTGCCTAGCATGGAGTCCTCTAAAATGGGCAACATGGGTCTAAACGATTGGCTGGACTTGACTTTATATCCATGTTGCTGTCACAATTGGCAGTTATGCAGAAATATGTGACCTTAAACTCCAATAAATAAATAAATAAATATCCGAAATATAGGTGATCACATATCAATGCCGTCTATAGAATAAAGATACATACACCGGAATGCATCTCTCGTTTTATGTCATAGTGGGTTGATAGAAAATTATGGAATCCCACGTTTCCCTTAGAATACCGAATACAAGCGTTGATTTTCAGATTGACAAATCCATACCACGAGCAGTATTCGCTTTTTAATCTCGAGACTCTTTGTCGAATGGATTGAAAAAATACAACACAAGTGGCACAAATTTCTTATTCGGTACTATTCTATGTAGATGTAACTTTTATGTAACTTTGGAGTGGACAGAATTTTGAAGATTATACTTCTACTTCATAACATCAAAACTGTGCGAGTGACCTCAGAAAAAGCCCCCAACCCTTGTCAGTTTTGGTATGTCATGTTTTACGCTCAACTGTCCTCTGACCCCTAATACTACCACGGAATCCACAATTCTACAAGATGATATGTCTTACCAATAATAAAAATAACGAAAGCGGTAGATTAACGAGAGAACAGATATTTTTGTCTGCCTTACACTTGTTTTGTCTTTAAATTTAACGTTCAACCAAAACACCTGAGATATGGATGAACCCGGAGGGTGTTGGTGGGGCATAGAGGGAACGGGGGGCGAAACTAATCGCCGAAATGCCCCGTCACAACAATCCTACCCATCGATGACCTTGAAGATCGGTCACTCGGGATATCCCTGGAATTTGTAATCAAATTGCTTTGAGACGAACCCTGGTTGGTTCAGTTCCATTACAGCTACACTTGCTTCGTGAAATGTCGAGTAGGCCTTCAGTGCCGTAATTTATCCGAAAATCTTTTCGGTGATGAATGTGTGTATTTTGTGACCGAAGGTGAATATCAAGTTCAAGGTAGGAACATTTACCCCTCGATAGCACACGTTGTAGGGGTGAAAGCACTCTTTGTTCAAAAGCAAGGGAAAATTGATTATACCCCCCCCCCCCTCCATCTCGTACAAAAAACAAAAACAAACAACCCACAAAAACAAAAGACGTTACAATACAGTCAAACAATTGCTTATGCTTATGGCAATTCCAATTTCGCACGGCCGCGAAGATGGGCTAGGCAATCCTCAAACGGGCGACACAAGACGCCATCAGGTATGTTCCAATAGGTTTAATTCCATGACGCCCCCACTCGACAACGTAGAGGGTCGTGAAATATGCCTTTTGGGCAGGTTTGATTGAAAAAAAATATAAATTTTCAGCATGGCAACATCGAAATCGTTTAATTGCAAAGACAGAAAAAACCGAAGTTGGTAGGAAAATACAGTACTGTGGCCGTGGGCTGGTCACAATCCACGCGTGCACAGTGGTGTCCACGCATGCGTTTACCGGGTAATAAAAAACATAATCAGCAAAATTTTAATTAATGAAGCACCGGGTTGTACCCGGTGCTTCGTTAATTAAATTTTTTATGATTACTCCTATAATTAGTGTTTGGAATCTAATATTCTTGCGCCCGTGAAAATATTGCCCGCCCCAAGGAAAGTGACCAATCCACGACGGCCGTACTGTATTCTGTGATCATATTGATACCGTACCGGAGTAGGCGGTACGAAGTGGACGAATGACAGACCCTTTGAATAGTGACTATCGATGGAACGCACATTTCGAAGCAAGGAAATAAACTCAATCTCACATGCCCGGAAGTTCCTGAAACTTTGCCCTGCATAACATTTTATCATGTGGGATTAATTACGAGCCGTGAAGATGGTCGTTTCTGTCATCATAACGTTTACGACTCAATGTATAAACGTGTTCAAGTTTAGCAATTGTAGATGAAATATTCCAATTAATCTGCAACCAGAAGATGTTGCTATATGTATGAAACTTTCCAGGGAGTGGAACAGTAAGAATCACACTAAAAGCAAATATTGTTTTGGCACATCGCAAGCTGTGGTAGATTCTTAATAACTATTTGATGGAAATGGGACTTTTTCTGTAATAATAATACCAGTGCTGACATTGTTTTTTCGGAAAGTTCTCTCAGAAGGGAACCTTGTCAGAAACTGGGAACAATTCAAGGTCCTTTTTTTCTTTGCGGTCATAGTTGCACGATGACCGTTAAAAGATGCTACTTTTCGCAATAATAATACTAACACTTGCCTTGGTTCGTGGAAAATTATCGCGGAGAGCTTTCCAAGGAACCATACCAAGGATTGGTTTCACCAGTGACAGAATGTGGGTCCCTTTTTCTTGAGGTCATTCGACACGTCTTGGCAAACACGTCATGGCAAACATAGTGTTGGTTCGGATGTTTCCGCGGATTACTCCTAACTGGGGGTAATATAGAAGCACGGTTAACCCTTTACCTAGCATAAAAAGCAGACGACATTTACAAACACAATTCTTGAATAACTTTTTTTTTCATTTTCTGCGTAAAAAACAATGAGCTCGTTCCAAGGAGATGTCCAATGCTATGTTTTAGAGACCCAAAAAATGAAAGAAATAAAGAAACCGAAGCGTGTCTTTTGTGAATAGCTGTGGCAGGTTTTGGCGTTACGTTGGACAAAGGGTTAACAGTGTTCACGCTGGCCCGAAACTGTCGGTGCCATTATTTAGCCATTCTGGTTATTTTAGTGCCAAATAAAGTGCTTTGACGCCAGATTGCTAATGGGAAGGGAAGCGGGGGTGGGGTGGGGGGGGGGGGGTCGCTATCTGATACAAACAAATTGACCGAGTTTTGAAAATTGAGATGACAATTATTCAATACGTGTACAGAATATTGGTAACGGAATTAATCCGACAAAACTCGAATTGCTGACGAAAGCCTCGGTAGGTGAAAGGGACGGTCACTTCAGTTATAACTGCGCCACTGGTTCAATTAATGGCCAGGTTGAATAATGCCGGTACGTTCACTCATTGTCGCACTAGGATGACTGCAGATTAATCGACTACTCACTGGCTAGCAGGTCGCGAGTCTTTACAAAAGGCAGTATTTTATTAGATAAATATTTAATAACGTCGCGAGTCACGTGTGATGGTATGAAGTACATGTATATAATTAACTGCTGCCCTTTGTCAAGTTGATAACCGACATTATTTCCAAATGAAACAAAATACTTCATTTTGATTGGCTGAGAGGTACGGTGTAACTTGCAATCCACAGTAGTTTTTTTTTACACCGTTGTTAACCACGGTGTAAAAACAAGAATACACAATAGCAGGCTATGTGGATAAAAAAAAGTACCCATCTTTAATTATTAACTCATACCTTCTGTTTGGTTATGTTAGAACAAAAATAAAAATACAGGAAATTTAATATTTATGTGTAATAAAATTTTACAGATATGGATGTCATTGGAACTGGCTCATTGAGCTACTTCTAATGGCATCCATATTTGTCTGGTTTTATTTAGAAACTTACAAAGTACACATTTTCTGTCAATTTTTTTCACAATTTAGGCTAAAGTATTAAGTACACCAAAAGTTTTGGAAATAAATCCGTTATCCTTGCGTTTTCCAGGGTGAGTGGGCGTTCACACCGGTCTGGGAACTCAAACACCCTTCGGCTTCGCCTCAGTGTGTATGGGTTCTCAAACAGGTGTAAATTCCCTAGAAAACGCAAGGATAATTAATAACGTTAAAAGTTTGTATAAACACTATTTCTAACACCTTATTGACAAAATCACTGGCTTTGAGTGTGTGTCTTGAAAATCGGCTGTTTGTGCTTTTATTGCCAGCTGACCAATTCCGTAATAAAATATTTTTGTTTGTTTCGCCATCGGTCACTCTCTTTCACTTATGCAATAGGCTTTTTCAAAAGTGAAAGGAAAATGTTTGGTGTCGACATTTTAGCCAACAAAGATTTTTTTGGTTCCAAACCAAACGTTTTAGTGCAGTTGACAAAATAAACACCAGGTAGCGTGAACCCTGAAGGTAAAACAGCGACTTAACTCGAAAAGTCTCTGCATTCATCCTAACTGGCCACAGTGCAATAAATCTAACTTACACTTTAATAATCTTGCTAACACAAGAAGTTGCTCTTGTTGAAATTGTTTCGCAAACTATTGTTTTTTATCGACCTATTCGCTGAAAATAACGCCTTTGCTCAATTCGTTTGTTGAAGCAAATTTGCCTTTGTACATACGCCTTTAACATCCGGAAGCTTGAAGCCATGTTTGCTCACCTCGCTGTTTTACATCTATGGAGGTGACAGTGCTCTCGCGCTGGCGAAACGGATACTAATGAAAAGAAAAGTCGAATAACTTGAGCGGTTGTTTTACGTCAAGGGTCGTATGTATAAAGACACTTGACGAGAAACAACTACTAGACCAGGTTTGGATAATTTTTGATGTTCAAAAAATTATCTGATGTTTCCCATATCTGTAGAGTTAACCTTTGAGTTACCTCCACAATCTTCCACTTTTATATTGCTTTGGAAAAATCGCTCCAAAGTGTATTCTTCCTTGAGAATCCAACCGATAGGCTGCTTCTATTTTGGCAAAGTTTTCACATCATTGTAGGCTGCCTGTACAGGCAGCCAACAATGATGTAGAAACAGTGTCAAGTCATCTGCTGCTGTGAATATCTATATATGATAACCGTTATCGGACAAATTAATATTAAGCTTTAAGACTTAAAAGAATGTTAACCTAATAATCACCTTTAAAGCAACTGATTTTCTTGTTGCAGTGGGAACCTTCCTCGCATCGATAGAAGAGCCTGTGTGGCACTGGTATATTGTAGGTACATGCTTGGTGGTGCTGGCCATTTTGGTAGTATTGTTGGTGATCTTACCCTATATATTATGGAAGAAGCGGGTGTTTTTCATCATGAAAATTATTTATTACTTGAAAAGTTACGAGGATGATGGTAAGTGACCGTATATAATTTTATGATGACATTTCTTTCACAGTAATTTGATTTTTTATGAATTATGCATCCAGATTTGGGAGCGCGGTGCTCAGTTGTTGCAGCACTGGACTTCAAACCGAACGGTATATTGGTTCTATCCCCGCCAGGGGTGACTGCATTGGGTCCTCGGACAAGGCACTTAATGGGGGCACGGTGGCGCTGTGTACTGAGGCGCGCTGCACGTCGATGGTACACTTTGCTTCAACCAATGCTAACCCTGCCTGTGTGAAGTTATTGAGTTGGGGGTCTGACAGTTGCTCACCGTTGCTCAGTGGTTCTCCCCGGGTACTCCGGCTTCCTCCACCCGTAAAACTGTCTAACTCGAGGTTAATAAATAAATAAATAAATAAATAAATAAATACATCCAGATTTTCGCTGACAATCTCCAATGCACACAGCTCAATGAACCCTTTCCAGAAGACTCAAGTCCGCTTTGTCAAAATGTCGTGCGCTAGCGATTGTGTGCTGGAGTTTCTTGCGCTTCATTCGCAGTCGACAGTGTTGAGCCCTAAATGACAAGTGATATGTACATGTCATGTAGAGCCGCAAACAGGGATTGTGACAAAGGGGCGCCCCAAATATTTTGTATGAAATTTAGTAGTCCTTCACATTAGACGACCGTTATTTCGGCATCAGTCAACGAAAGTAATAAATATTTTATATCTTTTAAACATCTATGTACAGCAAGCGATCTGACACGACAGTCAGATGATAGTGAGTACAAAAGTCAAGGCCGTGTAGTTGTCTCCGTCAAGTTCCGTTTGTTTGAAGAGTCAGACGCTGGCTCGAAGCTAGTGGAGGTTGAAGGAGGGGTGGGGCGATTCACACCCTCGTCCATGGCTGTTGGAAATTGTTGATGGTTGCAAAAATTCATGGTAGCGCAAGTGCCAATATTTTCTCTGAAGGTCGCTAATTTGAAAAAGAAAGTTGACCATTTGGCGAAACTACAATTTTCATTATGCAAAAAATATATTTTGTATGAAATTGTTCGTTATGAGTACAGTACGCGGAGGGTGAATTACCACTGAAGCACTTGTGGAGTGAAGTTTCCACCCAGTCCCCGGAGGTCCCTTGACTGAAACTTTGCTCGTCATTGTAATCCTTTTTCCCAGATAAGGAATATTTGTCTGAGTGGAGACACCACCACGTGACTGATTTAGTAACAATCCACTCTCCACGCACTGTATATTTAAGGAATAGTGCATGGCTTGTCGTTGACTATGCCCTTACAGTGTCCAGTGAGTTAGTGTAGTTCCCGAGGCGAAGCGGAGAGAACTACACCACCTCACTGGGCCCTATATGGGCGTAGTCAACAACAAGCCATGCACTAGTCCTTATATTATATCGAACAACACGAAAATGCAAATTAACCTAATAATCTACAATCCAAATTGTAAACATGTAATGATGTTCTAATTCTAAACAATAAAGGAGAAATGAGAATAATGTGTGGATATTGATAACTGTTAGACACAATGATACTATTCCTCGCCTCTGCCAATGTCTCACTCCGGATTCTAAGGGTAGATCACGACTCGTCTTCGACTCTTCGTGATCTGCCCTTAGAACCCGGAGTTCGACTCGGATACTTTTTTTGTACATCCACATTATGGTAATAATCTCTATTTATCGGAACGTATCACCTCGGAAAACTTTGCGGCTATTCTTGCGACACTAAAAGAACGAAGTGTATATTTTTTATGTAAATCGAATTGTCTAATTGGTGGCCGGGATTTTCTGCCATCATTTTGGATAAATCGTTGCTTTGTACGTTTTTATAACCAGAAAATGCATACAGTGTTCGTGCTAAAAATAGAAAGCATACAGTGCCCGCATGTAGTGACCCTTCAGCTCGGTGCTGGACAACTACACGAAATAGGGTATCACCTTTCAGCCAATCAGAATGCAAGGAAGTCACGTGAGGTATAATATAACCATATAGTAGTCATGTACACGAAAACTATTTGTGTATTATTATTGTAACCCTCTGGACCCTGATGGCATATTACATTCCAGTTCTGAACCATCATCTGGTAGTCTCTATTCCTTACTTGGTGGTGGGAGTGACTCATCAACATTTCCAACGTGCAGCCTTGAGGCTGTTTACATTCCCCTTGATCAGTTACTCTCCTTTCACTGTGTATGTGTACGGTCCTTTTGGTGGATTATCCTTGGCGCATGCCATTTTATACGCTGCAACTAACTTGAAAACTCTACTGTCACACTGAAGTCGATAGACAAAACTTCCTTGATGCCCCATGACAAGGTCGAAACGAAACACAAACAAACGAGCACCTCATATAAAGTTATATACGCGAGATTGCGTGCTCATCTCTGACTTATCTCATCATATACATCGACTTTCGATAAAGTTATCTCCCCTGAAACTATTAGAATGGCGGGGAAGGTCCAATTAAGAAGCATGCAATTGTTGAAAAACAACTGTGACATGAGTAGAAAATAATGCGAAATTTCCTTTTTGTTACTTGTAATAAACGAAAACAACGGACAGCTCCCGGAGCTGTCCTTTGTTTTCGTTTATTAAAAGTTGAAAAGTAAACTTGGCGTTTTTATGACAATCCAACTACTGTAAGTAATTGTCCAGTTTGCCATGTTGTTTAGCGAATGTGTTTTCTTATCTTCAAATGGTTTTAAACAGAGAATAATAGTCAAACGTTCCAGTTGATAGGGAGTAAAATATAAAAAAGCCAGTATCTATATTTTTAAACTACTCTACAGGAAAATGCAGGAAATTTGTGAAATGATGCACACATCGATAATACAACGTCGATGACAAAACTTTTTATATGAAATTCGTACACCTTTAGTGTTGAATTTACTGACAACTTTAGAAAATTAAGGGGAGCTAACTTTCATGTTAATTTCTTGCAGTGACGAAAATTGTCAGGGGGAGGTGGTTGGTTGTATTTGTGTCAGGAGAGAGAGGGAGAGAGAGGGAGAGAGAGAGAGAGAGGAGAGAGAGAGAGAGAGAGAGAGAGAGAGAGAGAAGGGGGGGGGGGGAATAATAAATAATACACAGTCTAATCTTTTAACAACGAGCTAGATGTACATACAAAAGGCAATTTATTGAATCAGATCCGATTAGCGGATCAGCTAAATATGCCGAGAAGAAGCCATGATACTGAAGATGAACTTTCTTTTTTGTTTCATTACAGATGAAAAATTGTTTGACGCTTTCATCTCGTATAAGTCAGACCTATTCGACGAATCGTTTGTTGTAAAAACCTTGCATCCGAAACTTGAGAATGAACTAAACTTCAAATTGTGTTTGCATTACAGAGATTTTGTACCCGGAGAAAGTAAGTGCTTCGCTCTTGAGTTTCAAGCTCAGTTTAATAACATTGCACAACATACTGGTGGGTACAGACTGAGTGGTGAAGAAACCGCGCCCTCATTGTCCTGGGATATGATTTTTATAACCGATTCTCGGTGCCAAGCTTCATGCATCAACGAGATCTTTATTCGCGTTTCTCTCGCCTACTATGGCACTAAGTCTTTTAATTAACTAAAGCCCGACTGCTTCGAGTGGCAACCACTACTAAACCAACCACACTCAATGATCACTCTAATTCCATTATCAGATCTTATAGTCAGCGCTTTGAGTTTGTTCAGGAGACACACAAACGCTAACACTTCACTGATGCGCACGCGGAACATGTAAAAGTTTGTTTGTATGTTCTATTGGGATTTATATGTGTTTGGGGGTGGGGGATCTCAGAATTGTTATGCCACAAGCATTTCACGAAGACCAAATCTTTATTTGGGGAAAGGTCTGAAGGTG
This sequence comes from Pictodentalium vernedei, assembly GCA_031216915.1. Lineage (NCBI taxonomy): Eukaryota > Metazoa > Mollusca > Scaphopoda > Dentaliida > Dentaliidae > Pictodentalium > Pictodentalium vernedei. Next base: position 310,158,396 of record CM062293.1, on the reverse strand, counting down.
GACAGGTTGTCTCCTTCTCGCGTTGTTGGGCCCGGGGAGAGAGACATTTTGATCAAAGGAGGAGCGTCAGTTTTCACCAAGCGTGGCATGCCATAAGTAATTACTTTAATTGACCCCCCCCCCCCCTCCATGCACGTCGCCACCTCCGTTGTTAAGCAATTGGATGGGGGGATTCTTCCTTTCCTAAAAAGTTTGGTGTGCCCCCCCTCTCTTTAACCCTTTACCTAACGTAACGGCCTAAACAGGCCAGCGCTATTCTCAAAAATCGCCTATTAATTTTCATTATTTTTTTCATTTTTTGTCTCAAAAAACTAGGTTATGACCCCTCATTGGAACGACCTCAGCGAGCTCGTTCCAATGAGGGGGTCATAACCTATGTTTTTGAGACAAAAAATGAAAAAGATAGTTATTCAAGAATTTTTTTTTCAAGTGTCGTCTGCTTTTCATGTTAGGTAAAGGGTAAAAAAACACGTATGTACCCAGCACTGACACAAAGTGCGCCCAAAAGTTGTATTTGTATCTTGCGGTCATTTAATTCATTCTCATTTGAACATTGCATGCGACGTTCTACTTTGAGCCATTTTGGGGATTCTGTACGAATAACATAGAAAAAAGATGGAATAACCTGACCATATAAGCAGATATTGTGTAACTTAATATCAGAGGAGGTTGGACAAAGGGAGTGTACCCCAGTGTAAACTGATTTTATTTACAACGATAAGTGAGAGATCTTAATTGGTGAATGACAGATCGACTTAGTTGCTTCAAGTGCTTATAACAATGATGGCAACTCAGTCTCATCGAAAGTTAAAAACGAGGTTTTTGTCAAGACAATATTACTTTCTTTTAAAATGGCATGAAGTAAAATTCAGGCGTACAAACTTTTGCAAGAATCCTTTAATGTATTTTGTTTCGAGAATTAGACGCCGCTTGAAAAAAATGATTATTACAAATCCTGGTGTTCCACTGGCACTTTTAAATGAAATCTCTGCTCTCTCTTTGTGAAAAAATGGCAACCCCTGTGGTCACTTCCTGTTTCTTCTTCCAAAATGTAACACTCCTGCAATAATAACATGGTAAAGTTAGATTGGTGCATTCGGCTGAATTGGCGAGGGCATCTTCTCGAAAGTAAACATGACATATTTGACGAAGCAAGATCGGTGAAACGGATTGGACGCATGCGGTGTGCAATTTTAATCTGGTGACTAGGCCTCGTTAAATATCTTGACATGCCGACATAGATCAATTCACTGTTATAAGATTTAATTTACAAATCGAGTAAGGCTGATAGCCGAAGGTACATAAACTTAAATCAGTTGGTACCATTTTGTACAGCTGATTGGCCTAGATCAAGCATCCTCCTCAAGGAACATAAAAAAATGAGGGGGGACATGAAATCTAATACTATAACCAGAAAACATGTGCGTCTGAAATTATCAAGATATTAACACAATTTGTGGAACTACGAGGCGTAATATTAAACTTACAGCCGTGATGAGTCTTCATTCATTATTTATTATTTAGTAAAGAAACTTGTTTAATAGTACTGGTAAAGTCATCAAATATTTGGTCAATACACAGAACGCGGGAGTGTGAATGGGATAATCGATATGGAACTTGTCCATCGCGGAAGGATAAAACTTAAGAGAGCACAATTAACCCATTCACACACTCGTGTGTCGTTCTGTGTTTATTACACGCCTTCACGTCTATACAAACAATTATTAGAAGGACACTCAGCAATTCATTTGACAACTATCAACAAAAAGAACAAATCTGCGGGGGGAACCCGTATTACGATTTCGTCCCCTGAGTTCCGATGTGTTCTATGTGCCTTCTGGCGCATATAACATGTAGGAACTCAGTGGACGATTTTTAGCTATTCAAACTGTAATTTCTGTGCACGATGTGTACAAAATTCCCGTGAAATTCCGCTTTCATTTAAAAATAGTCCTTCAACGAATTACGTTCAGCCCATGTGTGCGGAACAGATTTTCATTTTCCACATGGTTTAGTGTTGCTGTAGATGAGGATTACATAGAACAGGCGTGTAATCAATTCTCCATTGAGAACCATTTCTTGCGCTGATTCCACGAAAATGAATGTTTTTGGTGTTTCTCAAATTCAGTCGTCTGAAATATTTCAGTTGGACAGTTATTTCACCTTTCCGTCAATTGAAATACCCCAGACGAGTGAATCTAAACTTTGGCCATGGACTATTTAAAGGCTAGACTGATTCCAGGCCATAACAGCATTGGATTGCCTACAGAATTCGACTGGTGGCTTGCAGACCGAAAGGATGTACCAATAGGTATCTAAGACCGACCTTAGGAATTAATGGGCGTACTCCCCCCCCCCCCCCCTCAAACTGAACTTTGTATAAGTCACGAACCTGAAGTTTTCCTATCAAGAGCACTCTGTTGGCAATTTGTTATCAATTGTTTTGTTTTGTGTTACAGCTATTGCGAATAACATTATATGGGCCATTCAAAACAGTCGGCGAACAATCCTTCTAGTCACGCCTCGTTATGTTGAGAGCGAGTGGGCTCGGATGGAATATCAGAAAGCACAACATGAAATGCTGAAGCGCAAACATAAAATAATCCCTGTTATATTGGAGGACATTACCGAGGTAAAGGACACTGTGGATGAAAATTTAAAAATGATACTGGAAACGGTTACCTACGTTGAATGGCCTGGAGAACAAAATGAGAAAAGGTTGAACAATTTTTGGAAACGTCTGGAACTGAATTTGCCAAAAAAGAAGAAATCAGAGGATTTAGAAAATGTCATATCAGAAAACAGTAACGCAGAGAAAGAATCTGTCAAACTGAAAAAATATAAACACGTTTTCGAAAATGGTGGATTTTCTGAACCAATTCCTGAGGACAGTTCAATAGCAACCGACACATTCGTAGACATATCCCTTGATGATCCGCCAGACTACGATTCGTTAATAGAAATACAACTCACAAAAGGCGATTGTAGTCATACGAGTAGAAATCACGGGGACCCTCAAGTAGAGGGAGACACCGTGTGCTGAAATGAAGTTTCTTAGAATGTTCATTTTGTCTCTTCATGTAAATACGTTGGCCTATCGATTGTGCTGGTCGCAAAGTAGGCAACAATCATTGTAGATATAATCTCATTCAATAAAATACATACTTCAGGTAAACCTTTAAATTTGTTCTGACAAATGTATGTAATACAGGTATAAGCACGCACCTCCACACACCATCACAGTCTTACACACCACCTACAAATCCACAACACAAATACCCTCACAAACACACCCTCAATCTCTTAAACACACCAAACTTCTCTTACCTCTGATGCATACTTACCCTCTGCGCGCACGCACGCACGCACGCACGCACGCACGCACGCACGCACGCACGCACGCACGCTCACTTACTCATTCCCCTCAGTCTCACACATAGTTTTACAGCACATTAAAACAACGGGTATAATTACCTATTTCCTGACAAATTGTAATCCAGAAATATGATTGGTCGAACAGTACACTGTAAATAATGACTTCACATTCCGGAAATATATACACCTTAGTTTAGTCGGTGTAAAACATAAATATTCAAACAACGTAATTATTTTTGTTAAATTTCATAACAATAGTATAAGATTATGGTATAATAAATATACCAAGATTGACTATGCTATTCTTCGAAAACAAAATAATAAAAAAACAGTACCTTTAGATTTCTGTTATTCATGACAAACAATTAGGTCAATAATGGAACTATAATTTCAAGGGGATTTATGGATCATTTTTATGTCATCTTAAATATGTCCTTCGAGTTGCATTTTTTTGTTTTCGTTTGTCTGTTTGTCATAAAGTTAAAATCCAATCAGGATCCATTTATACATCGTCAGTGTAAGGGTAATTAGTAATTAGTTATTCAAGAATTTTTTTTCAAGTGTCGTCTGCTTTTCGCGTGAGGTGAAGGGTTAGACGTTTTGAATTATAACTCAAGCATCGGTTGTAGAATTTTGATGTCATTGGTATGCCGATAAACTTGTACTGGGGAGATGGTACCCACATACTGTAGTAGTCGTCGACGCATACCTACTCAAACATTGCAGATAGCACCTTTATGCTCTCAGTGGAGGACACGGAGGTCCTGAAGGCGGTGTCGAGTTAGAGAGGAAAAGGGGAAAACACGTGGGACACGGTGCTTTCCTTCAGCTAATCCGTGCGCTTTTTACAATTATTCTGAATTATTATGCCTCAAACAAACAACATTTTCACTGTAAACCCATAACAAAATTGAATGACATTCTTTTTATTGTTCTACCAAAACGACACAGAGTAGTTACTCTTAAGGTTATATAAAACAAGAAATTATAGAAACGCTATGCTAAAAAGGACGATGAAAAAAAATCCAGAGCTGCGAGTAACTACCTGATGATAAATGGAAAGGATAAGAAAGGTTAATCTTTCAAGTCATGTTTACAGAGTGCTAGTTCAAGGTTCAGGGTGGCAGTTTCCTGAATGCTGACAGATTGCTTCCGATCCAAGGTTATGCCACTATACACTGCTAAAACTGTATTTCTCAGAATTCCTGCTGTAAAATTTAGCCTTATAGATGGGAGTGAGGCCATACCAAATGAGTAATGTTACAGTAGCTATTAGTAAATGGAGCCTAAAATAATCAAACCGTTAGAAAATGAGAACACACAAAGGTTAGAAATAGGCAGAAATTAACATTTGACAATTCCACAGCTGGTCCTTTTTAAAAATCAAACCAAACGTTGAAAGAAATATTTATAAACTTTAAAGACTTATGCAGTGTTGTTGATTTGGAAACACGAGGAGAGCTGAAAACAACACTTCTAAAAATGGCAAGAAGAGTTATTGCACTCACTCTTCTCAATTTCTTTAAGAGTACAAATCTTTTTCATAATCTTATCGATTAGGAATAGAATTTACCTTACACGAGTACTACAGTGACTGTAGAACTAGTCTATTTAAGAAATTCATCGACAATCCCTTTCTCCCTTTGTTGAATGATTGCTTTCACTTCTTTACAGTTACTGAATGCCCACTTGGAGAGGTTAATGCAATTCGTGAATCGATTGATTTTCCATATCCAAGGCCTGCATAAAGTAACCCTTTACCTAATGAAACGGCAATTGTTTTATATTGTAATTTTTTGCTTCCAAAAGATAGCTGATGACCACTCATTGGAACGAGTGCATTGCGCTCGTTCCAATGTGAGGTGAAAAGCTATGTTTTGGAAGCAAAATATGAAAAATTTTAGTAAAACGAGAATTTTTTTTTTACAAGTGCTGTCTGCTACTAGCATTAGGTAAAGGGTTAGTCGACCCCCCCCCCCCCCCCCTCCCACCAATGAAAAGCGAGACAAACTATAAACAATAGCATCATTGAATATTAAATCACCAGGTGACCAAATGATGCGATTTGTTTGGTCAGTATGTGCAATACGTAATGCCAGTTGTAAAGCTTCATTCAGTAGTACATGTAAATATCATTATTATGTGACGTTTTGTTTTCTAACTAATCTTAATTTATTACTGCAAGATTTACCCAAAAGAAGTTCAGAACATGTCGAAAACGCACGAACAGTTCGGAACTTCTGCAGATGCACTTCAGCTGTCAGCGTTAATTAAAATGACACAACCGTTTGCAGGTGTACGCTTTACACCTCATTTGCATGTTTTAATGGGTGTGATGGAGAAGCTTCTTGTTTCCATTTCAGAAGCGCAAAGAAGTGCGAGTGCGATAAAGCTCCTCAAATCAACAACACTGGTTATGTGTCAACCAACATGGTTTAGATCCCTAGTGCATTGTGGGTCCTTAGATTGAATTTGGTCAAAATTGACCCAATAGGTCGCCCGTTGCTAGGGAAGCACGTTGGTTGCTAGGGAAACAAACTGACATCATTACCGACTCCTTGGTTTGAATCCCTGATGCCTTATGGCCCCACATATCAAATTTAGTCAAAATTGGCCCAGTAGGTCGCCCGTTGCTAGGGAGGCACGTTGGTTGTTAGGGAAACCAACTGACACCATTTTCGATTCTTTGGTTTGGATCCCTAGTGCCTTGTGGTTCCATATATCAAATTTGGTCGAAATTGGCCCAAGAGGCCGCTCGTTGCTAGGGAGGAACGTTGGTTGCTAGGGAAACAAACTGACATCATTACCGACTCCTTGGTTTGGATTTCTAGTGCATTATGGGTTCATATATCAAATTTGGTCAAAACTTGCCCAATAGGTCGCCCGTTGCTAGGGAGGCACGTTGGTTGCTAGGAAACAAACTGACATCATTACCGACTCCTTGGTTTCAATCCCTGGTGCATTAAGGGTCCACGTATCAAATTAAGTCAAAATTGGCCCAGTAGGTCGTCCGTTGCGAGGGAGGCACGTTGGTTGTTAGGGAAGCCAACTGACACCATTTTCGATTATTTTATTTGGATCCCTTGTGCATTGTGGATCCATATAACAAATTTGGCCGAAATTGGCCCAAGAGGCCGCTCGTTGCTAGGGAGGCACGTTGGTTGCTAGGGAACCCAACTGACATAATTTTCGACTCCTTGGTTTGGATTCCTAGTGCATTATGGGTTCAAATATCAAATTTGGTCCAACTGGCCCAATAGGTCGTCCCTTGCTAGGGAGGCACGTTGGTTGCTAGGGAAACAAAACTGACAACATTGCCGACTCCTTGAATTGAATCCTTGATGCATTATGGGTCCACGAGTGAAATTTAGTCAAAATTGACCCAGTAGGTCGCCAGTTGCTAGGGAGGCACGTTGGTTGTTAGGGAAACCAACTGACACCATTTTCGATTCTTTGGTTTGCATCCCTAGTGCATTGTGGATCCATATATCAAATTTGGTCGAAATTGCCCCAAGAGGGCGCCCGTTGCTAGGGAGGCACGTTCGTTGCTAGGGAAACAAACTGACATCATTACCGACTCCTTGGTTTGGACCCCTATTGCATTATGGGTCCATATATCAATTTTGGTCAAAATCGGTCCAATAGATCGCCTGTTGCTAGGGGTGTTGCGTGTTGCTAGGAACGACACGTGATGTAGTAAATTGTAAATTAGTCTGGCTCCCTGGTATATTATGGGAGAATATCTCAATAGCACCCCCCCCCCCCCTCCTACTTTCCCTCCCCCTGTTACTTCCCTCAACTGATTGTTCACTCACGAACTCGTGCGCCTACGGCGCAATCGTCCTTTAAAAAAAATACTTTATAAAAAATGGAACTTACAAGTTGAATGATGTGAAACGAACTTTAGCATACAGACAGTTGATTTTGATATCAAAATTGAAATAAATGTTGAGATAAGTGGAGGTAATTACATGGTTAGTTTCATATCGGCCGAGATAACAGCCTGAGGTAACTTTAGTTCAGCCTGAGACCGAAGGTCGAAGGCTGATGTGAAGTTATCGAAGAGTGATATGAAACTAACCATGTAATAACCTTCTTATTTATTAATCCAAAACAAATAATTACAAAAATTCTCAGATCTGTTACCGTTTTCTGAGAGTGTTATTGTTTCTTATTCTTTTCACTAATTCCGAAATGTCCTCTTCTCTTACTCCTAGTTCAGCTATCCGATTGTCTCGATTTTACCTCTTCTCTCACTTCGACGAATCTCTGCGTCCGACCCTGAATCTTAGTTTGCGATGAATATTCTTTACATCTCTCTTTTTTCTTCTGTTCAGCCACCTCACCATTACTTATAGACCCAGTTAATTCCTCACACAAAACTCTACTCCAAACCACTCCACCATGCTTGATAATGCCAATTTTCCCGATTGAGTTCAACGAATAGTTGCGAACATTTCGATGTAAACAATTGGATGCACCAAGTAACGCACCAGTGGGAGGGAGGGCAACTCTAGCTTGGTCCATATCGGCCGAGATTGGCGTCATATCAGCGGAGTTTGAAGCCATATATGCCGAGTTTGATAAAGGGCAATTCCGGGAAAAAAATCACATCAAATAAATGTTCAAGATACATAAGTGGGAGACCAAAATGTATTTTCAGATGTATTCTGATAACGTTTGCAAATTCCAAAAGAACACTAACCTATTCGTATGTTGTTTTTGGCAATCGGTCGATTAAGCACACGTGTCGGCTCATAACATGACTGCTAACACATACGTGATTTTGGCACTTTAGAAATAGCTGGAATAAGTTTTTTAGCTCACCTGGCTGAAAGTCGGGGGAGCTTATGTAATCACTTTCCGTCCGTCCGTCCGTCCGTCCGTCTGGCCGTCTGGCCGTCTGGCCGTCCTTCCGCCCGCCCTTCCGTCCCGTCCGTCCACGCAATCAAACTGAAATTAGGAGTTTTTTATGTGTCCAGAGATGCATTATGAGGTTACCGAAATATTAGGAGGCACTTTTATATACTCTCCCCAAAAAGAAAGTGAGCATGTTAAAAAATAACACTAAAAAAAGATATACATCATTTTCATTCATGGAAATTTTATTCAATCACAGATGAATCAATCTGTGATCAACACGAGAAATTTCATTACGCTACGACGAATACTCTTGGTGCCATGGAGAGTCAAAGACACTAAGGGTCAAACACAAAAGTCACACACTCAATATCTGGTATGACCTCCGTCTGCATCGACTACTGCTGTGCATCTACGCCTCATGGAAGCGAACAAGTTAGCATGGAAGTGTTGTGGGATGTTGTTCCATATTCTGATAAGCTGTCTTTGGAGTTCCACAAGCGTTGACGGTGCATGGGGAAGCCGGCGTAGCTGACGTTCATTTCGTCCCATACGTGCTCAATGGGTGAGATATCGGGCGAATTTGCGGGCCAGGGAAGAACACCCACTTGTTGTTGCTGCAGATACTGTTGAACAACACGAGCTGCGTGGGGTCGGGCGTTGTCCTGCTGTAGAATGACGCCTGGGCCGTGACGTTGCAAAAATGGGTCAACAACAGGTGTAAGCACTTCATCACGATATCTGGCTGCATTGAGATTGCCATCAATAATGACCAGCTCAGTTCTGTTATGGGCAGTGATGCCACCCCACACCATGAGAGACCCTCCCCCATAATGGTTTCGCTCCACGACACATGGATCTGCGTAGCGTTCGTTTCGACGTCTGTACACTCTCTGGCGGCCATCTGATGATGAAAGATGGAAACGACATTCATTTGTGAATAAAATACGTCGCCACCAGTGTAAGGGATGCCTGAGATGTTGTCTACACCACTGCAGTCGAGCACGACGATGACGTAACGTCAAAATCGGACGAATTGCAGGTCTTCGAGGACGTAAGTCGTATTCTCTCAGCCGGTTGATTACTGTTTGAGGATGTATCCATCTCAGGTTAGGGATGTTCCTGGCTGTCGTCGTTGCCGTTTGTTGCCGGTTCCGGAGATGGACGACACGGATATACCGATCTTGTGCAGGGGTGGTAACTCGGGGTCTCCCGGAGCGGGGTCGGTCTCGAACGACATCATGTTGTGCATGTCGATGGACTAGCCTGTCTACAGTGTTACGGTGGCAGTTCACATGCTGGGCAACCTCTCTGTGTGTTCTGCCAGCTCTAATCATACCCAGGGCAAGGAGACGTTGATTCATTGTCAATCTTGGCATGCTAATGTGGAGTCGTTTTAACAGCAGCGCAAGTTTGAATGTGAACGATAGGAAGGCCTTACTTTAGTGTTTAAATACCCAAGGATTCACACTGCTGCAGGAATTTTCAGACTCTCCACGTGCAAAACATGCCTTTTTACAAACGTGCAGCACGTCATTTAACGTTAATGCAGTTTTAACGGGGAAAGCTGTTTTTGTGTTCAATATAACTTATTCATGAACAGGTTAACACTCTTTACACCTACGAAATTATTTTTTTGGAGTTTGATCAATTTCTGCAATGCACACTTTCTTTTTTGGGCGAGTATATATTATGAGCTTATTCGCTGAGATATGATATTTACGAGGCAAATTGCGAAACGGGGGGTTAAATTTAGGGTTAAGGTCAGTTCAGGGTTAGGGTTAAGGTTAGGGTCACTTCAGGGTTAGGGTTAATAATCCTTTCAATTTCCCTTGAAATTTTTCCAAAAAAAGAGTTTTTAACCGGTCCGTCCGTCCGTCCGGGCCAACAATGGGGGTATAGGGAATATTATTATTAGGGGCTACCTCCAAATTAAGGTAGTGTTAGGGTTAGGAGTGGGGTGGGGTTAGGGTTAGGGGTAGCCCCAGAGTAGGGCTTAAGGTTGGGGAGGGTTAGGTCCCGGGGGTTAGGGCTGGGGTCAGGGGTGGGGTTTTAGTTTTAGTAGCCCCTAAACCCAAAAATAGCTCCTGGTCCTATTGGTTTGGCTAGGGTTGGGTTGGGTCAGGGGTGGGATGGGGTTAGGGTTAGGGGTAGCGCCAGAGTAGGGCTTAAGGTTGGGGGTTAGGTCCCGGGGTGGTTGGGAGTTAGGGTCATGGGAGGGCTTTTAGGGTTTAGGGTCAGGGTGGGGTGGGGTTAGGGTTAGGGTGTGGTTTTTGGGTGGAGGGGTGAGGTTAGGGTTAAATATAAGTTCTAGGGTGGAGGGGTGGGGTTCTGGGTAAAATAAGGTTTTGGACTTACAAAATGTTTTCTTGGTAGCCCATAAACCCGAAATGTTGGAGCGTCCGTCCGTCCGTCCGGCGTGAACTTCACATTATCGAGTTCTCCTCATAAATCACTGGGTTAAATTGAACCAATTTTAACTTGCATGTTCCGAATCATATGTCAATTCAAGTTTGTTCAAATAAAGTTGCCACGCCCACTGGGAGCAGCACAAGGGGTATTACTCTGATAGCACCCATAAATTGTTTTCCAAAATTGAAAAAAAATCTTTTTCTCCAGGACCATCAATTATAATCTTTTGATATTTGGTATAAAATATCTCTAGGAAGGGATGAATCAAGTTTGTTCAAATCGAGTCCATGGGTTGATATTTGGTGTCCCTATGGGAGCCCGAATTTTAACTTAGTGAAATATGGAGAAATTTCTTTAAAAATCTTTTTCAGATTCACCAGTCAGAATGCTTTTATATTTGGTATACAACAATCCAATGAGGGTCAGATTCAAGTTTGTTCAAATCGGCTCCCTGTGTTAATATGTTAATATTTGGGCTCCCTGTGGATCGGGCGATGGATGGTCGTCGGTATGAAAAATTTAAATTTCAGGCTCCCAAAACCCCCATTTCCACGCAGTGGATATTTTGAGATTTTTCAGGAGATGTTTTTGAAAGAGTTCACACTTTGAGAGCCGTTAAAAAACGTAGGTAAAGTATACAGGTTAGGGCATTTATTAGCTTTGGTCGTAACGACCTCACCTGTATGTTTTACCAGACATTTACCGGACGTTTACAGCAATTATACTGTCTGTGGTTTATCTTGTCTGGGGTGGATTTGGTATTTGGTACTTGGTACTTGTATGTCTGTAAGATTACGATCTATTTCAGTTATCCGATTTTTAACAGACTGTATACATTTTAGCGTTTGCTGCCACTTACTGCAAAAAATGTTCCGAAATCCATCGAAACTGAACCAGTACGAGAGAAACATAGCTGGCGTAAATATGTGGGAGGCTCTGGATCCGCCCCTTGTTTCACCAGTCATTGGCTGTGTTAAAATATATGCATACCAAAAACATGGTTCGGCAAAAAACGTGGAGGGGCTGAAGCCCCCCCCCCCCGCCCTCCCCGTCGCCCCTGAGGTTGTGTCTAAACAATATGATGAGTTATTTCCATTGGTCTTTTTACCACTGGACTGATGGGACGTCAGCGAAACACAGCCCCCCCTCCCCTCCCTCGGCAATCAAGATGAAGTGCCTTGCCCAGGGACCCAAATCAGTTTCTCTGACGGGGATCGAACCGGAGATCAAATCGCGGATTGAACCGCGGACCCTTCGTTTTACGTCAATAAAAACAAATCAAAATGTGTAATTTAAGAAACTGCAAGGCCTGTTATTATTTCCTCAACTACAAACTGTTCTTTAGAAATATTTTATATCATACTATTTTCTTTGTTCCAAATACATCGCCTGTGGCAAAGTATTAGAAGAGGCGGTTCCTTAAGCAACCAAAGTGAGTTCTTTTTAAAAATTCCATATTGGTTTGTCCTGTCTACTGACGAGACCGACGGAGAGCTGGAAAACAAAAGTGGCAGTAAGAGTGAAGACATTCTCAAAATCTGTTTTGGAGAAAATAAACACAATGCTTGCTGCTTAATCCATTTTCGTATCCTTTATTTAGTGGATCTGATTTTCTTTCTCAGAATTTCCTATTATCAAGATCGGCAGATATGACTTCAAAACTCGGCCGATATGACTCCGTTCTCGGCCGATATGAACCAAGCCAGTGTTGCCCCCATTGATGCGCTACTAGGCGCAATCAATTTGTTCACATATATTGAGTCAAAAAAGAAAGTATAATAAACTTTGAGAAGCAATTTTTTTTAGTATTATCGACATTAATCCCAAACAAATTATTGTAAATTCATATTTCAAATCTAGTTGTATGAATTTCCATAATTTCATGTTCTTACTGTTGCCAGCGTCACGTCAGGACGTTGCAATTCAGACGTGTGGTTAAATGAAAAGTTCACACATGCAGTCAATAGCGTGCATGTACACCGTTTGCCTCTTGGATGGCAAGACATCAACAGCGCAAGGACCTGATAAGTCACCCGGTGGTATTGCGTTCCACTCTTGCCTTAGAACATTAGGTAAATCACCTAAAGTCTGAAGATCACGAAGTCGTACCCGACGGTCCATTTAATCCCAAAGATGCTCAATTGGCGACAAATCTGGCGAGAGTGGGGGCCAGGAAAGAAGTTCGATGCTCTGCTGCTCAAAAAAGTCACGACAGATACGCGCCACGTGACAATGGGCTTTGTCTTGCTGGAATAACTGCAATCCGACGTTAGTGTTGAACAACGGGACACCAACAGCGTTAAGAATATCGTTTCCCCATGGGAACCCCGGGAAGTGGAACAGTGCCTGTTCACTGCGGTAAACAGCTCTGTTTTACTGGTAAAATAGGACCCAGTCACCAATGCTTAGGAGGTGCAAACCCTTTCTAAGATGGGCAACATGGCTTATTAACGCTCACCCCTGGTCTTCAGTTGATACTCATGTTGTGATCCTGATTAGCCACTGTGCAAAAATATGTGACCTTAAACACCAATAAATAAATAAATAAATAAATAAATAAATAAATAAATAAATAAATAAATAAATAAGACTTTCGTCCCTATATCGCTGTCCATTCAGATTACCATCGCTGAAAATCAACTGCGTTCAATGGTGCAAGGACATTCCCGCCCAAACCATTACACTACCCCCACCGAAACGGTCGCATTTGCGCACGCAAGCACCAGAAAACCGTTCTAATCGTCGGCGATACACTCTTGCCCTAACATCAGCGCGCCGTAGACAAATCGTGATTCATCACTAAAAGAACTGTGCCCCAACACAGAGTCCAGCGAACACGCTGACGTACCTATTCCATTCTGACGTTACGATGACGTTGGATTGGTCCATGGTATGGACGCCTTCTGCGGATGCCGTGTTCAGCAAGTCTGTTGCGGACAGTTTGTGCACTGATGCTATCGTTAGTTCTACTAGGAGTAATTGCTGCTGTCCTCGTAGTCGGAAGGAAGTGATCCCGCAAGTGAGACGTCCTGATGTGTCGGTCTTGTGCAGAGGTCGTAACTCTTGTTCGACCTGAACGCGGTTGGTCGGCAGTAGATCCACTGGTTCTATACTTTCCAATGAGACGGTAAATAGTGGCCACAGTGACCTCGAACTCAGCAGTGAGCTCATCTGGAGGTATCCCAAATTCATGCATACCACTGGCACGCAACCTCTGATTTTCGGTTAACCTTGGCATTTTTAAAATGTCGGAGGACAAATACTAGCGTGTTTTCTCAATAACCCTGGCTCTCCAGCACAACATAACACAAACAAGATCGTCGGTCATCCATTCCCCCATTCAATTTGACATTCTCGTGTAGCACGTGCTATTTTGAAATCCGTAGAAAATTGTATACGGTTGGGTGGACAACAACAACATGTCATTAAACTCTTTGCACGACTTATTGTCCACAAACATGCAACATTAGAACTATACTACTCAAAGTTTGCTTGTGACATATTTGCGATATTTTTGGTGGATATGATTGAGGAATGTATTGAGATGGTCCCCAGTATTTACATTAGCTCTGTTGACAGGCGGACTTTTCATGACAGTCATGGAAAGCATGTACTCCTTGATTTTCATGATGTTTCGTGTACTGTCTACACGCACATGACTTGTGCAGGGTATTCAATCTTCATTTCAACACAAACCCTTGTGATTTAATGATTGAATATGGCAAATGTAAATGTAAGCAGACATTTTTCCGAAGCAGAAATGTGGCGAGCTGTAGAGATGGTGGAGCAAGGGGCTACCCATCGTCAGGTTGGTGAAGCCCTTGGTGTGAACCATACGGTGATCACCAGAGCCTGGGCAAGATTTCAGCAGTACGGTACACCAGTAAGACGGCATGGTGGTGGCAGAGACATGACAACATCTGCAGCTGAAGACCGGTTTGTGTTCATTCAGGCCCGTAGGAACCGCTTTGCCACAGCAACCCAGCTTCACAGTGACCTTCAGAATGCATCCGGGGTAAATGTTTCGACGCAGACTATCCGGGCAAGGTTACACGAAGGTCTCCGACCGAGAAGACCATGTATTCGCATTCCGCTGTCCCAGAACCACCGCCAGGCACGTTGGATGGACCAGAGAAGATTGGCGACTTGTCCTTTTTACAGATGAGTCAAGGTACTGCCTCGACCACACAGATAGGTGTTCTATGGTATGGAGAAGACCAGGAGAGCGATTCCATGCAGCCAACATTGCTGAACATGATAGAAGGTCAATCATGGTCTGGGGCGGCATCAGCTGGGATGGACGTACAGAGCTCTGTGTACTTGAACGTGGTACATTGACTACACAACGGTATATTGATGATATCCTGGATGTCCACGTCAGATTGTATGCAGGTGCAGTGGGTGATAGATTCATTCTGGTGGACGATAATGCCCATCCTCATGTTGCTCATGCTGACAGGGAGTACCGACAGAGGGAGGGGTTTGAGAGTATGGACTGGCCAGCAAGATTCCCCGACCTCAATTCATTCGAACTTGTCTGGAATGAGTTGCAGCTTGCAATTTCAACCCGTCCAGTCCAGCCAAGAAGTGTCCAGGAGCTTGGTGCCATGCTGGTCCACGAATGAAACAACATCCCACAAAGGACCACCAGGAACCTGATGGGGAGCATGAGAAGGCGTTGTAAAGCTGTAATTAACAGTAATGGGTCTCATACTCGATATTTAACCCATACCAGTTCGGTCCGTAAATTATTTGGCTTGAAAATTTCCTCTTTTACCAGTAATATCCATTTTCCATGGTTATCGTATTCAAAAGCTAAAAAATAATGTCAAACATAAATAAAATCTTAATTTCTGTACTTAAATCATAAAGATATAATTAAATAAAAAATATATACACTTTTCAGTACAATAGTTCAATTAAAACTTAAAACAGGTAGCTGGACAGGTATCCGGACAAAATACCCTCGGACAAAATACCCTTAGGACATAATACCCTAAAAAAAATACCCTTAGGACATAATACCCTCAATGGGTAAGACAAAATACCCTCAGACCAAATGTATATAAAGTTGGATTTTCGGTGTTGGGGGGGGGGGGGGGGTAATTGCATCTAAGGCACTAGCCGGTGTTTTGTTTGAAATAACAAGCACCAATATTTTTAATTTTTTTTATTAACCCTTTACCTAATGTAACGGCAAAAACCGGCCAGCGCTATTCTCAAAAATCGCCAATTAATTTTCACTGCTTTTTCATTTTTTGTCTCAAAAACATAGGTTATGACCCCTCGGTGGAACGAGCTCGTCGAGCTCGTTCCAACGAGGGGTCATAACCTATGTTTTTGAGGCAAAAAATTAGTTATTCAAGAATTATTTTTGCAAGTGTCGTCTGCTTTTCAGGTTAGGTAAAGGGTTAAACTAAATAGATATGAAGCACAATACCAATGGCAGATGGCAATTGAATATGAAGCACAATATAAATGGCAGATAGCACAGAACATGAAACAAAAATGAGGGTATTTTGTCCGAGGGTATTTTGTCCTACCGATTGGGGGTATTATGTCCTAAGGGTATTTTTTTAGGGTATTATGTCCTAAGGGTATTTTGTCCGAGGGTATTTTATCCTACAATCAGTTGGACATACTTGGTGCTTAGCAAACTTTGAGTAGCATATTATATTTCATCCTTTACAGTCCTTTATGCTATTTTTTCACATCTGTTTCTGTTATACTTTCTTTTTTGACTTAGTATATAAACCGTTCACTGTTATTCGTTGATCGCAATCAGAAAAAACGGCGTTACCAGGCATAATGGAACAGTTCGAATCTGGTTTTTTTGTATGATGGGAAATTAACGATGACAATAAGTAAGGATTAGGCGAATGAATGCAAGAAAAAAGAGAGTCGTATAGATAATTCAACGCGAACTAAGATTCAGAGTCGTAAGCGGGAATTCCTCAAAGTGGGATAAAAGGCGTTCGGGGAGCTGAACTGGAAGAGGAAACTTCGGACTTGCGAAAAGAATGAGAAACAAAAACCCTGCCAGAAATCTGTAACAGATCTGGAAACATTTTGTAATTATTTGTTTTGATTTAATTAATAAAAAAGGTTATTACTTGGTTAATTTCATACCGGACGAGACCTTCCGTCTCAGGCTGATATGAAGTTACCTCTGGCTGATATCTCGGCCAACACAAAACTAACCAAGTACAAACCTCTAAGTATTGTATGTTTTGTGATTGTTTTTCTGAAACAATGTAAATTTTACACACAATTTTGAATCCCGGCGCGCATACATTTTTGCGTGAAGAAAAAAGTGGTAGTTGACGAGCAAGCGATATAAAGAGCTAAAATCTGAAGTGAGAAAGAAAAACCCTGGGGAGTGGTTTAGTGTGCTAAATCTGTTACCCTCCAGCTGCAATCTCATTTCCAGCCGGGGAAGCTCAGCCCACATAAAACGCTCGCGATACCAGACGCCTCCAAATAAACTCAAACTAATCTAAATATGGTCGAAACCAGCGAAGGACATAACATAAACACCCTCGAATGTGGTTTAGTGTCTAAACCTGTTACCCTCCCGCTCACTCTCAGCCTAAGAAGGTGAGCTAACAGGCAGATTAACAGTTTAACTGTGGCCTTCTACCAGAAGGGTCTGTCTTCACCGAATCAGCCAAAGATTAGATCACAAATTAAAACATAATGTGCTACTTTCATCTTTTTTATTTTTTCTAATGAAAACTAATTCTGCCTTCTTCTTTTAAGCAGGTACACAGAGGATGCTTTTTGACCAGCACCCCAATAACTGCTATGGACAGTCTAACCGTTATAGAAACGGTAACCCCCATGGTTCCAGAACATCCTCCACTCCATCCCTAAAAGTGGTCGACCACTTTAAGGGAGGCGAGCGTTGGTCCAGCGTCCCGCCTCTGTCCCTTTTTGTAAGCGCATTGCGCATCTCTTGTCCCAACCCAATAGGATTACAATGCAGGCCTGCCCCGAACCAGGGAAGTTCGGGTCTTCTCTCTGGTGGTCCCCGAAAGGGGTCGTTGTTGTTTCCTTCAAAGACGTCCTACCAAACAGACACAGCCTGAGGCAGATTATACTTGCCAGTGATGGCCATCACTCAATATCATCTCCGAAGTGGCAGACTATACTTGCCTGAAAATCCAGATCGACTGCACCCTCGGGGAGAGGTAGTACCTTTGTGAGAGGACCCAACCTCTCACACTGGTCCTCACTCGAGGGTTCAACCGACATCAGTCAAAGAGACCATCACGCCACAACCAGTGACACCTGCCGAGTACCTGAACCTGTTCCTCCTTCAACACGAGTAGACAAGTGGAAAGTAGTCATTTACAGTCACTGAGTCGAAAGGGGCTTGTTCCCCATACCGTCCCTGCGCGCCTTCGGCGCCTTAAACCATTCCATTCGAGACTCGGTAATAATTTAATCCAACAGCTCGACAGAGCTGTTGGATTAAATTATTACTGAACCTCCTAACAAGCCAGGATTGTTTCCCCCATTTCGCCGTTAACAGTGTTGACTGAAATGATATCCCACAAGACGCCAGTGTTGAAAGGGTTAAATCTACTTAGTCAGGTTCAGTGTATGGTTTTCAGACGCTGTACTGGTTTGTCTTTTCGGTGTTTTTTTGTGGCAGCTTTGCGGTAGTGTTGTTATCGCCTACAACCAACCCCATAGACTTTACTCGAGTACTCCGGTTGTTCCCAACTGACTTATGAAATGACCTCTCGTTGTTGTTTTATTGTAATTCTGTTTGTCAGTTTTGTCATCTGATCGAAGCCCTGTTTGTATCTTCAATAAATAATTGAACTGTTAATTCTGGTGTATACCTTGGAAAGTTCGTCCATTTACTGGCGTTAAGTGCAATTTCAATAGTTTTTCAAATACATGCACAAACCTATCATCCCTGACTGATGTCATGAAATTTGACTCTTGATGAATTTATCTCCCTTAAAATTATTAGATGAGCGAGGTAGGTCAAAATTGGAAGCAAGTATAATTGTTGAGAAAACCCCTATGACATCAGTAGAAAATAAAGACAAGATTCCTCTTGTTTGTTACTTCTAATAACAAAGCTGTCTGTTCTCGTTTATAAGAAGTTAGAAAAGGAACTTGGCTTTTTTATTGCAAGCCAATTAGAAGCAACTAGTTTCACAGATAATCCGCCATGAAGAATATCTGTCAGTATCACAGCCACCAACACTAAGTTTCCATGATGGATCTTTGTTTAGCAAATGTATTTTATAGAAATTTGCACGATTTTATTCTTTCCAAGAAACAAATAAGCATCTCTCACCACGCAGACTTCATATTAAAGAAAAGGTCAGTGTCTGTATTATGTGTCACGATGCTCACACTCATGGCCAAGAAAATGTTTCCCTTGATGCGATTCTCTATAACATTACCTCCCCTTAATTTGGTAAAGCTGTTCATGCATTTAACACTGAGAGAGATGGGAACTTCATATAAAAACTTTTTTTTTTCAAATTTTCGTGTATTTTTATCATCGATGCCCACATCATTTCACAAACTACAGTTCTTTTCCTGTGGCGTAGTATAAGCAAATAAAAGATATCTTGTTACACTTTTTTTCCCAAACAATTTGAACATTGGACTATTTTTCCCAGTAGAAACTTATTTAAAAAAAACAGAAAACTGCCTTTTCCGACCCTTTTGGTGATCTATAGCTTTTTTATATTCATTGTATCAACAGTGTGCGCATCGTTGCATAAAATACAGACATCGCTCTTTTTAATAATCTAAAAGTCTGTCAGATGTGGTTTTCCAATTTTTTCGACAATGAATGAAATTTTTCGGTTGGTAAATTTAAATTGTTATTGGAGTTAGGTGTCAATTAGGGACTGTCTGGACAGGATTTCTTCACTCTGTTGAATTTCTGTTTTTTTCGGTCCTTGACGGCCGTCTGGGTTCTGTTGTGTACCCACCGGTTTTTTTCTGCCACCTTCTCTCGTAGTTGAGGGTGTTCTTCTACTTTCTGTATCTGTTGAGTTCACCTTTTTCTTCTACTGGTCTCACCTCTGTTATTTCCAGTTCGGTTCCTTTAGGGCAATTCCTTTTGCCCTCGCCTTGGAGCGTTCTCGTGGCCGTTTCTTCCGCACCCGCTGGTGGTGTGGAACGCTGTCGTTTCGGGGCCTCCCGACTCGACCACGTCTGGTGTGAGTTATACTCCCTCCGTGGTGGATACTGCGGGAGCTGTTGGATTTCTGGTGAAGAGATGACTGGTTCCGGGATTATGCGCCCTGTCCAGTCAGCATCTGAGGCTGCCACTAGGGTTGTGACTCCTCCTTTGGAGGCCGAGCTAGGTGGCTCTCCCCCTTTCCACCAGTTTCAACAGCTCCCGTCACTCTGCTGCTACTGCTGTTCCGTCTTCAATGTCATCGGGCACCGTTTTTAGCCTAATCGGCTTATCCCTCCAAGGGTCTGCAGGGATGTCAGTAGTGTGGTTGTGGGGTATCGGCCTCAGCCTTCCCCGACTTCAACTCGGCGAAGTCGGAAGTGGCTGCCGACTGAACCTCCTGCTGTGTCCTCTCAGCCGTTCAGCACAGCAGTTTTATACCCGCAGTGGTCTGCTGCGGTGTCTGGTAGTGTAGACGTGGGGGTATCGGCGTCAGCCTTCCCTGACTTCAACTCAGCGAAGTAGGAAGTGGCTGCCGGCCGGACCCTCTACTGTGGTCTCTGCGCCGTCGAGTACCACAGTTTTGTCATTGGCGTTTTCCGGCCACTCATTCTGGTCACACGGCCAGTTTTGCGCGGAACCAGCGCCTTCTGTGCAGTCTGGACCTTCTGCCCTACAGAGGTCCGCGGCAACTCTCCTGAGTTCTCGCTATGGTGATCCTCGGGGTGTGTAGTACCTCTATACACGTCTGCCCTCAGATGCTTCGACTGCCGCCCGTCGCCCCGATTCGGGCTAAGAGGGTCAGATGTGAAGCCACTTTGCTGGTTCATCCCCATGTCGAACCGGCTGGTACGGGCAGTGAGCTTAGGGAGGCCCTCTCCTTACTCACTCAGTTTCTGTCCAAGAGCCTTCCTGTTGCTTCCATCGAGGCAGCGAGTGGTTTCCAGGCGCCCCTATGGCGCCGCCTCCCGGGATTGGAAACAGGGCGCTTTCTGACCCCCCCCCCCCTGGTGTTCCTACACCATGGGAGGCGTCGGCTGGTTTGCCCTCGATGAGCTATGTGTCTTCCGACTCCGGGGAGGAGTCAGACATCCTTGGTGTCGAGAGCCAGCAGTCTTCTTACTTGGGGGCAGCTCTTGATTTTGTGTTTGGGTTCCTTCCGGATCTCAAACCATCAAACCAGCCGACAGTGTCAGCCAGGCCGCGATCATCAGTCGCGCGCCTACAGCCTGTGGAGCAACCTGCTTTTGGGCGTCTTCGACCGTGCCAGTCAGTACAGGCGGTTGAAGCATTTTCAGCCTTGGACTCTAAACTGAGTTCCAAGGCTATGAAGGATCCGTTCTTCACCTTTTTGCCTCCGGTGCGTTATCGTTACTGAGATTTCGCCAATCCGTCAGTCTGCCAGACTTTAACGGTTTTGGATCAGGACTCCAATTCCCTCGGGCTTTTCAAGCCCAAGTCTGCCGTCATTCCTATGACGACTCTGGAGTCCATGTTGGGCTGATCGGGAGGAATGCTGGGTATGCTTTATCTCTCCGATCACATCGTCTCTGCCTTAGCTGCCTATCTCCCTCCAGATAGGTTTGACGATCTACAGGCTCCTTTGCGTGTGCTGTCCAAGGCGCACATGCATCTTACTCACACGCATGCCTGTGACATGGCTATTTTGGAACTAGTTCGAAGGGACTCTGTGCTGGACACAGGCCGATCCCTTCCTGGGGGCAGCGCGCTGCTCTTCGATCTGCTTCTTTGGCAGGACCGCTACTGTTCCATGGGTTCCGTGTCGACGGTCCGGGATGACGTCCTACGTCATTCCAAAGATCAGCCGCTGCTTCGTCAGCTTGATCAGCCTTCTAGGGGAGGCAGGGACCGTTCCAAGCCTAACAAGTACCCTTCTGCTTCCTCTGTGAAGCAAAGGGCTGATCCTTATGCCTCCGCTTCTACTTCTTACTCACGGGGTAAGGGTAAGCTCGGCAGGCTAGAGGGAAGTCTCTGGATTCTTCATTCAGTAGAGGAGGTGGTTTCTCCTCTCGTGGGCCTCGTCGGGGCTCGAACTGAAGGTCCTCACCTCGATTCGTCCCAGGTTGGAGGAAGGATTGCGGAGTTCCCAGACCGTTGGGACCACCATCACATAGACATAGACAATCTCCTGGACAAGGGGGCTTTCGAGGTCGTCAAGAACATTCAGTCAGTGGGGTTTTATTCCCGCCTGTTCTTGATGCCGAAGAAAGACAGCCGACTCCGACCGGTTATCGATCTGAGTATCCTGAACCAGTCTATCATTGCTCGCAAGTTCAGCATGGAGACTTTCTGGTCGGTCCGCGTTCCATTCACCAGGGAGATTTCGCTTCCAGCATCGACCTGCGAGACGCTTACTTCCACGTTCCGATTCATTGGGTGTCGCGGAAGTATCTCAGGTTCGCTTTTCTGGGGCGAGTTTACCAGTTGAAGGCCATGTCTTTTGGCCTCCACATGCCTCCTTGGCCCTTCACCCGACTGATGTCGCACGTGATAGCCTTCCATCGCACACAGTCCAGGGTGACTACTTCGGCATATCTAGTCGATATCCTCCAGAGGCATTCCAATGCTGCCTTACTGGAGTTGGATGTCGACACTCTGTTGAGCTTGCTCCCGTCGCTAGGATTCAGAGTCAACGAGGAGAAGTCGGATCTGGCCCCTTCTCCGTCGTTTTGTCATCTGGAGATGGCCTTCTGCACACAGTTCATTACGGTGGCGGTTCCGCAGGCCAGGGCTGTGATTCTCTCAGCTTTTGGTCTGACTCTGTCCCAGTCCACATCCGCGACAGCACGAGGTATTCTCCGGCTGATCGGTCTCTGCGGTTCGGTGACGGATCTCATTCCTCTAGGTCGACTGCATGTCAGACCTCTCCAGCACTTTCTGCTCTGTCGTTGGAGGCCGAATGTCGATTCTCGGGATCTGATGCTTCAGTTACCAGAATCTCTTCATCCTCACCTTCTGCACTGGACGAATGTTCCGTGGATCACGCAGGGTGTCCCGTTGGACTTACCTACGTCCGATCGCGTTCTGACGGCAGATGCCAGCGATCACGGATGGGGTTCGACGTTGACCCTCTAGGTCTTTCCCTTCACGGGATGTGGGACCAGGATCGGGTATCTCTACACATCAACCAGAAGGAGCTTCTTGCTCTTCTTCCGAGTTTCAGGCAGTGGATACCTCATCTGTCGAATCGTCAGGTCCTTCTGCTGTTCGACAGTTCGACAGTGGTTGCTTCATTCGTAACCAGGGCGGCACGCACTCGGTTCCAATGTACGAATTGGCTCGGGATCTTCTACTGCTCGCTCAGGATGTCAACGCCGGGATGGTTGTTCGTCACATTTCCGATCGTCTGAACGTCTTAGCCGACACCCTGTCCCGACGGGGCAGGTTCTTTTCCACAGAGTGGATGCTCCACATGGCGGTGTTCCATCGATCTCTTGCGACTCGTTGGAACCATCAGGTGGACACTTTCGTGTCCCCGTGTCCAGATGCTCTGGCTTTCGCCGTGGACGCTCTGGCCCTCCTTTGGGACGGTCTTGCCGGCTATGCCTTCCTGTCGGTTCCGATTCCGCCTCAGGTTCTAGCCCAGATATGAACCTGCAGTCGTCGAATCCTTTCGATCACACCCCTGTCGCCTCTGTGGGTGTGGATCAATCTGCTCCGCTCTCTGTTAGCGGCAGTTCCGGCATGTCTCCCTCTACGTCGCGACTTTCTTTGCCAAAGTCGCCCGAGGTTTCAGGTTGACCCGACTTCATTGTGTCTTCGCGCATGTCTTTTATCGGATCCTGTCTCCTCCGTAGTGGTTTTTAGAGACAAGCAGTGGAGTTGCTTTTCTTCTTCAATGAGGCTCTCACTCTACTGAGTTAGCCTTTGGCTAAGTGGAAGGTTCTTCTGTCGATGGTGTGCGATCACTCTGTTGCTTCTGTCACTCCTTCGATCATACCGCTAGCGGAGTTTCTGGTATATGTTTGTTTCTGGGGGTCTCCAGCAATGGGTGAAAGTCCATGCTTCGGAGACCTTTTTCATATGTGGTTTCCGCTTCGTTTCGACACTCATCCTTGCCTCCCCAAGCTTGTTCAGCTCTTTTCCTTGAAAGGGCCAAGGACTTTGCAGTTTACTTCAAGATGGGCACTTTCTTGGGCGCTGCTCTGCTTGGGGGTGGGGTGTGGAGCGTTCGCGCCTTTATCCTGGATGGATATGCGTTTTCTCATATGCCAGATCTCTCCTGCATCCATTTCTCGATGGATTTGTCTTGCTATTCGTGCAGCTTCCGCTCGGCTAGCTACTGGTGATTGTATTACCAATTGTTTTTTTCTGCCACGAGGTGCGTGCATTGTCTTCCTCTTTTAATAACTCCGTCATGTTGTCGGATGTTAAACCGGCAGCCTACTGGAGAAATGCTACCTTCTCCTTTTATCTGCGTCAGTTGCAGGAGCCGACAGAGGACCTTTGACCTACGGGCCCTCTTTCTTCGGCTCAGCCTGTTGTCTATCCCAGCCATTCAGTTTTTTTACAGGGTCAGTTCCAGCTCTGTGCTGTTACTGCCCTTTCTGTCTGTGCGTCGCACTTCTCCAAACGCCTCATCTTTCATTGTCTTTTACTAATGTTTGTGCTGCTATGGTTTGATAGGCCAAGGGATCTCTTCCTCTGTCCACGGTTCCAGTGCAATTGAGTTATGTGTGGATTGCTTATGTGATTCCCTCCATCCTATTGTCTATTTAGCCTGTAGTAAACAATTGTAAGGTAGGCTGGTAAGAAATATAAATTTTATAGTAAAATTCCTTTCTTATTATACCTACCTCAATTGTTTACATGGAGGCCATCCCATCTTCTTCTTAGGGTAAGAATCCTTTCTCCCCGCTGATCACATAACTCATGTGTTGGCGGAATCAAAATAATGAATTGATGACGCACTGCGCATTGGTTAACGGAAGTCGTGGATTTGTACTAAGGGAAGCGCGTTCCATACTGAGTGGGCGCCGAGGCGCTCGGCCCAGTTTTGGCTTATCTTTTCGTGGTGTTTTTTACACTACTTTTCTTTGATACATCTCTTGAGAAAGATTAAAATAGAGAGTATTTTATCCGAGTTAGGTCTTCCACTGCAGTGCAAGCCTGTAGTAAACAATTGTGATAGGTATAATAAGAAAGGAAATTTACTATAAAATTTATATTTTTGTCTCAATAACATAGGTTATGACTCCTCACTGGAACGAGCTCGACGAGTTCGTTCCAACGAGGAGTCATAACCTATGTTTTTGAGAAAAAAATTAAAAAATAATAAAATTAATTAGCGATTTGTGAGAATAGCGCTGGTCGGTTTTGCTTGTTACGTTGAGTAAAGGGTTAAAAGACAAAAAGTGTCAGAACATCCAAAGATGGTGAAAGCGTCGTTTTTTTTAAATGGATTTCTGGATAGAATAATAGCCAAATGTTCAAACTGATGGGGGGGGGGGGGGGGGTGGGGGTGGAGTTGTAAATAACCAGCTTTTGTATTCATATACTATTCCACAGGAAATGCATGAAGTTTGTGAAAATGGTGCACACATCGATGATACATATTCGCTAACATTTCGAAATTTCAGTTTTTATCTAACATGTCCTTACCCTTGGCGTTAAATTAACTGAGAGCTTTTGGAAATTGAGGGAAGCTACCTTTCCTGTAAATCTCTTCCAATGACATAAAATGTTAGCTATGGCCTCTGGGAATCTCAAATCAGGCAGAAGATTTCGAATCTGGCCGATTTACAAGTTGTTGATATTCTACTTTTTACAATCATAAATATTGTCATTCTCCATTCAAGCATCTATGCAACGACAACTCGTCTGTTTGGGCAAATCAACCAAAAAGACGAAATATTCCAAAAACGGAATCAAAGTAATTTCGGAAGCGGAATCTCCTTGAACTCTTCTTCTGTCATCGGGTCTGAAACGATGATAGAAGAAAAGTTCAGTAGGAGATACTTCTATGATTTTGAGAACATCCCGAGATTCGAAAACTGACGAATCGGCCAGACTCAAATCGATTCGAATCGTCGGGACGATTTTGAATCGAATCGAATCTCGAAGCTTCGCATGACCTCAACCAAACAAACCTATTACTATAATGCTCTGTTACTATTTGTCATTGATTTTGATCAGATTGTTTTACATGAATTCCGCCTGCGCGACTGCGTTTACACAGTTCATGTTGAGTGTGATTTACATAGAATAGACCGCGGAATGCATTTTCGAAACCACATACATATTCTCACACACCATTTTCCAAACAAGTAATTACTCTCATAAACCACGAATAAGCCAGTGAAACACCTGGAAAAGTTTCAAATAATGGGCATCCGGGTTCAACACAGAGATCCATCAGCTTGTAGTTCTTGTTTTAACACTTTACCTAACACAACAGTAGTAAGGAATTCCACTTGGGCGATCTGATTTAACACTGAAAACTCCCACAGACATGCGTTCGTCAGAGTTCATCCAGGTCCGTGTGTGCTCTGGCGAACTGATTTAACACTGACAATTCCCATAGACATGTTTTCACCAGAGTGCCATCGGCCGATGACACTCTAGTGAAAAAAATGTCTATGGGAATTTTCAGTGTTAAATCTGTTCGCCCAGTGTGACACAGGCCAATGGCACTCTGGCGAAAAAATATCTATGGGAATTTTCAGTGTAAAATCAGTTCGCCAGAGTACACACGAACCTGGATGTACTCTGGCGAACGCATGTCTATGGGAGTTTTCAGTGTTAAATCAGTTCTCACAAGTGGTATCCCTTACTACTCACAACTAAAATGTGACACTTACACTCAAAAATCAGCTGGGGCAACAAATAGCCCAAAGCAACTGGGTTGAGTGAATATGAACCCAACTGGGTTCATATTCACTCAACGCAGTTGATTTGGGTTGATTATAACCCGACTTATTTTCTTGTGTCGAAACACCTTCCCGAATAACTAAATATTTCCATTTTGAGGGTAAAAACATAGTAATATGATTCTGTTGCTCTGATTTCGGGGCACAAATTGGAATACTCCGAATGACGATGTTTGTTAAGGTACTATATAAGTACGTCGAGTCCGGTTAGTCCTCGGATTGGTGACCGTCTGAGCGCTCGATTCGGACTCCAGCGTTGTGTCCTTGGGCAAGGCACTTAAACCCGATTGTCCACATGGGAGCACGATGACGCCGTGTACTAAGGTGTACTGCACGTTGGTGGTGCGCATGTCTCCAACCAATCTAACCCTGCCTGTGCTGCAGTGCGGAGTTACGATGTTGGGGAGCTGGCAGCTTTTCGTCGTTATTCGGTGGTTCTCTCCGGGTACTTCGGCTTCCTCCACCCGTAAAACTGTCACGGTCATGATAAGCCATTGTGCATAAGTATGTGAGCTTAATCACCAATAAATAAATAAATAACTATATCAGTGAGGAAAATTTGTTTACTTTGAAATTCCCAAGTCTGACATTTCATAAATATAAATGAAATATACACTAAATATACACCAAAATGAAGGTTGTGACGTTTAGAACATGACAATTATGTATGCAGCACACATACTTGATAACAGGCATCCACGGTTATCATGTTTGTTGAAAACTTGGTGTTTTTGTCTGGTAATAACTTTGTCTGAACGCAATAACTTAAAAAAATGTAATCAGATTTTCACGAAACTCGCTGTAGGTCAACATTCTGAGAAGATCTTGTTTTTTCTAAACATTTAGATCCACGTCCCTCTTTACAGGCGGAGGAATTTTGCCATCTCGTGACGTGTTTATTGTATCTGAAATGTTTCGAGCATGTTGCTTAAGATACTTTACACGGAAAACAGATGACCAAAGAACACACAAAAGGCTGCCAAGAAATACGAGAGGTATGCCTTAAAAGTCACTTAATAGACCACTGGGTTCAAAAGACTCACCCTTGGTGTTGAGTTGATACTCATGTTGTGGTCATGATTAGCCATTGTGCAAAAATATGTGACCTTAAACACCAATAAATAATAATAATAATAATAATCCAGTAGTTTAGTGGTTGAAACACTGCTAATGCTTTCTTGGGTTTTTTTTCGGGGGCGGTGGGGGGTGTGCAGGTGAGGGGGTGTGAGTGAGCTAGATGGGAGAGTTATTATCTGGAGGGAAGCTCCTCTCATCTGTTCTTGTGGTAATCCACTCTGATGCTCTATTTACACAGGTCCGGAGGAGTAACTTACCGAAAGTACACAGTTTGATGAGACCTAATATCCAGACAGAAGCAGGGATGCCCGGCATGAAAGGGCGAGTTCGACAAGGATGGTATGCATCACACATATCACGTGGTAGAAAACGTTGGGCAGGGGAGAGTTATCTTCCATTGATGATTATCCTGGAGTCCCCCCAATGGGAAGTCCCCAGAAATAGGGTATAATAAGTGCCATCTGTAGCTATCCTGGGCATTTGTTTCTGTTTATTTCGCGGTGCACTCGGGACATTTCGTGTCTCGTCGAATTACAGCGCTGTCCCGCTGAAGCAAGTTCGCAACAACTAGAGAATTTGTAACATTTTTTCTCTTTTGATTATTGAGAGTCCCACAGGACACCATCTCAAGCCTTGAAATTGTGAACAGATGAAAATGGGATGAAAATTCCGTCTGTTTTGTGCAGTGTGGATGGCGCCTTGTTGCACTGGAAGGGTGATTTGACTATGTCACCCCTACAACTTATTTCAGCTGTTAATGTTCCTGTGGGCGGGGTATATAGAGAGCAACTCCCTCGACTGCCACCCATCCTCTTCCCGGTCGTGCCTTCTAATACCACCAAAAGTGTTTGTATTTCTTATGGAGTTTTCTCCATATTCGAGATATTTGGTGTTTTCAGAGTAGGTCGCCGACCAAACTTTGAATCCAGCTCACAGTTGTAATAAACATATGATTGATATAAAGAGAGAGCGATATGTATACACACTAGATAAACCCCCGGGATGTTACATTAAACGACGGCTAAGTTTTGTATCAAATTAATGTCCAACTATAAAACACAGTTTTGTGCTTTCATCTCGTAAAATCGCTCCACATTATGTTTATGGTTACTGTCCTACATACATCAACAGCGCGGTCGGAAAATTTATTCTCATCACTGCGGGGTAAATATATTTACGTCTCATTGGCCCGACAGTAAGCAAATTTTAAAAACAAGTTTATCCAATGATTAGTCTGTGTGAAGCAAGACTTTTATTTTTGTCTGGTTTCTTCTTCTGGGACATGCTCATATCCTGAGTACAGCAGACTTGGAACCAGCACTAAATGACTCGAAACTCAATGGGGGTCAAAATACAGGTCAAGGCATCCAGGGGTGATTGAGTGCATTTTCAGAATTGCTGGACATCACATCTTATGACCACCTTAATGCATTCCTGAAGTTCATACATGTATTCTTTTTTTTTTGGGGGGGGGGATATTTTGAAAGTGGGTCACGCTTATATCTCAAGCTCCGCTCAAGCAGGGTTACATCGGTTGAAGACATATGCACCATCGACGTGCAGTACGCCTTAGTACATGGCGTCATCGTGCCCCCATGTATGGCTTATGGACATTGGACCAAGTCCAAACGAATCAAAAATTAATGGAGGTTCAAACGCTCATACAGAGGTCATTGGGTGTAATTTTTAGAATTGCCGGAAATCGAATTTTATGACCCTCTAAAGCATCTACGTAGTTCACACATGTGTTTCTATACCGAAAAACGTGGACAGAGCCTATAATTCTGAAAGTGATCCACTCTAGTATTTTAAGTATGGTATGACCTGTGAGCCTCGGATCAACACCAAATGAGTCGAAATGCGCTGGAGGTTCAAAATATGGGTCAGTGACACAAGGTCACTGAGGTCGCGTAGGCGTCACAGAGAAAATTTTTCATAATTGGTGGAAATTGCATTTATAATCTACCAATGCATTCCTGAAATTCATGCATTCATTTCCATTCAGAAAAGTTGGCCAAGCTAAAAATTTTGAGAGTAACTCACTTTTAAAATGTTTGGTCCCAGTCCAGTTTTTACAGAGTGGTATAATCTAAGGCTAAAAAATAGAGAGAGCCATAAACTATGAAAGATGGTCATGCTGATATTTCAAACACAGTAGGACATTTTCAACTTGGAAGCTTTGACATTTTCAACTTGGAAGCTTTGAAAATCAAGTTGAAACTCATTGGAGGTTCAAAATATGTTCCAAGGTGTCTTTCCAGTCACCCTGTGGTTATAGACTGCATATTTCAGAGATATTGGTAAATTCAAATGTCCACAAACTGGACAGGCCGGAAGTTTTGAATGTTGGGGAGGTGAGTCTAAAGTTTGAAGGCAGGACACACTTGCATATCAGACACGGGCCAATACATTGAATACAAGGTATAAATATGAGGTGGGTGTGTGTGGGGGGGGGGGGGGGGGTGCATGACACCATTCTAGTATAGTACACAGCAATGTATGTCTGATTTCTTCAATATCCGTTTTTGATTCCTTTATGGACAATGTTAAATGGTGTGCACAGAAGCTTTTTCTGGTATCTTTGAACTTTTTTTTATCTAATTCCTGCATGGAAATCTTTAAATGTTGTTTCCAAAAAAACTATTTCTGATTACTTTAAAGGTATTTTACTCCCAAAAATAAGTTTCCATAGTTTCTCTTTCTATATAGTTAAGTTCTGGTGCTTGCACTATTTTCAATGGATTCGAATTTAAATGATCACAGTAAATTATGTTTCTCTAGTTATTTTTGTTCTATCCACGAACATAGTTTGTGCCTTTTTATTCGGCCCGGCATGATGAGAAAATGTGTTTTTTTCTACTTAGCTCAGAGCACACACACACACCGGAATTGTTTTTGAAAAGCATATCTGATAAATGGTCAAAGAAAATGCCAATTGCCTCAAACATAATATCCATTTAAATATCCTTCGTCATTAAACCCGCTGCAGCTAACTTCGTCATGCCATAAGTTGCCAGAGGCTGAAAAAGTGTTTATTGTTGTATTGAATACAATAAAAAGTGTACCGTTTCACCTTTCTGTGGTTTTGTTATCGTAAAACACGTAACCATTTATCTAACATTTAGCTTAAACATTCTTGAACAACAGCAAATAAGGCGCGAGGAATTAATCGGTTTGGGGATGGGTTTTTTTTTCTACGCGGTTACACAAGTGGTTAAAATGGGGCCGCGCACATGTGTCGTTATACAGTTATTTCTGAAAGATATTATCTGCAAATCCAAACAAAATTATTTGTATTTGGCCACGGAATCCCACTTTAGGATGTTTTCTCCTTCAATCATCTTCCAACCCGAAGGCCAGGCTTCGGGTTGGAAGATGATTGTATTAAAAGAAATAGACCGGACATTGCACACATGTTCGCCGTGTTACAACCGATAATGTTATAACGCCGCATAACCAACGCATAATGTTACAAAAAATGTAGTAAACAACCGATAATGTTATAAACTCCGCATAATGTTATAACTTTTTTCAACCCGTTATGTTATAAAAATCGACGCATAATGTTAGAACTTTTTTCAACCCGTTATATTACAACAAATTAACCGATAATGTTATAACTAATGTATACTAATTGCAGTTACAGCTTTTGTAGATGGACTTTACCACTTACCATTTATTGCCACATAACGGTATGTAATATTTATACTAAAGGTTTCTGCTCTGGTTAAGGCGAGGAGACCCCCCCCCCCCCCCAACTCCTGGGGATTTATCATAGAATGACCTAGTCACATTACATAGACGCGGATTATCCTGGTAACTCAATCGTGTGACGTCATTACCATGATCATCCAGTGCCCAACATGGTGTAGGCGGGGGTGGCGGTGGAGGGGTGCTATTTTATCCGATTGGTACGTTTACCAACATGCGTAATCTCCGTGTACCATAGTCCCCTGACGCCTTTAGGGATGGGCAAATGCCTCTGTTTCTGCTTGTTTTGGGCATCTAAAACTCATTTGTCGCATATTTCTTAGTCATAAGAATATCTTATTGTTCATTAATTTGACATTTTAACAACTAAAAGTGAACAAAAATGAGGTGGAGTTAGAAGAGGTCAAAAAGTTGGATGGAGCGAGGCACATATGGTGGATGTGGCTTATTGGTAGTGTCGCACGGAAGCCGAAGAATAAGATGCGAGACTGGGTAGGAAGAGGAATGGGGTTTAGGAGGATTGAATTTGAAAATTACATTTGAAATTTGAATGGTGATTTTTATGAAGATCGTCGGCCGGTTATTTATTTATTTATTTATTTATTTATTTATTTATTTATTTATTTATTTATTTATTTATTTATTTATTTATTTATTCATTTTTTTGTTTATTTATTTATTTATTGGGGTTTAACGATACATTCGACAGACAGGGTCACATCATTCGGATAGTTGTCCACCGCTATTGGGTGGAGATAACCACCCAATAGCGGTGGACAACTCTCAGACTTCCTAAGAGATGACTAATATAAAGTCCAAGCTTTCCTGTCAGATCCCTTCATTACTTAGCAATGTGTTTGTTTCGTTAGATATATGTTATATTGTTTGGCGGTCAGTACATATACTGTTACTTTTTTGGTGTTCTGTTCTGTAACGTATAGCATATTCATTGACTAAAATATTGTTTAAACTGAACTTCCCAACTAACTAACTCTGCACAAACAGGGCCAGTATCGGTTGAAGACACGTACACCATCGACGTCCAGTACGTCTCATCACAGCGCCACTGTGACATATCGTGGGAAATCAGGACGATGTTTCTTGCCCATTGACACAACACAGTGAGGATTGAATAGTGGACCTTTCAGTTTGAAGTCCAATGCGTTAACCTCTGAACCACCGCGCTCCCCTGTGGTGGTTTATGGCCGTTGTATTATACGAGGGGTTGACGTAATAACTGTTACGGTTGACAGTGTCAGTAATGCTTGTTAACATCTTGTACACTGTTAAGGAAAATTACCCTTCGCTCTTCATTAAAAGTCTACGATGGCTGGGAAAGGACATCATATGATTTTATTTTTCTTGCATTATCTCGATCGATCGACTTATTATCTCGATCGATCGCCTTAGTATCTCGATCGATCGACTTAGTATCTCGACCGATCGACTTAGTATCTCGACC
Source organism: Pictodentalium vernedei (assembly GCA_031216915.1). NCBI lineage: Eukaryota > Metazoa > Mollusca > Scaphopoda > Dentaliida > Dentaliidae > Pictodentalium > Pictodentalium vernedei. The sequence goes on along the minus strand of CM062293.1, from coordinate 310,125,452 downwards.
GATGACTTAGTATTTTGATCGATCGACTTATCTTATCTATATTCGGTAAGTTAATACTACCAAAGGTTAAGGTGGGGGCTACGGTGGTATATAACGCCCTTACTATACTATCGCACTAGACAACCATGCATTACCACCACCCCACCCACAGCACTGCTAGACCTAGTATTATGTACTACCCATACCAGTCAGAGAATAATACAAAGCAGAACCACCATTCACATTGATTTGATACTTGGTGTACAACTCCCTGGCCAGGATCAGATTCAACTTTGTTCAAATCCCCTCAGTTAATATTCGGGCTCTCTATGTTGGCCCAAATTATAACTTGGTGTAACATTAGGAATACTCTTTAAAAATCTTCTTCAGATTCATCAGTCAGACTATTTTGATATTTGGTATACAGCATCCTTCGGGGGTCAGATTTAAGTTTTTCAAAACCAAGTTCCTGTGTTAACCCTTTGAACCCTAGCGGCCGCTTTTCCGGCCAGGAACATGATACGTCATAACGTCATTAAATAGGGTTGCTGTTCAGTAAATGTGTGGGGTAGACCAATAAATATTTTCAACGTGCAGCCCTAAGGCTGCACGTTGAAAATATTGATTGGCCTACCCCAAATAATGAATATGGACTCATCTAACTGCTGTCATTGAACTGGCATGGAAGATGCCACTAGAGTTCAAAGAGTTAATATTTGGGCCCCCTTATTTGAACCAGAATTTTAACTTGGTCCGATATGAGGAATAATCTTTAAAAATCTTCTTCTTCTTCAGCTCCACCACTCAGAGTCTATTGGCATCTAGTATACAGAATCCATACAGGGGCCAAATTCAAGTTTGTTCAAAGAAAGCCTCTCAGTTAATATTTTGGTTCCTTGTGGGAGACCAAATTTTAATTTAATGCAAAATGGGGAATAATCTATAAAATATTCTTCAGATCCGCCAGTCAGAATCTATTGATATTTGGTAAATAATATTCTTAGGGGGGGGGGGGGGGGGGGGGGTCAGATTCGGGTTTGTTCAAATCAAATTCTTTGAATAATATTTGGAGCGCGGATTTTACTTGGGGAAATATGAGGAATATTCTTTAAAAATTTTCTTCTCACGAACCCCCAATCAGAATCATTTGATATATGATATACACTTCCGTAGGGGGAGTCAGATTCAAGTTTGTAAAAATCAAGTCCCTTGGTTAATTTTTGGGATCCTTTTTGGAGTCCAAATGTTAACTCATTCCAATACAAGGAATAATCTTTAAAAATGTTCTTCTCCAGAACCAGCAATCAGAATCTTTTGGTATATGGTATACAACATTCTTACGGGATTCGATTCAAGGTTTATTCAAATCAAGCCCTTTGATTAATATTTGAACTAACTATTGGAGCCCAAATTTTACATGGCGCAATATGAGGAATATTATTTAAAAATCTTCTGCTCACGAATCCCCGGTTAAAATCTTTTGATACATGGTAAACACCATTCGTACGGGACTCAGATTCAAGTTTGTTAAATCAAGTACCTGGGTTAATATTTGGGCTCCCCCTTGGAGCCCAAATTTTAATTTAATCCAATATGAGGAATAATCTTTAAAAACTTGCCTCTTGAGATACATTCAGGACCTTTTGATATTTGGTATACAGCATCCTTTGGGGGTTCAGGTTCAATTTGTTCAATTAGTCCCTGGGTTGATAGTTATGTTCCCTTTCAGGGTCAGTTTTTAATAAAGTGCTATATTGGTAATATTCTCAAAATTTGCCTTTCCAGAACCACCAGTCAGAATTTTTATATTTGGTATGCAACATCCTTGGGGAGGGGACAATTTCAAGTTTTTTTTCACATAAAGTCACTTCATTATTTGGGCTTCCTATGGGAGTCCTAATTTTAACTTGATGCAGAAGATAAATATTTTTTGAAATCTTCTTGAGAACCACCATTCAAAAAATGTTTTGATACTTAGTATACAACACCCTAGCCAGGCTCAGATTAAAGTTTGTTCAAATTCCCTCAGTTTGTTCAAATTCCCTCAGTTAATATTTGGGCTCCCTATGGGAGCCCAAATTATAACTTAGTGTAATATGACAAATAATTTTTAAAGCATCTCCCTCTTCAGATCCACCATTCAAACTCTATTGATATTTTGAAGGCGGCATCTTGGGTGGAAAGGTAGAAGTCAGGTTCCAGATTGTTCAAGTTAAATTTCTAGGTTGATATTTGGAATACCTAGTTTTGCATTACTGGAAATCTGGGCATTGTTTTTGTAGTAGCATCCCATTACTAGAAAAAGTCCCCCGGTATGTGCAACAGAGTTAAAATAATTGAGTAACTTCATTCCTCTGTTGTGCTAACTAGCCATAGATAGTAATTAAACTTTCCTTTAAACAACTTTGGCCAGGTGAGCGCCTCGGGTCCCATGGAGCCGCTTGGTTATGATATGAACGATATTAATGGTTTGTAGTCTAGGGTTGCATCAGAAATCTTTTTAGGCTTAAAAGTTGGAATCAAGCCTTGCGTTATCAGACACTCATAAAAAAGCTTCCCAAAATAATACAAAAGTCTCGTATTGATAAGCCGACTTTGATATATTTGCACAGATATCACATCTCGCTCTTTAGGCTTCCTTGAAAGAAATTTCTCCCCACCGGAAAAAGTCGTGTTTTATATAAAACCCTTTGAACCCATCGGTCGCTTTTCCGGCCAGGAACATGATACGTCACAACGTCATTATATAGGATGGCTGTTCGGTAAATATTGTTGGGTAGACAATCAGTATTTTCAACGTTGAAAATACTGATTGGTCTACTCCAAATAATGAATATGGACTCTTCTAATTGCTTCCAGTTTGATCTGGCATGGAAGATACCACTAAAGTTCAAAGGGTTAACTTTCTTTGATAGTTTGCCTATATTTATATTAATTGGGGTTTTTAAGGTCACATATTTCTGCACAATGGCTAATCATGACCATGACAGCTTTACAGGTGGAGGAAGCCGGAGTACCCGGAGAGAACCACCGAGCAACGGCGAGCAACTGTCAGCTCCCCAACATACTAACTCCACACAAGCAGGATTAGCATTGGTTGAAGACAAGTGCACCATCCAGGTGCAGTACGCCTTAGCACACGACGTCACCGTGCCCCCACATGGGCAATGGAGGTGAAGTGTCTTGCCCAAGGACACAACACGCTTGCCGCAGGTGGGATTCGAACCGAGGACCTCTCGGCTTGCAGCCTCTACCTCTACCTACTGAGCCACCGCGCCCCCAATAGTTTGCCTACATAATCTTAACGTCTTCAATAATTTAGCAGTTGCATAGACTTCAAACTTGATATCAAAATAATGGTGTGCTATGATGCTCTCTGGGAGAACTTTTCGAAATTGATATCAAAATCTTTTATAAAGAAATGTCCTTGTGGAATTTTCTAAATTATATGATGGTCATATTTTATCGTGCTGTGTCAAAAACAAAACATTTAACCCTTTACCTAATATGAAAAGCAAACGACACTTGCAAGAAAAAATCTTGAATAACTAATTGTTTTCATTTTTTGTCTCAAAAACATAGGTTATGACCCCTCGTTGGAACGAGCTCGACGAGCTCGTTCCAACGAGGGGTAATAAACTATGTTTTGAGACAAAAAATGAAAAAAATGAAAATTAATTTGCGATTTTTGAGAATAGCGCTGGCCGGTTTTGGCCGTTACTTTGGGTAAAGGGTTAAAAATGATATCAAGTAATGGTAATATCAAATACTCTTTGAAAAATTTTCCAAACATGATAAAAAAGAGTTGTATTTTCAAACGTTATCCAAAATCTATTTGAAAATGATATCCGAATCGTATGAATAAAGACATGTATTCTTAATACAATTCACAGGGATGCTTAGCATTGCAATATTCTGTGCGAAACGTAATAGTCTCGTCAAAACATTGCAATTTAACTCCAAATGAAGATAGAATTCTCAAATATGAGGAGTTAAAAAATAGAAAAGTGAATAGATAGCTAAACAAAAGTACCGGACGAATTTGGACGAAATCCTCCGTAGTGAAACTTAAGGTACTTGGGCAAGACACTTAATCTCGACGGCCCACGTGTGGGCGCAGTGACGATTTATTCTGATATGTACTGTACGCCGATGGTGCACTTGCCTTCAACTGCTGCTAACTCGGTTTGTGCAGAGTTAGTAAGTTGTAAAGTCTGATAGTTACTTGCCTCTGCTCGATGGTTCTATCCGGGTTCTCCGACTTCCTCCACACGTAAAACAGCCCGACACGATATGAACTTGCTTGTTAAAGTGTCGTTAAACCCTAATAAACAAATAAACAATCTGAAGCTTAAATCACTATGTTTTGGAAAAAAATGAAAATATAATGTCCCGCGTCGACTCAGTATTGACACTGGATTAGACATACGTCCATAGAATGACGCAGATAAACTGCTACTTTGTTAAATAAACACTTTTGAATTAGCACACCCTACAACAATTAACATCATCAGGGAGTTCACTACGTTTTTAAGCGACGGGATGACTTTACAAGATATCTCTTTTGCATGCTTCCAGATAAACTTTGTTGACCGTGTTTTGAAAACAATACAGTGCGACTCTCAGCTGTGTTCAAAAATGCGGTGCATATGTCTTATATATATCTTGTTGGGCCCTGCGAAGCTTCGAGATTTGATTCGATTCAGTTCGAGTTGCGCTGATTTGAACATCGCCGAGGTGTTCTCAACATTCAGTCAAGTGTCTCCTCTAGAATTCTTTTTCTATGATCAGGTCTCTTGTACGGGAGACCTAATGATAGAAGAGTTAAGATGATTCCGCTTCCGAAATTCCATTATGGAAAATTTCGCCTTTTTGATTAACTTGCCCAAACAGACGAGTAGCCTTTGGATGCAATACTTGAGTTGGGAATGGCAAAACTTAAGGTTGTAAAAAAGTACAAGATTTACAACTTGTAGAGCTGTGAGTGCCATGTTGATAGCTTAAATTTACGATTTTGTGGTTCAAAAAGTGTATATAATTTTTTCTCCTCGGTCTAAAAACCAAAGATAAGTACATGACGGACCCCGAAAAAACGATTTATTAAGTAAGCCACATGTGCTTTAAACAAAAGATACTCGTTTAGCAACGCGAGGTAATCAGTCATCTAATGATATGGTAATTAGTATCTATAATCTCCTAATTATAATAACGCATCACTTTTTGACCATAGAATGTCAAAAATGTCGGAGAGTTTCTCGAAAACTTCACTCCAATCTGAAGGCGTGTAAAACTGTAGGTCTTTGGCGAGGAGATGGGGATGTCCCATGCTACAGGTTAGAGGAGGTGCAGCATCGGCGCGAAAGTAAAGACATACTGTGATGTAGGGGAGCCACAGAGTTCATATTTAGAATGGGTACAGTCACGGGCCAGGCCGGTGGCCATATCTGAGTGTAGGATCAGAAATAGGAAGTACGAGCTCAGGGAGTTATTTGCATTTAGGTAGATGGTATTACCTGTTGTAGAAGGCAAGCCATACCTAGGCAGAGTAGGCTTTGCCTGTATGAATATTATTCTAAGAGAAATGGAGGGGAGCGTTTAACCCCACTGGCGATGACTGCTTGAGTGAGAATCGTCCAGTAAAGTGACAATAAGCTAATGGCCGTGCGATGGCAGTGATAGAGTGACATTCTTCACTTGTTAGAGGGAAGGCGATATAGTAAAGTGACAATACGTTAGTGGCCGTGTGGCGGTAGTGTAGAGTGACATTTCGTCACATGTTAGAGAAAAGGCGTTCGATAAAGTGACAATACGTTAGTGGCCGTGCGACGGCAGTGGAAGAGTGAAGTGAAAAGGCGACCAAAGGTCAAACACCAGCGACAAGGAAGGGAAACCATCGACAACAGAGAATGCGAGCCCACAAATGACTCAAAAAACGGTGTGGGTGGGGTGTGATTGACGTTTTGTTTTTCCGATTCATTGGATTTCATGTAAGTCACAAATTATCATGGTTATTTTTGTATGTATGTATTAAAATTGATGTTTGCGGTGAACCCCTGTTGATTTATGCTTTTTGAGGAAAAGTCATTGACCCCTTCAGGAGAAGAACCATCCCAACAAAAACGAAACGGGGGGGGGGGGGGGGGTCGTCACGGTGAGACATACATTCACGCACGGATTCAAATACGCGGCGTGAATCTATTTCCCACAGCAGCGACAAGGCCCGGTTTCTGAGATTTGAAATCCTATACATGATTTGGTTCGGGATTCGATTCGTCACGACATTTGAGGTTCGCATTGCTCTACTATCTCGTGAAGTCAGAGGTGTTTGAGAGTGGAGACTCCGCCACAAGTACACATGGCGAAGTTTTCTTTTTCTTTTAGCCTAATTGGTGTGGGGACTCAATTAGATGAACTGGATAGCACCCTCCTCACCTTCTGATCACAAGTCAGGAATATAACCATATGTGCAGTTTATAATGTATTACTAGACAGTCCTCGCATCCTTCCTCCCTGAATACACCATCGATCAGAGCTTTTAAAACACAGTGAGATGAAAAACGAAATCTTTCTAGTGCACTGGTACTTTGTTCCAAAGCTGTGACTGCATACGTATTTTCAGATACGGTCGGAAAACAGCATGGTGTGATTATGTTGAATACAGTTACAAAACTTTATTAATCAGCCTACCATCTGGAATAATCCAAATTTGAGTAAATTTGTGGGCACTCGCTTTACAACAGCATAATCAGTGATGTCGAAATTGGATTGATCCAAATAGAAGAAAATTTGAAAACAAGTACCTACGAAATTACGTGTGTATTATAATATTTCATCTATCAGTTTCCTTGTCTCCACCATTTTTAACAAGATGACGTGCCTGTTGTGTCTTTTCTGCCGCAGCGTATTTCTGTACAACAATCCACGCAACACCATGCAACATCGCTCAACACTGTACTATCCGCGTTGTGAAACGAAACACCTGAAATGAGGAACCACCTTCTCAACCACTGCTACAGCAGTTTGTTATGGACACACATCTCCCCAATACACGTGCTCACACATGCACACGGGACATGTCACATGCATCACCCTCATTGACATCTATACGGAAGTAGAAATGCACACACAAACACGTTAATGTTTCTGAAATGAAATGCCGGTTGGAGACTGAATTTACATTTCCTAATATTAAATAAGTTATCAAAAGTTATTTTCCCCAAAGCATGGGCTCTGACAGTGATTTTTCTTTCTTTTTTTTTGAAGGGGGGGGGGGGGGGGTGGGTGGGTGGTTGGGTAGATGGTGGGTAGATGGTGGTCTGGGCTCTCTAATCGTTTTACTATCTCATCAGTGTATTCGAGGGAGTTTTCCCCTTCATAAAGAAATGTCCCAGATGGTACCATGTCCCAATGTTGACAACCGTCATTTCCTTTAATATTTGACGATTGGGTAACACTCATGCCATCGTGGAAGGATAGAACGCGAGGCCGTGCCTCTCGTTCTATCCTCTCGCGCTGGTACTCGTGCCATATTGACGAACGCATTCCACATCGTGACATTCTGTGTTTATTACACGCCTCTTTGACATCTACTCAGAATGAATGGATACCATTACACAAACAAGGTAGGTGTGAGATTATAATACACGTGCCGGGAATTGATAGAAAATATAACCTTTAATAGCGTCAAGGAATGACATTCCCCACGTCCTGTTTTTTTTTAATGCGAAATTTTGTCGTTATGAAATATTTTAGAGTGGGACTTCTCAGCTATCATATATCAACTAATTACAAATGTCTAGTGCCTGAAATGCCAATATATCACCGGAATTAGCCCCTATATGAGGAACCTAGAATTAAGCTCTGTTGGGCTGTTGCATTAAATTATTTTCGTCCCTCGCTTCAGATTGTTTGCTCTTTATATCGTCTACTCGTCCACTACCATTTTTCCTTCACGCAAACCTCTGTGCACACCGTGTTGAAAAGGTTAATGATAATCTTCTCATCAAATATTTTGTCAAAACAAACCCCGTTTAGCAACGTTTCTGTACGAGCGGAAAAAAGAAATGTAAGTTTTTTTCTGTGGTAAATATTTCAAATGTGTTATGGGTGATTATTTCATTGTTTTGATTTTGATGTTATTTCTTCATTACTTATTAAATTTTATCGAGTTTTGTTGTCTTAACACAGACGGCGTAACGTTGAAACGTGGGTACCATACCCCATTTCCTGACCACCATCAATAGCGGGCGTGCCCACCCCGAGCTTCAGTCGCTGCTCCAACTCTCCTTACAATTGACCCCATAAAGTTGTTTATGGTCCCTTGCGGGATGTTAGTCCACTCCTTAAGAATGGCCTGCGAGAGCTGGGTGACGTTGTTTGGGACGTAGACACGCTTCCTAACCCTCATGTCCAGCTCGTCCCACAAATGCTCGATCGGGGACAAATCTGGATTGTGGGGTGGCCAATCGAAAACTGGGACATTGTTTGGGTTGAGGAGGTCACGACAAACCTCTGTCTCGCATTATCCTGCTCCAACGTAAGCTTACGCGCATGGATAAGTGGAAGGACGTGAGGCATGAGAACCTGATCCCGATATCTTACGACTGTAAGATTTCCCTGGATGACCACTAGAGGTGTTTTCACGTCATGAGAAATCCCCATCGAAACTATAACAGACCCTCCCCAGAATCTGTCGTTTTCGTTAACGCACGCGTCAGAATATCGCTCACCTCGACGTCGATAGCAGCGTTGTCGTCCATCTGACCTGTAAAGCGTGAGCCGAGACTCGTCAGTCAATAACACACGTCTCCAGTTGGCCAGGGGAAACTGATTTGGTGCATATGCCCGCAGCCAATGCAATCGACGTTGACGTCGCCTGGGCGTAAGTTGCCGACCAACGTAGGGACGTCTTGGCTTTAAATTGAACGCCCTCAACCGATTCCTAACTTTTCTTGAGCACACTCGGCGACCATGAGTGCCTACCACCTGACTCGACGTCTTCGTTGCAGTCTGAAATCTGTTACGGAGGTGTGAGACTCGTTTGCCTCTATCTTGAACGTGGAGACATAGCGCGCACGTCCGTTCCTGGAACGGTCAGCTGATCTTTCCGTGGCTCTGAGACGCCGAACTAAACGAGCTATCGTTGACTCATGGATCCCCAAATTGCTGGGAGACGAGACGTTGCGATTGGCCCTGCATAATTAGAGCAATAGCCCTACCCTTGTCAACTTCGGATATTCGCGGCATTTTGCGTTTCAATCCAGTTGAGATGCAATGCTGTGCAATAGATATGTTCTGTTCAATACTTCGATTTGATATGGTTTCCAAGCCCAAAGCAAATGAAGATGCAGCGTCGCACGTGGTCATGGTTGACTGAATTTTAATCAAAATCTCTTCAGACAGTTCACTGAGGTGGATATGTGACAAACATTACTACATTTGGTCTGCGGATAAATAAATTATATTACCAAAACTGAACTTGCCTCACTTTTTTTTCCGTCAGTATATTATTCAGTTAAACAAAATATGAATGTTTAGGCATTTTTTAGATTCAATCGTCTGAAATATATTACTTGGCCAAAAAAAAAAACGAATCGGCTGTGGACAAGTTAAGGAATGTACTTGATGTTTGTTGGCCATAGAAACGTCAAATTCCTTACAGAATTAGACTGATGACCCAAGAGATTGGCCTATAATGCCGAGAGGCTGTCACAACTTAACCCTTTGAATCCGAGAGGCCGCTTTTCCGAACCAGGGACATGATACGGCGTAATTTCATTTAGCAGGATGGCTGTCAAATGCATATATGGAGCAGTCCAGACAATATTTTCAACGTGCAGCCCCAAGGCTGCTCGTTGAAAATATTAATTTGGCTTCCCCAAATAATGAATACGGACTCTTCCAACTGCTGCTATTGAACTGTCATAAAAGAAAAATATATATCACCAGGGTTCAAAAGTTTAATGTGTTGAAGTTGCGTTCCGCTCTGCATATCATTGCTGGTGTCGATGATGGCTCCCAACCGAAAGTGAGACGACAAAAGAAACAGTTGTACTCTCGATGATATGTGAATAAACTACCGATTAGTTGAATGACAAAGGAGAAAACAGATGTGTATCAAACATAATCAGCTGGAAAAAGCCGCAAATAGTTATTCAATTGAAGATGGCGTTTGGGAATCGCTAAAGGCGATATCCAAGTGTAACAAAATACAAAAAAGTCTTCAAATGAAATGATTGTGAAAAATGAACTAAAGCACACCGAGTACTGAATTTTATATCACCTTTTAGATAAATATTCATGAAACAAAAGTGGAAGGTTGAATCAAAGTGCATTTTTATAACTTTTGAGACAACAACAAAAAACGTTTCTGTTTATTTGAAGCCTTTATTCGACTTCAATGATCGGTCGGTTAGAATACGGAATGGACTACTATGACTAATGTAGTATGTGATGGAACACTGACAAGAAGAATGCAAACACTAGTAATCCAGTGTTGTTAGAATGTTGGAAAAGGCTGGGGTTCAGCTTAGAAAGACGATTTGGACAACATGGCTGACAATTGTCTTCACAGAAAGAGATTTACAGGAAAGATAGACCCCGTCCCAATTTCCTAAAGCCGTTAGCTGTCAGCAAAGTTAACACTAAGGGTATGCAAATTTCATATAAAATTTGCAATTCCGAAATGTTAGCCACTTTATATCATCTATGTGCGGATCAGTTCACAAACTACAGGCATTTTACTGTAGAGTACTATAAAAATACAGAAATTGGCTTTTTACAATTTTTTTCCCAAATCAGATTGAGCGTTTGATTATTTTTCACTCTGGAAACCCCTTTAACTCTTTTGTCGCGACAGGCGACTGAAGTCGACAGACGGCAGACCGCGGAAAGGTACTGCAGTAGTCATTTTAGCCAACTGTGTGTGTCCATTTTCAAGTGCTTTTAACCCTTTACCCGACGCAGACGATATCAAAATTTATTATCTTAAATATCATTGATTCAAATTTTTCAAAAAATTTCAACAAAACCATATCATGTGACCCCTCGTTGGAACGAGCTCGATGAGCTCGTTCCAGCGAGGGGTCACATGATATGGTTTTGTTGAAATTTTTTGAAAAATATTATTTTTTCAATTGCTGAAGTTGCATATTACGGCCATACATGCGTATTCCTATGTTTCATGCACCATTTTTTGTCCTATCCATGAACAACGATATCGTCCCTTGAAAGTATAAAGGTGCCATTTAAATATATACAGGAAATCATTTGAAAAACTGTCAATGAGATCATTAGAACATCTTTTAAAACAATAACGCTTTAGTCTTAAAATCTATACTTTTTGTAAAATTCCTGATGAATATTAGGCGCTAAGAATTCTGTTTCTCAGATTATTCCGCGCCAAAAGAGTTAAAAATAAGAAAACGGCTTGTTCACCATCTGTTGAGTTCTATAACTATTTTTTCTGTTCATTACGTCAACAGTGTGCGCATCGTGACAAATAATGCAGACACTGTCCTTTCCATTAATATAAAAGTGCAGGAGGTTAGAGTTGATATTTTGTTTCCTGAGAAGATTAAAACTTGTGAACTACTGTGAAACACATTCGATAAACAAAGAGCCAAAGTTACTTAGTGTTAATGGGTGTGATACTGATAGATGTTGTTAATCATTTTACCTAACGAATCGCCCGCATCCGCCCGCGTAATATGCAAATTGAGCAGTTGAAAAAATTAAATTTTTCAAAATATTTCAACAAAACCATTTCATGTGACCCCCTCATTGGAACGAGCTCATTGAGCTTGTTCCAATGAGGAATCACATGATATGGTTTTGTTGAAATTTTTAGAAAAATTTAAAAAAAAATGATATTTAAAATAAAAAATATTGATACCGTTTGCGTTGGGTAAAGGGTTAATGAAGGATGATCTGTGAAGTAGTTTCTTCTAATTAGATTGCCATAAAAGCAAAGTTTCTATTTGTAACTTTTAATCCGTTGAACACGAGCGGCCGCTTTTCCGGACCAGGAAGATAATACGTCATAATTTCATTAAGCAGGACAGCTGCTTTATGAATATGTGGGGTTGACCAACCAATATTTTCAACGTGCAGGCTACGCATTGGTACACAACGCCACCGTGCCTCCACGTGTACAATGGGGGTGAAGTGTCTTGCCCAAGGACACAACGCGGTTGCCGCAGGTGGGATTCGAACCGAGGACCTCTCGGCTTGCAGCTCGACTGACTGAGCTACGGCGATACATGTTAACGAGCATAACGTGAACTTTCGAACGTCAGCAGCACAACAGAATATACTGTGATGTTTGCGGTAGAAGTGTCACATTGGTGGAGACTATTGTTATATAATTACACGACTTAATAGTAGACACATAGTAATAAATTTGATATGTTGCATTGGTAACGCGGGGTATTCTTACGAGGTTAAAATACTATAATTATTCTTTTGTGTTGATGAATTGGAGAGATCTGGCATTTCATTAATTTTGTACAATAACAATGAAGTATTTGTGCCCATCACTTCATAATACAATAGGAGGAAGGAGGTATTTGTATATGTTTTCTCTATTTCCTTTATTGTCGAATAAAGCATCTAATGTAGTCCATCTTGTTCCTGTGGCTGTTGCTTGTTTTCTCTGCACTCTAAAATCAATTGCATTAAAAGCAATCCAAATCAACTGGATTGAGTGAATATGAACCCAACTGTGTTCATATTCACTCAACCCAACTAGTTTGGGTTGATTTTCGCATTTACTCAGTTCGGTTCATATTCACTCAACCCTGCTGATTTGGGTTATTTTTTTACCAAGCTGATTTTAGTGTGCAGGTAAAAGGAGGTGAACAACAGTTCAATTCTGCTGTAATTCTACAGCTAATCGATATATTTTTCTAAATGTGGTAGCACTTTTCTCCCTTTACAAGAATAAATGGAATTTTTTTGTCAAGAAGTGCACACAACGTTACCTGTGTCGACGTAGATATCTTGTTGATTATTTTCACATCATATTGTGCAAGAATGACATAGTCAGGTATTACCGGAAACGGTGTGTTACATATATCTTTAAAAAAAATGAGCCAGACTAAGTAACATTGTTTTTAAAAAGGGGCAATCGGAAACGAGATGTACCACTGTGTAGTTTGTCTCGCTACAGAATTTGCAGAGCTGTTTCTGTTAACCATTTGAAGCATGGTGGTATCTTCCATGTCAGTTCAACGGCAGCGACAGGAAGAGTTCATATCCATTATATGCGAGTAGACCTATTAATATTTTTTTTCAACGTGCTGAGCCCCAAGGCTGCTCGTTGCAAATATTGGTTGGTCTATCACACGCGTTCACTTAGCAGTCATCCCACTTAATGAAATTATGGCGTATCATGTTCCTGGACCGAAAAAGCAAGCTCTCGCGTTCAAAAGATTAATTTGCATCCATGTAGTTGTGAATTTGTGTGTAAAACCCTCTGTAAAATTTTGTTTTGTAAGGTTTGCAGATAAGTGACATCTGAGATATGGAAAGACTTTTTATATATCAGTATCCAGCCTTTAGTTTGAGGATTAACCCTTTACCCAACGTAACGGCCAAAACCGGCCAGCGCTATTCTCAAAAATCGCCAATTAATTTTCAAAATATTTTCATTTTTTGTCTCAAAAACATAGGTTATGACCCCTCGTTGGAACGAGCTCGTCGAGCTCGTTCCCACGAGGGGTCATAACCTATGTTTTTGAGACAAAAAATGAAAAAAATTAGTTATTCAAGAATTTTTTTTGCAAGTGTCGTCTGCTTTTCATGTTAGGTAAAGGGTTAATACTTAAATTGTCGTTCCATTATTTAGGTATGGGTAGATGATCTTGCGGACATCTCAAGAAAGGTTGGGTAAAAGGTTTTTCAATATTTATAACAAAATGTAAGTTTTAGCATTCTTATTGGTTAAAGTTTTCTGTTTTTGATGTTGTTTTATTATATCCCTCCATGGTCTTGGTGTAGAGTTTATTAACCATTTGTCAACAGTAAATGGAGTTTTAAGGTTGCAGTTGTAGAAAATTCATTACATGTTAAATACCTTTGGCTTTCGTCTAATATATTATTTATAAAGTTCACACCCGATTTACTCCAAATTTAGTAGACAATAGTTTTATTTTTGACTTTTATCTGATTGTTATAAAATATTGTTTGTGAAAAAAATTGTATCTGGGGTTGTGGCGACTTTATTGCACAGCTGCGTCCAGGCATTTACAACACTTTTCCAGAAATCATGTGTATGCTTCCCTACTACTCGTAAACTATCTTTGTTTAAGTTCCATATTTTGAAGTTTCCAAATTCTTCGAAATAGTTTTTGATCAATGGATATATGTTTGAATGGTTTCGAATATTTTAATGTTTGTTTCGGCCATATAAAGTTCGTTTCCATAAAGGAGCATGTTCTCGTTCACCGCATACTGAAGTTCACCGGTAGTGTGTTCTTATCTAGTCGTAAAGGGGATGCTGGAAAAGGTAGTGACCAGTTGTCAAGCGTACACATGTAAAGTTTTGTGAGAGATGGTTATTATGGAGGTCGTCGTTCAGGTTACTACAGTGCAGTCGAAGCTTACAATGGAAGATTTGAGCTTTCCTTTTCTGTAGTAGAAGTTTGGAACCTTGGGTGTATTTCTGTTTAGATATGCCTTGCAGTTAGAAAGCGAACTGTTTGATCTAATTTCAGTAGTTATTCTGTTCCACAAACTTGTTGTGGAAGGTAAACACGAGTTTCTGTGATGGTAGGTACGACACAGTGGGTGCAATGGTCAGTTGAATGGCGCAAGTTATATTTGTCAAGGTCGACTCGAATCGGTAGCGTGTATATTATGTAAAATAAATTATTTTTTGATCTGTGGTTAGCGGAAGCCAACTGTTTATCTCTTAATTAATCGGACATCAACATTATCTATGAAAACAGGCGAACATTTAATTATTTTTACCCCGCAGATTGGCAAACGGGCAAAGCTGAGAACGCACAGTAACACAGCATGGCGCTGTGTAGCTGCCTGCGAACTAAATAGCGTCAAAGGTCTCCATAAATCAATGCCGAGGGCTTCAAGGAGATACCGCTCAGATTCCATCGGGGTATCCCTTGATAATATAAAATGGAGTAGGAAGATTTGGAAAGGCAGTGTTGATCGTAAGGTTCAAACTCCAGCCCGGTGGCTGTTTTTGGCTGTGGACGTGTTAATGAGTTGTGGGACTAGAGGGTCCAACATATAGTTTAGAATAGGTGAGAAGTTATTAGGCTAGGTGGCACGGGAGGGCTTTGAGATCCATAAGCGAAGTTTACAGTATAACGTGAAGTAAAGTTAGTTGGAGGGAGCTATCGAGAGTTGGAACAGTTTACTTAATTGGAGGGAGCTATCGAGAGCTTGAACAGTTAACTTAATTGAAGCTATAAAGAGCTCGCACATTTGACTTAAGCTAGGAAACCGGAGTGAGCTTAGGGGAAGCCAGGCAAATCGCATGCGTGAACATTATTGATTTAAACTGTAGACGGAGAGTGGTTTAGGCGGTACAAAACTGTAAAGTGGAGTGACAATCTGTTATCACACGTGTAAAGTGAGATAGATTGAGTTGCCCAGAGGAGTTGACAGACAAATTGAGCGCACTTAAAGATGGAAGCGACTATAAATAAACTATGCGTTATGTGTACAGTTACCCGGATTACCCGGAGAGAGTCACCGAGCAACGGCGAGCAACTGTCATTATCCCTAACGTACTAACTCCACACAAGCAGGGTTAGCATTGGTTGAAGACAAGTGCACCGTAGACGTGCAGTGCGCCTTAGTACACAACGCCACCGTGCCCCCACGTGGGCAATCGGGATTAAGTGTTTTGCCCAAAAACACAACGTGGTTGCCGCAGGTGAGATCCGAACTGAGGACCTCTCGGCTTGCAGCCTGCATCTCTACCTGCTGAGCCAGCGCGTTCCCAACCGGTAAATAAAAGCCGTGACAGAATGTTACGGCTTTTACCACGACAATGTCGATTACCGTGGCTGATCCAACTCTCATATCACCAATTTAGCAACCACCCGTGACTGTTTCATGCCTGTGTATTTGTGTAGTCATAGGGAGGATGCTGGGCCTCTAAATCCTCACGTCCCCTAGAAATCCTGGGCGTGAGCTATTGAAATTAAAGATGATTTGCCACGCTTCGTGTAAATTGACTTTCACTGAACCTTCAAAATATCTGCAAATAGTGTTATTTGAAGAATTTTTTTTTTCAAAGACTTTCCCGGGGAAGGCACACTACCTTTGTGAGGCAAAATGAAAAAAATCAAATTATTCAATAAATATTTTTGCAAGTTTGTGTCGTCTGTTATTTGTGTTGAGTAATGCGTAAACTGATTGCACCATCCTGCTGTTTCGGAGACAATGAACCCTGCATGTGTTTGCCATAATGCATTGATCAGCTCCTGTGGTGATCACCGAAACATACATTTCCTGAATGGATGGCTAATGTTACTAAGAGTTATCACAATGAATATGTCAAGCACGGTTATTAACTATTTACCCACCACGAAAAGCAGACGACAGTTGGAAACAAATTCTTGAATTATTTTTTATTTTTATGGCATCAAAAACACAGCTTATGGCCTCTCATTGGAACTCGCGCAATCAGCTCGTTCCAATGAGGGGTCATAAGGTATGTTTTTGAGACAAAAATGAAAACATAATAAAATGGTGATTTTTGCGAACAGGTTTGGTCGTTACGTTGGGTACAGGGTTAACTATTTACCTACCACGACCAGGCAACGACACTTGCAAATATTAACTAAAATTTTTCCATTTTTGCTTAAAACAGAGCTCTCGACCTCTGATTGAGGTGATGTCAATGAGTTCGCTCCAATGAGGGGTTTTTTGAAGGCGAAAAGGGAAAACAATAAAAAATAAGATTTGAACGCTGACTTTTGTTGTGAATAGCGCTGGTTGGATATATATATATAAGGGAGGGTTAACAATAATACTGTCTATTCCGCTTTTCGTTAACTCTTTATCCAAGACGAATAGCAGACGATGGAGAGTATTCCGGGACCTGGGGCGGGTCGACTCTGCTCTGAGTGACAGGCATTATCCCTCTTCTATTTGTACCACCCACGCAAACGACTTCCTCGATAGCATCTACTGTCCTGCCAAAACCATATTGGTCTACCTTACCAGACATTCAATAATTTCGATTCCAGGATGGTCATTTGTAACTGCAATCATCATATACGACCGGCTGTTCACTTGCACAAAAAACAATGTGGTAGCAGGTTCCTGCTGTTAATAAATGCAAGTAACTCTGACCAAAGTTGCTGGGGCAGAGGGTGGAGCTGGGCGCGGTGGGGTTTGGGTGCTCAATGACCGGATAGTTGGGGGACGGGGTAGTGTGGGATACAAGGAAAAGATAGAACAGAAGCAAGACGTTGAGTCAAGCGGCGCAGAAGAATATCGGTAGGCGAGTGTACTGGTATAGGGATAGGGAATATCCTATAGCTCAATGGGATTTGGATTAGGCTACTTTGCTCCAAATTAAGCGTCCGATCTATCCTCTGTCTCTCCAATTTTCACTACCTGAACAAATTAGTCATTCCCTGTACTGTACTACTATAAGTTCATGTCGCACCCACCGCACCTGGAAACCAATGAGCCCGATCCCAGGATGACACTTAATAACGACCACATCATATTCCCGATCCTGTGATCACATGTGTCAAGTGATATTATCAGTCCACCACACGGACTACCACTTAAACCACCTACAGTTCCTGACAGTTCCTGCCAACCGCCTACTCTATCACATCGACTATTCGCGTGTTCATCTCACACACGGTTCTTCACTAAACTACCCAATGACCCTTATGAAAAAAGCACCATGGTACTACCATGGTATACCATGGAACTACCATGGTAATACCATGGTACAGCCTGGTACTAACATGGTACAGCCTGGTACTACCATGGTACAATTCATGTGTACCATGGTACCACCATGGTACTACCATGGTACAAAATGGATGTACAACCACACAATGTTCACATATCAGGGTGCGATCCATGGTAGTAACATGGTACAGGTACCATGGTAAACGATGCATAAAAGTACCCTGGTATTATAAGTACCGTAGCATTGGTATCATGGTAGTGCCACGGTACAGGTACCATGGTAAAAGATGGGAGTACAAGTACCCTGGTCTAAGTACCGCGGTATTGGTATCATGGTAGCACCATGGTAAAAAATGGTACAAGTTTCCTGGTATAAGTAACATGGTACTGGTATCATGGTAGTACCATGCTACATCTACCATGGTAGTAACATGGTACTCAGTGGTTAGAGTAATGTGTTCGCGACCACGTCGTCTCGGGTTCGATCCCCATGCGGGGATCGAAACTGCGAGAGCGAGATCTCGAGTGCACCGAGTTGTGTCCTTGAGCAAGACACTTTCAGTTGTCCATTGTGACAATCCCACAGAAGCATGGTTAGCACTGGTTGAAGTCATGTGTACCTTCGCCTTTGGCACGTATTAGCACACGGCGCCACCATTCCTCCAGGCGAGCAATGGCAATGAAAAGCCTTGTTCGGGATACATTTGACCGGGAATTGATGTAGGGACTATAGCATCTCGGAAACGACACCCAAATCACTTTGATAACCGCCTCCCGATGGTACACCCCTTATAAAAATGTACCATGGTTTTACCATCGTATAATGTACCAAGGTATTTTGGCCCCTGGTAGAACAGTGGTACCTGTACCATAGTAGTACCATGTTATTACTATGGTAATACCAGGGTAGTACCAAGACCGAAATAACGTGGTACTTTTTATCATACTTGTACCATGGTGTTACCTGGCACAGAGTGCCATGGTAAAAACCGTGGTGCCATAAATATGTGCCATGGTACTACCATGATACCACTACCACAGTACTTATACCACGATACTTGTACCATGGTACCCCACATCGTTTACCATGGTACCTGCACCATGTTACTAAATGATGAGGAGGATCATGATACAAGTACCATGGTACTCCTCATCATTTACCATGGTACAGGTACCATGTTACTACCATGGTACCTGTATCATGGCACTACCATGATACCAGTACATGTTACTTATACCAGGATACTTGTAGCATCTTTGATGATGTGGTCGTTATTAAGTGTCAGCCTGGGATCGGGCTCATTGGTTTCCAGGTGCGGTGGGTGCGACGTGAACTTATAGTAGTACAGTACAGGGAAATGACTAATTTGTTCAGGTAGTGAAAATTGGAGAGAAGATTATAGATCGTACGCTTAATTTGGAGCAAAGTAGCCTAATCCAAATCCAATCGAGCTATAGGATATCCCTTATCCCAAAACCAATACCAGTACACTCACCATATCGCCTCCCGATATTCCAATGCGCCGCTTGACTCAACGTCTTGCTTCTGTTCTATCTTTTCCTTGTATCTCACACTTTTTTTATTTATTATTATTTTATTTTTTATTACATTATGAGTACGTATTACGAGCATTTTTGTATTACATTGTGGGTAGGTATTACATTGTGGGCGTTTATTACATTATGGGTCGTAACAGACGCTTGCCAAAATAAAAAAAAATCTTGAATAAATCAAAATTTAATTTTTTAGGTCTCAAAAACCTAGCTTAAATATGGCACCTTATTGGAACCGTTATTTGTTCCAGTTGGGGTCATAAGCTTTTTCTGAGACCAAGAATGAAAAAAATAGAATGGCGATTTTTTTAAACACACTGGCCTATTTGGGCGTTACGTTTCGCAACGGGTAAAACCCACCTGTTACATATAACACACGCACCAATTTTTCTTCCAATACAATTACTGTCTTATTGGCTGATGTCTGACGCATGCAACACAACTCAAGTTGAACGATTTTCCTAATATAGCCCACTTTATCTCGTTTGAGTTCTTTGCGAACTGTCAAACGCAATGTAAAGAGTAATATTTCTTGTACTTCAACATTATTACGACTATTAAAAAACCCTTTACAGTGAATTAAATGGACTTGCATAATTTGAACCCTTGCGGCCGTTTTTCTCGCCAGCAACATGATACGTCATAACGTCATTAAATAGGATGGCTGTTCAGTAAATGTGTGGGGTAGACCAATCAATATTTTCAACCTGCAGTCCCGAGGCTGCACGTTGAACATATTGATTGGTCTACCCCAAATAATGAATATGGAGTCTTTTAATTGCTGCCATTGAGCTGGCATGGGAGATACCACTAGAGTTCAAATGGTTAAGATCTAAACTGATTATATTAATCAAAATCATTTTTGATGGAAGATATGAATTGCTGGTTAATAAGTTACTCAATCTAATTACCAAGCCTTCATCAATCCATTTTATTATACGTTTAAGCGTTTTTGCAACTTAGTACATTATATTAACCCCGAATTATATTATAGAGTATAACAAGTTATAATGTAAATCTATCCTGTGATGTTTTTATGGTGTCTATGGGAATGGAATGGGTGCAGGGGACCTCGCATGTTACGCTCACTTTTGTGATAATTGAAGACTTTGTAACGTTCTCACTTTTGTAATAAAATATGCCAGGTTTTGTCATAGCTCACCACTTGGTAATAACTCGCCAGGTTTTCAATAGCACCGAGAGGGAGTGGGTGGATAAGGGAGGAGGGCAACTATCCAGGGAATTTTGGCCTTCTGAAAAGCTGAAATAGCGGGGAGGCTTTGATTCGGGCCTCTAACGTTGGTTGGAGTGGCAAGAGTAAGTAGTTGCATTACTGACCAGGTTCCATGCATATTAAAAATCCCACTTGTTGCAGTTTGTTGGTTTTTCGCCGGTCTTTCCTGCATCGTGGTGGTAACGATTATCTTTGAAGAAAAATACATCACACACACAGAAATATAGGTAATAAATTACCGAAATTGTTAGAAAATAATTGAGTAGATATTGTCGCTTCACGCCTCCGACACTCGCAGGATCAGTAATACCTGTTCTCCACATTGGTCCAGGTCCGTCTCGCTCTAGGTAGTCCTGCAGATTTTGTCGTAAAACTGAGATCACGAGTTTTGTAATAAAAATTCACAGGTTTTGCCTGTCGATTTTTTTATTAGAAAACTCGTGACCTCGGTTTTTGACAAAATCTGACGATTTATTACAAAAGCAGTGTGGTTTGGTAGGTCCTGACGATTTTTTTTACAGAAGTAAGAACTATGACAAAAGTTGACAGTTATTACAAAAATGGGCGTAACAGTTGTATCTTTAATTGTTTGGAGAAAATCAGTTTAGCCCTTGAGACAAAAGTATTTTGACAGGTCTAGGGTTGGTTTAATTACTCTCCCAATAAGTAGCATATCAAGGACATTTGAAAGCCAATCCTGAGATATGGTCATGCACTTTCCTGTGAGAGGCTAAAGAAGACCACAAGAAAATATCATTCCCCACTTACATCACCAATCTCACAAATACCGGCTGTAGTCACTGTATTGTTAACACAGTTTCTGGTTTTTATAGATTACATTTTTGTCTATGAGTTGCCAACAGTGTCCTGTACCATCTCCACCCCAGGTGCTTCCGGCAGGTTACCATGACAAAACACATGACACCCATCGTGTTGTATAGTATGACATCATTTCCGGGGCTCTGATTTTGTTGTGAGAGAATTGCACGAAACTTTCTGACTGACTTTGCTTGTTGGGGAGATTACCCAGAACCCACGTCTAGACTTAAATCATCAATAAGTAGAAAAACATTGGAAAAGTTTTCGTAGTGCAGATCCTCTCTTTCCCTCCTGGCACTGAAGATACATCAAAGTTCCACGCAGTCGTACCTCAGGGCCCGGTTTTATTTCTCACTTATGACGTATGCATTGTACGGGTAATACAGAAATATGTGATACTGTGAATGTGGGTCACACAAACGAGAAAATACGATCAAGAGGCTCATTCCCTTCAAGAAACTCCAAAAACTTACCAGAAAAAAACATTTATATCTTAATTTTCTGAAAACTTCTTATGTCGAAAGGGGGACCCCCTAAACATAGTAAACCCTAAATCTAAAATGACGAGTAATCACCACAACAGTTACCACGAAGCACTGTGTGATGGCGTTCTCGCATTTATCACTTTTAAGGAATGCGGCTATTGGTTTCTGTGTAATTATACATGTTCTGCTGATCTGTCGGAATGTGTACAGTTCAACTTTTGCAACGGAGCAGCGGGTATAGTACTAATAAGTTTGGAAAAAGAAGGCAAAAAGTGGCGTTGCCAAAGCCTGAGAAACACTTTACACACATGGAATGGGCTATTATTTACTTAGTTATTGGGGTTTAACGACACTTTCGACAGTCAGGGTCACCTTGTGTCGGACAGGTTTACGGGTGGTGGAAACCGGAGTGCCCATTGAGAACCACAGACCAACGGCGAGCAACTGTCATGCACCTCAACGCACTAATTCCGCACAGGCAGGGTTAGCATTTGCTAAAGTCAAGTGCACCATCGACGTGCAGTTCGCCTTAGTATACAGCGCCACCGTGCCCCTGTGTGGGCAATTGGGACTAAGTGCCTTCTCAAAGACAATGCAGTTACCTGTAGTGGAGGTCGAACCGTGGACCTTTCGATCTGAAGTCCAGTGCCGAAACCACTGAGCTACCGCGATCCCTGCATGGAATGGGTACTGCACAACATTCACCTGCTCAAGTATAAGCGCGAGGCAGTGAAAACGGTGGTCTAACAGACACTGTCCCGTTGAAGGTCCCCCGGAGAAGTGGCGGCGGTACGAGGTGGATTTGCCCCTCAGAAACAAACTCTGCTGCTCCATCCCTATCCTCATACACACTCACACCGTACCCCATTCGATCGTTGTCTTAACTTTTACCAGTTACCTGGCAACGGCTATATCTGATCAACGCTATTCACAAACGTCACTTTTGAAATTGTATTATATTTTCAACTTTTGCTACATAAAATAGTTTATAGCCTTCATTGGAACGATCTCATCTAGCTCGTTCCAATGGGGGGAGGGGGGTGGGGGTCACACAGTACGAATTTGAAAGCAGAAAATGCTTTTGTTACTATTTTTTATGAAAAATTGCAATTGTCGTCTGGTTGGCCATTCGTTAAATGGAGAGTTAAAATGAATAAAGAACCACTTCACCTGGTAAATTGGGGGATGTATTTTAGTATAAGATATATGATTACGTTAAGCTATTTGTTGGACAAGAGAATTTAAAGTTTTGGTCGCAGGGTTGGAGTCTGATGCAGTTATTACCAGGCATGTAACTAAAAATGAGACAGAAACATGTATATTTTCACCTTTTAGAAACAGGGTATGATATGCTCCACTAGTAGGTAAGTGGGAGTAGTGGACAAATTCTGCTTTTGAGGCTGTTGGGTAGTGTAAAATGACTGGTTCGGCATTTTGTCATGCAATTTTCAGATTGTTTATTACTACTTCGTCAGATAGTGTTGTGTTTGTTCGTAGTGGATATGGAAAATCTAATAAACGTTATGGGTTAGATGACTAAGTTAAGAATATTCGCATTTGAAGAGAGTGTGTGGCATATCATTTTTTGGAAATACCTGGAAATTGTGGAGCGGAACTTTTCTGGGGAGTCAGAATTCTTGGAAAAACTACTGTGGTATTGAGGGGACATTCGTGATAGTCATATAAGGAACCAGAAGACGAACAGCTGAAAAGGGATATCGGGAACCCTGGAACTATCCAAATTGGGAGGTGGTATCGATGAATGTTGCTTTGAAATCATTAAGCCAAATGACAACAACGATAAACGTTGTTTCTCCGAGGTGTCTGTGACCATCGATAATGCCATGAGAACATCTACGACCGCGGAGAAGAAGACGCCCTGTTCCCAACAGATATTTCCATAAAAATCTCCCTAGATTACAATGAGATATTACTCAATGTCACCCTCGTTGCGAAACCGGCTAATGGCGTCATTCCCAGGTCGTGAAATGTTATTTACCAAAGACACACACTACATTCTGCTACAAACTGCATAGATCCAGGATGACAACGGAAAACACTTTTGTCGTTTGAAAGTCAGATGGAGGGTACTTATAAAGAGATCAGACGGCAAAGTAACTTCCTCATGCATATGTTGTTAATGTTTGTTGTGTTCTCCATACAAGTGACGTCAGAATCAGTAGTCATGGAATACCGAAATAGGAATCTACCCCTTGATAATGTTCAGTTACAATTTGCATGATCGCGTCGTCGCGATTTGTTCCGAGAATAAAGTAATTTGCTCCAACTCCCCAGCAGGAGTATTTTTTCCAAAATTTGTTCCAGTAACAAATCCTAAAAGACGGGATATTACCTAGACAAATACATTTACATGACAAAATAAACACCCAGAAATATTTATTTATTCCCCGAATCAAAAATAATGTCGGAACAAATCGTCTCATAGATATAGGGTATAAGTCTTTAACAGCACGCTGCTAAAATGCCGATGTTCGTCGAAATATCTTGTGTGAAAGTAAATTTTGTCAAAAAACTTATTTATAATGGCCGAGGTGTTAGATTTCGATGGGTACTATTTTAATGAATATAAGTTGCACATTCAGTGTTAACCCTTTGAACACCGGTGGTATCTTCAATGTCAGTTCAATGGCAGCAATTGGAAGAGTCCATATTTAGTATTTGGGGTTAGACCAATTAATATTTTCAACGTGCAGCCTTAGGGCTGCACGTTGAAAATATTGATTGATCTCCACACACCGTGTTTTACCATGTAGCCATTCCACTAAATGACATCATGACGTAGCTTGTGACCCGGCCGGAAGAACGGCCCCTGGGGTTCAAAGAGTTAAGTATGGTGCTGAAATCATAGGTCGGCAGTTTATGTCTCACCAGCGCGAGAGGAAAGTTTGGAGAGGGATAACACGAAGGCCCATAAGACACGGTTGTAATCATAGGTCCGCCGAGGGACCCAGAGACCATTTAAGGCAATATATGAGCGCTGAATTTCATATGGCACGGTTGTAATCAGAGGTTCGGCGATAGACATATCAATCATTTGAGGTCGATATAGCTACGAACTACGTATGTCGAGTGAACTGAGCGCGGTAACCTTGTATACAATTTGAAAACTATTCGTGGAAGCCTGAGTGCTAAATGTTGGACCGTTGGTGAGACTATTTATATAAAAAATTCAGCCTTTGATAACCTTTGGTGAGGCTAGATCAACCCATTGAGTAACGCATGGTGTGGTCGAGAAACTGAACTCTTGTTCTGTTTTAAGCGTAGCCGGAGTCGGTGTTAACCCGAGAGGACTGCGTGTCAAAGTTAGATGCAAGCGAACTATATTGTGAATGTTGCCATGAAAATATACTTGTATGAAAAAGACAACAGACAAAATGTTACGGGAGCAAAATCCAAACATGCGCTGGGAATGAAAGAGATAAACGTACCAGTAGCTACGAAAGAACTTAGGCCCGAGGAAACTATGAACTCTCTGCTAATAACAAAATCACAGATTGTGTATTATGTAGAACCTCGTGGAATAATTGTGATCATTTTTTTTATTCATGTAAATAAATTGTTTTTGGTGAATGATTGTCGTAAATACCCCTTTTTAACATTTTCAAGTCATTGACCCCTCAAGGAACGGAACCATAACCCCCAAGTAAACAAGGGTGACGGGGTTAAAGTGACGAGATAATCGATCGTGCATGAGTTCAGACTGCTGTCTCTGAGTACTATCTGTGTCTTTCGTCACTGTAGCTCTCCCTCCAACAAAAATTTAAAACCTCTTTGTCTTGACTTCAGTTTGTAACAAGGTGGTTGGCCAGCCACAGCCATTCTCTGTATCAGTCCACGCTTTCCTTCGTGAAACAATAGGAATGCACACGAGAGGCCATAAAGGCTGACATGAGATCCATTTAAAAGAGAAATGTGATCCATTTAAAAGAAAATAGATATTTCTTTCACAAAATATTTTTATTTCGCGCATGTTACACGTTACTGTTTTACATTTAATCTTTGCTTCGCGCTTTTGAATTACAGAGCGAATGGCATGTCGTTACGTATTAACCCTTTACCCAACGTAACGGCCAAAACCGGCCAGCGCGATTCTCAAAAATCGCCAATGAATTTTTATTATTTTTTCATTTTTTGTCTCAAAAACATAGGTTATGACCCCTCGTTGGAACGAGCTCGTC
Organism: Pictodentalium vernedei; assembly: GCA_031216915.1. Classification (NCBI taxonomy): domain Eukaryota; kingdom Metazoa; phylum Mollusca; class Scaphopoda; order Dentaliida; family Dentaliidae; genus Pictodentalium; species Pictodentalium vernedei. The sequence goes on along the minus strand of CM062293.1, from coordinate 310,099,275 downwards.
GAGCTCGTTCCAACGAGGGGTCATAACCTATGTTTTTGAGACAAAAAATGAAAAAAATTAGTTATTCAAGAATTTTTTTTGCAAGTGTCGTCTGCTTTTCATGTTAGGTAAAGGGTTAAAGCTATTTAATATGTTTAAGTTGTCTCTTTCAATAGTGTGTCACGTACCGATAGTTCAACACCAACTCGATACTTTCCTACCCATCCTAGACAAAGGACATTTCTTTCAAATTTCCCGTTATCATGGAATATAAGATAACGTATCACAATCATCCTCCAGATTCCATCGTCAGATATTCTCAAATTGCACGTAATTGTTTGGCGTCGTCTTTCACCTTGCTTGAAGACAACGCCAAATATTTACATACAGTTTGAAAATATATAACTGGATTAACAGGCCATTTAGAATTTTTGGGACAGGGAAGCTGAAAAATGGTAATAATTATGAAAACAACATCCCCGTATTGAATCTTATTACAATCTTTCAGTGTTTTCTTTCACAGAGTAACCGATGCGATAATGTTCTAAAGCTCATATCCGGTGGATTGCAGAGATTTCAATCTATTTTATGTAAAATCCGAAATGTAAGTTTTTCTCTCGCTAGAGACAGACAGAAGGATGTTATGTTCAGTTTTTGAAAGTGTTAATACACATTGTGAAGCTGTAAAGAAAACATGAGCTAACCTTCTTTCAAGACATGAATAATGAAGACAGTTTGGAATGTCTCGGGTGGAGAATTAAGAATTGTTACACAAAAGAAGAGTCTTTGGAAGTCACTGTATTGTACGTTTGAATGTCATTTGAAGTTTCAGAACAGTTTTTGGTGATTGGTGGGAAATGTTCGTCTGATCAAATTTTTAACGGACTGTCTATTCTCTGTTTTGACCACTAGGGCTGCACGGTATATCGATAAACCGATATATACCGGTATTCAAACCATTATCGATTGAATACCGGTGTAATTACAAAAATATCGGTTCATCGTCATTTTTTATTTATCCACAAATTAATTTACAAGATGGCTTGAGTTTTTTAACTGTTGCCCCGAATGAATAATATTGTCCCTTTACCCAAGGAATGGGGTGGGGTTGTTGAAACCTGATTTGTCGCGACTATGATGGCTAAAGTCCAATCTGATCAAATATTCCAACTACATCAACAAGGCATGCCTTCAATGAAGGCATCCCTTGTTGATGTAGTGGGTGTATATAGTCGGGATTATAGTTAAAAAAACTCGATACTTCTTTGAAATATATTTTTGAATCCATATATAAAATATACTTGTGATCGTCTCGACGCACCATCTTATTTAATAAACTTGTACCGTACCAGAACGTCAAACTGGTTAGATAGATAGATTATTGAAGCAATATTCCACCTACAGTGAGGCAGACTGCACAAATAACATAAAATGTGAATTACAACGTGAATTATAATGTCAATTATAAAATATATACATTGATTGTTAAAAAGGTCAACAAGACTATATAAAGGAAAGGCAAATAATCTAGCTCGTGTTTTTGGCAATTAATGCATCTCTCTCCCTGAAGAACTGCAGGATCATGTTACAGATGGGATTAATGATTGTCGGACTGTCATTCTTCATAATGACCTCAAATTGCTGACATTTACTGGCTTTTATAAAATCTGGTCTCTCTCTACTTATAATGTTGAACAACTGGGCTCAACTGTTTGAATAGGCCGGGCAATACATGATAAAGTGAATTTCACTTTCTACTTCGCCCGCAGCTGCACAAACACTAGACGCCTTGCAGAGCCTACGCTAGTGGAATGGGTGGGGGTGGGGGTGGGGGGGGGGGGGGGTGTCTGCCTCTCTCAATATTCAAATGATGATTGCTTATTCATAATCCTCGCCTCACGGACTTTAGTATGGGTAAGATATGGTTCAAATATATTTCCCAACACCCCGAATCAGGTCTGTAATATAGATGATAAATAACCCTTTACCTAACATGAAAAGCAGACGACACTTGCAAACAAAATTCTTGAATAACTAATTTGTTTCATTTTTGTCTCAAAAACATAGGTTATGACCCCTCTTTGGAACGAACTCGACGAGCCCGTTCCAAAGAGGGGTCATAACCTATGTTTTTGAGACCAAAAATGAAAAAAAATAATTAAAATTAATTGCGATTTTTGTGAATAGCGCTGGCCGGTTTTGGCCGTTACGTTGGGTAAAGGGTTAGAAAAAAATCAGGAAAATTGTTTATGAATAAATACATGTAGTAGTTTTGATGCACGGGCTTCCCATCGTCTTTTGTTAGTATGTACCGGACTTAAATTTGTTCGTGTTGGGGCCCCAACATCCCCAATCAGCCACATAGAATGCGTGTGCGACATAAGTGCAAGAAGCAAAGCAGCAAATCTAGTCGCGTAAGAAAGTAATGAGTACCAGCAAGAGCGGATCGATATCGAAGACTGCAATCCAGATGAAAATACTCCAACTAGAAAAATTATTGGCGCGAGGAAAGGTGTGTTACACACCCTAAACGCCACATAGCGACGCCTTTGGCAAAAAATGGAGAAAATTTAAAATTTGAATCGCGATTCTTGAAAATAGCGATGCGGTATATTGTCGTCACGTTAGGTAATCATCATCATCATCATCATCATCATCATCATCATCATCATCATCATCTTTTTCCTCTTTCCTTCGTCTTCTCCTTCTTCTGGTATTCTGCCTTGTGTGTTTTTTTTCTTCTTTTTCTTCTTCCTTTTCTTCTTCTCCCGGTCTTCTGCTTCGTATATTTCTTTCTTTTTTTCTTTTTCTTTCTTTCTTTTTCTTCTTTTCTTCTTCTTCTTCTTCCAGTCTTCTGCCTCGTATATTTCTTTCTTTCTTCTTCTTCTTCTTCTTCTTCTTCTTCTTCTTCTTCTTCTTCTTCTTCTTCTTCTTCGCTTTATTTCTTTCTTTCTTTCTTCTTCTTCTTTTCTTCTAAATTTAGAAAGTGGGTCATGCTCATATCTTAAACCTGTTATGACCTATGGACCAGGGGACAACACCAAATGAGTCGAAACACAATGGAGGTTCAAAATTTTGGTCAGGATCACTGCGGTCACCTAGGGGTCATTGAGGGCATTTTCAAAATTGCTGGAAATCGCATTTTGTGACCACTTGATGCATTCCCGAAGTTCATACACTCAAAAAGTGGACGGAGCTAAACATTTTGAAAGTCAGTCAGGCTCATATTTCAAACATCGTATAGCATATGAACATGCGACCAACACAAACTGATTTGAAATGCTTTGGTTGCTCAAAATATGGGTCAAGGTCATTGGGGTGACCCAGGAGTCACTGAGTGCATTTTCATAATTACTGAAAATTGCATTTTTAAACCTCTAATGCATTTTCGAAGTTCATACAAACATTTTATCACCCGCTTTCAAAGTTTTTGCCCTTGTTCATTTTTTAGAGCAGGGTATAATCTAAGGCTAAAAAATGGACCGAGCCACAAATTTACTCAAATCAACTGGGTGACTGAAAATGAACCCAATTGGGTTCATATTCACTCCACCCAGTTATTTTGGGTTGATTTTTAACTCAGCTGAATTTAGAGTATATACTGGCATTCAATGCAGTTCTAGAAAGGCTGATGTTATTTGGCACGTTTTTATGTTCCTCGTGACCACTCTGGTTGCACAATTCTGTCATAGTTTTCCAATGTTAGTGTTCGTTGCGAAATGAACAGAAAATTGTAGTAGTCAAACCGAATTGCCCCAAAGGCGTGTGCATGTTGCTCTGCTGTTTTATTGTCTATCAAAGCCCTACATGTGCTTACATATTCCTTATACGGAAATAAGACACTCGACAGATGGGCTAAACATGTGTCAAGTGACAGGCTACACCTACGGAACGGCCATGATTACGAATGAATGGCAGGATGAAAATGAATGGCAGGATGAAATGCATACGTCCTGGGTTTTTAAATACATTTTTTACAATTTACCAAACTGTCGCGGGGTTCCGAAATAGGTGATTTCTGTTTTGTAGTGGTTCAGTTTCACGAGGTTAGCGGTCATCCAAGATCTAAATATTAGAATGCACTATTCAATCTGTTACACTGAACGACAGCGCGAATATATTAAATATATTATAAAACTGTATACACGACAGTATGCCGTCAACATAGTATGAGATGGAAGATGTACTTTTTCTCTAACGGAACAGGCGATACCCAGCAGCTGTCTTCTGGACCACGGTTTCAACGTGTGCCTCGCCAACTTATCAACGCCCTATCTGTCTGGGACTGCTCGTACTCCTGAAGGGGTCAGTGACTTTAAATATTTAAAAGTGATCGACGATAAAGCACTTATTATTTATTTACATGCATAGGGGGGAATATATGGTACATTTTACTTACAATTTTATCAGTCTATATGACTATATATGGATATACAGTACGTGGAGAGTGGATTGTAACTAAATCACCCGCAGAGTGGAATTATCACCCAAGCTAGAACTTTCAAATTTTGTACATATCGACAAAAAACACAAGCATTGTTTCCGCCAATGGACCTCCGGGTTAAACCCGGAGGCCCATTGGCTGAAACCTTGCTTGTGCTGGTTATGCTTTGCAACAAATGTGCAATTATTGGTTGGGTGAAACCTCCACTATGTGGGTGTTTTAGTGATAATACACTCTCCACGTACTGTATATAGTTCACATACAATTACAGTTCGCGCGATGACACCCACGTCGTCCTCCACATTTAGCTGTATCCTCCTGGTCAGGCATACCTCTCTAGCTTCGTTCCCCGTCTCCGCGCAGTTTTGGTTCTGGTAATTACGGTATTGTTTATGTACGTTTTCGCTCGTACTTTTTCCACAGGGTTAATTAAACCCACAGTCACCCGAGCTCACTTAGCTTAATGTTCTGCTCGTGCTACGCTCTCGTCGACGTCTTCACACGTTAGCTAGTTTCACTGCCACAGTTCAGTTACACATTCACAGGTCTTGCCCTCGCAGGGTTAACTGGGCCTCTACCTACCAAGTAATAACGATATTAAAATTCGCATATAAAGTCCTTACAATGTATTATCAACATCTCTCTCCAGCTAAAGAGTTCTAATACTAAATCTCTACCTCACAAGCTCAACCAGTTGTCCGCACCTCTAGGCTATTTACGACTTATGGCCGGCGCTGTTCATAGCCACAATTGCCCCCTTTGAAATCGGAGATACCCTGCACTTTACATTGGACTACGTTTCAAGTTTTGAGTCTTCGACATTTCCTGACCATAACGGGCGACATTCTGAGAGCCTGGCGATATAATTTTTGTTTTCTAGCATTAACTTGTATTAGGTGATTTAATCGCGAATCTTTTGGTCGTTACTGGATTTTGTGTATTTACAGAAATATATGAACAACTGGGCTTTCCTTTGATTTGAGCGACGCGACACTAAACAGATAGTTATATATAGCTTTTAGAATTTTCACTGACTTGAACATTCCCCGTCCTATCTGGGCTAATGTCTAATTAGAGTCGGTTGAAAGCCCAATTACATTATTTAGCGACCACTTTGTTCGCTAAGTGTAGCCAAACTGCTATGAGACAAATTGACACAAACCGAGTAAGTCTCCACGTATCCCGTCGTTTATGGACTTCACAATATTGACTACTTTATACTGTTTTTCGGGTAAGGCATGAGGATATATAAGTTATCCCAAGATTTTACACAAACAATGACATATTGTCTTGACATCTCTTAACTCCTTGACAATGATCCTATCAACGTATCGGGACATGAACCCTTTACCCAACGCATACGATATCATGTTCCAACGAGAGGTCACATGATATGGCTTTGTTGAAAGTTTTTGAAAGATAATTTTTTTTGAACTCCTCAATTTGAAAATTACGAGGTCGGATGATACCGATTCGTTACGTAAAGGGTTAAAGTGCAGGGGCATCGTTGAAGTTGTTCAGTTCTCCAAAATTCGATTATTGGCATACTGTACGTTATACAGCAAAATGCCTTTAAAAACTAGGGTTGAGACGTCTCTTAGAAGGATGAATCTTCTGTGCTTGAACATTCTCATCACGAACCAGCGCACTTAAGATCGCCTGCTGAGTGAATACGTTGACATTGCAGATGGCACCTTGATGCACTTAAAGCACGAAATACTCCTCAAACTTCTACAACTATTCTGGCATCTAAACACCCAAATAGTAGTAACTTATTTAAAATTAGTTTTAGGCAAATGGTAACTTCAGTATTTTTGTTTATTTCTGCAGTGTGACATTTATGGAGGGAGAACAATTTTACAAGATGGCGAAACATCTTATATTTTCGCTGAACTGGAAAGTCTTTAATGCCTCTACGGTTGAAGAATGCCGCCAGTACTGAGAGCATGCTGCACTTCTCTATCGTTTATTTGGGATAACTGAAAAAACGGTGCCATCTCCAGGACGTTGGCCTTTTTGATGTGCCCGAAGTTTAACAAGAGGATGCCAATAGAGATTATTTTCACATAAATTGTATAAAAAATACAGCAGAACACGCACGCATGCACGCACGCACGCACGCACGCACGCACGCACGCACGCACGCACGCACGCACGCACGCACGCACGCACGCACGCACGCACGCACGCACGCACGCACGCACGCACGCACGCACGCACGCACGCACGCCCCCACGCACGCACGCACGCACGCACAGGCCTTCACCACTGACTTCATTTGTCCGACCAAGCCTGAATGTAAGCAGACTGTCATCTGCAAAATGAGGTCCCCAGAGGGTGAATTTGGTGATGCTGCCCTGCACAGCAGGGTAGCATCACAAAATTTACCCTCTGCGAACCTCAGTCTGAATCAAGGTCTCAAGCTAAAACAGAAAGATGTACATAGAGGTTAAAATGGCCCACTGTAGGGGAAGCATCAGCAAATTCACCCTCTGGGAACCTCATTTTGCAAATGACAGGTTGCTTATATTCATGTTTGTGTCCGACTGGACAAAAGTTGAGCGCGTCTCTCGAGAAACAATCTGGATCGAACAGCTGTGCTCTTACAGAAGTCTCGGTCTTAACCGAACTTTAAGTAAGTCTTCATTTCTTGAGAGTTTTAATGTCAAACGGGGAGTAATCTAATATATAAATGCGAATGTCTGTATCTATATCTCTATCTCTCTATCTCTCTCTCTCTCTCTCTATCTGTGTTCCGGGTGAACTCCTCCGTTTCTCGACCGATCGATCTCAAATTTTCTACACGGGTCTAATTTGTCCCTGCGAGTAACATGGGATGGGTGCCGAGCCCGTGCGGAGTGACCTTGACCTTGGAATTGATGACCATGACCTTTTATTTCGAAAACGGCTGGGCCGATCGGGCTAAAATTTCATATGTGCGGGTATAATGATCCATCGATCATTTTGACTTTATCGGGGTGCCCGTGCGGGGTGACCTTGACCTTGAAATTGGTGACCTTGATCTTTTATTTCGAAAACTGCTGATATAACCATCTTCTCCCGTGCAACGCCGGGTATCACCCGCTAGTCTAGTATATAAATGCGAATGTCTGTATCTGTATCTCTCTCTCTCTCTCTCTCTCTCTCTCGGTATCTATTTTTGTTCCGGGTGAACTCCACCGTTTCTCGACCGATCGATCTCAAATTTTGTACACGGGGGTAATTCGTCCCTGCGAGTAACATGGGGTGGGTGCCGTGACTGTGCGGGGTGACCTTGCAATTGATGACCTTGACCTTTTATTTCGAAAACGGCTGGGCCGATCGGGCTAAAATTTCATATGTGCGGGTATATTGACCCATCGATCATTTTGCCTTTATCGGGGTCGGCTGATATAACCATCTTCTCCCGTGCAACGCTGGGTATCACCCGCTAGTCTAATATATAAATGCGAATGTCTGTATCCATATCTCTATCTCTCTATCTATCTTTGTTCCGAGTGAACTCCTCCGTTTCTCGACCGATCGATCTCAAATATTGTGCACGGGGGTAATTCGTCCCCGCGAGTAACATGAGATGGGTGCCGTGCCCGTGCGGTGTGACCTTGACCTTGAAATTGATGACCTTAACCTTTTATTTCGTAAACGGCTGGGCCGATCGGGCTAAAATTTCATATGTGCGGGTATATTGACCCATCGATCATTTTGACTTTATCGGGGTGCCCGTGTGGGGTGACCTTGACCTTGATATTGGTGACCTTGACCTTTTATTTCGAAAACGGCTGGGCCGATCGGGCTAAAATTTCATATGTGCGGGTATATTGACCCATCGATCATTTTGACTTTATCGGGGTGCCCATGCGACCTTGACCTTGACCTTGACCTCCTATTTCGAAAACGACTGAGCCGATCATATCTGAGGGTATATTGATATAACCATCTTCTACCGTGCAACGCCGGGTAACACCCGCTAGTGGAATATATGAGTATGACCAGAAGCATTTTTCTCCTATTGCTGCAACGTGTTTCTTCTCTTTCGCTTCCACACCCAATCTGTCAGGTCCTTGTCTACGAGTGTTTTTTATGTCCGAATTCCCTTTGTTTCATCGTTTTTGTGTATTTTTTCTTGTTCTTTTGTCTGTACCATGAAGAATGTCTTCGGGAGACCGAAAGTATGTTTTTTCCTGTGCCGTTTGTGTTTAATTTATCATTTGTTTTTCAATGGATTTTCTTTTCCTTTCCGTCTCATTATTTCTAACACATGGGCCTAATTAGTTTTCAACTGCAAGAATTATTTTGACAACGGCGTAGTATGATGTTCTCATTCAAGGAAAACAATGAAAACACCGAAAAGCGAATACATATGGAAATGTATTTTCGAACAAAGCTAAAGGCAACGAAAACGATATCAGAGCAGGATTATGTGAGAATGATTGTAATAAGAAACGAATTAAGTAGGTTAAAAATACAAACCCTTGTAAAATATACCGCCACTAAGTCTTGTTACCATTTCAAAATATCATTGTTACACCCAAATTGCTTTCTGAATACTTTCATAAATCTGAGAAATAATTCCTTTCTTAGGCCTTCCCGAATCCTCTTAAATAGCCTACTCTCCAGTCTGTCCATACACCCCTAGTTTGCATTTTCCCGCTTATGCCTTCGGTCTGTACGGAACAGTTCCCAGGCCCCCACTGTTGTCCATCAATCCAACTTCGTGTGAACTGATCACATCCCCTTGTACCGACGTGGCTATGGCCACTGTTGTATCACGGAAGCCGGAGGTGTTTTTCGATATAAGCCGATGGATCGTTTCTGAAAAGTAATTCACGAGTATGAGAAAAATCCGTAAGGGAACCCATACTCTAAAATCAGTTGTGTTGCGTCATAATTTCATTAAATAGGATCACTAGCATAACAACTATGTGAATGAGAGTGGTAGACAGACCAATCAGACCAATCAATATTTTTAAATAATAATTAATATCAATATTAATGGATCTACCAACAAATAATGAATATGGACTCTTCCTGTTGCTGCCGTTGAACTGACATGGAATATACTACCATAGTTCAAAGCGTTAATAGAAATAGCTCGGTACATTCTGTAGCGAGACAAAAAGATAGTGGTAAATCTCGTATTCAATTGCTACTTTTTAAAAATCAATTTTACTCAATCTCATTTTGTTAAAGATAAATGTAATATACCGTTTCAGGTAATACCTGAATATGTCATTCTTGGCCTATATGCAGTGAAAATAATCAACAAATTATCTGTGTCGACACAGGTAATGTAAGCGCATTTCTTTACAAAAAATTCATGTATTCTTG